>OU744320.1:39436091-40086304 GCA_916610145.1 Eristalis arbustorum | reverse complement strand
ACTCAACCAGAAATAAGTATCTTCGCTGACGGCACATTTTGACGAGAGCACGAATTTTAATTTATAGGCTATTTCCACTAGAAGCTTCAATATTAACATTCAATTCTGAAATAGCTTGCTTAGCGATTAATGACCGCGTCATGAGCCCCAATGAACAGTGAAGTACTCCTCGGAGTATCGCTTATTGAACGTTCAAATTTATGTCCCAAAGATTTGACTACAGTCTTCGATGCCCACCCAAAAGACATCATCAAATATATCAATCTCCAACAATCCAATTAGAAAATTCCACTCATACCCCAACGGTCCACTCTTCGCATTCGCCAAGGCCATTCAAGCCCCCCACTCACTTCGGCGACACCACCGTCGGGAGGAATGTAGTTCCATTTCCTTCTCAGTGAAAAGTCAATTAAGCTAAAAAATCAATTAGAAATCGGTCCACTCCAAGGACTCCTCTCATAAAAAGTGTCACTGGCTCTGCACGCCACTTTAAAATTCAAATCCGTTCACTCGCAACCAAGTTTCAAGTTCACTTCCTAGCATTTGAAACTAACCGGCTCTGTGGGAGATTTATTTAACCGATTCAACTGTACCGTGACTAGGTTATGGACGACAATGAAATAGAAAATAGACCAAAAACTGCCCGATTGTGCGCTTGTTCTCACCATGTGGCGATGCGAGACAAAGTTGGAGAGAGAGAGAAAGAGAGGGAGAGGCAGAGCTTTCGAGAGAGCGCGAGAAATGACCAAGGATCTCAGGATGAACTTCAGTTCAAGCGTGGGCGGGATATTTCTCAGTTCTCCTACAAAATTCCCAGTATTCTTCGATTTCTCTTAATCACTCTCTCGCTCTCTCTCTCTCTCAGTTCGTCTCGCGTCTATGCCACGAACTGTCACGTGTCATTAACTTGGAAATTAGGAGACGGAGCTTTTTTATTTATGCCACACGTTTGCTATCTGCTATGGAGACGGGCCGGCCTTTATGTGTGCGTGCCATTCTTTTGATTAACTACCCGTTTGACCTTTCTTTTCCGGAAGACCGCCAATTTATAGTCCGCATACGTTCGCCCGGTCGGGAACTGATTATGAATCCTTTGATGGATTGCATGACCGATACTGTGATGATTCATTGACCTTGTCTTTGTGCTGGATCCATAATTTCCGGCTCTGAGTGCCAATTTGGAGGACGAAATAAAGAAGCAAAGACAACGGATAGTAATCAAAAAAGCAATCAGTTCGACAAAGAGTTTGATGTAAAGGGACCTCCTGATGGTAAGTGGGGCGACATTGAAATGGCCTACATAAATTCATGGGCTATTCAAAGCGACAGGAAACTATGCTAAGAGGTTAAAGTGGGTCAAGTGGGTCAAGTCAGTCAAGTCAGTCAAGTCAGTCAAGTCAGTCAAGTCAGTCAAGTCAGTCAAGTCAGTCAAGTCAGTCAAGTCAGTCAAGTCAGTCAAGTCAGTCAAGTCAGTCAACAGTCAAGTCAGTCAAGTCAGTCAAGTCAGTCAAGTCAGTCAAGTCAGTCAAGTCAGTCAAGTCAGTCAAGTCAGTCAAGTCAGTCAAGTCAGTCAAGTCAGTCAAGTCAGTCAAGTCAGTCAAGTCAGTCAAGTCAGTCAAGTCAGTCAAGTCAGTCAAGTCAGTCAAGTCAGTCAAGTCAGTCAAGTCAGTCAAGTCAGTCAAGTCAGTCAAGTCAGTCAAGTCAGTCAAGTCAGTCAGTCAGTCAAGTCAGTCAAGTCAGTCAAGTCAGTCAAGTCAGTCAAGTCAGTCAAGTCAGTCAAGTCAGTCAAGTCAGTCAAGTCAGTCAAGTCAGTCAAGTCAGTCAAGTCAGTCAAGTCAGTCAAGTCAGTCAAGTCAGTCAAGTCAGTCAAGTCAGTCAAGTCAGTCAAGTCAGTCAAGTCAGTCAAGTCAGTCAAGTCAGTCAAGTCAGTCAAGTCAGTCAAGTCAGTCAAGTCAGTCAAGTCAGTCAAGTCAGTCAAGTCAGTCAAGTCAGTCAAGTCAGTCAAGTCAGTCAAGTCAGTCAAGTCAGTCAAGTCAGTCAAGTCAGTCAAGTCAGTCAAGTCAGTCAAGTCAGTCAAGTCAGTCAAGTCAGTCAAGTCAGTCAAGTCAGTCAAGTCAGTCAAGTCAGTCAAGTCAGTCAAGTCAGTCAAGTCAGTCAAGTCAGTCAAGTCAGTCAAGTCAGTCAAGTCAGTCAAGTCAGTCAAGTCAGTCAAGTCAGTCAAGTCAGTCAAGTCAGTCAAGTCAGTCAAGTCAGTCAAGTCAGTCAAGTCAGTCAAGTCAGTCAAGTCAGTCAAGTCAGTCAAGTCAGTCAAGTCAGTCAAGTCAGTCAAGTCAGTCAAGTCAGTCAAGTCAGTCAAGTCAGTCAAGTCAGTCAAGTCAGTCAAGTCAGTCAAGTCAGTCAAGTCAGTCAAGTCAGTCAAGTCAGTCAAGTCAGTCAAGTCAGTCAAGTCAGTCAAGTCAGTCAAGTCAGTCAAGTCAGTCAAGTCAGTCAAGTCAGTCAAGTCAGTCAAGTCAGTCAAGTCAGTCAAGTCAGTCAAGTCAGTCAAGTCAGTCAAGTCAGTCAAGTCAGTCAAGTCAGTCAAGTCAGTCAAGTCAGTCAAGTCAGTCGGTGGGCATCTCATTATTCTTAAGCTATTCCCCTACGTTCGATTGCAGGCGAACAGCAACCAACTGCTTAGTGGCTCCCATTTGCAATTCATGAGTAATAGTTGCGGAAGTCCTTGCTTGCAGCACCCCACCGGAGTTTGCCCAAACAACTGCACTCCATCCCTGCAAAGTGGATGTGCATTGTCAATTTTCTCGCAAAAGTTTCCTCGCACCTGCACGGAAGTTCGCTTTTCCCACGTAAACTACTTCCGTCTGCAGCGTGCATGCGCTCCCACACTGCTCGCGAGCACCCTTCAAAACCAATTAAGGTGTGAAATCATACATTCAAATTTGGGGCGCCGCCGATAAGTCCCTGTCGAGTGCGCAAAGCCGTTGATAACGCGGAATTCGTTTTCTACTCCGGCGGATATAATCATCAATCAATTGGACGATAAAAGTGTTGCGCCCCCGGCTGGATGCCTGCGGGGAGGGTGCGCAAGTTTTTAAGCCTACACCTATGCGGTGGATGCAGCCACTCCACGGTCGGTGCCAGAAATCGACGAATGAGTGGGGTGGCAGCTTAAAGGAGTCCCGCAAGTGCTTTTGGGGGAAATCGTTTTTTTCCGACTGCTGGCGGAATAAAGTGGATTTTTTTTTTTGACGCACGGACTCACGGATCATTTGAGCCATTAGTGCGATTTGCCACAATTCAATTCCATTTCCTGCGGCATACAGCACTGACAGAGAGAGAGAGAGAGCGCGCGGTGATGCAACTCATGTTCGTGGCGTGCCCCCAACAACGACACACTCGATGTCGGGACATAAATTCAAAACTTTTACAATTAACTAAGTCCATGCACACGAATCGGCCGGGGCGTGAATGTGTGCACGGGGAACCTGTCACTGGGCGCCACGCCGCGCCATTTACAATAGGAAACGGGGCCGGATTTACGAGCCGCGACTGGAACTCGTGTTGTCGGCTTTTGAATTGTAAACTTTAATGTTGCTTAATGCATGGGTATAAATTTTAATTTGGTCTAATTTACGATCGGGGCTAGTCAATGGATTGGGAATTGGTGGGTGCAGCTTTAATGTAGTCCCATCCCCGGCACAGATGGCAGTTGCTGAACATTCGCCAGTTCGTTTAAGCCACTTTAAGTCGGGATTAGAAACGCGGGTCTGGTCCAGCCATTGTGTGGACCACGAACGGTCATCTTTGACCTTTAATAATATATATGGGTGGCGCTACAGCCCGTAGAGGGCCAGGGCCTAGCTTCTCAGCAACCACTCGTGTTGTGCGTGCTATTGTTCACACACGAGTGGAAGGGAGCTTCAGTTTTATGCCGACTCCGAACGGCCAAGTTTGAGAAGCTTTTTCTAGACAGGATATACTCTTTGAGCATTGTCAGTAACTCGAAGGAGGTGGGGTCGTGAAAATTATTTTTGTCGCTCAGAGCTGGAATCGAACCTACGACATCGAGGTTAGGGTCGACGCACATACCCACAACGCCACGGGCCACCACCATCTTTGACCTTTGTTGACGCCAAATCGTCTGGGGACGCGCTGTATGCGGTCCAATTGGTGACGGTATACGACTAACAAAGGCCTCGTAGGGGCAGCATCTCCCGGGAGGTGCTCGTCCGCCCAAAACCTAGCAGCTCTATTAGTAAGCCCTGCTCCCACCTCCTCGTGGTGCCGTTTGGGAATTTATCTTGCCGACGGGAGAGGAGGAATGGCTTCCTGCGCCAAAAGGATTAATGTCGGTTGGTCTGAGGCCTAGCAAGCCTCAATCGTAGAACAAAATTAGCTTCGAAACGAAAACCAACGCCTCGGATACGGACGGAAAATTCGAAGACGACCTTTAGCTATCGTACACGGACAAAGACTGGAACGTAAGGACTCTCTTGGACACACTTCAGGAGGGGCCACAAAACGCCAGATTCCTCCAAATGGAACGGGCTGAGTGAGATAAGGTGCTTGGACGCTGGCGAATTCATCCCGCCAACTAAAAGCACTGTAAAGCTTGACTCTCGTAAGCCAACGGGTAGCGCGCGCAGATCTGGAGTAGGACTGGTGTTAGCTCCAGCCGCACGAAGCAGTCTCATATTCTGGGAACCTCACAGCGACGACTAGGTTTGAGAGCAGAGTACCGAAAATAACCATCATTCAGTGTTATGCTTCGATAGAAGACTTAAATGAGGATGAAAAGGACTACTCCTAGAGTCATTGAGGTGCAGCTGTCCTCCAAACTCTGGGAGATCTCAATGCCAAAGTAGGCAGCGACAACACTCTGCTAAAACACGTGTGATAAACGATTTTTGTCAAGATTATTTAAAGAAAAGAAAACAATCTTACTTACTTACTTAAGGTGGCGCTACAGTCCGGGGTGAACCTGGGCCTCAACCAACAAGCGTCTCCAGCCAGCTCGATCTTTAGCTAGCTGTCTCCAGTTTCGCACGCATAGTTGGTTGAGGTCCCTTTCCACTTGCGTGCGCCACCTGAGTCGCGGTCTTCCTCTACTGCGCCGTCCCTCGGGGATGGATTCGAAGACTTTTCGGGCCGGAGCATTGGTTTCCATCCGCTCTACATGACCTAGCCAACTCAATCGTTGGACGTCGCTGAACAGCCCGTAGTCATTATATCTCCTCCTCCACTCACCGTCTATGCAGACGGGACCGAAAATCACCCGAAGAAGCAACCAAGAGCAGCTTCATCCGCTTTTGACAGAGTCCATGCCTCAGCGCCATATAGCAGGACTGGGACGATTAAGGTCTTGTAAAGCGTTACCTTGGTTGTTCGAGAGAGGGCTTTGTTTACCAATTGCTTTCATAGCCCAAAGAAGCACCGATTGGCAAGAGTTATTCTTCGTTTGATTTCAGCGCTGGTGTCGTTGTCTGAGTTGATAGCGGTTCCTAGGTAGACAAAGTTTTTAACCACATCAAAGTTATATCTGTCTGCCGTGACGTTCTGACGAGACGTCGGTGTTAGGTGTCCTTAAAGAAAACAATCACACAAAAAAAAAGAATTAATTTATTTAAAAAACAAAACGAGGGAAAATTGATTCTTTCTATGAACGCAGGCGAAGCGTTTAGCTTTCCGTTCGCCGTTCGAGTGGAGTCGTTTCAATTGACAGCGCTCTTTGGTGTTCGGCTGTCCTGCGGGATGAGTGCATTCAGTCGACACACGTAATGGGAGCTCAAGGCGTTGGAGACCGCAGTGGCAACGGCGAACAGTTTGTGGACTTCTGCACCGTCAGCCGCCTAGTCATTTGTGGTACGTTGTTCAAGCATAATACCTGCCACAAGATCAGCTGGGTATCAACCGATAGCCAGCGAACGTCTAACCAGATTGATCACATTTCGATAAGCAGCCGCTTTAGAAACTGTCTTTTAGACGTTCGAAACAGACGTGGTGCCGAGTTAGAGCGAGATCACCTTCTCATGATCATACACGACTTCGTACTGCAGCCGTCAATAGCAATCGCTGTAATTTACTCAACGCCTGGTACAATATCGACAGGCTTAAGGCTGCCCAGGTACGGCAACCGATTAAGGACCATCTTGCCTTAGAAGCAGAAGCAATCAGCAGCGTAAGACAGGAAAGTGTGGATGACCATTGGTATGCTGTGCAAAATGCATTTGAGACTGGAGCAAGCACGGTGTCGGTGAAAGACAGACACACCATTGAACATGGCTTACAGCTGCTACCTGGAGACGGGTCGACGAGCGTATAGCAATACACGTTCGAATTGCCTCCTCAGTAGAGGAAACCGAACTAGAAGTCCAATACCAGATGAAGAAGAAAGCAATGCAGCGTAGCGTAAGACGAGACGAACGTCAGTATATCGACACACTGGCTTTCAGGGCTGAAGAAGCAGCGAATAGGAGCGACAGTGGGACTGTTTATAACATCACCAAGGAATGGCCACATTGGTGGTCGGAATTCCAAACAACACCCGGTGATGAGTCTAAATGGTAGCCTTCTGATTTCGGATGAAGAGCAACTCACTAGACTGCCTTAAGCCACCTAGACGATGGCGTAGTGCTATCGAGCTCTAATGAGTACTCTACTAAAGCGAGTACTCTATCGTCCAATTCAGGGACCTTACGATGGACGCGTTTTTGTCGGCCTTGCGACGGTTTATCGCTCGTCGTGGAAAGTGCAGCCACATCTATTTCGAGAACGGCACTAATTTTCATGGAACTCGTCGCTGTCCTTCAGAGACTGGCTTTGTCACAAGCCCGCATCAATCGAATTAGCGCAGATCCAACAGCAGATGGAATCGCATGGCATTTCACTTCACCCTCGGCGCACACTTTGGCGGACTGTGTGAGGCTGGAGTGAAATCGTTGTCGATCTATGCTCCATTTTATGTCAAAACGAAGCCATACTGAATTCACGTTCTCCATGTGCCATGCCGGATTCCGATTTAGATCCTGCTCACTACGTTACAAGTGAAGCTCAAACAGCAATTCTTTCGAACCGTTCAATTCAAGTTGTTTTGGATGGGTTCCAGTCTGGTATTCTTCTTCTCCTTTGATTGGCGCTACAGTCCGGGGTGGACCTGGGCCTCAACCAACATGCCTTTCCAACCGGCACGATCTTTCGCCATCTGCCTCCAGTTGCGCACACCAAGTTGGTTGAGGTACTTTTCCACTTGTGAGCGCCATCTAGTGGCTCGGTGTCGAAGACTCTTTGGGCCTGAGCTGTGGTGTCCATCCGCTCTACATGGCCTAGCCATCTTAAGCGTTGGATCCGAAGACGTTTAACTAGGTGCATGCCGCTGTACAGCCCGTATAGTTCGTGGTTGAACCTTCTCCTCCAAACGCCATGAACGCAAACAGAACCAAAGATCGTACGCAGAACTTTTCTCTCAAAACAACCAAGAGCCTCTTCATCCGCTTTCAATAGCGTCCATGTCTCTGCGCCATAGAGCAGGACTGGGAGTCTGGTATTCACAAGCTAATAAAATGGTGGGGTCCCCCAAGGCTTTGTTCTGTCTCTCCGACACTATTTCTCATTTTTATAAATGACCTAATGTCTGCCATTTCTAATCCAAACCACTCCTTTGCTGATGACTGTACTCTCAGTTTTTCATATCCGTTCCAAAATTTACGACCTTGTCCTTCGGACGTACCATTGGAACAGCAGTGTATGTCAAGAACATTGAATTTCGATCGTGGAAGCATACTTAACTGCAGTAAGAACAACAGAGTGGAATTCAATGCTTCCAAAACTCAATGTAGTCTGCTGTCTGGTGTTTGCTGTCTTTAAAGTGAATCCCTGATAATCAGCCTTTGTCCATGAAAGGCGTTTGTATTGACGAAACCGGCAAGCTTTCCATCCTTGGTAAGTGCATCAACACAACACTTTGTTGGACAAGGTTGCCAAAAATGCTGCGAAATGTTTAGGTTCCCTTAATCGATGCAAGAAATATTTCACCTATTCTGATTTGGCTTTAATCTACAAGGCGTATATTCGCCCTGAGCTTGAGGACAGCCGTCATGTCTGATCTGGAGCCCCCAAGACCACCCTGCACCTAATAGATAGAATCCAAAAGCGAGCAAAAAAACTTATAGGAGACAACGATATTGCGGGTTCATTAGCCTCGCTCGAACATCGACGTACCTTGTCTTCTTTGTCCGTGTTTTCTCGCTACTTTAACAAACGTTGCTCAAGTGAGCTAGCCAACTGCATTCCTCCTCTCCTTGAATTCACCCGCAATACACGTCTCGCCAGGAATGCACATAAGCTTGCCCTTAAGCCTGCTTTCGGACGCACGATAACTGTGCGTTTTTAAACCGCACCACGCGTATATGGAACGCTCCTCCCAGCTCAATATTTCCCATAGACTACAATCCGCTGATATTTAAGACCTATGTGCACAGGTACACAGGTAGTCTCCATCATCACCTTTGGCCGGGCTGTGTCTTGATCCCGGACAATCAACCCCTTGAGCACGCGCAAATTATAAGCCGTTCCATGTCATCACACGAGTTCCGTTCTACTCCCCAAACTTGTATTCCTGCCAATTCGACCCCCTGGACCTGGACCTTCTCGAAATTCTTAAATAATTCCGACAAATTGTCATCCCCGTCAAATATGACAGCCTCGCTGTGTAATATCCCGTCTTCTCGTCCCCGACGCTTCCGCGAATTGTTCGCCTGTCAAAAGCACTGTCCTCCCGGCCGCTGCTGCTACACAGACTTCCCGGAAGTCCGCCTCGGTTTCAGCAGCTTATCTCTTCACCCCATCGCGGGCTGTCACCGAGCCGGCGACTACACTGTAACGACTTCATCGTATTTTCAATTACGTTAATGATAAAATCTGCTCTCGTTTGAATTCATAATTGCCAGTGATTTGGGTTTTCGCAAATTTTCGCTGGCTAAACCTTCATCTGGCGGATGTGGCATCCCCGGCCAGTGCTGTGTGGTTTCACTTCTTGCGGATGGTCTTCTCTTTGGCGGGCGGCAATAAATTATGGATATCTGATCAGAGATTCGAGTATCTTTGGCAAAACGCTGACAGGCCGCCCGGGGACCCTTGTCAAAACACAATCGAATATTGAATTGGATATCCTCGGATGGATTTATCGTGAATCATGGCAGATATTTGAAATGGATAACAATGGCTCCTCGGGGAAGATATGGTCGTTGTTGGTGCTGGGTTCACTTGTAAGTCACGGTTGGTTGGTCCAATCTGGGAAGGTCATCGGTGTCCGGCCTTCCTATTCGAAGCCACGATGTCTGACCGGAAAATGTGTCCCTCCACCGCCTACCGCTGCCAGCCGCCATGACCTCACTGCAATTTGTTCCGTCCGCCCGATCAGACAAAAGTAACCGAATTAATTCAATTAACTGTCGGCACTTGTAAAAAACGAGAGGAATTAATTTCGCCTCGCCACCGTTGCAGTTCGAAATCGGCCCAAATACCTTCGATCATTCATTGGCCGTGCAGCTGCGAATATTCCGTGCGTTTTTTTGCTTTGCTTTGCTCTTCCTTCCCGTCCATCACAATCGAAGTTAATTGAATTCGGTTTTTCGCGGTCGGTTTTTTTGTGCGCTCCCAATTGCGTTGCATTACACGGCTGCCATAACTGATACACGAGGTGGTGAAGAACGACGCGTCAGGCGAGTAGCCATTCGCATTTGAATAAGTCCTCGAATCCTATTTGCGCCGCGCATCCTCCGGCAGGCGGTCAGGGAACTGCGAATGAAACGGTTTCAAGCGTCGAGTGTTACGCAAAAGTTTGCACAGGCCCTTGCAGACCGATTTCTGCGATGTTTCGCCTCACGGCCTCACGGCCCACCTGCTTTTTTGTTAAAACATTTTATTGCATTGAAATCGTTTACATTTAATCCAATCGGCGATTCGACCATTTGCATAATTTGCGGTGGCGCTTATATTTTTTGTTTTATTTTTGTACTTTGTTGCTGTTGTCTCGCACGCGGCGTGAAATGACTGAAGTTGTGTGCGACGGGTGATGAATGTGGGACGCCAGAAACCGCTTGTTTATTTAACATGAAAGCCGGAAATCGATCAGGGAATTAGTTTAACTACCCCATTTGAGTTGATTAATGGGGGGAGGGGGAGGCATCTGTGGTTGGCGATGTGAAAGGCCTACGGCTTGTAAAGCATACTGCACTTCGGTATGCAATCGAATCAAGGTCTGTATCGAAACGACGGGCTCAATAAACCGCATTGGTCGCCGATTGGTAGACTTGCGGCGAGAAACTCTGAACAACCGTATACACATTTACTTACTTAAGTCATTGAGCCCCTCGGGGGGCATAGGGTGCCAACCACGCCTGCGCGCCATCTCCTTCGAATCTCTGCAACGCGCTTGAGCTCCCTCCAACTCATTCCTAAGGAAGCCGATTCCTCTTCAACTGTTCTGCGCCATGTTTGTCTAGGGCGTCCCGCTGTTCTGCCTGTCTGCGTAAGCGGATGACACTGCATGGCGTACTTCGCAATGGAATTGTCTTCGCGCCGCAGGGTGTGTCACATCCACTGCCACTATCACCTTCGAATTGTGATGTCCATTGGTTCCTGGTACAATTGTTCATTAGAGATACGGTTCGGCCAAAGAATCCTAAGGATGTTTGTTTGTTTCAGTTTTCGTGTGGTAATGGTGTCCACTTTCCAGCTACTACATCCATATAGCAGCACCGACTCTACGCCGGAGCGGAACAGTCGCAGATTGGTTCTCAAGCTGATGACATTGCTTTTCCCAGATCGTGGATAGCAGAGGGCATGGGCCTGCACTTACAAGGCAAAGTTGTTGATTGCTCTCAACTTGCCTAGTTGCCAGCAGTGATCCCTGTAAATGCGCAGGTCAAGTTGACATGCAGCCTCCAAGCGGTCCCCTCGTTGTGAGGTGAACCAATGCATGCAACGTTCCCCCAGCGGTTGTGCGGAGGGCTAACAACCCCCACAAAAAAAAAATATGCCTCCTAGTGGGGCCCTCTGGATATCCTCTGCAGCAACCACTTTCGAGGTGAACCAATGTATGCAGCGGCCCTTTGTCCAGAGGCTTAAACTAGTGGTTACGAGTGGGGGTAACTTCTCTACCGCTATAGTTACGAAGCAACAGCAAGCCTCGGATATGGATGATCTTACCGCTGACGACCCTAGCAAACGACGAAAGGACAACGATTTTCAAATCTGCACGTGGAATGTCTGGACGCTTAACAGACCACGTGCAGCCGAACAACTTGCGGAGGCCCTGGATCGCTATAAAGCGCAATACAAGAGATACGATGGGATGGACTGTGATCTTTACTACGGTGACTGTTACAAAGAACGTGGTCAACACACATTTAGATGCGGATTTGTAGTCAGCATTAGCGAACGCTTGGTGACGATCCGAATAAAGGCTAAATTCGCTAACATAAGCCTCATATGTGCACACGCCCCGACGGAGGACTGCTTCTACGAGCTCCTTGACAAAACTTACGAGCAATGTCCTAGCTTTGACGTCAAGATCGTCCTTGGTCACCTTAACGCAAAGCTGGGCAAGGAGGACACAGCCTACACGACACCACCTCCGATAACGGCTAATCGACGTTGCCGCTGGGCGCAATCTTAATGTAGCAAGCACACGATTCCCACACCTTAACATCCACAAAGGAACATGGCGATCTCCAGATCAATCTTCTTCTTCTTCTTTGTGTGGCGCTGCAGTCCGGGGTGGACCTGGGGCTCAACCAACATGCCTCTCCAACTAGCGCGATCCTTAGCCAGTTGCCTCAAATTTCGCACACCAAGTTGGTTGAGGTCCTTCTCCACTTGGGTGCGCCACCTTAAAAGCGGGCGTCCTCTGTGGCGTTGCCCGACAGGTTCAGATTCGGAGCTGCGGTGTCCATCCGCTCTACATGACCTAGCCACCGTAGGCGTTGGATCCGTAGACGCCTGACTAGACTCATGTCGCTGTACAGCCCGTACAGTTCGTGGTTGAATCTCCTTCTCCAAGAACCTCCAACGCAAACAGGACCGAAGATTGAACGCAGAACTTTTCTCTCGAAGAGACCAAGTGCGTCTTCATCCGCTCTTGAGATAGTCCAAGCTTCCGCGCCATACAGCAGGACAGGGATGATCAAGGTCTTATATAATGTGAGCTTGGTCTTTCGAGAGAGGGCTCGACTAGCTCGACTTCTGGAAGATCGTGCCTCTAGTGTTGGGGTGTGAGTTTCGCACGATCTTCTCCAGGACGATGTTGAAGAAGTCACATGACAGCGTGTCGCCTTGCCTAAAACCTTTTTTGTCATTGAAGGTCTCGGTGAGTTCGTCACCGGCCTTGATGGAGCAGCGAGAGTTCTCCATCGTCATCCTGCACAATCTGACTAGTTTGGCAGGACTGTCAAAACTAGACATGGCGCTGGATAGCTCGTCCCTATGCACGCTGTCATATGCGGCCTTGAAATCGGAGAACAGATGGTGAGTGTCGATTTGCATTTCTTGGGTCTTTTCCAGGATCTGCCGTAGTGTGAAGATTTGGTCCACTGTGGACTTTCCTGGCCTGAAGCCATATTGATACGGACCTATCAGATTATTAATGAACGTCTTCAGGCGGGTACACAAAACGGCAGAGAAGATCCTATACGCGATGTTTAGAAGACTGATGCCTCGATAGTTGGTGCAGTTGAAGGGGTCTCCTTTCTTGTGGATCGGGCAAACGATACTGAGATTCCACTCGTCGGGCATGCTTTCCTCAGACCATATCCTGCAGATGAGCTGGTGCATGCAACCAGGTCATCTCCAGCTGCCTTAAACAATTCCGCGGACAATCCGTCCGCTCCAGCAGCTTTGTTCGACTTCAGTCTTGAAATTGCTACCTTGACCTCGTCTAAGTCTGGGGGACGGAATTCGCGTCTGTCATCGTCCAGATTGATTGGAACATTCTGCCTGACAGCGGTATTTTGGAACTCATCGCCGTTTAACGGTCTGCAGATATGATCTTTCCAGATTCCCAGTATCGACTGCGACTCTACTACCAGATGTCAATTTCCATCCCGACACCAAAAGAAACCCCTGGTTCGATGAAGAATGTGAGCGAGCACATGCAGCCAAACAGGAAGCATACAAAGCGGCGATGCAAAGAAGGACGACAGCCGCTCGTGAGCTCTACGAGCAGAAAAGAAGGGAAGAGCACCGGCTTCTCAGAAAGCGAAGGTAAGATTGAGGGATGTTACGGCAGGAACGGTGTTCGGTAACTCTACCAAAAGGTACAAAGAACATGTCAAGTTCACAAAAACCAAACGGAAGCCTGTAAGGACACGGATGGGAACCTAGTAGAAGAGTTACAGTCGGTGTGGGAATTTGGAAACCGAACCTCCGGTACAAAGACCAAGTCATCGCGGATGCAAGACAGCTTGGCCTCGATGACTGGAAGCAGCGTGCCCAGGACCGTCACCGATGGAAGGCAGCATTTGCTCAGGCTCAGACCCTTCATGGTTCGTCTGCCTGATAAGTAAGTAAGTAAGTGTGCATTCTTGCCGCCTTCTTCTTGATCGAGATAACCCAGGTGTCGGGTCCGCCCTCGAGCAGTCTTTATTGGGGTCTGACGCCATTGCGCAACCCCCAAAACGAGGTGTCGTTATTGCTCCATTAAAGCAAAAGGTGTGACCGCTTACGATAGTTACCCTCGAATGACTTCCCCATCACCTCCGCGACAATATTGCCAGCATTTCATTAATCAATTAAAATTTCTCCGCCTACACCAGCCCGGACATCGCATCGCCTCGTTTAAACAGTCCCCTTCTGTGGGCTCCACGATAAGTCGGCCCACAGCGTCCCCGAGTACATCATAAAGAGCACTCTGCCGACGTTATGATGTAAAAGCCAAAACTTTACGACGACCATTATGCATCAATGTTCCTTCAAGATAAACTCCTTCATCGTGCAATCCATGGGCCCGGGATGGGTGTGGATTTTTTAAGCGCACGCAATTAACTCGAGTCAGCCATTACCTCATGGCAGCCGTTCAGGCAGGCACTCAATTCCTTATCTCGTCCTGGCTATGATGTCTGCATTTTTGCGGGCACCCACGCATCGACCATAGTTGAGTTGAGTGTCCTTGCCGGCATCGCACACACACGAGACGCAGTGCGGAAGGGGGTCCCTGAAAATGTTTACAGAGCGAAATAAATCCGAAATGGCATCCCTGCTTTTCGGGGCAATTTACTGAGACTGTATGCTGTGCGCAGAGTGTGTGCCCCCGCGGTTGGTCGGCGGGTGGGGTGCCCGGTTCCTCGTTTTACTTATCACACAAGTTGAGACGACACAAGAGTCGGCATATATTTGCCTTGTCACTTGCTTGAGGAGATTCATTGCGCGACACAAAGGTGAGCCGCCGCGTGGAAGTGGGCGCGTTGCTGCGGGGACCGGCGCCGTCGAAGGGCGGTAGGTTCACTCCCCTTGCTGGGACACAAATTAAATTTCGAGCTTCAAATGGTAATCCTTGCCGGGTGCTTTTAGTGTTTATTTACTTTGTCGTAAATTGTCGCTCTAATGGCATCTAAAATGATGTTTTATCTCTTCGCCTGTGAGAGGAGCATTTTCCTTTACCGGGCTCTTCTTTCTCTGGCTTGCGCTGCTGTATTTTTACTTTGTCCTTCCCAGGTGCTGGGGGGGAGGGTTTTAATTTGCATTTTCCGGTTGACTCAAGTGCCACCGAGTGAGAGGGAGGTGTGTGTGAGGGAAGACGGCGACAAGATTGATTTTCAGGCGTATTTATCCCCGATTTTCGAGGTGTTATTCAATGATTTGATTAAAGGCTGATTCTGTCGGCATTTTGAATGCAACATGTGCTCCGAGTGTAGGAGGCGCCATTTTGGGGCCACTACGTTCCGTGGTAGCAACGAGAGACCAGATTCTGGCAAAGGATGTGTCACTTCTGCACTCCTTTGGCGATGATTTCGTACGAGTCCTCGAAACAGACACTTTGGAATGAAACCGTCGGCATCGACATCGGCCGCGGATGCCTAATTGATCCTTAAGCCTAGCGAGCACGTCCCACTGGAGATCTTTAATCACCCGTCTGCAACTACTGCAAGACATGTCCTGAACCACTGAACAGTTGAACAGACCAATCGAACGTGATAATCGATTCGAAACACAGTCTGAGCCGACTCTTGGGGCTCTTATCGGCGTCCTATTGACCACAAGGTCCACGGACTTCACTTTATTAAAGGTCTGCTATGCAGCGAGATCATTGACGAGGAAGGAAAAAAAACGATGTCCCCTAGTGCGTTAGTGGATCATTTTCCGAGTAGAGGCCAGCTGACTGGATGACCGATCTCGAATAGTGCATTTTTTGCCTGCTTTCGCATCGTGAACGACTGTGGGTGCTGTCGGCTAGACGAGAGCATGGAAGAAAGGGACGAGTGGTGCACGAGAGCAACGACCTCTGTTACGTTGCGCGCCAATATTTCACTGGCACTGTAGATATGGAAGCCAAATGCGACGCGTTGATAAGGGACGAGCTGCGCGAAGTGCTCGTAATCAGCGCGGAATTCCAACGGATGGCAGGAAGGAGGAGCTGCTAGCTAGGTTGCTGAACCCCGCTAGCAGTGTAAAGGGTTCTGTCGAAATCTAAGAACCTCACCGGAGGAGGTACTCCAGCGCTTCCATACGCTTCTACGGTTTGACGGGATACTGGTACTCATGGCCAGAGAGTACCAGATTAGTGGGAGCAGCGAAGTTGTGGACCCGTGGTGTGACGGTTGAATCCCTAGCAGATTTCTTCTCAGGGCTGTGCTACAACCTCCCGGCCGTGGACGACGACACGGACATCCATGACCGACTGCGGTAACGTAGGCAATGCGCTGGAGAGGACACGGAGGAATACATCTTTGATATGAAGATGATGGCTTCCCTAGGACGGGTGCAAGAGATGACGCTGGCAAATACATCGTGCGGGGAATCGTGGATGCTGAATGTCAGCAGGCTTTCCGAGCAGTCAGGCCGCACTCTGTGAACTCGGGCCACGACGCAGGGAGACAGCTGCGAAAATCCGATCGGACAGCAGGTGGGGAGTTCACAGAAAGGCGGGTGCAATGCTTTGGGTGCCATCAATTCGGGCAATGCCAACGCGACTGTCCACAAGAGAGTGGCGGACAAAAGGGAGAAAGGAACTTGCAGCAGCTGGTGAGGTAGAGCAGGCCCGAGCAGGACGCCGCAGTGGATCGCTCCTAGGCCAAAGCATTCAGCGACCTGAGCAGGTTCGAACGGGTACAAGGTAACAGCGTTTATCGATCTGTGAAATGATTGTTTCACTTTGCGCCGCTCAATTGCAGAGGAAGGCGAGAAGAGGACCACAGGTGACTGAGCGGATTCGGAGGAGGGACTTGCCAGACAGTGGATGCTGACGTAGGTGTGGATCAACTTAGGTCGAGGTGCGAGGTTCTTATCGTGCCGGACGAAAGCAAAGCACATGCGACGCTAATTGGTCTAAAATTGTTGAACCAACCACACGTGAAGGTGGTGGAAACGCTGGGCGGAAACGCCTGGGGCACAAGTTGTGCAAATGTCCAAAAAGGGGACATCTTGGGGCTCCCATCAATACTGTGCGGGACCGCTTTGTTAAGGAGGCTGTGAAACGAGAGGTGGAACTGCCGACGGGGCGTGGCCCTAGGAAACACCAAAAGGGCTCAGGTACGCCCAGAGTCAGCGCCCAAGGCCGTATCAGCAACCGGGCCTAAAGCTGATCGTTGACGAGGCAGCGGCCACCGGCCAGAAGTGGAAGCTGCGACAGAGGCATCGGGTCCAAGAAGTCGTCACGGCATTGGACGGAATGAAGCACTGCGGCAAGCTTTCGAAAGAACGACAAGACGAAGACAACAGCGAGGGAGAGCGTTCCGATCTCGACGGCGAGATCGATAGTAGGATGGCCGAGTAGGAGGACAAGGGAACGAAGGGGTTTTCTGGACAAGGGAACCGAAGGGGGTTTCTGGACAAGGGAACCGAAGGGGGTTTCTGGACAAGGGAACCGAAGGGGGTTTCTGGACAAGGAAATCGAGGCCGAAAGGTTCTAGTGACCTTCACAATGGCCCTATAAGACCTAGCCAAGACCACTGTATACCGTCGGTGACCGTATCTCACGTGTATCAGTCGATGCTGAGAGCTTGGAATGCAGTCGGCGACGTCGATATTTTGACCCCAAAAATTGGCATTGTAGATCGTCTTGTTCTTGGATGCCTCTAAGTAAATATGTGTTTCTGATGCTACAGCGTTGTAAAAGAAGAAAATGCAGCACGAGTGAATCGGTTCAATGAGCTTTATTTTCTCTGTGATCTATGCGGTTGATCGTGACTGTTGACTGTCCGCGAACGGACTGTGGCGCGGGTTCTTATACCCGCGTGTATCCGATGTTACAACTCGGCTATCCTATACTAGATCTCGCCCTCGAGATCGCATGGTGTTCGCAGCGTTGTGTCCTGCCACTGCATGGTTGCCACCCAATCCTCGTCCGAGATGTTCACGTTCAGGATCTGGGCGGATGCTTCGTCCACATCTCGTTCATCCTCCGTTGGTTGTCGACTTAGCGCATCGACGTGAGTGGCTCTCCTCTCTGGCTGGTGAACCGTCTCGTAATAAAACTCTTGCAGCTTAAGCCACCACCGTCCCACCCGAGGTATGATCTTGGCCTTTGTGCTGGTTGCGACTATGGCTTCGCAACCTGTGACGACCTTGAAGTGCCTGCCCAACAGATACACCCGGAAGCGATCTAAGCTTTCTACGATGGCTAGGACCTCGAGTGCGCATGAGTGATACTTACTCTCGGCTCCGGACTGCAGACTGTAGAAGGCCACTGGTCTCAGCGAGTTGTCATCCTTTCCACGTTGCAACAGTACCCCAGCAAGGCCGACCGACGATGCGTCTGTATGCACCTCGAGCGCACACGTCGGATCGAACAGCGCCAGAACGGGGGGTGCGCCAGTGCCGCTTTCAACTTCCGGAACGCTCCTTCCTGCCGATCCGCCCACTCGAAGGGCTGGTCGGCTCTGATCAGGTCTGTCAGTGTTGCGGCCCAACAAGCCGCGGAAGAAACCCGTAAGCCCCAGAAACTGTCGTACAGCATGGATATCCTTAGGGTTCGGAAATGCGAGAATGGCGGCCGTTTTCCTTTCGCTTGGTCGGTAGCCTAGAAACAACACCACACAACCAACTCCTTACGAAAATGTAAATGCTACAAATGTGGCAGAACTACCAAAGTCATCGCTTATTCTGTTGCGCATCAATATTTCATGCAAGGGGGTATCAAAAATCTCAAATTGCGCACAGGCATCTCGTGTAATCATGATTTAAGGAGCGCCCTCGACAATTCAACGCCCATTTTCTCGGCTCTCCGCCCTATTTCACTTGACAAAACCAATTTACTGAGCCATAAAAAATTAACATAATGCCACCGAGGAGAGGAGAAAACAAGCGAAACAATGTCCTCATTCAAATTTGAGCCACGCACCACTCATTCGTGCCCTAATAAGCCTTCTGTCAGAATTTATATGGCCTCGTTCACTCGCCTCGAACCCACTCGCCCCAGCAACCTGACCACCGAAAAACAAGAACAAGAAAAAAACACAAAACACATTTATTACACCGACATCAGCAAATGAAAACATGCAGGAACGTATGTCCTGCGCTCGTGGCGGCCCCCACCCGTGAAGACAACGACACATCACACACGTTCATATTTCATTTCCATACACTGTGTTTCACTTTCTGTTCCCATTTACATCCGCCGGTGTCAGTCGAATAAGGATTCGCCCATAAATCCTGCCACAAAGTCGGATGCTTTAACGCAACATAAATTATTTTAACGCCCCAGTGTCGCGCTTGTACACACACTCGCCTCTTGGCTGTTCACCAGGCCAGACTGGGAACACAGAAAGTCGAGATTAAGGCTGCAGCCAGGGCAGACACACGAACGGGCGCACAAGTCAAAATTCGATGTAAAAGCCAGCGAACCACAAATGCCGCCATAACTTCGTTAAGTCCATCAACGAAAGTCCTTTTATCTGTTTTATGGGGCGAACTTTCACTTGTGCGCCGCTTTTATTGTTTCTTCGGACATAAAAATTGCACCGTTATTGCAACATCATCCTTGCCCGTCTACCGATGCAGAGCCCCAGGCCCCGGCACATGTGGGTCGTTAAAATTTCACTCACTCCTCGGTCCTGAATTTTAGATAAGACCACAACGCCCTGCTCAGCCGGAAGGACGAGTGACAGTGTGTGTGTGTGTCTGCCGAGAAGGGGTTTTCCACGGCTTTTCTTCGGGTTTTCTCTCGCTGTCTTCTTGCGGACCAGGCCCCTCGGTGACTGGCACCACATTCGCATTCAACCGAGACCCTGGCGGATGCTAATTTCGCTTCCGCTAAGAAGATATGTATTTCTTTCCTCCAGCCGCCTTCGTTTCGTTTTTTTCCCCTATTTCATTGCCTTGGCCGCTCTCCGGTTTGGCGCACAACATTTAATTAAGTTGAACGTAGTTTGTGTATATTAACGGGATAGCTGCGACTGGGTGACTGGTCGGGGGATTGCTGCGGATTCAATATTTACCAGCTCAGCCGCTCGGTGCTGCGGATGTACACTGTACACTCGTGCGGAGGCGAACGCAGAGTTAAATTGAAAATTTTCTAAACGAAGGCGCAGAGAAGTTTCGGAAAAGTTCTTATCCCAAAGTTGATAAAGAGGTTATATCATTGCATGAATGTGTTTAACTTTTGTAGTTTGCCGGCGACGTTGGGGGCTGAGGTGTGAGGTGGCGGTTAAAGTTTTGCGGCCCAGCAATGCCCTTTGCGGGGAGAAGAGACACAGACAGGCGGCTGGTGGGATTAGCACAACATTGTTGTAGACGTAACCGGCTGATGACTTGAGACGTGGCTCTGTGGATGATGGCTGTGTGAGGGGGTAGACTGAACATGGCAGCAGGTTGTGATTGGAAATTGGAACTGTTTGGCAAAGAGGACTCCTCCTGAATTTCAGGGGCAGAGCTAAGCCTGCATCCAGTCCAGTCAACAAGATGAACTTTGTACTGTTCATTAGCAAATAGTCGGTCATCACAGGTTTCATTTCAAATGTCGTTGCATCCACATCTTTGGACAGCTCTTATAGATTCCTCCATGCACACCGAAAGCAACTCTTCCCGCCAAGTGCGCGCAGAATTGACCGACTTCTATTGATGGATGACATGGTAAGGAGCATCAATCAAGAAAGAAAGTCCGATGGATGGGAAATCGGCGGAAGAAAGGATACCGCCTGCACTACTCGCACTGCACTGCTCCAACAATAGATTCATCAGACGTTCACAATCATCTCGTATAAGACCTTGCCGCGCTGCATGCACGTCTGAAGACGTTGGTCAACAAACTAGGTCAGATTTTCAGATTCAGATTTGTCTATACAGATTTGATGTACCTCCCAACATTTCCACAGAGTTATCCCTGCAATTCTGGATTAAACCTTGAAGCGGTAGAGGGAGTCCATGTAAAATGCCAGTCGGCCTACTTACTTACTTAAGGTGGCACTACAGTTCGGGGTGGACCTGGGCCTCAACCAACAAGCGTCCCCAGCCAGCTCGATTTTTGGCTAGCTGTCTCCAGTTTCGCTGGTTGAGGTCCCTTTCCACATGCGCGTGCCACTTGAGTCTTCGTCTACTGCGCCGTCCCTCGGGGGTGGATTCGAAGACTTTTCGGGCCGGAGCATTGGTTTCCATCAGCTTTACATGACCTAGTGATCTCAATCGTTGGATCTTCACTCTTCTGGCTAAGTCGATGTCGCTGGACGGCCCGTATAGTTCGTCGTTATACCTCCTCCTCCACTCACCATCTATGCAGACGGGACCGAAAATCGAAGAATTTTCCTCTCGAAGCAACCAAAAGCAGCTTCATCCGCTGTTGACAAAGTCCATGCCTTCGCGCCATATAGCAGGACTGGGACGATTAAGGTCTTGTAAAGCGTTACCTTTGTTGTTTGAGAGAGATTGCGTCTTTCCTCAATTGCTTTCTTAGCACAAAGATGCAGCGATAACTTACTTACTTATCAGGCAGACGAACCATGAAGGGTCTGAGCCTGAGCAATTGCTGCCTTTCATCGGTGACGGTCCTGGGCACGCTGCTTCCAGGCATCAAGGCCAAGCTGTCTTGCATCCGCGATGACTTGGTCTTTGTACCGGACGTTCGGTCTTCCTCTCCTTCTCGAAACAGGAGGCTCGGATTCGAAGACCCTCTTTGCTGGAGCGTTGTTGTCCACTCGCTCGATGTGGCCGAGCCAGTGTAGTCGACGGATGTTTGCCTTCCGGACTACATCCGGTTGTGTCTTCTCCTCCATTCGCCTTCCCCGCAGACGGGACCATATATCCGACGTAGAATCTTTCTTTCGAAGGCACCAAGAATCAGCTCTGCAGTAAGCATTAATGTCCAGCTTTCGGCTCCATAAAGTAGGACTGGCAGGATAAGGGTCTAGTAGAGCATGACTTTGGTCCTTCGAGTCAGGAGTTTCGAGCCCAGTTGTTTTGACAGACCGAAGTAGCATCGGTTGCCAAGGGCGATTCTACGTCGGATCTCCACTACGATGTCATTCGTGCAGTTTACGTTTGCCCCGAGGTAGACAAACTCCTTTACTACCTCGAAATTGTAGCTGTCGATTGTAACGTTTTGACCTAGGTGGAGTGCGGCGGATCGATTCTTACTGGACAACATATATTTTGTCTTCTTCTCGTTGACCAGCTCGTTTCGCCTGTTCCTCAATTGCCGTGAAAGCTTCCACGATGGCACGTTGGGACCGCGCGGTAACGCCGACATCGTCAGTGTATCCCAACAGCTGGACTGACTTGTAGAATATAGTGCCGCACTATCTTCTTCAGTTGCAAATTCAAGAAAACACACTTCAGCGCGACAGCATCTTCCTGTCGAAATCTGGTGCAGGTTTCGAACGGTTCAGAGGTTTTGGAACCGAACTCCACGTGGCGACACAAGCGAACCATTTTCTTCGGTTGCAATTTTTTTATGCTCACACTCAAAATCATATCACGGGTAACGTAGGCATATTGGAGAGTCTCTCGCTTAGTTGCTTTTCTTACGCTCTGGCAATCTTCTGTGTGCTCAGGCGCCCAATGTCAAGACTTCTCTTTGTCGGCTGGTGCAGCCTTCTGCCCAGTGTTACCACAGGTTAAATTATTTATGAGTCCAGAGGTTTATAAAAACGAGTAATTTTGAAAATAAATCAGTCCCAACAAAGGTGTTTGGTAACTCAATGGCTCCTGATGTGAAACAAGAATGTAGTGTTTTTTTTGGTGGCTTTAATACTACACTGGAGACTTAAGATTGGTCCACTGTACTACCAGCAACCTACCATTCTTTCTGAAGGCGCTCCCGTGATGTGTAGCCTACAGAATCAGCGCCGAAGACCTGCCACCTGCTCCACAGGCGTTGCAGAGGGTTCTTCGCTTAAATAAGCATTTTTCTGTCAAGGGACACCAACACTTCCGCGGATTTCTTACAGACATTTGGAAGCAAACGCTTGTTCTATCTACATCCTGGAGAGTCATGTCATCTTGGATTGTGCTCTCGAGAGATCCAACCATCAATGTCAGCCCTAACCACAGACGCAGGTAGTCCGAGCGCAGATTCAGGCTCTGAGAAAGTTGCCTCTGATCATTGTCTGGCAAGTTCATCGGCGATCTCATTTCCAGCGATTCCTTGGTGTCCTGGTATCCAGGTGAGTTTGAGGGCAGTTTGACTGCCGATTAAATTCAGAGAGGAGTTGTATTCCTGAACTGTCTTGGAAGTGGTTCGGGGGTTGAGTAGAAGGTTGTCACTACAGACAGAGATCCGTCGACCCGCCTCCACCAGTTCTTAAGAATGTAGCTTATTGCCATAATGATCGAAGAGGGTTCGGCTTGAAAAACCGCCCTCTAGGAAAACACCAGCGCCGGACCCTTCATTGGAGCCATGCATGAAGATACGACTCCTGGCTCGAGGTCTGGCCAGAGGCACTTCTGGGGGCAGTAGTAGTATGTGCTCAGGCATTTTAAATAAAAGCTTCCAGGACATATTAAAGCATAGTTTACGCCTTGCAAAGTTATGCAAATGGAAATGTGAAAAAAAATTACGTTAGGCATTCAGGCCCCAGTCAGGCTAAGAGATATGAGTCGGCGTTAGTCACTGAAACCCGATTTAGAAAAGGCACCCCGAATGAGTGTCTAGTATAGACTCCCAACAGCATTGTTTGCCTGGCGAGGTACATGCTCATTGAAACCATTTCATCCCAAGAACTGATTTGAAACAGAGCACAGTACACGAAGCTTTTGATTCTGGCAAAAGTGGGCTTTGTCTTACAACTAACCGAATGTGGGTTAGTCAGACCCATGGACTTGAATTGAAGCACTAGGGGATTGTTCTACAAGACACTATTAGGGCGACTCTATAGAGTCCCTGTTGTAACACTGCTTCTGACATTGGACAGTCGAGCTCTGAACCTTGCTGCGACGAGAAAATGGTCAGAGACGTCCTGAATGTTCGCACATCCAGAATATTTGACGCGTGTCTTCCGGCAGTGAGCACATGATCGATTTGATTGGCGTTTCGACCTTCCGGGGATCGCCAGGTTGCTGTGCGAACCACCCTTGTGCTACGTATGACCATATTACGTGCTGTCACCAAGTCTGTGAGTCTAAGAAGTCTGTAAGAACTGAGAGCTTGATTTACGTGTTGTTTGCAAAATAATCGTTCCCATGAATCGACGAGCGATACCCGTACGTGCGAACCGAAAGCTTTGAACTCCACAAGGTGTTACCCTGTGACCAGTGCAGTGCAACGTATTTTATACATATGACAAGCAGAGTCACCAACTCATGGCCCAAGACGCTCCTTGTGATGGAGCATGTGCTGAGCTCATTAGTTGAGCTGGTTGGGACACATCCTGAGTAACAAGAGACATTTTGAAACAAAAGTCATTAAAAATCAGTCGCCCGTTGAAAACGTCCACCCAAGGCCTTATTGGAAGACAAGAACGCCAACACTCCCGTCCGCCATCTCAACTATCGACAACTTCTCTGAAATGTAATTAATCAATCAACGGCTGAAGCATGGATCTCGCAGAAAAGGTGAATAACCCGAGCAACAGCAACAGAACGTTGCGATGGCAAGGAAGCCGTCCAAACAGGAAAGCGAGTACGTTCCTGTTTGTGAAAGAGCGACAGGAAATCACCCACCCTTTCCACGTTGCCTGGAAAATGTCTACAACGAAAGCAAAAAAAACCTACAATCGGAAACAAAGCTCAACTGGGATTGGGGCAAACGAGCTTGAGTATTTGTGCACGACGCGTTCAAACATCATTCCGCCCCGGGCATCATTAAGTAATAAACAAGGACACTGCAGAGATCAAGGATAGCACGAAAGCAAACCGAGGAGCGCACACAAAATGAAAATCGATAGAACTAAACTCCTGAACCCATCTCGCCGGCCTGGGTTCATGGATGGTTTTCAGTTCTTTTCTCCGTCTTCTTCCTGCTTCTGGAAAATTACACGTGATTTCCCCGACGCCCGTCCCGCTTGTCCGACGCGACAATAAAGGTTGGCACTGTTGAGATCTCAATTAGTGCCATGCCCCCAATTCCAATTTCTCTCTCTCGTCTGGACTCGGTGTTCACACACTCGTGCGCCTCGGAGATCTGTTCATCCTTGAGTGTGTGTGCAACTGATGACCACTGGGATTGTGGTTTGTCGACGTAGGTGTGGCGGATGCGAGGGAGCATCTCCATCTTACATCGATGCCGAACGTAACTCACAATCAGGATAATCACAGAGTGTGGTGGTATTTGATTGCTTTGGTTGCTCGGCTGTTGTGCCAGTGATTAGACGATACTTGAGCTCCGGCTCTGTGCAGATGGATTGATGTTTATTGCGTCGACCCCGAGGGCACGGCCAAAGATTGGAACAACAATGAAACGCCTTGAAAGAGAATTCAAAACAAGAAAAATCTGCCGGGGTCAAGTGGACGTTTCTGAAGCAATTTTATTCCTCCCCCCAGGAAGGACCCCATCAATGTGTGAGGGGAGGGAGGACTTATGTGAAGCACACTTCGGTGAACTTCGTTCAAGGAGCACGCGTTTGTAGGTAATCCACTACGCGCTCATTACAACGAAACGAATCGGAAATTCCAACAACATGTGCTTGACTTGGGTTCGTGTCAGACAATGGTTCCTGATGGATCGAGGAGGCAAAGGGTCACTAGGTTCGGCAAGCTTAAGCTCTCACGAGTACCATTCCTTGTGTCATCAATCAGTTGCCTACCGCCAGCTGCATCACCGCTGTCGCAGTCCACTTTAATGACCCCAATGAAGGCCTCCGTTGCCTGAAGCAATCTTGGTCGAATTTCAGCCACACCGTCGGTTTTTCCAAATTTAGCGATACAACATCAAAAATGGTTCCTCCACCGTTGGACTGCCATCGACTGAGCTCCCACCTCATAGGAGAGCAACACACCGGTTAAGTTATTCATCGCAACAATGTCGGCCCTGCACTGATCGAAGTAGTTCTGCGGTTGAAGAAAAACTGAAGGAGCTTCAGAGGAGAAAAAAGTCTGCCCTACCGGCCTACTTGATGGTTCCCAGGTTTTCGCCAAAGTCCGGCATGAGGGCTTAAAATTCAACTTTCTTCCGAAAATCTTATAAAAGCTTATAGAGCTAAGCATGGCACTGCCTACTCTTATTTTAAGAAGATCAGCACAGGAGTTCCTCAAGGGAGTGTCCTTGGACCCACATTATTCCAGTTGTACTGCACCAGGAACGTACCTCAAACTGGAAGCACACTTGTGGCTGCATTTGCCGATGACACAGCTATCCTGGCAACAGGAAGTACGGTTGAGTCTGCAACTGAAAACCTTCCAAAAACACGCCAAAACTCTTGCGAACTGCTCCCAATGCGACCAAAACAACGCATATCACTTTAACTTCCAGGCACATAGAGAGCCTACCTGTCTTCATTAACTCTCTACACTTTTACCGCCCGATGATGGTCATCGCGGGGAGTCATTCGCTTCGCGGGTCATTTCGTGTAGCGATCGCCTTCCTGTTGGCATTTTTTAATCGAGAACTCGGATGAGGAAGGAGACAAGAAAACCTCGATTGCACCGAATTCGGGGCGAATGAAAGAAGACCCGGAATTGCCCCCAAAACTCGCATGCATGAATGTGCGTCCGCCAAATTTGACAGCGTCCTTGCCATCAAATGCCGCCGAGTGACACGTTCGTGATGATGAATTGGAGAATTGACATGAGGCTGCATTTTTGCCAGCCAGAAACGCACGATTACCGATGCTACAAGTGGGATGGAGTGTATTTCATGTGCTGGCACCCTTCGAGGGGTCAAAATCAGGAAGTGGTGAATTGGCCGCAGCTTGATGGGAATGCATCTCTGTCTTGACCCGGAATCCTGTTCGCGCGGTTGATGTGTCTCAAAATTATCTGATCAAGGGCCTAAGGAGGTGTAGTCCCCCGGAGTGGTCAAAATTGCGAGTGACGGACGATGTATACTTTGTGTGTACCGTGGAATCAAGCAGACACAATGGTGGGCAAGTATGAACAAATAATGAATTCGATGTAACATCTAGCAACTGTGCCTCAGAGGTGACTCGAGATTGATTTGTCCTCGCAAAGGTCTCAGAGACTGGTCCAGCAATCTAGCATGAAAGGCGATCTGCTCCACGGTCTGTAAATCAATGAAAAAGGGGGCTTTGTTAACAAATGTACAAATGATGGGCAGAATGTGGCATAAAGTGAATATCTTCGAGAGGAGTACATGGTCACCAGATACGATCGATACGAACAACACTCCAATCTATCTGTCTGTTGGATCGCACTTTGTCTTGAGGCTTGCGTTCCCTGGCAGTGCATCACGAAATGACTCTGTCCGGTTGGCCTCGAGTTCATCCACAGCGGCTTGCTTGTTAGCATAAGGTATGGTCCAGCCTCAGAGTGCTTTCAAGTCTGAAGTCGCACGATCGCGGTCATTTGATGAACGCTGGCTGTGAGATGTCCCAGACGGGAAGGTTATAATTCACAACTCGAGCGTTGGATTTATTGAATGGCTAGCAGCGTTATTGCGTCCTGTTGGAACGACAGCGCGGACATATCGACGTTGTTGCGCACTGGTCACAGACAGCCGATTAACAAGGATCTGATAAAGACCATTTGAAGGTAACACCGCTCCTTCTTCAGTTCGAGAGAATGAGGTGTCATGACGCAATATAAACGACTCCACGTGTCGTATCGTGTCTTGTCGGCGTCGGTCTTAGTCCCTCACTCGTGTATTGTATTCGTCAAGATTGCTTGTTGACATGCGACTATTTTTGACATTTCTGCCAAACCCGTCAGGTTGTGCAGTATGGCGATGGAGAACTCTTGCTGCTCCATCAAGGTTGGTAACGAACTCAAGGGAGCTTCAATTTCACAAAAGGCCTTAGACCAGCAACGAGCTGTAATTTCTTCAATATCGTACTTGAGAAGGTCGTGCAAAACTCACTCGCCAACACAAGAGTCTTTACAACTGTTAGCATACGCCGATGACATCGACGTGACTGACTGAGCTCAGTGAGCTGTCAATTAGGCGTTTGCTAGAATTTAGAAGGAAGAAGCTAGAAGAGAGGTCTGGCGATGTATGAGGGCAAGCCGATGCTGCAAGTCCTTTCTTAAGGACAGCTGTACTTTTGTGACGCCTTGACCAGGGCATCAGGATGCGCGGCTATAACTTCGAGGTAGTTAAGGACTTCGTCGATCTCGGCACCGGAGTATCTTAGGTTAAGTTTTGTTGCTTCCATCGTCAGCGATGAATTAACCCAAGAGCCCATTGTGTTACCAATAAGCTGGTTACCTCACCGGTCTGGAAACCAAACCATTTTTGAACATATATTTCGGATAAGAATTCATTTAAACTGTCTTCAGCCAGGGTAGTCTCTTTATGGAGGCAGAGTAGTTGTAAGGGGTTTTACTCAATTTTTCATTCGTTCATGCATCTGCTGCAGATCTCGTTGTGTGGTAGTGCTAGACCTGCGGCGTGTCTACAGATTGTGCAATATCCCGCAAGAAATACCACTTGGTTTCTCAAGTGCATTGTGCTGAAACTTATCATGGCCTCGGTTCCTCTTGAGGTTTTTGGCTGTATCTGTTTCGGGTTTTTTTTTCTTTTACGAGCGATGCAGATCGGTGGCTCAGTTATCTTGCTTTTTAGAGTTTGGATCGACTCCGATGCAAATGGTACTAATAAGATTAGTCACACCTTATGCCAACCGCTGTTTCTACGGGATCAAGTGGCAATTGCGCAATAAGGCCGTCTGTCGAAGGACTACGTTGATTCTACCTAAGGTACTGATGATCGCGCATTATTCTTTGGTATACTTATAATATAATGTTAATATGGCAGGCGCTACAGGCCAGGGCCTAGCTTCTCAGCAACCACTCGCGTTGTGCGTGCTACTCCCTCGAGTGGAAGGGACCCACAGTTTTATGCCGACTTCGCACGGCCACGTTTGAGAAGCTTCTGCTAGACAGGAAATACTCTTTGAGCATTGGTGGGGTCGTGACAATTATTTGTGTCGCACAGAGCAGGAATCGAACCTATGACATCGAGGTTGTAGTCGACGCACATACCCACAACGCCACGGGACACCACTTCCTTGGTTAATAAAACTTCCTTAGAAAAAAAAAGTTCTGCGTGCTATCAGGATGCATAGTGACATGAGTTAGCCAGGCGCCTACGCATGCAACGACTACGGTGGCTTGGCAATGTGAAGCCTATGGACAACTCAACTCTTGCCCAAAAAGTCTTCGTATTCAAATCTGTAAAACAGCGCGAGAGAAGGCGACAGCATCTTACGTGGAGCAGCCAGGTAGAGAACTACCTCAACCAACTTGGAGTGCCATAAAGTATCAGACATCCTCTTAGTTTCAGAACTCCTAAATGCAGCAGTGGACTCGCCTCCACTTCTCTAAATTATCCCACCCAACTCCAGTACCTGTCGCCTTCCATAGGACTGTACATCTGCTCTCAACCGCCCTCCTTCATACCAACTATGGCCAGCTTGAGCCCATCAGAAGAACGTTGCAAGTCATTTTCCACATCCATACGGCATCACTCCACGTGATTACTCGAGCGAGGATGACTGTATCGAGTGAAGCATCATCTTGCGGTCCCCTTGTATCTGAATCTCTTTTCCTTGCAAAAAGAAAAGTATCACCACGAGTGTACTGAGATTCAACTGGAGGGCAGAGTTCGCAAAATAAAGCATGTGGGAACCGTCATCTGCCCGAGTTCTCATTATTCCCTAAAATTGCAGGAATTGCTTCCAGGAGACAAGGCAGGACACATCGAGGAAGACCTGGACACGCTCCAACATCGTGCTTCTCCAGGCCTTGCTTTCATCTGTCCGCTGCTTTAATTACCTCAATTCTCCATGTCTGCGGATGAAAGCCAAGTCTTAAAGCCGCACCGCAATGGGCCCGAAATCGAGTTTGCTCTCACAGCCTGCCGGTCACATCTATTCAGGTGACTTCATACAGTTCGCCTAAGGCAGTCATTAAATCCGCTCGTGCTGCTGCCTTCTTCAACCAAAGCCCAACCACCCCACGGAACTCGTTTCCTTGTGAAAACAAAAACAAAACGAATCAATGTCCATGAGGATAATAAAAAAATACACGGAACCTAATTCATTTCGGGAGCGAAGCCGCATCCCTTCCCAACGGCCACCCCCTCGGCGCTCTTCCCCCAGCACAGACAGCCGTGTCCGAGGGCAAACGAAACACACAATAAAAGGACAGCCGAGTGCCGAGTCCTTTTCCGTGATTTTCCGTTTGTTTGATCATTGTTTTAAAAACATTTAATGGCCGCAGTTTTATGACCCGCCTCCGGGGAGGGTCGAATGAAGCGGGACGAAGAAATGTGGCCCCATAAACTTTATCGTCTACCTTCTGTCCACTTAAAAGTTGTTATACTAAATTAAATTGACGTGTTTATCGACAGTCGGGCCTAGAGCCGAAAACAAGTAAAATGTTTTCATCTCATCGCCGCGCGGTCGGATGGGGGGTGTGGGGGGGCAGTGGACGCTGATGCTGAGGTGTGCACGTTGGTTCAGACGTCGTCTCGACGTTGGGCACACGGATTCGAACAAAAATTGAGGCGGTCGCTGATGGATGTAGTAGCTGGGTGAGCTATCGGGCGGAAGGCCATTTGCTCGGCTGTGATTAGCTATCACGGTCTTAGAGGCCGCGCGGATCATAAAGATGGGGAAGCGAGCATTTGGTTTATTGCTCTCAGTTGGCATTCCCTCTCCTGATGATGATTGCTTCGAGTGCTCGGTACTGGATGTTTAGTTCGGATGGAGTGATTTGATCAAAAAATGCTGTGCACACTGTAATGGTCGTCATTTATTTACTGCCAGGAGAGAACAGTGTTCGTTGCTGGTTTGGGCTAGATTCGGAGGGTGGACGAATTTATTTCAAGAGCGGTCGAAGTCGAGTGCACGGCCAAGTTCTCAGATCCTAATGTGGGAGATCGATGGCTGAGAACTTCCCTGAACATCTCGAAGTCTGTCAGGATTTGACGAAACGCCATCAGAGAAGCTGCTCACGATGTTCGACTAGGACAGACGGTTTGGAATCGTTTGTACATAGCGTCATGACACCTCACTCTTTCGAACTGAAGAAGGAGCCGTGTTACCTTCAAATGGTCTTTATCAGATCCTTGTTAATCGGCTGTCTGTGACCAGTGCGCAACAACGTCAATATATCCGTGCTGTCGTTCCAAAAAGACGCGCTGCAAGCCATTCAATAAATCCAACGATTATGAATTACAATCTTGGCGTCTGGGTCATCTCACAGCTAGCCTTCACCAAATAACAGCGATCGTGCGACTTCAGACTTGAAAGCACTCTGAGGCTGGACCATACTCTATGCTAACAAGCAAGCCGCTGTGGATGAACTCGAGGCCAACCGGACAGAGTCATTTCGTGATGCACTGCCAGGGAACCCAAGGCGGTCGCAAGAAGGACGTGCTATTCCACACATAAGGGCATGAATGTAGCCTCAAGACAAAGTGCGATCCAACATATAGATTTATTGGCGTGTTTTTCGTATCGTTCGTATCTGGTGATCATGTACTCCTCCCGAAGCTATTCACTTTATGCCACATTCTGCCCATCATTTGTACATTTGTTAACAAAGCCCCCTTTTTCATTGATTTTCAGACCGTGGAGCGAATCGACTTTCATGTTAGATTACTTGACCAGTCTCTGAGACCTTTGCGAGGACAAATCAATCTCGACTCACCTCCGAGGCACAGTTGCTAGATGTTACATCGAATTCATTTTTTGTTCATACTTGCCCACACACAATGGAGTCTGCTTGATTCCACGGTACACACAAAGTATACATCGTCCGTCACTCGCAATTTTGACCACTCCGGGGGACTACACCTCCTTAGGCCCTTGATCAGATAATTTCGAGACACATCAACCGCGCGAACAGGATTTCGGGTCAAGAACCAGATGCTTTCCGATCAAGCGGCACCACTTCCTGGTTTTGCTCCCTAGAAGGGTTCCGGCACATGAAAGACACTCCATACCACGTGTAGCATCGGCAATGGTGTGTTTCTGGCTGGCAAAAATGCAGCCTCATGCCAATTCTCCAATTCATCATCACGAACGTGCCATTCGGCGGCATTTTATGCGTCCCGGCATTGGTCCTCCGCGCAAGGACGCTGTCAAATTTGACTGACACACATTCATACATGCGAGTTTTGGGGGCAATTCAGGGTCTTCTTTCATTCGCCCCAAATTCGGTGCAATCGAGGTTTTCTTGTCTCCTCCCTCATCCGAGTTCTCGATTAAGAAATGCCAACAGGAAGGCGATCGCTACACGAAATGACCCGCGAAGCGAATGACTCCCCGCGATGACCATCATCGGGCGCTAAAAGTGTAGAGAGTTAATGAAGACAGGTACTCTCTCTATGTGCCTGGATGTAAAACTGATATGCGTTGATTTGGTCGCATTGGGAGCAGTTCGCAAGAGTTTTGTCGTGTTTTTGGAAGTTTTTCAGTTGCAGCTTGCTGTTGCCAGGATAGCTGTGTCATCGGCAAATGCAGCCACAAGTGTGCTTTCAGTTTGAGGCACATTCCTGGTGCAGTACAACTGGAATAATGTGGGTCCAAGGACACTCCCTTGAGGAACTCCTGCCCTGATCTTCTTAAAATCAGAGTAGGCACTGCCATGCTTAACTCTAAGTATCCTATTATCCAGGCGGGAATCTAAATTTTATAAAACTAGGCATGGCGCTATAGAGCTCATTTCTGTACTCGCTATTCTTCTTCTTCTTTGTGTGGCGCTACATTCCGGGGTGGACTTGGGCCTCAACCAACAAGTCTCTCCACTTGCGCTATCTCTGGCTAGCTGTCTCCAGTTTCGCACACCAAGTTGGTTGAGGTCCTTCTTCACTTGGGTGCGCCACCGTAAACGCCACCTTAAACGCGGGCGTCCTCTGTTGCGTTGCCCGACTGGTGCGGATTAGAAGATACTCGCTATTACAGGCGACCTTGAAATCGACGAAAAAATGCTGAGTGTCAATTTACACTCCTCTGGTAGTATGCAAGGATCTGCCGTAGTGGCCGTTGTGACCTGAAGACGGGCAGATTGTTAATGAACGACTTCAGGTGAGTACACAAGGCGGCAGGAAAGATTGCTCTGCAGTTGCGCCAACAACAGAAGTCAAAGGGATCTCTTTCTTGTGGATCAGGCAAGCAATACTGATTTTCCACTAGGCGGGCAGGCACCTACAAGAGCAGTTGCAATTAAGTAATTACAGACTCAGGCACCAAGCGGCGGCCAATTCACCACTTCCTGATTTTGACCCCTCGAAGGGTGCCGGCACATGAAAGACACTCCATCTCTCGTATACCATCGGCAATCGTGTGTTTCTGGCTGGCAAAAATGGTGCCCCGTCAGATCTTGTGTGGTGTTGATGAATTGGTAAAACCGTCTGGGGAGAGGAATTGTGTCAGGAGTGCTCCAAGACGAACCCCCTTTGAATCTCTGTCAAGGCGCCTGAGTCTCACGGCAAGGAACACTTATCAAAGCTTCGGAGCCCCATACTCACCCATACTTCCGCTCGTGAATCATTCAAAGGCTCTTCCGCTTCCAGTGGCATCGACGCGCTCGTCATTTAATTCAATTATCTACACGAACCCAGCGCACACACCCCACCTCGTCCCGATGTGACACACCGTCCTTGCTCGTTGTCAAAAATAAACCAAGGCGAACAACACAAACAAAAATATTAAATAAATCCGCTCGCGATTTGTTTTCGTTGAATATTCAACCAAAGTGCGGTTGATTTTGTTATTAAAACTCCGCACATGTCAACATGTGGGTGGCGTATCTAACGGCAGCTGCCGCACAGCGGTCTGTCTAACAGAATTATAATTTTTTAGATGTCTTCCTGTGCGAGTGAACAAATTCGCCTTTTGTGGCCGCATTGTAAATTAAAATCCGAACAGCACAGGAGCTTCCGCCGCAAACCGGGATGGGTGCGTGTGGGGGCGGGTGGTGTGATTTACAGCGCTCCTGCTGCAGCGGGCTGACAAGACGACGAGAACAACAGGACATTTTGTTTTCCCGTTCGAGGGCACAAACATGTGGGCATAAATCCTTTCAGGCGTTGTTGTTCACGTCCCAGTGGCGTGTGGAGCGGTGTGAGGACAGGATGTGTAATGCTTATTGAACCTGCCTTCGCCTCTTTGCCGATTGAAGTGCCGTCGTTGGGAAGGGACGGGTTGTTTACCCGCAAGAAAACCGGGCAGGGGAGAAAAACTAAACACGGGCCCGGGCTATTTTCGTCACAAGGACACGTGCTATTTCCCATTTCCACGGATCGGGAGAACGACGTCGTGTCTTGTGCCGCCGGAGGATGGTGCGTTGCGAGCGTTTCCTGCCTGAACAGCTGGCGATGTGTTGGCTGCTTGATTGACTGCCTGGGAGGAGGCTGCTTTTATGGGACAGGAGATCGCGTGAGTAATCATTGTGTGCAGCAAATAAAACATAAATGAACGTTGCCATCATCAACGCCAAGATGTTTTTCTATGAATTCCATCGCTTTCGGGAAATTAATTTTTCTGTGACAACGTTAGGCAATAAATTATTCCTGGCGTGCGGTGCGAACTCAAATTGCTATGCTTTATGTGTGGCTATTTGCAAGGTAGGAGGTGTTCGAAGGGGCCGATGTTTTAGTCAAGGACGAGTGTAGTGGGTGGGCTCAGGGCTCTACCAGCTCTCAGCACAATTCATCCGAAAACTGTGAATATTGTCCCATAAGAAGCGACGTTTGACATTTTGGCGCAGTTTTTGTCAGAAACCAAGAAGGCGTACATTAAGCTCGTCGACGTAGCAAAACACAGAAAAAATACTTCTTTTTCCATCACTGGCGCCACACTCCGGGATAGACCTGGGCCACTACCAACAAGCCTCTCCAGCCAGCACGACCTTTCGCCAGCCTCACACACTAAGTTGGTTGAGGTCCACTTCCACTTGTGTGCGCCATCTAGTGCGAGGACGTGCGTTGTCCCAAATGGCTTGGAATCGAAGACTCTTCGGGCCGGAGCTGAGGTGTCCATCCGCTCTCCATGACCCAGCCATCTTAAGCGTTGGATCCGAAGACGCTTAACTAGGTGCATGACGCTGTACAGCCCGTATAGCTCATGGCTGAATCTTCTCCTTCAGACGCCATCAACGCAAACAGGACCAAAGATCACACGCAGAACTTTCCTCTCTACACAACCAGGAGCTTCTTCATCCGCTTGCAAAAGCGTGCAGGCCTCTGCGCCATAGAACTGAACCATAAGCTCAGCTTGATGTTGCGAGAGATGGCTCTGTTACTCAATTGCCTCTTGAACCCAAAGTAGCAGCGATTGTCAAGAGTAATTCTGCGCTTGATCTCGGTACTGGTGTTGTTGTCCCTGCTTACTCCAGAGCCCATGTGGACGCTGACCTTGACTATCTCAAAGCTCTGTCCGAGACGTCGATGCTGTGCGTCCTTTCGTGGTGACAGCATGAACTTTGTTTTTCCCCTGCTTCACCTCTAGATCCATTTAAGCCACTTCCGCAGGACTCATTGACGGCTCGCTGAGTTCATCCAACCATGCCAATCTTGTCTGCGAAGGCACGAAGTTGAATGGACTTTTGAAAGATCGTGGTTCTTTTGTTGGCGTGTGAGTTTTGCACGACTTTCTCGAGTATGACTTTGACAAAATCACATGACAGCGTGTAGCCTTGCCTATGACCTTTTTGCCATTGAAGGTCTCGGTAAGTTCGTTACCGCCCTTAATGGAGCAGCGAGAGTTCTCCATCGTGATCCTGCACAACCTGGCGAGTTTGGCAGGAATGTCAAAACTAGACATGGCGCTGTATAGCTTGTCTCTATGCACACTGTCATATGCGGCCTTGAAATCGACAAATAGGTGGTGGGTCTTGATCTGCATCTCTTGAGTCTTTTTCAGCATCTGCCGAAGTGTGAAGATTTGGTGGACTTGGACCCATGCCTGGTCGTCACAGCCGAAGCAGTCTGCGGAAGTGACTTTTTTAGATCCTCAGCATCGACTAATTGCCCATTTTCGTGCCTGTAGGCTCCGGTCCAAGGTCTGGTAAAAATTCCGCACCTGCTTCCTGTCGTAACGCGTCTATCTCCTTGACCACAAGATTCTCATGCTCCTCCTTTCTCTTTCTTGTCTTTTGTTCGTTCAGCTCTCGCTCTCGTTTTTCAACGCAGCGTTGCCTTGTGAGCTTCTTGTTTGGCTGCATGTATCTGACTGCACTCGTTGTATTTCTGGTGGTGTCGTAAATCCCAGCACATCAGTGGCAGGGACTTTGATGTCTACTTGACAACGATTCCATTCTTCTTCTATTGTCTGTACAGGCAGCGTAATTCGGAAAAGTTCGAAGCGATCGATTGCGATTGCAGCTTTCCGACGGCAAACCGTAGTGCTGTCTCGACTCTGCTCTTCTGTTGAGATGCTCGTCTTTACCTTGGCTATTACAACGAAATGGCCCGAGTCGATGTTGGCTCCTCGGAACTTTCGGACATCGAGAATATTGGAGGAGTGTCTGACGGCGATCGCAATGTGATCAATCAGTGATCACCTGGTGTGGGAATCGCGTGCTCATCACAGAATGGTTGCGCTCCGAGTCGAAATCCAACATCCTCAGTCCGTTTCCGGATGTGTTGTATTGTAGGCTGTGTATTCCGATGGCACTAGCAAGGACGTCTTTCTTGCCCAGCTTTGCATTAAGGTCTCCTAGAACGATCTTGTTGTCGTAGCTGGGACATTGATCGCGTGTTCTTTCTGGGAGATCATAGAACTCATCTTTGCTACCGTCGTCCTTATGTATGCAACAAGGCAGAAATTGTACACAGCAATCAAGAAATTCATAAGCACTTCAGTGTTTGTTTGGGTTTCGTTAAGTTTCGTTAAGTTTAGTTCACTCTTGCTTACTTGTCGAGTGTTGTCAGACGGTGCTCGATTTTGCTCTATTCTCGACGATATATCGGCGGACTCTGTACATTACAGTTGGTTTTGAAATATTTTATAAAACCTCAGAATTGCCAACAACGCGAGGTGTTCATCGCAAGCAGAGTATTCAGAGAAGATGGCTGATTTTTTGAATTTTTGGTACCACCTTGAATCCACACATATTTCTGCAATAAGTGCTGACCTATTGAGTCGACTTATGACTGCATCCTGTCCCAACACAGACGTCCACCTTCGAGGTAGAAGTCACCGAGAGATCATCTCCCGGACCATCCCAACGAAACATGCACGGATGTACGGCGGTGTCTACAAATCAAATCCTCTTCCGCGGGATCCAGGGAATCGAGTTGAAACACACCTCTTCCCCTTCCATTGGCTTGGGTTCTCACAAAGTGACATGCATACTTGACTGTGAAATGAACCATTTAGGGGGGAGGCATGAGCACCAAACGGAGTGTCGTAATACGCTCTCGTGCCTCAGTGAACACGTTTTAATTGAATAATGCTTTAAAAGGGATATGTCATCCAGTGCATTGAGCGCCCTCTACTCGTCTTCCTTCTCAGACGAACTGCAGTTCTCCGCAGTGTTCCTTTGAGAGGGAACCTCCACAGAGCACGAAATGTAAAGCAATGGTACTACTCCCAGTCGGAGACAGACAGACAACTCAAACGATAACTTCCCGAGGCACGAGGATATTTATTGAACTCCGATGCTATCCGAACTCCGACACACAAACACCAGCTCAATATATACCGTGTTCTGCGAGCGTATTGCACTCGCAAGGATTTATTAACGAAACAGCGCTCCACTGGTGGATGAGGATCCTTGTGGAATCATTTATAACTCCGCTGGAATGGTCGATTCCCGTTTGTTTTATGAGAATCCATGTTGACGCTCCCCGCCAGCGGATGTGATGCTATGGCGGTGCTGGTGCGCTCATTTTTCTTCTCAGTCCTGTGATTGACAATTCAATTTCATTTCTGATCGCTGCGCAAAGATTATTCCGCACAGATTGCTTTGGGGAGACACTTAATGAGATACTGCACTTGAGACGCTTGTAAGTTCGATTCTCAAAAGGATTGTGTGATGGTGTTGGTATTGCAGTTGCTATTTGGTCCCGTCTGCGAGGAAGGTGAAGGGAGGAGAAGACACAACCGCAAGCTGCCCCTGGATGGGGTGTAGTCCGGTAGGCAAAAATCCGACGACGACACTGGCTCGGGCACATCGAGCGCATTGACAACAACGCTCCAGCTAAGAGGGTCTTCGATTCTAAGTTCCCTGAGGAGAGGAAGACCGAAACTCTGGTGTAGACATCAAGTCATCGAGGATGCAAGACAGATTGGTCTTGGTGACTGCAAGCAGCGTGCGCAGGACCCTCAGCAAGGGTCAGGTTCGGAGCCTTCATGTGTCGCCGGCCTGACAAGTAAGTACATACCTCGTGAGGTGACTGTCACGCACAAGTGTGGAGCGCCTTTTCCTTGTTTAGCGGGTTTGGGTTAAGCAGAGGTGTGCTACCATAAAGTCCTTCGCCGCAATACTTTGTGGACACTGGGTGCTATCCATAAGGTCCTCGGCCTTAACTTCTCTTTGTGGACACTGGGTGCTATCCAAAAGGTCCTTGGCCTTAACTTCTTTTTGTGGAAACTAGATGCTGTCCATAAGGCCCTTGGCTTTTTTGTGTGGACACTGCTGACAAAAAAAAAGCTCTTGAGGTTGTAAAAGATAAATGCGGCGGATCTCTCAGGGGAACTATCATCAATTAGCTGTTGTCCAGTATACCACTGCTTTCCATATACGGTTCCCGTTTTGAGCCCATCATCCGTGGCGCCGTTGATATGTGCGTCGACTTCTACGCACTTGAACCTTCAGTGTCCATACGACAAGAGAAGTTTTCATGGTCCCACCTCTGTAAGTCAGTCACAATGCTCAATTCAGCCATTCGGCGACGACGTCCCTTCCACTCGTGAGGGAACAACAGCAACGGCCTGTAGCGCGACGTATACAGCCTCCCAATGACTGCTACTTGCCGGTGATCAGCCACTCCAACCGGCCATCCATCAAAATCAAGAACATTTTTCTCCTTCATTTGTACAACTACAACGTGTCCTTCGCCACCGATCCATCGGCTTTAGACAAAAGTACTGAATACAAATCCCAAATGAATTCCGATTTTCTGTACTCAACCAAATGTCCTTTCGCAGGATTTTTTTAGGATTCACCAGCATCAACGTCACGCAGTCAAATCCGTCCACCCTTATCTGGCATCCCCTGCGGCTGCTGCATGTCTCATTCATCATTCATCATCGTCCTTGCAAATCAATGGATCCCACCCCTCTCCACACAAAGGACACCGAACAGTTCATAAATCCACAAAACAAGCAGAGCTTTGCCCGTCTTTACGCCACCAAATCTCAGTGAATTATGAACCGTCGATTTGTTAGCATGATACCCAAGATTTACTCGCATGCTGTAATTAATAATCCTTATGCGCCGAGACTGGGACGAAACTCAGGTGAAGTGGAGTTTTTGGCAGTGGCCCAGCCAGTCGTCTGCGCGGCGCACCGTCCCGTGGAATGATAATTAATTACGAGTTTAACTTTGCTTACCGCGGGGGAATGTTTCATTTTGCTTTCACTCTCTTGGATCGGGCACACTCGACAAGGCTGCTTGTTCTAGGAAGCTTCAGGTGATCTCTGGCAGGGGTGGAGATTTCTTCGCTTTCATTTTTTATCTCCCCCGAACAGGTGGCTGTGTCGAGGTGAACGGTATCCACCCAGCGGACTTGAGAGGTGGAGAGGATGAACTAAAATCGATGGAATGGGGCTGCTTGACGACTCGGCCTGAATAGAATTCAACGAGCCCCAGGTCAACAAACCTTCCGGTTTCATTCATGACCTTTCAGCAGACGTGCGACGCAGTTTGCAGGACGAAACCATGGAACCAAATCTGACGATGATCTGGTCTTACCTGGAGTCCTTCAATTGGGAGTAAACACATGACGTCCGACTCAGATAATCGCCTTTAGAGCGGACGAATCATCGACAAACTACCAGCCAGTCCATGGTCTCGAGGCAACACTTCACAAGGCGATTATACACTCAACGGATTTGCCGGGACATGAATGGATATCTGGAAGATACCACAAGTCAGTCGTACTCCTCCCCCACGTGCTTATTCATGCACGGCATCCACCGAACTAGTTGAACATTCAAAATAGGGAAGAAAGGCACCACTTGTGCATCCCGCGATTGTGACAGTGAGAAATGAGCGGCATCGTGCAGAAGAAACGTAATTTGTATGCATTTTGGGTGAGTTTTTGCGCGCCACTGCAAGGATCATCCAGTCGATACCTTCCGTTGAAACCACTTATCATGGTTGTTGAAGGAAAATGAGGTTCTGGCTGAGGTTGGGTAGGTCGCAAGAAGTTTCCTGCTCGCTTGGACAAAGTGGCTGAGAGTTGAGCGCAACACTGACTTGGCGTGCAATCGCGCTGGTAATTGACTTGAAATTGATGTTCTGGTATGCATTGAATACGTAATCGCATTGATGCGCTTTTTTGCCGGCGAGGAACGTGTGTGAGGAGGAGAGGAGGAGGATAGGGAATGATGTCCAAAAGCTTAAGGAAACGATTTGTTGGTAAATGGCCAACTTGTAGTCGCTGTCGATACTGAGAATCAAATACAGCGCTCGTTAGATCCACTCAATCCGGTCGACAAGACGATAGCCGAGATGTCAGACAACGAAAAGTGCCGAAAATGTAAGTTCATCCTGGGCTACGAGTGAAACTGTGTGACACAGTTGTCCGGGAAGTCCGCCATGAACCAGTTTTTCACGGCAGACCTTGGAAATGACGCAAGACCCGCTTAATCAACGCCCACCGCTTGTTCGTCGATCTCAAGGCCGCTTATATCGGTGTGCTTAGAGACGAGCAATACAGCGCATAGTCTTGACAGCTCCATGGGTACCAATAATCTCGAGGAAGTGAGAGAGTTCGTCCACCTCGGTCCCGCCAATCAGTACGAATACCGTGAAACAGCGGTTTTTAATGACTTTCTCGAAGGATCCACTTTGTAATCGCTGTTGGCCACAGCTTCCAGTTATCAAGACGCGGTCGAAGTGCTTTTCCTTCTCGAACCAGGAGACTCAGATTCAAAGGCCCTTGTTCCACATCTTCGCACAGCTTGTAGAGTTCACGTTAATGTCTTCTCCTTCCTCGCAGGCAAGGCCTTATATTCGATGTCTTGAGAAATAAGGCTTTGCTGCTTGTGTTAGGAGCTGGCAATGAAGGACAGATACTTGCCGAGACCAACATTTCCTGAGCGAGTGCAGTGAAGGAGGCAGCACACTTGATAACCTTGATAAGCGATTTGCAACTGATTAGTGGTACATATCAAAAGGCTCTATTTCGTACTTTTCCGACACTTTATAGGCTTTTGAAATATTCAAGAATTTAGAGACCGACTCAATTAGAGATTTTACAGGCGTCAGTATAGTTTGTCGAATTGACATTCTTGCACACCTGCTCGACCTTCCATTCCTTTTTTCTGCAAAGGTGCTTGTTAATGTAAGTTTCTTCTTCTTCTCTGTATGGCGCTACAGTCCATCGTGGACCTGCGGCTCAACCAGCCAAGCTCTCCAACTAGCGCGATCTCCAGCTAGCTGTTTCCACTTTCGCACACCAAGTTGGTTGAGGCCCTTCTCTGTGCGCCACCTTAAGCGCGGACGTCCTCTGTTGCGTTGCCCCACAAGTTCGGATTCGAGGACTTAAGTTTAGAGCCCGTATAATCTGTGGAAGATGTTACGGGGTGTCTCAGTGGAAGGTCTGAGATGGTGCTGGGACCATAGAGTCTTGATGTTAAACACCCAATTGAGTCTTGAAATATTGCGTTTTTTTTAAATGCCTTCTCTCTTATGTGAAATATTTTAGTTCGAGTTTAAGTCGCACTCCGAATGCTGAGGCGCAGCACGACAAATGTATTTTCCATTCCATTTGAATTAATGGTGACTGAAGGTTAATACTCAAGCACGGACTGATTGGACTGTCATGAATCTAGCCGGTTATCGATGGATTTCAAGAAGCTTCCAACGGACCTCATAGCTCAGCCTCCATATTTCTAAAGATTTGGCTTTTTAGTCGATGCCGTTGTTGGATTTATGCCAATAAACCGTGGATGTACCCTATTCCGTGTTGTTTGCTCCCGTCCCAGTTTATGCCACAAGCTCCTTCAAATCGTTCCACTTTCGCGGCAGATGGTCATCATCTCCATGTTCGAACTGCATTTTCGTCGTCTACTCCTTAACTTTCTTGGTCTTCTTCAGCTTCTTGATGTCGAATGCCCTTTATTACAATAAGCCGCCCCGCTGGTCACTACACTCGCGTAGCATGTACAGCACGTGTCACTCAGAGATGAGAATTTACTTCTGATGTAGTACATCTACGTATCAACTTGTTTCTACTTCGTTCAGCTTAATTCCATTTAGGAGGCATTATAAGCGTCCGCACAAGAATCTGTCTCATTCTGTAACACCACTTCTATAGTCAAGGCGTCATAAGACCCCCGCCTTGTCTCTGCCCTTAAAATAAACACATGCTGCAGTACAGTCAGTTTTGGCCACTTTGCTTCACTTTTTGGGCTCTGCATTCTCATCCCTGGTGCCACTTCTGCTGACCCAGACAAGAATGCCCCCGCACCTCATGTTGTTGATGCATTACCATGTTTCACCTCACCTGTGATCGTCTTTGATAGAAAATTGAGTAATTAATAGAAATATGTTTTAGGATAGTACAGCAGCCACGATTAGAGTGCGTTACCAACCCTCCAGCGGATCGAATCGTCGGAGCCATGAATCTTGGGCTGGATTGAAATGTTTGTCAACCTTCTGCCAGACACTCCTTCATACAGCAACAAGTCACAAGCTAAGCACACACTACTACGTTGAATTGTGGTGTACGCCTGTAAAGCGGGATCGGTTTTCAAATGCGGTACCATCTTCATACGATCAGTTTAAGGAGATGCAGTGAAGTGTTCGAAAGTCTGCTCTTAATTCAGGTTTATCTCGAGTTCATTTCGCACATTTCCAATTGACCACAGTCAAAAATATGCAAGACCTGACCCAAATACAATTCTTTTCCACTCCGGCGTTGGTCGCAGACGTGATCATAAATTCGAATGACAGCAAAAAAACCATACAATTACATTTTGAAATTAAACTGCATTAGTTTGTGACAATTTGCTGGGTTCCCATTTCGGAATAAAGCGGCGATAAAAATGACAAATATCCGTGTACATCAACAGAATCAACTTTGGTTCAGACTTTTTAACTGCAGGCATAGGAGTACATGTCTGGTTTGGACATCTCTGCCAAACTCGTTAGGTTGTGCAGGAGGACAATAACACCAGTCCCGGGATCAGGCGCAGAACTACTCTTGACAATCGCTGCTTTTTTGGGCTCAAGAGGCAATTGAGTAACAGAGCCATCTCTCGAAACACCAAGCTGACTTCGTATAAAACTCTGATCATCCCAGTCCTGCTTTTTGGCGCAGAGACATGGTCGCTATTGGAAGCGGATGAAGAAGGTCTTGGTGGTTTTGAGAGAAAAGTTCTGCGTGCGGTCTTAGGTCCAGCTTGAGTTGATGGCGTCTGGAGAAGTAGATTCAACCACGAACTGTACGGGATGTACAGCGGCGTGCACCTAGTAAAGCGTCTTCGGATCCAACGCTTGATGGCTAGGTCACGTAGAGCGGATTGACACCACAGCTCCGGCCCGAAGAGTCTTCGATTCCAAGCCATTTGGGACAACGCAACAGAGGACGTCCTCGAACGAGATGGCGCACGCAAGTGGAGATGGACCTCAACTAACTGACTGAAGAGGCTTGTTAGTTGAGGACCAGGTCCACCGCGGACTGCAGCAACGATCATACAAAAATGATCTGAATCGCAAGTTCTTTACCCGTTCTATATACGCGGTTAGCTGAGAAACACATTTCATAAAGGTCTGCAATATAATAATATGGATGGCACTACAGCCCGTAAGGGGCTAGAGCCTAGCTTCTCATCAACCACCGAACGGCTTTGATTGAAAAGCTTTTTCTAGACAGGAAAAACTCCTTGAGCACTGTCAATGACTCGAAAGAGGTGGTGTCGTGAAAATTGTTTTCCTCGCACAGAGCAGGAATCGAACCTACGACGTCGCGGTTGGGGTTGACGCGCATACCCACAACGCCACGGGCCACCACCTTCGCTCTGCCAGCGGCAGTATTTTGCTGAGCTTCTAGATTTTGAGCCATCAAGTTGAGGTTCATTACCTGGCTTGGAGTGGCAGAGGATTGGACACAACCTAAGAGGCAAAGCACTCAATGTTGTGGAACCACAATAGCGGGACGCCCTGGGCGACCATGGCGAGGATAAGTTGAGGTGGCATCGAGGTTGATCAATGTTTTGTAGAACTCCAAACGAGATGGCATGCTTTACAAGCTATCCCCGCCAAGGGGTTAAAAGGCGTAAGTAAGTAAGCACAGGACAAGAATTCACACTCTGTGAGCAAGCGTATAGATTTGGGAACAGACCTACGTAAGTGGGTACAAAAATCCCTCTCAGCCGACTGCCCAAGTCAATCTTGTGTGAACCTCGCCTCGACGAGATCAAGATAGGAAGCGCCCGTTGGGAGAATAATGAGACTGTAGGACAGCATGCTGAACTCGCGCCAAGGGATACATCTCACTCTTTGTGCACGGTCCTTTCGATAGCCCGAAGGTATTCAACAACTGTCAACAGTCTGACAAGTTTCGGACAAATGACAGCGCCATGCACGAAGCAATTAGAATAGTGGAGGCAATTTGAAAGGATCCTCCCTTGATGCACGTCTACTGCAAGGGACACCAGTTAGATTGTCATTCGGACAAGGAAGGACCAACAAAGGGGACTCAGAATCGTCTGCTTTCGACTAGTTCCTGTCTTAATTGGAGTTCTTCTCTCAACTGAGATACCCCCAATGAGCTGGCCCTTTGAATGGAATTTAATTTGGCCAAATCAAGGTGCCTTTGACTCCTCCGTGTAGGCACATCCCTGGCAGCATAGCAAATACGTCCCTTTGTCATAAGAAGAATGCCGGTGAACAGAGAAGCACTTCCAATTTAAGGCGAAGGCCTGAGATCACAGCTCCTTGGGCAAGTGAATGGATGTGTCCAACAATTCATTTATTTATGAATGGCACGGCTCCGAGCAGATCCTCCCTCTCTCCGTAGGACACCCAGACAAGCCCTGGAGCAAAAAACAAGCTTATCCCAATCGGGTTTATGCAACAATTGAAGTTCAGATTACTGCCGAAGAGAGCTGGGAAACAGCTTGCCCCCCGAATGGGAAAATGTCACGCGGGCCAGTGGTGTAGCAACATGCTGACCAACGACAGACTGACCAACACTGTGCCGCCCAGCCGCCAGATGTGGGACGAGAGGGACAACGCTGATGTATTATGCAGAGCGCAAATAAGGTGCACCAGTTTCGCCTGAAATAATACCAAGGCCGCATTTTGTGGACCAGGTGCTGGCTCTAGTCAACGCGCGCTCCATGATCTCACTGATCACAGCCGGAAGCTTCCTGATCCCCATCCGCGTAGTCAACTGTAACACCGTCCCTAAATGGAACTTGAAGCGTTCTTTCAAACTCCATAACCTGCCCTGATTAAAATGAGACTACATCAAACAAAGTCCCCATAAACTTGCGCCCCTCATCCACGATGAAGTTGCTCAACGGTCACGCCAGCAGCAAATAGAATTCTTCCAAATCGAACAAAGTAAGTCCATGTCTAAGTAACACCTAAGAACCCCGCCAGCTCGGTAAAAACTTTCCCATCACGTGTGCCCCTCTCTTTGGCAAGCGTATCTTCGATTCAATTTCGAAGCCCTTCAAAACTCCGAGTCTTTCGTTTCCGCTCCGCTATTCAATCCAAGTCCACAGCACTTAGCACTCGCCTGCCTTGTCCTGGCGCACTCGTGAACAACTTCACTTCAATTTGAAAGCAATAACAATAGCTTTCGTTTTCCCCGAATGGACATGTCGCCACGTTTTGTTCGCTTGTCCTTCCATTCCGTATTCTCTGTCCAGTGCACTCGCCTGAAACAGCGACAATTGGCCCAGCAAACAACGCCCGCGTCATCCCCGTCGAACGCACAATGGATGGGAATGCTCACTAAAAGGATGAAATACCACTGTCTTGCTTCCCCGCCCGGTTTTTCATTTCCATTCCCTTGTGGGATTATCACACACGATGTAGTGGGGCTTACTTGGGCGAGTGTCCTTGACAGAAGCAATAACCACCGCAAGTCCGCCGCACACACACAATATGCAAAGTGTCTCCTTGGTTCTGGGCACACCAGTCGAAGTTATGAAGCAGAGGAGGAATAGGACATTCGGCTGGGAATCGGGGACTTATGCGAAATGTCATGCGGCGATGCGGTGCAACTGGTGATTCAGTGGGAGCTGTGTGCAATAGATCCCGAGGATTAATTCAAAACTGATGCGGATTCTCAAGAATGGGGGCGGCACTCATTGATTACGTGACTTGAAGCCTGTCTGCGGTAGTTTCCCTTCGATGAGCTGCCGGATTACTTTCAGTTATCACGGCAAATCCCCCGTGATGGGGCTTAAGCCCTCCTGCACAAGGATCAACTTATTCTTCAATTTGAAATCGATCCCTTCGTTTGTAGACCCATCAGCCGCAGCGGAAGAAACTCAACGATGTTCGCCGGGAATCGCGTTGAGAGGGGATACTTGAGGAAATGCAGCAGCAGTAGCTGCGACGGGGGAGGGTGTGCAGAAGCCAACCAAAGGTGTAAGCTGAACGGCAGAGGCTGAGCTGAATCCATTTGCATTTGACTAAGTTATTTCTTTTAAGTTCTTCACTGGGAGGGGGGCGCTTTGCCGTCTGACTGATTTCGAGGGGGCACCAAATGTAGGAGGATTGGCGGATCTTACATGTTCTGCGACAGGAGGCGGTGTGAAGATAAGAGAGTCCTGACGAGGAGAAGGACAAGCATCAGTTTAAGGAGACCGTTGAGAGGATACACACCAAGTGCATTGTTTGATGAATTAAAGGGTGCACGGGCTTGCCAATGGTCCTGGGTGCCAAGTTGGAAGGTGAAAGGGAAAATGCAACAAGTGATGTGATGGACTTGTGCACATCCTAAGGGACTAAGCGACTGAATGACGAGCAAAGGGACGTAGCGGTCACGACGACGACGGGTGGGCTTTTTAGAGGCAAACCATAGCCGACTGAGCTATTTGATTGAAAAATTCAGACCTGTCCAATGTGTGTCTCTGGGAAATGGAGGACATTTGTTTGTGATGTGCATTAAGGGTCCATAATATTCAACTGCAGGAATATCACGTTTCGCAATGCGATGCAAGCGCACCACAACATACAGGTAGAGCTGCGGATAACACAGCCACGATCCGACACATTCCAACAAAATCCACCAGATCGTTGGTGAGAGCGAGAAGCTGCCACAAACACTGAAAACAAACGAGAGAGACGCAACCAAACCAGCCAAGGAAGCGGAAGTGTTTGCAGCCCACTCTCTGCAAGTTACCTGCAACCATCACAGAAGTTAGCCCACTTGATCACCAGACGTCGTCTACAGTTCACCAACCCAGTTGGCGATCCGGCGGCAGAAGAAACTTCGGGGATTATTCAACGTAGCACAACGAGGAAGGTGGCCGTAGAGGACAAGATCTCGATTTTCGTTCTGAGTCGGATGCCACAAACGGGGATGGCTCATAGCTCACCATCAGTAAGGACACTTGTATCAACAATTTCGTCAAAACGTGTTGCAATACCAACAAAAAGGGAACGCTGCCAGTGTTTCCAAGACGGCGTGGTTCTACCTGTCATGCAGATCATGCCAAGTCTGAAATTCCTGGGTCAAGCCTGGAATGCAGTTACAGACCCGTCGGCAATAGTGGGTGTGTTTAGGCAGCACTGCCAACAGCTGCTTAGCGGGCCTGACAAGGAGAGAGTGATAGGGAATCAGGAAGTCCCAACCGTAGTCGACGAGGTAGTGCTGGCCTTGAAGAAGTAGGCACTGACATTAAGGGGCGGAAGAACAACAAAGACGGTGGCTCAGATGGCTTACCGTCGGAGCTCTTCAAAGCTGGTGGCAATCTTCTGGTAGGCAGCATGCACCAGATCATCCGCCGAATTTGGGAGGATGAAGGCATGGCCGACAATTGGAATATCAGCTCCATGAGCCCCATCCACAAAAAAAGCGATCATACCTCGTGCTACAGCTAAACGTCGCCTACAAAAGCCTATCAAGCGTAATTCGTGACCGTCTAAAGTCGTTTTGCTCTGCACTAATCGGCACGCACCTGTGCAGCTTCCGACCCGACAAATTCACTACACTACGGCAAATGTTGGAGAAAACCAAACCTGTACCGCCAACCTTTCCATTGATTCTAAACCCATCTAGTTTTGGCAACTTTTCTCGTTCATTTGTGCAGGATAACGATGGAGGATGCACGATGTTTCATCAACGTGGGGAAAGAAAAGGATCAAAAGGGGATACACAGACAAGCTCGCTAGGCCTGGCTCAGAATCTGTGTTCATGGGTCCTGAGCAACGCATCTGTTCGACAGCAGCTGGCTAGAATGGTAAAACTAGCTTCGCCAAGACCAATGGACTAACCTCGAAGGTCTTAAGCAACCCAAGCATTTCATCAGACCACCTTCATAAAAGGAACGTCGCCGTCTGATATTCCTTTCTCAGCATGTACCAATGCGGATTCCGGCCCGGCACTGAGGTAAAACCTGGAGAAGACCAGCGAGTCGATACTCACGTCGATTTTAAAGCAGGAACAGTTCGATGCGATGGCCGAATTCGGGATCCCGTCAAAATGATTCCGATTGTGTCGCGCCACGCTACCACAGACAGCAGACACCGTGCAGTTCGGCTCGAGGACCTCCGAGATGTTTGAAACCTGCACCGAATTTCGGGTCGGGGATGCTTTGTCGTGCGATTTATTCAATTTGATACTAGGATAATGCTGCGAGCTAGAGTCCACACGCAAGGCACTGTCTTCTACAAATCAGTCCAACTGTTGGGACATGCAGGTGACAACCACGTCGTAGCTGGTTCCCGTACTGTAAGCACTTACGGCAATCCAAGAATATGCAAAACGAGCTGGACAAGGCAACATTTATGCCGTCGAGAAAGATCATCTAGAGTCTTGGCCTAGATGGTTCCAGGCGCACCATCTAGGGCAAGACATCACAATCGACGGCTGCAATTGTGAAGTGAGGTAGTGAAGAGGTTTGTCTACCAGGTGGCAAACTTTAACTCCACCAACGACATCACAGTGGAGATCCGACGCATAACCATCCTTGGCAACCGATGTTACTTCTGTCTGTCAAAACAAGAGAGGTCCAAGCCGCCTGACTCCGAGTACCAAAATCATGCTCTACAAGTCTATTATTTTGCCAGTCCTACTGTTTGGAGCTGAAAGCTGGACGACAAGCAAAACTGCAGAACTGGTTCTTAGTGCCTTTGAAGGATAAATTCTACGTTGGATATATGGTCCCGTCTGCGAGGAAGGCGAATTGAGGAGAAGACACGAACGCAAAACTCCAGCTGCTGTACCAGGATGTGGATGTAGCCCCGATCCGTCGACTATACTGGATCAGCCACATTGAGCGCATGGACAACAACGTTCCAGCTAAGGGGGTCTTTTAATGCGAGTCCTTGGTTTGAAAGGGAGAGCAAGACTTAACCCCCGGTATAGAGACCAAGTTATCGTGGATGTAAGACACCTTGGCCTTGATGACTGAAAGCAGCGCGCCCAGGACCGTCACCGATAGAAGGTAGCAATTGCTCAGGCTCGGACCCTTCATGGGTCGTCTGCTTGATAAGTAAGTGAGTCAATGCGGCAGGCTACATCTTTATTTGGAACTATTTGTTCATCGATTGCTACGATCTCTCTCTCTCTCTCTCTCTCCCTTTTCACAAGGAAGAGTTGTCGCGTTGATCCAGGCGTCGGTCTGATATGTAACTAAGTAAGATTCGCACATGATCGAGTGGCACCGCTGTGCTACTTGGCCCTTTTCTTGTCGGTTTTTATGGAAGTCACAGGTCTAGGTAAACCTCAGCCAACGCATCGGCCGAGTTCAGTCAGACTAATGGGCAAATGGTGAAAAATTAAATATTTCAGATGCGCGCAACCCAGGGAACGACGTTGGCGCTCAATAAAAGACGTCGTACACAAAAATTAATCAAAAGAATTATTATTCCAAGAGTTGCACGTCATATCCTCAAAATTGGAAAGTTTTCTTAACGATCTAAAGCGATCACCGATCGAACTGGAGCGATCGGGCGACAGCGGACAATCGTTAAGATTCGTTCTAGGTGGACAATGCTAATGGCTGAGTCTATCCATCGCTAAGAATCGTTTATCAGTCATGGCTACTTGATCGTAGACATTTCATATCTTCTTTTCGCGTCGTTCTATCGCTTAGTCGCTCAGTCGCTCAGTCGCTTAGTCGCTTAGTCGCTTAGTCGCTCAGTCGCTTAGTCGCTCAGTCGCTCAGTCGCTTAGTCGCTCAGTCGCTTAGTCGCTCAATCGCTTAGTCGCTCAGTCACTTAGTCGCTCAGTAGCTCAGTCGCTTAATCGCTTAGCCCTCTATTCGCGTTTCTGATTGCTGCATAATCTGAAGGAAAGTGTGGAAAGGCGACGCAACCACCTTAGTCTCTGCACAGTGTGGAATGGGGCCACTGCCCCTGTTCGCCAACTAGATGTCGCAGTTTCAACATACCAATGAGCAGAGAAACAAATTGGTAGCAAGCGCGCATCTCTTGCTCCCTGGTCACCAAATCTATGTCTTTACGTCTTCTCTTGCGACATGGGCACGTCGTACTTTTAAAGTGTCTCCGTCGCTTCATCGACGCTCCTGGTCTTCATACGCGTCAACCAATACTGGTCGCAGAGCAGGAAGACCATCAGTTTTGTTCAAACAGCTCGGTTTAGATCAGCTGACAATAATGTACTCGAAAGCCGTGCCCACGATATGATCCTGGACACACTAATTGCAGCCACAGCTCTTGTGCCACTCACATAGTGGCGAACAAGATGATGATCGTCGTCGTTCTCACAGAAATTCGCATTTCTTCTTGAAGGAAACCACAGCACGAGCGCAGAAGGTGGTCACATAATATGCAGTTACCCCGAACTGACCCGCCATAGCTCGGTTTCATCCAACTTCACCTCCAACTCAGGCGACTCCATCAATGCAACTGAATCTCGATAAGAGTCATTCCGGGAACGAACATTTCGCAGCGGAACTTGAGCAGTTAATCCCCCTGTAATGGCAAGCTAAGGCACACTCGGTTCATGGAACAATTCAGATCCCGCTTCGAGATGAAACTTCTTGACACTGTTGCACAGATCGCAAAAAGTTACGCTCAATCCAGTCCAACACGTTCATGCAGTTGAATAAAAAATTCATAAGCACTTAATTTTCGCACTCGCGGAACACTTCAAACAGTTCCCCCCAATTGCAGGGACGATAATAAGACCGTAAACTTCTCCAGCACCGGCACTGCAACCCGCTCAAGTCGCCCAGCAAAGCAGTTAGCGTCGACACTAAAACGGATGCCTTGCACAGATTACGATAAGGAAAGGAAATCTCGTCCTTTCTCCGCCACGCCTGTGCCCGCGCCACACAGAGGAGTCCAACCTCAACTACAAAGCGACGATTAAATTTATTTTTTAATATCATCCCAACACCATCAGCGCGGGTCTTATCGCGCCCGGGACTGTGCCTCGGCTCCTCTACGCCACAGCTGCCCTGCAGCTGGGCGCACAAAGCTGCCGTCAGCCCCGCGGCGCGGGCGGCGTGTACGTGTGGCCACGTCTTAGCGAAATCCACGAGTGAAACTTTTTAATTTTCCCACACACTCGTCGTAGGGTGGGTATGGAAAACTTTTCGCCACCCCGTCGGTCCTCGCCCCAGAGGACGGGGAATTAAAAGAAACTCCTGGTCGTTGCTCGCAAATTCAATCAACGCGCTTCGGCTTGTCAGTTTGAACGTGCAACTTAATCGGAATTGGTGCCGACATTGCCGCTGCCGCCGCCGCGTACGAAGTGTGTAATGAAATTAAAAATTAAACGTCCTAAAGATCTCAGGGCGCCAGGTATAACTGGCAATTGAAAATGAGATTCGGGCGAATTCACTTGCATTTTTCATGACGACGGGTAGTAGTTCGTAGCTTTTTCCTACAAATGAGTTCCGAGCAGCGGGATGCGCTGCCGATGCGAAGCGATGAAAAAGTTATCGGAATGTTCAACAGCCAAGTGGGTTATTGTATTTCAGTAATATCCTCAATGAAAGTGGTGCATATTTCGATTCAGATTTGAAGAATACATTAAAGGTACTCAGCTTGCGTTGTAGGTATGTGCGTCGACACCAACCTCGACGTCGTAGGCTCGATTCCTGCTCTGTGCGACAAAAATATTTTCACGGTCCCACCTCTTTCGAGTTACTGACAATGCTCAAATAGTATATCCTGTCTAGAAATAGCTCCTCAAACAGCCGTTCGGCATTAAACTTTAGGTCCCTTCCACTAGTGAGAGAACAATAACACGTACAACACGAGTGGTTGCTGAGAAGCTAGGCCCTAGCCCCCTACGGGCTGTAGCGCCAACCCAAGCACAAAATAATAATGTATCCATCTGATATGCCTTACTAACCACTGCTTGGATTTTGGAGTCAAAATCTCAATGTAGTCGGATGCACTCCAAACTGTCAGGATCGATTAATACACACACCAGGACATGCAAAAAGGTGTGCGCAAGTCGCTGGTAGCGCTAGTAGGGCCGCTGTGGCAGTTGGAAGATGAGCGGTGAAATCTATCAGAAATGCCTTACTAACCACTGCTTGGATTTTGGAGTCAAAATCTCAATGTTGTCGGATGCACTCCAAGCTCTCAGGATCGATTAATACACACACCAGGACATGCAAAAAGCTGTGCGCAAGTCGCTGGTAGCCCTAGTAGGGCCGCTGTGGCAGCTGGAAGATGAGCGGTGAAATCCATCAGAAATGCCTTACTTACCACTGCTTGGATTTTGGAGTCAAAATCTCAATGTTGTCGGATGCACTCCAAACTCTCAGGATCTGTTGAAACACGCACCAGGACATGCAAAAAGGTGTGCGCAAGTCGCTGGTAGCCCTAGTAGTGCCGCTGTGGCAGCTGGAAGATGAGCGGTGAAATCCATCAGAAATGCCTTACTAACCACTGCTTGGATTTTGGAGTCAAAATCTCAATGTTGTCGGATGCACTCCAAGCTCTCCAAGCTCTCAGGATCGATTAATACACACACCAGGACATGCAAAAAGGTGTGCGCAAGTCGCTGGTAGCCCTAGTAGGGCCGCTATGGCAGTTGGAAGATGAGCGGTGAAATCCATCAGAAATGCCTTACTAACCACTGCTTGGATTTTGGAGTCAAAATCTCAATGTTGTCGGATGCACTCCAAACTCTCAGGATCGATTAATACACACACCAGGACATGCAAAAAGGTGTGCGCAAGTCGCTGGTAGCCCTAGTAGGGCCGCTATGGCAGTTGGAAGATGAGCGGTGAAATCCATCAGAAATGCCTTACTAACCACTGCTTGGATTTTGGAGTCAAAATCTCAATGTTGTCGGATGCACTCCAAACTCTCAGGATCTGTTGAAACACACACCAGGACATGCAAAAAGGTGTGCGCAAGTCGCTGGTAGCCCTAGTAGGGCCGCTATGGCAGTTGGAAGATGAGCGGTGAAATCCATCAGAAATGCCTTACTAACCACTGCTTGGATTTTGGAGTCAAAATCTCAATGTTGTCGGATGCACTCCAAGCTCTCCAAGCTCTCAGGATCGATTAATACACACACCAGGACATGCAAAAAGCTGTGCGCAAGTCGCTGGTAGCCCTAGTAGGGCCGCTGTGGCAGTTGGAAGATGAGCGGTGAAATCCATCAGAAATGCCTTACTAACCACTGCTTGGATTTTGGAGTCAAAATCTCAATGTTGTCGGATGCACTCCAAACTCTCAGGATCGATTAATACACACACCAGGACATGCAAAAAGGTGTGCGCAAGTCGCTGGTAGCGCTAGTAGGGCCGCTGTGGCAGTTGGAAGATGAGCGGTGAAATCCATCAGAAATGCCTTACTAACCACTGCTTGGATTTTGGAGTCAAAATCTCAATGTTGTCGGATGCACTCCAAACTCTCAGGATCGATTAATACACACACCAGGACATGCAAAAAGGTGTGCGCAAGTCGCTGGTAGCCCTAGTAGGGCCGCTGTGGCAGTTGGAAGATGAGCGGTGAAATCCATCTGAAATGCCTTACTAACCACTGCTTGGATTTTGGAGTCAAAATCTCAATGTTGTCGGATGCACTCCAAACTCTCAGGATCGATTAATACACACACCAGGACATGCAAAAAGGTGTGCGCAAGTCGCTGGTAGCGCTAGTAGGGCCGCTGTGGCAGTTGGAAGATGAGCGGTGAAATCCATCAGAAATGCCTTACTAACCACTGCTTGGATTTTGGAGTCAAAATCTCAATGTTGTCGGATGCACTCCAAACTCTCAGGATCGATTAATACACACACCAGGACATGCAAAAAGGTGTGCGCAAGTCGCTGGTAGCGCTAGTAGGGCCGCTGTGGCAGTTGGAAGATGAGCGGTGAAATCCATCTGAAATGCTTTACTAACCACTGCTTGGATTTTGGAGTCAAAATCTCAATGTTGTCGGATGCACTCCAAACTCTCAGGATCGATTAATACACACACCAGGACATGCAAAAAGGTGTGCGCAAGTCGCTGGTAGCGCTAGTAGGGCCGCTGTGGCAGTTGGAAGATGAGCGGTGAAATCTATCAGAAATGCCTTACTAACCACTGCTTGGATTTTGGAGTCAAAATCTCAATGTTGTCGGATGCACTCCAAACTCTCAGGATCGATTAATACACACACCAGGACATGCAAAAAGGTGTGCGCAAGTCGCTGGTAGCGCTGGTAGGGCCGCTGTGGCAGTTGGAAGATGAGCGGTGAAATCCATCAGAAATGCCTTACTAACCACTGCTTGGATTTTGGAGTCAAAATCTCAATGTTGTCGGATGCACTCCAAACTCTCAGGAACTGTTGAAACACGCACCAGGACATGCAAAAAGGTGTGCGCAAGTCGCTGGTAGCCCTAGTAGGGCCGCTGTGGCAGTTGGAAGATGAGCGGTGAAATCCATCAGAAATGCCTTACTAACCACTGCTTGGATTTTGGAGTCAAAATCTCAATGTTGTCGGATGCACTCCAAACTCTCAGGATCGATTAATACACACACCAGGACATGCAAAAAGATGTGCGCAAGTCGCTGGTAGCCCTAGTAGGACCGCTGTGGCAGTTGGAAGATGAGCGGTGAAATCCATCAGAAATGCCTTACTAACCACTGCTTGGATTTTGGAGTCAAAATCTCAATGTTGTCGGATGCACTCCAAACTCTCAGGATCTGTTGAAACACGCACCAGGACATGCAAAAAGGTGTGCGCAAGTCGCTGGTAGCGCTAGTAGGGCCGCTGTAGCAGTTGGAAGATGAGCGGTGAAATCTATCAGAAATGCCTTACTAACCACTGCTTGGATTTTGGAGTCAAAATCTCAATGTTGTCGGATGCACTCCAAACTCTCAGGATCGATTAATACACACACCAGGACATGCAAAAAGGTGTGCGCAAGTCGCTGGTAGCCCTAGTAGGGCCGCTGTGGCAGTTGGAAGATGAGCCGTGAAATCCATCAGAAATGCCTTACTAATCACTGCTTGGATTTTGGAGTCAAAATCTCAATGTTGTCGGATGCACTCCAAGCTCTCAGGATCGATTAATACACACACCAGGACATGCAAAAAGGTGTGCGCAAGTCGCTGGTAGCGCTAGTAGGGCCGCTGTGGCAGTTGGAAGATGAGCGGTGAAATCTATCAGAAATGCCTTACTAACCACTGCTTGGATTTTGGAGTCAAAATCTCAATGTTGTCGGATGCACTCCAAGCTCTCAGGATCGATTAATACACACACCAGGACATGCAAAAAGCTGTGCGCAAGTCGCTGGTAGCCCTAGTAGGGCCGCTGTGGCAGCTGGAAGATGAGCGGTGAAATCCATCAGAAATGCCTTACTTACCACTGCTTGGATTTTGGAGTCAAAATCTCAATGTTGTCGGATGCACTCCAAACTCTCAGGATCTGTTGAAACACGCACCAGGACATGCAAAAAGGTGTGCGCAAGTCGCTGGTAGCCCTAGTAGTGCCGCTGTGGCAGCTGGAAGATGAGCGGTGAAATCCATCAGAAATGCCTTACTAACCACTGCTTGGATTTTGGAGTCAAAATCTCAATGTTGTCGGATGCACTCCAAGCTCTCAGGATCGATTAATACACACACCAGGACATGCAAAAAGGTGTGCGCAAGTCGCTGGTAGCCCTAGTAGGGCCGCTGTGGCAGTTGGAAGATGAGCGGTGAAATCCCTCAGAAATGCCTTACTAACCACTGCTTGGATTTTGGAGTCAAAATCTCAATGTTGTCGGATGCACTCCAAGCTCTCAGGATCTGGTGAAACACACACCAGGACATGCAAAAAGGTGTGCGCAAGTCGCTGGTAGCCCTAGTACGGCCGCTGTGGCAGTTGGAAGATGAGCGGTGAAATCCATCAGAAATGCCTTACTAACCACTGCTTACATTTTGGGGTCAAAATCTCAATGTTGTCGGATGCACTCCAAACTCTCAGGATCTGTTGAAACGCACGCCAGGACATGCAAAAAGGTGTGCGCAAGTCGCTGGTAGCACTAGTAGGGCCGCTGTGGCAGTTGGAAGAAGAGCGGTGAAATCCATCAGAAATGCCTTACTAACCACTGCTTACATTTTGGGGTCAAAATCTCAATGTTGTCGGATGCACTCCAAGCTCTCAGGATCGATTAATACACACACCAGGACATGCAAAAAGGTGTGCGCAAGTCGCTGGTAGCCCTAGTAGGGCCGCTGTGGCAGTTGGAAGATGAGCGGTGAAATCCATCTGAAATGCCTTACTAACCACTGCTTGGATTTTGGAGTCAAAATCTCAATGTTGTCGGATGCACTCCAAACTCTCAGGATCGATTAATACACACACCAGGACATGCAAAAAGGTGTGCGCAAGTCGCTGGTAGCGCTAGTAGGGCCGCTGTGGCAGTTGGAAGATGAGCGGTGAAATCCATCTGAAATGCTTTACTAACCACTGCTTGGATTTTGGAGTCAAAATCTCAATGTTGTCGGATGCACTCCAAACTCTCAGGATCGATTAATACACACACCAGGACATGCAAAAAGGTGTGCGCAAGTCGCTGGTAGCCCTAGTAGGGCCGCTGTGGCAGTTGGAAGATGAGCGGTGAAATCCATCAGAAATGCCTTACTAACCACTGCTTGGATTTTGGAGTCAAAATCTCAATGTTGTCGGATGCACTCCAAGCTCTCAGGATCGATTAATACACACACCAGGACATGCAAAAAGGTGTGCGCAAGTCGCTGGTAGCCCTAGTAGGGCCGCTGTGGCAGTTGGAAGATGAGCGGTGAAATCCCTCAGAAATGCCTTACTAACCACTGCTTGGATTTTGGAGTCAAAATCTCAATGTTGTCGGATGCACTCCAAACTCTCAGGATCTGTTGAAACACGCACCAGGACATGCAAAAAGGTGTGCGCAAGTCGCTGGTAGCCCTAGTAGTGCCGCTGTGGCAGCTGGAAGATGAGCGGTGAAATCCATCAGAAATGCCTTACTTACCACTGCTTGGATTTTGGAGTCAAAATCTCAATGTTGTCGGATGCACTCCAAACTCTCAGGATCTGTTGAAACACGCACCAGGACATGCAAAAAGCTGTGCGCAAGTCGCTGGTAGCCCTAGTAGGGCCGCTGTGGCAGCTGGAAGATGAGCGGTGAAATCCATCAGAAATGCCTTACTTACCACTGCTTGGATTTTGGAGTCAAAATCTCAATGTTGTCGGATGCACTCCAAACTCTCAGGATCTGTTGAAACACGCACCAAGACATGCAAAAAGGTGTGCGCAAGTCGCTGGTAGCCCTAGTAGGGCCGCTGTGGCAGTTGGAAGATGAGCGGTGAAATCCATCAGAAATGCCTTACTAACCACTGCTTGGATTTTGGAGTCAAAATCTCAATGTTGTCGGATGCACTCCAAGCTCTCAGGATCGATTAATACACACACCAGGACATGCAAAAAGGTGTGCGCAAGTCGCTGGTAGCCCTAGTAGGGCCGCTGTGGCAGTTGGAAGATGAGCGGTGAAATCCCTCAGAAATGCCTTACTAACCACTGCTTGGATTTTGGAGTCAAAATCTCAATGTTGTCGGATGCACTCCAAGCTCTCAGGATCTGGTGAAACACACACCAGGACATGCAAAAAGGTGTGCGCAAGTCGCTGGTAGCCCTAGTACGGCCGCTGTGGCAGTTGGAAGATGAGCGGTGAAATCCATCAGAAATGCCTTACTAACCACTGCTTACATTTTGGGGTCAAAATCTCAATGTTGTCGGATGCACTCCAAACTCTCAGGATCTGTTGAAACGCACGCCAGGACATGCAAAAAGGTGTGCGCAAGTCGCTGGTAGCACTAGTAGGGCCGCTGTGGCAGTTGGAAGAAGAGCGGTGAAATCCATCAGAAATGCCTTACTAACCACTGCTTACATTTTGGGGTCAAAATCTCAATGTTGTCGGATGCACTCCAAGCTCTCAGGATCGATTAATACACACACCAGGACATGCAAAAAGGTGTGCGCAAGTCGCTGGTAGCCCTAGTAGGGCCGCTGTGGCAGTTGGAAGATGAGCGGTGAAATCCATCAGAAATGCCTTACTAACCACTGCTTGGATTTTGGAGTCAAAATCTCAATGTTGTCGGATGCACTCTAAACTCTCAGGATCGATTAATACACACACCAGGACATGCAAAAAGGTGTGCGCAAGTCGCTGGTAGCGCTAGTAGGGCCGCTGTGGCAGTTGGAAGATGAGCGGTGAAATCCATCAGAAATGCCTTACTAACCACTGCTTGGATTTTGGAGTCAAAATCTCAATGTTGTCGGATGCACTCCAAACTCTCAGGATCGATTAATACACACACCAGGACATGCAAAAAGGTGTGCGCAAGTCGCTGGTAGCGCTAGTAGGGCCGCTGTGGCAGTTGGAAGATGAGCGGTGAAATCCATCTGAAATGCTTTACTAACCACTGCTTGGATTTTGGAGTCAAAATCTCAATGTTGTCGGATGCACTCCAAACTCTCAGGATCGATTAATACACACACCAGGACATGCAAAAAGGTGTGCGCAAGTCGCTGGTAGCCCTAGTAGGGCCGCTGTGGCAGTTGGAAGATGAGCGGTGAAATCCATCAGAAATGCCTTACTAACCACTGCTTGGATTTTGGAGTCAAAATCTCAATGTTGTCGGATGCACTCCAAACTCTCAGGATCGATTAATACACACACCAGGACATGCAAAAAGGTGTGCGCAAGTCGCTGGTAGCGCTAGTAGGGCCGCTGTGGCAGTTGGAAGATGAGCGGTGAAATCCATCAGAAATGCCTTACTAACCACTGCTTGGATTTTGGAGTCAAAATCTCAATGTTGTCGGATGCACTCCAAACTCTCAGGATCGATTAATACACACACCAGGACATGCAAAAAGGTGTGCGCAAGTCGCTGGTAGCGCTAGTAGGGCCGCTGTGGCAGTTGGAAGATGAGCGGTGAAATCCATCAGAAATGCCTTACTAACCACTGCTTGGATTTTGGAGTCAAAATCTCAATGTTGTCGGATGCACTCCAAACTCTCAGGATCGATTAATACACACACCAGGACATGCAAAAATGTGTGCGCAAGTCGCTGGTGGCCCTAGTAGTGCCGCTGTGGCAGTTGGAAGATGAGCGGTGAAATCCATCAGAAATGCCTTACTAACCACTGCTTGGATTTTGGAGTCAAAATCTCAATGTTGTCGGATGCACTCCAAACTCTCAGGATCGATTAATACACACACCAGGACATGCAAAAAGGTGTGCGCAAGTCGCTGGTAGCCCTAGTAGGGCCGCTGTGGCAGTTGGAAGATGAGCGGTGAAATCCATCAGAAATGCCTTACTAACCACTGCTTGGATTTTGGAGTCAAAATCTCAATGTTGTCGGATGCACTCCAAACTCTCAGGATCTGTTGAAACACGCACCAGGACATGCAAAAAGGTGTGCGCAAGTCGCTGGTAGCCCTAGTAGGGCCGCTGTGGCAGTTGGAAGATGAGCGGTGAAATCCATCAGAAATGCCTTACTAACCACTGCTTGGATTTTGGAGTCAAAATCTCAATGTTGTCGGATGCACTCCAAACTCTCAGGATCTGTTGAAACACGCACCAGGACATGCAAAAAGGTGTGCGCAAGTCGCTGGTAGCGCTAGTAGGGCCGCTGTGGCAGTTGGAAGATGAGCGGTGAAATCCATCAGAAATGCCTTACTAACCACTGCTTGGATTTTGGAGTCAAAATCTCAATGTTGTCGGATGCACTCCAAACTCTCAGGATCTGTTGAAACACGCACCAGGACATGCAAAAAGGTGTGCGCAAGTCGCTGGTAGCGCTGGTAGGGCCGCTGTGGCAGTTGGAAGATGAGCGGTGAAATCCATCAGAAATGCCTTACTAACCACTGCTTGGATTTTGGAGTCAAAATCTCAATGTTGTCGGATGCACTCCAAACTCTCAGGATCGATTAATACACACACCAGGACATGCAAAAAGGTGTGCGCAAGTCGCTGGTAGCCCTAGTAGTGCCGCTGTGGCAGCTGGAAGATGAGCGGTGAAATCCATCAGAAATGCCTTACTAACCACTGCTTGGATTTTGGAGTCAAAATCTCAATGTTGTCGGATGCACTCCAAACTCTCAGGATCGATTAATACACACACCAGGACATGCAAAAAGGTGTGCGCAAGTCGCTGGTAGCCCTAGTAGGGCCGCTGTGGCAGTTGGAAGATGAGCGGTGAAATCCATCAGAAATGCCTTACTAACCACTGCTTGGATTTTGGAGTCAAAATCTCAATGTTGTCGGATGCACTCCAAACTCTCAGGATCGATTAATACACACACCAGGACAAGCAAAAAGGTGTGCGCAAGTCGCTGGTAGCCCTAGTAGTGCCGCTGTGGCAGCTGGAAGATGAGCGGTGAAATCCATCAGAAATGCCTTACTAACCACTGCTTGGATTTTGGAGTCAAAATCTCAATGTTGTCGGATGCACTCCAAACTCTCAGGATCTGTTGAAACACGCACCAGGACATGCAAAAAGGTGTGCGCAAGTCGCTGGTAGCCCTAGTAGGGCCGCTGTGGCAGTTGGAAGATGAGCGGTGAAATCCATCAGAAATGCCTTACTAACCACTGCTTGGATTTTGGAGTCAAAATCTCAATGTTGTCGGATGCACTCCAAACTCTCAGGATCTGTTGAAACACGCACCAGGACATGCAAAAAGGTGTGCGCAAGTCGCTGGTAGCCCTAGTAGGGCCGCTGTGGCAGCTGGAAGATGAGCGGTGAAATCCATCAGAAATGCCTTACTAACCACTGCTTGGATTTTGGAGTCAAAATCTCAATGTTGTCGGATGCACTCCAAACTCTCAGGATCTGTTGAAACACGCACCAGGACATGCAAAAAGGTGTGCGCAAGTCGCTGGTAGCGCTAGTAGGGCCGCTGTGGCAGTTGGAAGATGAGCGGTGAAATCTATCAGAAATGCCTTACTGCTTGGATTTTGGAGTCAAAATCTCAATGTTGTCGGATGCACTCCAAACTCTCAGGATCGATTAATACACACACCAGGACATGCAAAAAGGTGTGCGCAAGTCGCTGGTAGCCCTAGTAGGGCCGCTGTGGCAGTTGGAAGATGAGCGGTGAAATCCATCAGAAATGCCTTACTGCTTGGATTTTGGAGTCAAAATCTCAATGTTGTCGGCTGCACTCCAAACTCTCAGGATCTGTTGAAACACGCACCAGGACATGCAAAAAGGTGTGCGCAAGTCGCTGGTAGCCCTAGTAGGACCGCTGTGGCAGTTGGAAGATGAGCCGTGAAATCCATCAGAAATGCCTTACTAACCACTGCTTGGATTTTGGAGTCAAAATCTCAATGTTGTCGGATGCACTCCAAACTCTCAGGAACTGTTGAAACACGCACCAGGACATGCAAAAAGGTGTGCGCAAGTCGCTGGTAGCCCTAGTAGGGCCGCTGTGGCAGTTGGAAGATGAGCGGTGAAATCCATCAGAAATGCCTTACTAACCACTGCTTGGATTTTGGAGTCAAAATCTCAATGTTGTCGGATGCACTCCAAACTCTCAGGATCTGTTGAAACACGCACCAGGACATGCAAAAAGGTGTGCGCAAGTCGCTGGTAGCGCTAGTAGGGCCGCTGTGGCAGTTGGAAGATGAGCGGTGAAATCTATCAGAAATGCCTTACTAACCACTGCTTGGATTTTGGAGTCAAAATCTCAATGTTGTCGGATGCACTCCAAACTCTCAGGATCGATTAATACACACACCAGGACATGCAAAAAGGTGTGCGCAAGTCGCTGGTAGCGCTAGTAGGGCCGCTGTGGCAGTTGGAAGATGAGCGGTGAAATCCATCAGAAATGCCTTACTAACCACTGCTTGGATTTTGGAGTCAAAATCTCAATGTTGTCGGATGCACTCCAAACTCTCAGGATCGATTAATACACACACCAGGACATGCAAAAAGGTGTGCGCAAGTCGCTGGTAGCCCTAGTAGGGCCGCTGTGGCAGTTGGAAGATGAGCGGTGAAATCCATCAGAAATGCCTTACTAACCACTGCTTGGATTTTGGAGTCAAAATCTCAATGTTGTCGGATGCACTCCAAACTCTCAGGATCTGTTGAAACACGCACCAGGACATGCAAAAAGGTGTGCGCAAGTCGCTGGTAGCGCTAGTAGGGCCGCTGTGGCAGTTGGAAGATGAGCGGTGAAATCTATCAGAAATGCCTTACTAACCACTGCTTGGATTTTGGAGTCAAAATCTCAATGTTGTCGGATGCACTCCAAACTCTCAGGATCGATTAATACACACACCAGGACATGCAAAAAGGTGTGCGCAAGTCGCTGGTAGCGCTAGTAGGGCCGCTGTGGCAGTTGGAAGATGAGCGGTGAAATCCATCAGAAATGCCTTACTAACCACTGCTTGGATTTTGGAGTCAAAATCTCAATGTTGTCGGATGCACTCCAAACTCTCAGGATCGATTAATACACACACCAGGACATGCAAAAAGGTGTGCGCAAGTCGCTGGTAGCCCTAGTAGGGCCGCTGTGGCAGTTGGAAGATGAGCGGTGAAATCCATCAGAAATGCCTTACTAACCACTACTTGGATTTTGGAGTCAAAATCTCAATGTTGTCGGATGCACTCCAAACTCTCAGGATCGATTAATACACACACCAGGACATGCAAAAAGGTGTGCGCAAGTCGCTGGTAGCGCTAGTAGGGCCGCTGTGGCAGTTGGAAGATGAGCGGTGAAATCCATCAGAAATGCCTTACTAACCACTGCTTGGATTTTGGAGTCAAAATCTCAATGTTGTCGGATGCACTCCAAACTCTCAGGATCGATTAATACACACACCAGGACATGCAAAAAGGTGTGCGCAAGTCGCTGGTAGCCCTAGTAGGGCCGCTGTGGCAGTTGGAAGATGAGCGGTGAAATCCATCAGAAATGCCTTACTGCTTGGATTTTGGAGTCAAAATCTCAATGTTGTCGGATGCACTCCAAACTCTCAGGATCTGTTGAAACACGCACCAGGACATGCAAAAAGGTGTGCGCAAGTCGCTGGTAGCCCTAGTAGGACCGCTGTGGCAGTTGGAAGATGAGCCGTGAAATCCATCAGAAATGCCTTACTAACCACTGCTTGGATTTTGGAGTCAAAATCTCAATGTTGTCGGATGCACTCCAAACTCTCAGGAACTGTTGAAACACGCACCAGGACATGCAAAAAGGTGTGCGCAAGTCGCTGGTAGCCCTAGTAGGGCCGCTGTGGCAGTTGGAAGATGAGCGGTGAAATCCATCAGAAATGCCTTACTAACCACTGCTTGGATTTTGGAGTCAAAATCTCAATGTTGTCGGATGCACTCCAAACTCTCAGGATCTGTTGAAACACGCACCAGGACATGCAAAAAGGTGTGCGCAAGTCGCTGGTAGCGCTAGTAGGGCCGCTGTGGCAGTTGGAAGATGAGCGGTGAAATCTATCAGAAATGCCTTACTAACCACTGCTTGGATTTTGGAGTCAAAATCTCAATGTTGTCGGATGCACTCCAAACTCTCAGGATCGATTAATACACACACCAGGACAAGCAAAAAGGTGTGCGCAAGTCGCTGGTAGCCCTAGTAGTGCCGCTGTGGCAGCTGGAAGATGAGCGGTGAAATCCATCAGAAATGCCTTACTAACCACTGCTTGGATTTTGGAGTCAAAATCTCAATGTTGTCGGATGCACTCCAAACTCTCAGGATCTGTTGAAACACGCACCAGGACATGCAAAAAGGTGTGCGCAAGTCGCTGGTAGCCCTAGTAGTGCCGCTGTGGCAGCTGGAAGATGAGCGGTGAAATCCATCAGAAATGCCTTACTAACCACTGCTTGGATTTTGGAGTCAAAATCTCAATGTTGTCGGATGCACTCCAAGCTCTCAGGATCGATTAATACACACACCAGGACATGCAAAAAGGTGTGCGCAAGTCGCTGGTAGCCCTAGTAGGGCCGCTGTGGCAGTTGGAAGATGAGCGGTGAAATCTATCAGAAATGCCTTACTAACCACTGCTTGGATTTTGGAGTCAAAATCTCAATGTTGTCGGATGCACTCCAAACTCTCAGGATCGATTAATACACACACCAGGACATGCAAAAAGGTGTGCGCAAGTCGCTGGTAGCCCTAGTAGGGCCGCTGTGGCAGTTGGAAGATGAGCGGTGAAATCCATCAGAAATGCCTTACTAACCACTGCTTGGATTTTGGAGTCAAAATCTCAATGTTGTCGGATGCACTCCAAACTCTCTCTATTGCAAAAAGGTGTGCGCAAGTCGCTGGTAGCCCTAGTAGGGCCGCTGTGGCAGTTGGAAGATGAGCGGTGAAATCCATCAGAAATGCCTTACTAACCACTGCTTGGATTTTGGAGTCAAAATCTCAATGTTGTCGGATGCACTCCAAACTCTCAGGATCGATTAATACACACACCAGGACATGCAAAAAGGTGTGCGCAAGTCGCTGGTAGCCCTAGTAGGGCCGCTGTGGCAGTTGGAAGATGAGCGGTGAAATCCATCAGAAATGCCTTACTAACCACTGCTTGGATTTTGGAGTCAAAATCTCAATGTTGTCGGATGCACTCCAAACTCTCAGGATCTGTTGAAACACACACCAGGACATGCAAAAAGGTGTGCGCAAGTCGCTGGTAGCCCTAGTAGGGCCGCTGTGGCAGTTGGAAGATGAGCCGTGAAATCCATCAGAAATGCCTTACTAACCACTGCTTGGATTTTGGAGTCAAAATCTCAATGTTGTCGGATGCACTCCAAACTCTCAGGATCGATTAATACACACACCAGGACATGCAAAAAGGTGTGCGCAAGTCGCTGGTAGCGCTAGTAGGGCCGCTGTGGCAGTTGGAAGATGAGCGGTGAAATCCATCAGAAATGCCTTACTAACCACTGCTTGGATTTTGGAGTCAAAATCTCAATGTTGTCGGATGCACTCCAAACTCTCAGGATCTGTTGAAACACACACCAGGACATGCAAAAAGGTGTGCGCAAGTCGCTGGTAGCCCTAGTAGGGCTGCTGTGGCAGTTGGAAGATGAGCGGTGAAATCCATCAGAAATGCCTTACTAACCACTGCTTGGATTCTGGAGTCAAAATCTCAATGTTGTCGGATGCACTCCAAACTCTCAGGATCGATTAATACACACACCAGGACATGCAAAAAGGTGTGCGCAAGTCGCTGGTAGCCCTAGTAGGGCCGCTGTGGCAGTTGGAAGATGAGCCGTGAAATCCATCAGAAATGCCTTACTAACCACTGCTTGGATTTTGGAGTCAAAATCTCAATGTTGTCGGATGCACTCCAAACTCTCAGGATCGATTAATACACACACCAGGACATGCAAAAAGGTGTGCGCAAGTCGCTGGTAGCGCTAGTAGGGCCGCTGTGGCAGTTGGAAGATGAGCGGTGAAATCCATCAGAAATGCCTTACTAACCACTGCTTGGATTCTGGAGTCAAAATCTCAATGTTGTCGGATGCACTCCAAACTCTCAGGATCGATTAATACACACACCAGGACATGCAAAAAGGTGTGCGCAAGTCGCTGGTAGCCCTAGTAGGGCCGCTGTGGCAGTTGGAAGATGAGCGGTGAAATCCATCAGAAATGCCTTACTAACCACTGCTTGGATTTTGGAGTCAAAATCTCAATGTTTTCGGATGCACTCCAAACTCTCAGGATCGATTAATACACACACCAGGACATGCAAAAAGGTGTGCGCAAGTCGCTGGTAGCCCTAGTAGGGCCGCTGTGGCAGTTGGAAGATGAGCGGTGAAATCCATCAGAAATGCCTTACTAACCACTGCTTGGATTTTGGAGTCAAAATCTCAATGTTGTCGGATGCACTCCAAACTCTCAGGATCTGTTGAAACACACACCAGGACATGCAAAAAGGTGTGCGCAAGTCGCTGGTAGCCCTAGTAGGGCCGCTGTGGCAGTTGGAAGATGAGCCGTGAAATCCATCAGAAATGCCTTACTAACCACTGCTTGGATTTTGGAGTCAAAATCTCAATGTTGTCGGATGCACTCCAAACTCTCAGGATCGATTAATACACACACCAGGACATGCAAAAAGGTGTGCGCAAGTCGCTGGTAGCGCTAGTAGGGCCGCTGTGGCAGTTGGAAGATGAGCGGTGAAATCCATCAGAAATGCCTTACTAACCACTGCTTGGATTTTGGAGTCAAAATCTCAATGTTGTCGGATGCACTCCAAACTCTCAGGATCTGTTGAAACACACACCAGGACATGCAAAAAGGTGTGCGCAAGTCGCTGGTAGCCCTAGTAGGGCCGCTGTGGCAGTTGGAAGATGAGCGGTGAAATCCATCAGAAATGCCTTACTAACCACTGCTTGGATTCTGGAGTCAAAATCTCAATGTTGTCGGATGCACTCCAAACTCTCAGGATCGATTAATACACACACCAGGACATGCAAAAAGGTGTGCGCAAGTCGCTGGTAGCCCTAGTAGGGCCGCTGTGGCAGTTGGAAGATGAGCCGTGAAATCCATCAGAAATGCCTTACTAACCACTGCTTGGATTTTGGAGTCAAAATCTCAATGTTGTCGGATGCACTCCAAACTCTCAGGATCGATTAATACACACACCAGGACATACAAAAAGGTGTGCGCAAGTCGCTGGTAGCGCTAGTAGGGCCGCTTTGGCAGTTGGAAGATGAGCGGTGAAATCCATCAGAAATGCCTTACTAACCACTGCTTGGATTTTGGAGTCAAAATCTCAATGTTGTCGGATGCACTCCAAACTCTCAGGATCGATTAATACACACACCAGGACATGCAAAAAGGTGTGCGCAAGTCGCTGGTAGCGCTAGTAGGGCCGCTGTGGCAGTTGGAAGATGAGCGGTGAAATCCATCAGAAATGCCTTACTAACCACTGCTTGGATTTTGGAGTCAAAATCTCAATGTTGTCGGATGCACTCCAAACTCTCAGGATCGATTAATACACACACCAGGACATGCAAAAAGGTGTGCGCAAGTCGCTGGTAGCGCTAGTAGGGCCGCTGTGGCAGTTGGAAGATGAGCGGTGAAATCCATCAGAAATGCCTTACTAACCACTGCTTGGATTTTGGAGTCAAAATCTCAATGTTGTCGGATGCACTCCAAACTCTCAGGATCTGTTGAAACACACACCAGGACATGCAAAAAGGTGTGCGCAAGTCGCTGGTAGCCCTAGTAGGGCCGCTGTGGCAGTTGGAAGATGAGCGGTGAAATCCATCAGAAATGCCTTACTAACCACTGCTTGGATTCTGGAGTCAAAATCTCAATGTTGTCGGATGCACTCCAAACTCTCAGGATCTGTTGAAACACACACCAGGACATGCAAAAAGGTGTGCGCAAGTCGCTGGTAGCCCTAGTAGGGCCGCTGTGGCAGTTGGAAGATGAGCGGTGAAATCCATCAGAAATGCCTTACTAACCACTGCTTGGATTCTGGAGTCAAAATCTCAATGTTGTCGGATGCACTCCAAACTCTCAGGATCGATTAATACACACACCAGGACATGCAAAAAGGTGTGCGCAAGTCGCTGGTAGCCCTAGTAGGGCCGCTGTGGCAGTTGGAAGATGAGCCGTGAAATCCATCAGAAATGCCTTACTAACCACTGCTTGGATTTTGGAGTCAAAATCTCAATGTTGTCGGATGCACTCCAAACTCTCAGGATCTGTTGAAACACACACCAGGACATGCAAAAAGGTGTGCGCAAGTCGCTGGTAGCCCTAGTAGGGCCGCTGTGGCAGTCGGAAGATGAGCCGTGAAATCCATCAGAAATGCCTTACTAACCACTGCTTGGATTTTGGAGTCAAAATCTCAATGTTGTCGGATGCACTCCAAACTCTCAGGATCGATTAATACACACACCAGGACATGCAAAAAGGTGTGCGCAAGTCGCTGGTAGCGCTAGTAGGGCCGCTGTGGCAGTTGGAAGATGAGCGGTGAAATCCATCAGAAATGCCTTACTAACCACTGCTTGGATTTTGGAGTCAAAATCTCAATGTTGTCGGATGCACTCCAAACTCTCAGGATCTGTTGAAACACACACCAGGACATGCAAAAAGGTGTGCGCAAGTCGCTGGTAGCCCTAGTAGGGCCGCTGTGGCAGTTGGAAGATGAGCGGTGAAATCCATCAGAAATGCCTTACTAACCACTGCTTGGATTCTGGAGTCAAAATCTCAATGTTGTCGGATGCACTCCAAACTCTCAGGATCGATTAATACACACACCAGGACATGCAAAAAGGTGTGCGCAAGTCGCTGGTAGCCCTAGTAGGGCCGCTGTGGCAGTTGGAAGATGAGCGGTGAAATCCATCAGAAATGCCTTACTAACCACTGCTTGGATTTTGGAGTCAAAATCTCAATGTTTTCGGATGCACTCCAAACTCTCAGGATCGATTAATACACACACCAGGACATGCAAAAAGGTGTGCACAAGTCGCTGGTAGCCCTAGTAGGGCCGCTGTGGCAGTTGGAAGATGAGCGGTGAAATCCATCAGAAATGCCTTACTAACCACTGCTTGGATTTTGGAGTCAAAATCTCAATGTTGTCGGATGCACTCCAAACTCTCAGGATCTGTTGAAACACACACCAGGACATGCAAAAAGGTGTGCGCAAGTCGCTGGTAGCCCTAGTAGGGCCGCTGTGGCAGTTGGAAGATGAGCCGTGAAATCCATCAGAAATGCCTTACTAACCACTGCTTGGATTTTGGAGTCAAAATCTCAATGTTGTCGGATGCACTCCAAACTCTCAGGATCGATTAATACACACACCAGGACATGCAAAAAGGTGTGCGCAAGTCGCTGGTAGCGCTAGTAGGGCCGCTGTGGCAGTTGGAAGATGAGCGGTGAAATCCATCAGAAATGCCTTACTAACCACTGCTTGGATTTTGGAGTCAAAATCTCAATGTTGTCGGATGCACTCCAAACTCTCAGGATCTGTTGAAACACACACCATGACATGCAAAAAGGTGTGCGCAAGTCGCTGGTAGCCCTAGTAGGGCCGCTGTGGCAGTTGGAAGATGAGCGGTGAAATCCATCAGAAATGCCTTACTAACCACTGCTTGGATTCTGGAGTCAAAATCTCAATGTTGTCGGATGCACTCCAAACTCTCAGGATCGATTAATACACACACCAGGACATGCAAAAAGGTGTGCGCAAGTCGCTGGTAGCCCTAGTAGGGCCGCTGTGGCAGTTGGAAGATGAGCGGTGAAATCCATCAGAAATGCCTTACTAACCACTGCTTGGATTTTGGAGTCAAAATCTCAATGTTGTCGGATGCACTCCAAACTCTCAGGATCGATTAATACACACACCAGGACATACAAAAAGGTGTGCGCAAGTCGCTGGTAGCGCTAGTAGGGCCGCTGTGGCAGTTGGAAGATGAGCGGTGAAATCCATCAGAAATGCCTTACTAACCACTGCTTGGATTCTGGAGTCAAAATCTCAATGTTGTCGGATGCACTCCAAACTCTCAGGATCGATTAATACACACACCAGGACATGCAAAAAGGTGTGCGCAAGTCGCTGGTAGCCCTAGTAGGGCCGCTGTGGCAGTTGGAAGATGAGCGGTGAAATCCATCAGAAATGCCTTACTAACCACTGCTTGGATTCTGGAGTCAAAATCTCAATGTTGTCGGATGCACTCCAAACTCTCAGGATCGATTAATACACACACCAGGACATGCAAAAAGGTGTGCGCAAGTCGCTGGTAGCGCTAGTAGGGCCGCTGTGGCAGTTGGAAGATGAGCGGTGAAATCCATCAGAAATGCCTTACTAACCACTGCTTGGATTTTGGAGTCAAAATCTCAATGTTTTCGGATGCACTCCAAACTCTCAGGATCGATTAATACACACACCAGGACATGCAAAAAGGTGTGCGCAAGTCGCTGGTAGCCCTAGTAGGGCCGCTGTGGCAGTTGGAAGATGAGCGGTGAAATCCATCAGAAATGCCTTACTAACCACTGCTTGGATTCTGGAGTCAAAATCTCAATGTTGTCGGATGCACTCCAAACTCTCAGGATCGATTAATACACACACCAGGACATGCAAAAAGGTGTGCGCACGTCGCTGGTAGCCCTAGTAGGGCCGCTGTTGCATTTGGAAGATGAGCCGTGAAATCCATCAGAAATGCCTTACTAACCACTGCTTGGATTTTGGAGTCAAAATCTCAATGTTGTCGGATGCACTCCAAACTCTCAGGATCGATTAATACACACACCAGGACATACAAAAAGGTGTGCGCAAGTCGCTGGTAGCGCTAGTAGGGCCGCTGTGGCAGTTGGAAGATGAGCGGTGAAATCCATCAGAAATGCCTTACTAACCACTGCTTGGATTTTGGAGTCAAAATCTCAATGTTGTCGGATGCACTCCAAACTCTCAGGATCGATTAATACACACACCAGGACATGCAAAAAGGTGTGCGCAAGTCGCTGGTAGCGCTAGTAGGGCCGCTGTGGCAGTTGGAAGATGAGCGGTGAAATCCATCAGAAATGCCTTACTAACCACTGCTTGGATTTTGGAGTCAAAATCTCAATGTTTTCGGATGCACTCCAAACTCTCAGGATCGATTAATACACACACCAGGACATGCAAAAAGGTGTGCGCAAGTCGCTGGTAGCCCTAGTAGGGCCGCTGTGGCAGTTGGAAGATGAGCGGTGAAATCCATCAGAAATGCCTTACTAACCACTGCTTGGATTTTGGAGTCAAAATCTCAATGTTTTCGGATGCACTCCAAACTCTCAGGATCGATTAATACACACACCAGGACATGCAAAAAGGTGTGCGCAAGTCGCTGGTAGCCCTAGTAGGGCCGCTGTGGCAGTTGGAAGATGAGCGGTGAAATCCATCAGAAATGCCTTACTAACCACTGCTTGGATTTTGGAGTCAAAATCTCAATGTTGTCGGATGCACTCCAAACTCTCAGGATCGATTAATACACACACCAGGACATGCAAAAAGGTGTGCGCAAGTCGCTGGTAGCGCTAGTAGGGCCGCTGTGGCAGTTGGAAGATGAGCGGTGAAATCCATCAGAAATGCCTTACTAACCACTGCTTGGATTTTGGAGTCAAAATCTCAATGTTGTCGGATGCACTCCAAACTCTCAGGATCTGTTAAAACACACACCAGGACATGCAAAAAGGTGTGCGCAAGTCGCTGGTAGCCCTAGTAGGGCCGCTGTGGCAGTTGGAAGATGAGCGGTGAAATCCATCAGAAATGCCTTACTAACCACTGCTTGGATTCTGGAGTCAAAATCTCAATGTTGACGGATGCACTCCAAACTCTCAGGATCGATTAATACACACACCAGCACATGCAAACAGGTGTGCGCAAGTCGCTGGTAGCCCTAGTAGGGCCGCTGTTGCAGTTGGAAGATGAGCCGTGAAATCCATCAGAAATGCCTTACTAACCACTGCTTGGATTTTGGAGTCAAAATCTCAATGTTGTCGGATGCACTCCAAACTCTCAGGATCGATTAATACACACACCAGGACATACAAAAAGGTGTGCGCAAGTCGCTGGTAGCGCTAGTAGGGCCGCTGTGGCAGTTGGAAGATGAGCGGTGAAATCCATCAGAAATGCCTTACTAACCACTGCTTGGATTTTGGAGTCAAAATCTCAATGTTGTCGGATGCACTCCAAACTCTCAGGATCGATTAATACACACACCAGGACATGCAAAAAGGTGTGCGCAAGTCGCTGGTAGCCCTAGTAGGGCCGCTGTTGCAGTTGGAAGATGAGCGGTGAAATCCATCAGAAATGCCTTACTAACCACTGCTTGGATTTTGGAGTCAAAATCTCAATGTTTTCGGATGCACTCCAAACTCTCAGGATCGATTAATACACACACCAGGACATGCAAAAAGGTGTGCGCAAGTCGCTGGTAGCCCTAGTAGGGCCGCTGTGGCAGTTGGAAGATGAGCGGTGAAATCCATCAGAAATGCCTTACTAACCACTGCTTGGATTTTGGAGTCAAAATCTCAATGTTGTCGGATGCACTCCAAACTCTCAGGATCTGTTGAAACACACACCAGGACATGCAAAAAGGTGTGCGCAAGTCGCTGGTAGCCCTAGTAGGGCCGCTGTGGCAGTTAGAAGATGAGCGGTGAAATCCATCAGAAATGCCTTACTAACCACTGCTTGGATTCTGGAGTCAAAATCTCAATGTTGTCGGATGCACTCCAAACTCTCAGGATCGATTAATACACACACCAGGACATACAAAAAGGTGTGCGCAAGTCGCTGGTAGCGCTAGTAGGGCCGCTGTGGCAGTTGGAAGATGAGCGGTGAAATCCATCAGAAATGCCTTACTAACCACTGCTTGGATTTTGGAGTCAAAATCTCAATGTTGTCGGATGCACTCCAAACTCTCAGGATCGATTAATACACACACCAGGACATGCAAAAAGGTGTGCGCAAGTCGCTGGTAGCCCTAGTAGGGCCGCTGTGGCAGTTGGAAGATGAGCCGTGAAATCCATCAGAAATGCCTTACTAACCACTGCTTGGATTTTGGAGTCAAAATCTCAATGTTGTCGGATGCACTCCAAACTCTCAGGATCTGTTGAAACACACACCAGGACATGCAAAAAGGTGTGCGCAAGTCGCTGGTAGCCCTAGTAGGGCCGCTGTGGCAGTTGGAAGATGAGCGGTGAAATCCATCAGAAATGCCTTACTAACCACTGCTTGGATTTTGGAGTCAAAATCTCAATGTTGTCGGATGCACTCCAAACTCTCAGGATCGATTAATACACACACCAGGACATGCAAAAAGGTGTGCGCAAGTCGCTGGTAGCCCTAGTAGGGCCGCTGTGGCAGTTGGAAGATGAGCCGTGAAATCCATCAGAAATGCCTTACTAACCACTGCTTGGATTTTGGAGTCAAAATCTCAATGTTGTCGGATGCACTCCAAACTCTCAGGATCGATTAATACACACACCAGGACATACAAAAAGGTGTGCGCAAGTCGCTGGTAGCGCTAGTAGGGCCGCTGTGGCAGTTGGAAGATGAGCGGTGAAATCCATCAGAAATGCCTTACTAACCACTGCTTGGATTCTGGAGTCAAAATCTCAATGTTGTCGGATGCACTCCAAACTCTCAGGATCTGTTGAAACACACACCAGGACATGCAAAAAGGTGTGCGCAAGTCGCTGGTAGCCCTAGTAGGGCCGCTGTGGCAGTTGGAAGATGAGCGGTGAAATCCATCAGAAATGCCTTACTAACCACTGCTTGGATTTTGGAGTCAAAATCTCAATGTTGTCGGATGCACTCCAAACTCTCAGGATCGATTAATACACACACCAGGACATACAAAAAGGTGTGCGCAAGTCGCTGGTAGCGCTAGTAGGGCCGCTGTGGCAGTTGGAAGATGAGCGGTGAAATCCATCAGAAATGCCTTACTAACCACTGCTTGGATTTTGGAGTCAAAATCTCAATGTTGTCGGATGCACTCCAAACTCTCAGGATCGATTAATACACACACCAGGACATGCAAAAAGGTGTGCGCAAGTCGCTGGTAGCCCTAGTAGGGCCGCTGTGGCAGTTGGAAGATGAGCCGTGAAATCCATCAGAAATGCCTTACTAACCACTGCTTGGATTTTGGAGTCAAAATCTCAATGTTGTCGGATGCACTCCAAACTCTCAGGATCGATTAATACACACACCAGGACATACAAAAAGGTGTGCGCAAGTCGCTGGTAGCGCTAGTAGGGCCGCTGTGGCAGTTGGAAGATGAGCGGTGAAATCCATCAGAAATGCCTTACTAACCACTGCTTGGATTTTGGAGTCAAAATCTCAATGTTGTCGGATGCACTCCAAACTCTCAGGATCGATTAATACACACACCAGGACATGCAAAAAGGTGTGCGCAAGTCGCTGGTAGCGCTAGTAGGGCCGCTGTGGCAGTTGGAAGATGAGCGGTGAAATCCATCAGAAATGCCTTACTAACCACTGCTTGGATTCTGGAGTCAAAATCTCAATGTTGTCGGATGCACTCCAAACTCTCAGGATCTGTTGAAACACACACCAGGACATGCAAAAAGGTGTGCGCAAGTCGCTGGTAGCCCTAGTAGGGCCGCTGTGGCAGTTGGAAGATGAGCGGTGAAATCCATCAGAAATGCCTTACTAACCACTGCTTGGATTCTGGAGTCAAAATCTCAATGTTGTCGGATGCACTCCAAACTCTCAGGATCGATTAATACACACACCAGGACATACAAAAAGGTGTGCGCAAGTCGCTGGTAGCGCTAGTAGGGCCGCTGTGGCAGTTGGAAGATGAGCGGTGAAATCCATCAGAAATGCCTTACTAACCACTGCTTGGATTTTGGAGTCAAAATCTCAATGTTGTCGGATGCACTCCAAACTCTCAGGATCGATTAATACACACACCAGGACATGCAAAAAGGTGTGCGCAAGTCGCTGGTAGCGCTAGTAGGGCCGCTGTGGCAGTTGGAAGATGAGCGGTGAAATCCATCAGAAATGCCTTACTAACCACTGCTTGGATTTTGGAGTCAAAATCTCAATGTTTTCGGATGCACTCCAAACTCTCAGGATCGATTAATACACACACCAGGACATGCAAAAAGGTGTGCGCAAGTCGCTGGTAGCCCTAGTAGGGCCGCTGTGGCAGTTGGAAGATGAGCGGTGAAATCCATCAGAAATGCCTTACTAACCACTGCTTGGATTTTGGAGTCAAAATCTCAATGTTGTCGGATGCACTCCAAACTCTCAGGATCGATTAATACACACACCAGGACATGCAAAAAGGTGTGCGCAAGTCGCTGGTAGCCCTAGTAGGGCCGCTGTGGCAGTTGGAAGATGAGCGGTGAAATCCATCAGAAATGCCTTACTAACCACTGCTTGGATTTTGGAGTCAAAATCTCAATGTTGTCGGATGCACTCCAAACTCTCAGGATCTGTTGAAACACGCACCAAGACATGCAAAAAGGTGTGCGCAAGTCGCTGGTAGCCCTAGTAGGGCCGCTGTGGCAGTTGGAAGATGAGCGGTGAAATCCATCAGAAATGCCTTACTTACCACTGCTTGGATTTTGGAGTCAAAATCTCAATGTTGTCGGATGCACTCCAAACTCTCAGGATCGATTAATACACACACCAGGACATGCAAAAAGGTGTGCGCAAGTCGCTGGTAGCGCTAGTAGGGCCGCTGTGGCAGTTGGAAGATGAGCGGTGAAATCCATCAGAAATGCCTTACTAACCACTGCTTGGATTCTGGAGTCAAAATCTCAATGTTGTCGGATGCACTCCAAACTCTCAGGATCGATTAATACACACACCAGGACATGCAAAAAGGTGTGCGCAAGTCGCTGGTAGCCCTAGTAGGGCCGCTGTGGCAGTTGGAAGATGAGCGGTGAAATCCATCAGAAATGCCTTACTAACCACTGCTTGGATTTTGGAGTCAAAATCTCAATGTTTTCGGATGCACTCCAAACTCTCAGGATCGATTAATACACACACCAGGACATGCAAAAAGGTGTGCGCAAGTCGCTGGTAGCGCTAGTAGGGCCGCTGTGGCAGTTGGAAGATGAGCGGTGAAATCCATCAGAAATGCCTTACTAACCACTGCTTGGATTCTGGAGTCAAAATCTCAATGTTGTCGGATGCACTCCAAACTCTCAGGATCGATTAATACACACACCAGGACATGCAAAAAGGTGTGCGCAAGTCGCTGGTAGCCCTAGTAGGGCCGCTGTGGCAGTTGGAAGATGAGCGGTGAAATCCATCAGAAATGCCTTACTAACCACTGCTTGGATTTTGGAGTCAAAATCTCAATGTTTTCGGATGCACTCCAAACTCTCAGGATCGATTAATACACACACCAGGACATGCAAAAAGGTGTGCGCAAGTTGCCGGTAGCCCTAGTAGGGCCGCTGTGGCAGTTGGAAGATGAGCGGTGAAATCCATCAGAAATGCCTTACTAACCACTGCTTGGATCTTGGAGTCAAAATCTCAATGTTGTCGGATGCACTCCAAACTCTCAGGATCGATTAATACACACACCAGGACATGCAAAAAGGTGTGCGCAAGTCGCTGGTAGCGCTAGTAGGGCCGCTGTGGCAGTTGGAAGATGAGCGGTGAAATCCATCAGAAATGCCTTACTAACCACTGCTTGGATTTTGGAGTCAAAATCTCAATGTTGTCGGATGCACTCCAAACTCTCAGGATCGATTAATACACACACCAGGACATGCAAAAAGGTGTGCGCAAGTCGCTGGTAGCCCTAGTAGGGCCGCTGTGGCAGTTGGAAGATGAGCGGTGAAATCCATCAGAAATGCCTTACTAACCACTGCTTGGAATTTGGAGTCAAAATCTCAATGTTGTCGGATGCACTCCAAACTCTCAGGATAACTCTCAGGATCTGTTGAAACACACACCAGGACATGCAAAAAGGTGTGCGCAAGTCGCTGGTAGCCCTAGTAGGGCCGCTGTGGCAGTTGGAAGATGAGCGGTGAAATCCATCAGAAATGCCTTACTAACCACTGCTTGGATTCTGGAGTCAAAATCTCAATGTTGTCGGATGCACTCCAAACTCTCAGGATCGATTAATACACACACCAGCACATGCAAAAAGGTGTGCGCAAGTCGCTGGTAGCCCTAGTAGGGCCGCTGTTGCAGTTGGAAGATGAGCGGTGAAATCCATCAGAAATGCCTTACTAACCACTGCTTGGATTTTGGAGTCAAAATCTCAATGTTTTCGGATGCACTCCAAACTCTCAGGATCGATTAATACACACACCAGGACATGCAAAAAGGTGTGCGCAAGTCGCTGGTAGCCCTAGTAGGGCCGCTGTGGCAGTTGGAAGATGAGCGGTGAAATCCATCAGAAATGCCTTACTAACCACTGCTTGGATTTTGGAGTCAAAATCTCAATGTTGTCGGATGCACTCCAAACTCTCAGGATCGATTAATACACACACCAGGACATGCAAAAAGGTGTGCGCAAGTCGCTGGTAGCGCTAGTAGGGCCGCTGTGGCAGTTGGAAGATGAGCGGTGAAATCCATCAGTAATGCCTTACTAACCACTGCTTGGATTTTGGAGTCAAAATCTCAATGTTGTCGGATGCACTCCAAACTCTCAGGATCTGTTGAAACACACACCAGGACATGCAAAAAGGTGTGCGCAAGTCGCTGGTAGCCCTAGTAGGGCCGCTGTGGCAGTTGGAAGATGAGCGGTGAAATCCATCAGTAATGCCTTACTAACCACTGCTTGGATTTTGGAGTCAAAATCTCAATGTTGTCGGATGCACTCCAAACTCTCAGGATCGATTAATACACACACCAGGACATGCAAAAAGGTGTGCGCAAGTCGCTGGTAGCGCTAGTAGGGCCGCTGTGGCAGTTGGAAGATGAGCGGTGAAATCCATCAGAAATGCCTTACTAACCACTGCTTGGATTTTGGAGTCAAAATCTCAATGTTGTCGGATGCACTCCAAACTCTCAGGATCTGTTGAAACACACACCAGGACATGCAAAAAGGTGTGCGCAAGTCGCTGGTAGCCCTAGTAGGGCCGCTGTGGCAGTTGGAAGATGAGCGGTGAAATCCATCAGAAATGCCTTACTAACCACTGCTTGGATTTTGGAGTCAAAATCTCAATGTTGTCGGATGCACTCCAAACTCTCAGGATCGATTAATACACACACCAGGACATGCAAAAAGGTGTGCGCAAGTCGCTGGTAGCCCTAGTAGGGCCGCTGTGGCAGTTGGAAGATGAGCGGTGAAATCCATCAGAAATGCCTTACTAACCACTGCTTGGATTTTGGAGTCAAAATCTCAATGTTGTCGGATGCACTCCAAACTCTCAGGATCTGTTGAAACACACACCAGGACATGCAAAAAGGTGTGCGCAAGTCGCTGGTAGCCCTAGTAGGGCCGCTGTGGCAGTTGGAAGATGAGCGGTGAAATCCATCAGAAATGCCTTACTAACCACTGCTTGGATTTTGGAGTCAAAATCTCAATGTTGTCGGATGCACTCCAAACTCTCAGGATCTGTTGAAACACACACCAGGACATGCAAAAAGGTGTGCGCAAGTCGCTGGTAGCGCTAGTAGGGCCGCTGTGGCAGTTGGAAGATGAGCGGTGAAATCCATCAGAAATGCCTTACTAACCACTGCTTGGATTTTGGAGTCAAAATCTCAATGTTTTCGGATGCACTCCAAACTCTCAGGATCGATTAATACACACACCAGGACATGCAAAAAGGTGTGCGCAAGTCGCTGGTAGCCCTAGTAGGGCCGCTGTGGCAGTTGGAAGATGAGCGGTGAAATCCATCAGAAATGCCTTACTAACCACTGCTTGGATTTTGGAGTCAAAATCTCAATGTTGTCGGATGCACTCCAAACTCTCAGGATCTGTTGAAACACACACCAGGACATGCAAAAAGGTGTGCGCAAGTCGCTGGTAGCGCTAGTAGGGCCGCTGTGGCAGTTGGAAGATGAGCGGTGAAATCCATCAGAAATGCCTTACTAACCACTGCTTGGATTTTGGAGTCAAAATCTCAATGTTTTCGGATGCACTCCAAACTCTCAGGATCGATTAATACACACACCAGGACATGCAAAAAGGTGTGCGCAAGTCGCTGGTAGCCCTAGTAGGGCCGCTGTGGCAGTTGGAAGATGAGCGGTGAAATCCATCAGAAATGCCTTACTAACCACTGCTTGGATTTTGGAGTCAAAATCTCAATGTTGTCGGATGCACTCCAAACTCTCAGGATCGATTAATACACACACCAGGACATGCAAAAAGGTGTGCGCAAGTCGCTGGTAGCGCTAGTAGGGCCGCTGTGGCAGTTGGAAGATGAGCGGTGAAATCCATCAGAAATGCCTTACTAACCACTGCTTGGATTTTGGAGTCAAAATCTCAATGTTGTCGGATGCACTCCAAACTCTCAGGATCGATTAATACACACACCAGGACATGCAAAAAGGTGTGCGCAAGTCGCTGGTAGCCCTAGTAGGGCCGCTGTGGCAGTTGGAAGATGAGCGGTGAAATCCATCAGAAATGCCTTACTAACCACTGCTTGGATTTTGGAGTCAAAATCTCAATGTTGTCGGATGCACTCCAAACTCTCAGGATCTGTTGAAACACACACCAGGACATGCAAAAAGGTGTGCGCAAGTCGCTGGTAGCCCTAGTAGGGCCGCTGTGGCAGTTGGAAGATGAGCGGTGAAATCCATCAGAAATGCCTTACTAACCACTGCTTGGATTCTGGAGTCAAAATCTCAATGTTGTCGGATGCACTCCAAACTCTCAGGATCGATTAATACACACACCAGGACATGCAAAAAGGTGTGCGCAAGTCGCTGGTAGCCCTAGTAGGGCCGCTGTGGCAGTTGGAAGATGAGCGGTGAAATCCATCAGAAATGCCTTACTAACCACTGCTTGGATTTTGGAGTCAAAATCTCAATGTTTTCGGATGCACTCCAAACTCTCAGGATCGATTAATACACACACCAGGACATGCAAAAAGGTGTGCGCAAGTCGCTGGTAGCGCTAGTAGGGCCGCTGTGGCGGTTGGAAGATGAGCGGTGAAATCCATCAGAAATGCCTTACTAACCACTGCTTGGATTTTGGAGTCAAAATCTCAATGTTGTCGGATGCACTCCAAACTCTCAGGATCGATTAATACACACACCAGGACATGCAAAAAGGTGTGCGCAAGTCGCTGGTAGCGCTAGTAGGGCCGCTGTGGCAGTTGGAAGATGAGCGGTGAAATCCATCAGAAATGCCTTACTAACCACTGCTTGGATTTTGGAGTCAAAATCTCAATGTTGTCGGATGCACTCCAAACTCTCAGGATCTGTTGAAACACACACCAGGACATGCAAAAAGGTGTGCGCAAGTCGCTGGTAGCCCTAGTAGGGCCGCTGTGGCAGTTGGAAGATGAGCGGTGAAATCCATCAGAAATGCCTTACTAACCACTGCTTGGATTTTGGAGTCAAAATCTCAATGTTGTCGGATGCACTCCAAACTCTCAGGATCGATTAATACACACACCAGGACATGCAAAAAGGTGTGCGCAAGTCGCTGGTAGCGCTAGTAGGGCCGCTGTGGCAGTTGGAAGATGAGCGGTGAAATCCATCAGAAATGCCTTACTAACCACTGCTTGGATTCTGGAGTCAAAATCTCAATGTTGTCGGATGCACTCCAAACTCTCAGGATCGATTAATACACACACCAGGACATGCAAAAAGGTGTGCGCAAGTCGCTGGTAGCCCTAGTAGGGCCGCTGTGGCAGTTGGAAGATGAGCGGTGAAATCCATCAGAAATGCCTTACTAACCACTGCTTGGATTTTGGAGTCAAAATCTCAATGTTTTCGGATGCACTCCAAACTCTCAGGATCGATTAATACACACACCAGGACATGCAAAAAGGTGTGCGCAAGTCGCTGGTAGCCCTAGTAGGGCCGCTGTGGCAGTTGGAAGATGAGCGGTGAAATCCATCAGAAATGCCTTACTAACCACTGCTTGGATTTTGGAGTCAAAATCTCAATGTTGTCGGATGCACTCCAAACTCTCAGGATCTGTTGAAACACACACCAGGACATGCAAAAAGGTGTGCGCAAGTCGCTGGTAGCCCTAGTAGGGCCGCTGTGGCAGTTGGAAGATGAGCGGTGAAATCCATCAGAAATGCCTTACTAACCACTGCTTGGATTTTGGAGTCAAAATCTCAATGTTGTCGGATGCACTCCAAACTCTCAGGATCGATTAATACACACACCAGGACATGCAAAAAGGTGTGCGCAAGTCGCTGGTAGCCCTAGTAGGGCCGCTGTGGCAGTTGGAAGATGAGCGGTGAAATCCATCAGAAATGCCACTGCTTGGATTTTGGAGTCAAAATCTCAATGTTGTCGGATGCACTCCAAACTCTCAGGATCGATTAATACACACACCAGGACATGCAAAAAGGTGTGCGCAAGTCGCTGGTAGCCCTAGTAGGGCCGCTGTGGCAGTTGGAAGATGAGCGGTGAAATCCATCAGAAATGCCTTACTAACCACTGCTTGGATTTTGGAGTCAAAATCTCAATGTTGTCGGATGCACTCCAAACTCTCAGGATCGATTAATACACACACCAGGACATGCAAAAAGGTGTGCGCAAGTCGCTGGTAGCCCTAGTAGGGCCGCTGTGGCAGTTGGAAGATGAGCGGTGAAATCCATCAGAAATGCCACTGCTTGGATTTTGGAGTCAAAATCTCAATGTTGTCGGATGCACTCCAAACTCTCAGGATCGATTAATACACACACCAGGACATGCAAGAAGGTGTGCGCAAGTCGCTGGTAGCCCTAGTAGGGCCGCTGTGGCAGTTGGAAGATGAGCGGTGAAATCCATCAGAAATGCCTTACTAACCACTGCTTGGATTTTGGAGTCAAAATCTCAATGTTGTCGGATGCACTCCAAAACTCTCAGGATCTGTTGAAACACACACCAGGACATGCAAAAAGGTGTGCGCAAGTCGCTGGTAGCCCTAGTAGGGCCGCTGTGGCAGTTGGAAGATGAGCGGTGAAATCCATCAGAAATGCCTTACTAACCACTGCTTGGATTTTGGAGTCAAAATCTCAATGTTGTCGGATGCACTCCAAACTCTCAGGATCGATTAATACACACACCAGGACATGCAAGAAGGTGTGCGCAAGTCGCTGGTAGCCCTAGTAGGGCCGCTGTGGCAGTTGGAAGATGAGCGGTGAAATCCATCAGAAATGCCTTACTAACCACTGCTTGGATTTTGGAGTCAAAATCTCAATGTTTTCGGATGCACTCCAAACTCTCAGGATCGATTAATACACATACCAGGACATGCAAAAAGGTGTGCGCAAGTCGCTGGTAGCCCTAGTAGGGCCGCTGTGGCAGTTGGAAGATGAGCGGTGAAATCCATCAGAAATGCCTTACTAACCACTGCTTGAATTTTGGAGTCAAAATCTCAATGTTGTCGGATGCACTCCAAACTCTCAGGATCTGTTGAAACACACACCAGGACATGCAAAAAGGTGTGCGCAAGTCGCTGGTAGCCCTAGTAGGGCCGCTGTGGCAGTTGGAAGATGAGCGGTGAAATCCATCAGAAATGCCTTACTAACCACTGCTTGGATTTTGGAGTCAAAATCTCAATGTTGTCGGATGCACTCCAAACTCTCAGGATCGATTAATACACACACCAGGACATGCAAGAAGGTGTGCGCAAGTCGCTGGTAGCCCTAGTAGGGCCGCTGTGGCAGTTGGAAGATGAGCGGTGAAATCCATCAGAAATGCCTTACTAACCACTGCTTGGATTTTGGAGTCAAAATCTCAATGTTGTCGGATGCACTCCAAACTCTCAAGATCTGTTGAAACACACACCAGGACATGCAAAAAGGTGTGCGCAAGTCGCTGGTAGCCCTAGTAGGGCCGCTGTGGCAGTTGGAAGATGAGCCGTGAAATCCATCAGAAATGCCTTACTAACCACTGCTTGGATTTTGGAGTCAAAATCTCAATGTTGTCGGATGCACTCCAAACTCTCAGGATCTGTTGAAACACACACCAGGACATGCAAAAAGGTGTGCGCAAGTCGCTGGTAGCCCTAGTAGGGCCGCTGTGGCAGTTGGAAGATGAGCCTTGAAATCCATCAGAAATGCCTTACTAACCACTGCTTGGATTTTGGAGTCAAAATCTCAATGTTGTCGGATGCACTCCAAACTCTCAGGATCTGTTGAAACACACACCAGGACATGCAAAAAGGTGTGCGCAAGTCGCTGGTAGCCCTAGTAGGGCCGCTGTGGCAGTTGGAAGATGAGCCGTGAAATCCATCAGAAATGCCTTACTAACCACTGCTTGGATTTTGGAGTCAAAATCTCAATGTTGTCGGATGCACTCCAAACTCTCAGGATCGATTAATACACACACCAGGACATGCAAAAAGGTGTGCGCAAGTCGCTGGTAGCTCTAGTAGGGCCGCTGTGGCAGTTGGAAGATGAGCCGTGAAATCCATCAGAAATGCCTTACTAACCACTGCTTGGATTTTGGAGTCAAAATCTCAATGTTGTCGGATGCACTCCAAACTCTCTGGATCGATTAATACACACACCAGGACATGCAAAAAGGTGTGCGCAAGTCGCTGGTAGCCCTAGTAGGGCCGCTGTGGCAGTTGGAAGATGAGCCGTGAAATCCATCAGAAATGCCTTACTAACCACTGCTTGGATTTTGAAGTCAAAATCTCAATGTTGTCGGATGCACTCCAAACTCTCAGGATCGATTAATACACACACCAGGACATGCAAAAAGGTGTGCGCAAGTCGCTGGTAGCCCTAGTAGGGCCGCTGTGGCAGTTGGAAGATGAGCCTTGAAATCCATCAGAAATGCCTTACTAACCACTGCTTGGATTTTGGAGTCAAAATCTCAATGTTGTCGGATGCACTCCAAACTCTCAGGATCTGTTGAAACACACACCAGGACATGCAAAAAGGTGTGCGCAAGTCGCTGGTAGCCCTAGTAGGGCCGCTGTGGCAGTTGGAAGATGAGCCTTGAAATCCATCAGAAATGCCTTACTAACCACTGCTTGGATTTTGGAGTCAAAATCTCAATGTTGTCGGATGCACTCCAAACTCTCAGGATCTGTTGAAACACACACCAGGACATGCAAAAAGGTGTGCGCAAGTCGCTGGTAGCCCTAGTAGGGCCGCTGTGGCAGTTGGAAGATGAGCCGTGAAATCCATCAGAAATGCCTTACTAACCACTGCTTGGATTTTGGAGTCAAAATCTCAATGTTGTCGGATGCACTCCAAACTCTCAGGATCGATTAATACACACACCAGGACATGCAAAAAGGTGTGCGCAAGTCGCTGGTAGCCCTAGTAGGGCCGCTGTGGCAGTTGGAAGATGAGCCTTGAAATCCATCAGAAATGCCTTACTAACCACTGCTTGGATTTTGGAGTCAAAATCTCAATGTTGTCGGATGCACTCCAAACTCTCAGGATCTGTTGAAACACACACCAGGACATGCAAAAAGGTGTGCGCAAGTCGCTGGTAGCCCTAGTAGGGCCGCTGTGGCAGTTGGAAGATGAGCCGTGAAATCCATCAGAAATGCCTTAGTAACCACTGCTTGGATTTTGGAGTCAAAATCTCAATGTTGTCGGATGCACTCCAAACTCTCAGGATCGATTAATACACACACCAGGACATGCAAAAAGGTGTGCGCAAGTCGCTGGTAGCCCTAGTAGGGCCGCTGTGGCAGTTGGAAGATGAGCGGTGAAATCCATCAGAAATGCCTTACTAACCACTGCTTGGATTTTGGAGTCAAAATCTCAATGTTGTCGGATGCACTCCAAACTCTCAGGATCTGTTGAAACACACACCAGGACATGCAAAAAGGTGTGCGCAAGTCGCTGGTAGCCCTAGTAGGGCCGCTGTGGCAGTTGGAAGATGAGCGGTGAAATCCATCAGAAATGCCTTACTAACCACTGCTTGGATTTTGGAGTCAAAATCTCAATGTTGTCGGATGCACTCCAAACTCTCAGGATCGATTAATACACACACCAGGACATGCAAAAAGGTGTGCGCAAGTCGCTGGTAGCGCTAGTAGGGCCGCTGTGGCAGTTGGAAGATGAGCCGTGAAATCCATCAGAAATGCCTTACTAACCACTGCTTGGATTTTGGAGTCAAAATCTCAATGTTGTCGGATGCACTCCAAACTCTCAGGATCGATTAATACACACACCAGGACATGCAAAAAGGTGTGCGCAAGTCGCTGGTAGCCCTAGTAGGGCCGCTGTGGCAGTTGGAAGATGAGCGGTGAAATCCATCAGAAATGCCTTACTAACCACTGCTTGGATTTTGGAGTCAAAATCTCAATGTTGTCGGATGCACTCCAAACTCTCAGGATCTGTTGAAACACGCACCAGGACATGCGAAAAGGTGTGCGCAAGTCGCTGGTAGCGCTAGTAGGGCCGCTGTGGCAGTTGGAAGATGAGCGGTGAATTCCATCAGAAATGCCTTACTAACCACTGCTTGGATTTTGGAGTCAAAATCTCAATGTTGTCGGATGCACTCCAAACTCTCAGGATCGATTAATACACACACCAGGACATGCAAAAAGGTGTGCGCAAGTCGCTGGTAGCGCTAGTAGGGCCGCTGTGGCAGTTGGAAGATGAGCCGTGAAATCCATCAGAAATGCCTTACTAACCACTGCTTGGATTTTGGAGTCAAAATCTCAATGTTGTCGGATGCACTCCAAACTCTCAGGATCGATTAATACACACACCAGGACATGCAAAAAGGTGTGCGCAAGTCGCTGGTAGCCCTAGTAGTGCCGCTGTGGCAGTTGGAAGATGAGCGGTGAAATCCATCAGAAATGCCTTACTAACCACTGCTTGGATTTTGGAGTCAAAATCTCAATGTTGTCGGATGCACTCCAAACCCTCAGGATCTGTTGAAACACGCACCAGGACATGCAAAAAGGTGTGCGCAAGTCGCTGGTAGCCCTAGTAGGGCCGCTGTGGCAGTTGGAAGATGAGCGGTGAAATCCATCAGAAATGCCTTACTAACCACTGCTTGGATTTTGGAGTCAAAATCTCAATGTTGTCGGATGCACTCCAAACTCTCAGGATCGATTAATACATACACCAGGCCATGCAAAAAGGTGTGCGCAAGTCGCTGGTAGCGCTAGTAGGGCCGCTGTGGCAGTTGGAAGATGAGCGGTGAAATCCATCAGAAATGCCTTACTAACCACTGCTTGGATTTTGGAGTCAAAATCTCAATGTTGTCGGATGCACTCCAAACTCTCAGGATCGATTAATACACACACCAGGACATGCAAAAAGGTGTGCGCAAGTCGCTGGTAGCCCTAGTAGGGCCGCTGTGGCACTTGGAAGATGAGCGGTGAAATCCATCAGAAATGCCTTACTAACCACTGCTTGGATTTTGGAGTCAAAATCTCAATGTTGTCGGATGCACTCCAAACTCTCAGGATCGATTAATACACACACCAGGACATGCAAAAAGGTGTGCGCAAGTCGCTGGTAGCCCTAGTAGGGCCGCTGTGGCACTTGGAAGATGAGCGGTGAAATCCATCAGAAATGCCTTACTAACCACTGCTTGGATTTTGGAGTCAAAATCTCAATGTTGTCGGATGCACTCCAAACTCTCAGGATCTGTTGAAACACACACCAGGACATGCAAAAAGGTGTGCGCAAGTCGCTGGTAGCGCTAGTAGGGCCGCTGTGCCAGTTGGAAGATGAGCCGTGAAATCCATCAGAAATGCCTTACTAACCACTGCTTGGATTTTGGAGTCAAAATCTCAATGTTGTCGGATGCACTCCAAACTCTCAGGATCGATTAATACACACACCAGGACATGCAAAAAGGTGTGCGCAAGTCGCTGGTAGCCCTAGTAGGGCCGCTGTGGCAGTTGGAAGATGAGCGGTGAAATCCATCAGAAATGCCTTACTAACCACTGTTGGATTTTGGAGTCAAAATCTCAATGTTGTCGGATGCACTCCAAACTCTCAGGACCTGTTAAAACACACACCAGGACATGCAAAAAGGTGTGCGCAAGTCGCTGGTAGCGCTAGTAGGGCCGCTGTGGCAGTTGGAAGATGAGCGGTGAAATCCATCAGAAATGCCTTACTAACCACTGCTTGGATTTTGGAGTCAAAATCTCAATGTTGTCGGATGCACTCCAAACTCTCAGGATCGATTAATACACACACCAAGACATGCAAAAAGGTGTGCGCAAGTCGCTGGTAGCCCTAGTAGGGCCGCTGTGCCAGTTGGAAGATGAGCCGTGAAATCCATCAGAAATGCCTTACTAACCACTGCTTGGATTTTGGAGTCAAAATCTCAATGTTGTCGGATGCACTCCAAACTCTCAGGACCTGTTAAAACACACACCAGGACATGCAAAAAGGTGTGCGCAAGTCGCTGGTGGCGCTAGTAGGGCCGCTGTGGCAGTTGGAAGATGAGCGGTGAAATCCATCAGAAATGCCTTACTAACCACTGCTTGGATTTTGGAGTCAAAATCTCAATGTTGTCGGATGCACTCCAAACTCTCTGGATCTGTTGAAACACACACCAGGACATGCAAAAAGGTGTGCGCAAGTCGCTGGTAGCCCTAGTAGGGCCGCTGTGCCAGTTGGAAGATGAGCCGTGAAATCCATCAGAAATGCCTTACTAACCACTGCTTGGATTTTGGAGTCAAAATCTCAATGTTGTCGGATGCACTCCAAACTCTCAGGATCGATTAATACACACACCAGGACATGCAAAAAGGTGTGCGCAAGTCGCTGGTAGCCCTAGTAGGGCCGCTGTGGCAGTTGGAAGATAAGCCTTGAAATCCATCAGAAATGCCTTACTAACCACTGCTTGGATTTTGGAGTCAAAATCTCAATGTTGTCGGATGCACTCCAAACTCTCAGGATCTGTTGAAACACACGCCAGGACATGCAAAAAGGTGTGCGCAAGTCGCTGGTAGCCCTAGTAGGGCCGCTGTGGCAGTTGGAAGATGAGCGGTGAAATCCATCAGAAATGCCTTACTAACCACTGCTTGGATTTTGGAGTCAAAATCTCAATGTTGTCGGATGCACTCCAAACTCTCAGGATCGATTAATACACACACCAGGACATGCAAAAAGGTGTGCGCAAGTCGCTGGTAGCGCTAGTAGGGCCGCTGTGGCAGTTGGAAGATGAGCCGTGAAATCCATCAGAAATGCCTTAGTAACCACTGCTTGGATTTTGGAGTCAAAATCTCAATGTTGTCGGATGCACTCCAAACTCTCAGGATCGATTAATACACACACCAGGACATGCAAAAAGGTGTGCGCAAGTCGCTGGTAGCCCTAGTAGGGCCGCTGTGGCAGTTGGAAGATGAGCGGTGAAATCCATCAGAAATGCCTTACTAACCACTGCTTGGATTTTGGAGTCAAAATCTCAATGTTGTCGGATGCACTCCAAACTCTCAGGATCGATTAATACACACACCAGGACATGCAAAAAGGTGTGCGCAAGTCGCTGGTAGCCCTAGTAGGGCCGCTGTGGCAGTTGGAAGATGAGCGGTGAAATCCATCAGAAATGCCTTACTAACCACTGCTTGGATTTTGGAGTCAAAATCTCAATGTTGTCGGATGCACTCCAAACCCTCAGGATCTGTTGAAACACGCACCAGGACATGCAAAAAGGTGTGCGCAAGTCGCTGGTAGCCCTAGTAGGGCCGCTGTGGCAGTTGGAAGATGAGCGGTGAAATCCATCAGAAATGCCTTACTAACCACTGCTTGGATTTTGGAGTCAAAATCTCAATGTTGTCGGATGCACTCCAAACTCTCAGGATCGATTAATACATACACCAGGCCATGCAAAAAGGTGTGCGCAAGTCGCTGGTAGCGCTAGTAGGGCCGCTGTGGCAGTTGGAAGATGAGCGGTGAAATCCATCAGAAATGCCTTACTAACCACTGCTTGGATTTTGGAGTCAAAATCTCAATGTTGTCGGATGCACTCCAAACTCTCAGGATCGATTAATACACACACCAGGACATGCAAAAAGGTGTGCGCAAGTCGCTGGTAGCCCTAGTAGGGCCGCTGTGGCACTTGGAAGATGAGCGGTGAAATCCATCAGAAATGCCTTACTAACCACTGCTTGGATTTTGGAGTCAAAATCTCAATGTTGTCGGATGCACTCCAAACTCTCAGGATCGATTAATACACACACCAGGACATGCAAAAAGGTGTGCGCAAGTCGCTGGTAGCCCTAAAAGGGCCGCTGTGGCAGTTGGAAGATGAGCGGTGAAATCCATCAGAAATGCCTTACTAACCACTGCTTGGATTTTGGAGTCAAAATCTCAATGTTGTCGGATGCACTCCAAACTCTCAGGACCTGTTAAAACACACACCAGGACATGCAAAAAGGTGTGCGCAAGTCGCTGGTAGCCCTAGTAGGGCCGCTGTGGCAGTTGGAAGATGAGCGGTGAAATCCATCAGAAATGCCTTACTAACCACTGCTTGGATTTTGGAGTCAAAATCTCAATGTTGTCGGATGCACTCCAAACTCTCAGGATCGATTAATACACACACCAAGACATGCAAAAAGGTGTGCGCAAGTCGCTGGTAGCCCTAGTAGGGCCGCTGTGCCAGTTGGAAGATGAGCCGTGAAATCCATCAGAAATGCCTTACTAACCACTGCTTGGATTTTGGAGTCAAAATCTCAATGTTGTCGGATGCACTCCAAACTCTCAGGATCGATTAATACACACACCAAGACATGCAAAAAGGTGTGCGCAAGTCGCTGGTAGCCCTAGTAGGGCCGCTGTGCCAGTTGGAAGATGAGCCGTGAAATCCATCAGAAATGCCTTACTAACCACTGCTTGGATTTTGGAGTCAAAATCTCAATGTTGTCGGATGCACTCCAAACTCTCAGGATCGATTAATACACACACCAAGACATGCAAAAAGGTGTGCGCAAGTCGCTGGTAGCCCTAGTAGGGCCGCTGTGCCAGTTGGAAGATGAGCCGTGAAATCCATCAGAACTGCCTTACTAACCACTGCTTGGATTTTGGAGTCAAAATCTCAATGTTGTCGGATGCACTCCAAACTCTCAGGATCGATTAATACACACACCAGGACATGCAAAAAGGTGTGCGCAAGTCGCTGGTAGCCCTAGTAGGGCCGCTGTGGCAGTTGGAAGATGAGCGGTGAAATCCATCAGAAATGCCTTACTAACCACTGCTTGGATTTTGGAGTCAAAATCTCAATGTTGTCGGATGCACTCCAAACTCTCAGGACCTGTTAAAACACACACCAGGACATGCAAAAAGGTGTGCGCAAGTCGCTGGTAGCGCTAGTAGGGCCGCTGTGGCAGTTGGAAGATGAGCGGTGAAATCCATCAGAAATGCCTTACTAACCACTGCTTGGATTTTGGAGTCAAAATCTCAATGTTGTCGGATGCACTCCAAACTCTCAGGATCGATTAATACACACACCAAGACATGCAAAAAGGTGTGCGCAAGTCGCTGGTAGCCCTAGTAGGGCCGCTGCGGCAGTTGGAAGATGAGCGGTGAAATCCATCAGATATGCCTTACTAACCACTGCTTGGATTTTGGAGTCAAAATCTCAATGTTGTCGGATGCACTCCAAACTCTCAGGATCTGTTGAAACACACACCAGGACATGCAAAAAGGTGTGCGCAAGTCGCTGGTAGCCCTAGTAGGGCTGCTGTGGCAGTTGGAAGATGAGCCGTGAAATCCATCAGAAATGCCTTACTAACCACTGCTTGGATTTTGGAGTCAAAATCTCAATGTTGTCGGATGCACTCCAAACTCTCAGGATCTGTTGAAACACACACCAGGACATGCAAAAAGGTGTGCGCAAGTCGCTGGTAGCCCTAGTAGGGCCGCTGTGGCAGTTGGAAGATGAGCCGTGAAATCCATCAGAAATGCCTTACTAACCACTGCTTGGATTTTGGGGTCAAAATCTCAATGTTGTCGGATGCACTCCAAACTCTCAGGATCTGTTGAAACACACACCAGGACATGCAAAAAGGTGTGCGGAAGTCGCTGATAGCCCTAGTAGGGCCGCTGTGTCAGTTATAAGATGAGCCGTGAAATCCATCAGAAATGCCTTACTAACCACTGCTTGGATTTTGGAGTCAAAATCTCAATGTTGTCGGATGCACTCCAAACTCTCAGGATCTGTTGAAACACACACCAGGACATGCAAAAAGGTGTGCGGAAGTCGCTGATAGCCCTAGTAGGGCCGCTGTGGCAGTTGGAAGATGAGCGGTGAAATCCATCAGATATGCCTTACTAACCACTGCTTGGATTTTGGAGTCAAAATCTCAATGTTGTCGGATGCACTCCAAACTCTCAGGATGTGTTGAAACACACACCAGGACATGCAAAAAGGTGTGCGCAAGTCGCTGGTAGCCCTAGTAGGGCCGCTGTGGCAGTTGGAAGATGAGCCGTGAAATCCATCAGAAATGCCTTACTAACCACTGCTTGGATTTTGGAGTCAAAATCTCAATGTTGTCGGATGCACTCCAAACTCTCAGGATCTGTTGAAACACACACCAGGACATGCAAAAAGGTGTGCGCAAGTCGCTGGTAGCCCTAGTAGGGCCGCTGTGGCAGTTGGAAGATGAGCCGTGAAATCCATCAGAAATGCCTTACTAACCACTGCTTGGATTTTGGAGTCAAAATCTCAATGTTGTCGGATGCACTCCAAACTCTCAGGATCTGTTGAAACACACACCAGGACATGCAAAAAGGTGTGCGCAAGTCGCTGGTAGCCCTAGAAGGCCCGCTGTGGCAGTTGGAAGATGAGCCGTGAAATCCATCAGAAATGCCTTACTGCTTGGATTTTGGGGTCAAAATCTCAATGTTGTCGGATGCACTCCAAACTCTCAGGATCTGTTGAAACACACACCAGGACATGCAAAAAGGTGTGCGCAAGTCGCTGGTAGCCCTAGTAGGGCCGCTGTGGCAGTTGGAAGATGAGCCGTGAAATCCATCAGAAATGCCTTACTGACCACTGCTTGGATTTTGGAGTCAAAATCTCAATGTTGTCGGATGCACTCCAAACTCTCAGGATCTGTTGAAACACACACCAGGACATGCAAAAAGGTGTGCGCAAGTCGCTGGTAGCCCTAGTAGGGCCGCTGTGGCAGTTGGAAGATGAGCCGTGAAATCCATCAGAAATGCCTTACTAACCACTGCTTGGATTTTGGGGTCAAAATCTCAATGTTGTCGGATGCACTCCAAACTCTCAGGATCTGTTGAAACACACACCAGGACATGCAAAAAGGTGTGCGCAAGTCGCTGGTAGCCCTAGTAGGGCCGCTGTGGCAGTTGGAAGATGAGCCGTGAAATCCATCAGAAATGCCTTACTAACCACTGCTTGGATTTTGGGGTCAAAATCTCAATGTTGTCGGATGCACTCCAAACTCTCAGGATCTGTTGAAACACACACCAGGACATGCAAAAAGGTGTGCGCAAGTCGCTGGTAGCCCTAGTAGGGCCGCTGTGGCAGTTGGAAGATGAGCCGTGAAATCCATCAGAAATGCCTTACTAACCACTGCTTGGATTTTGGAGTCAAAATCTCAATGTTGTCGGATGCACTCCAAACTCTCAGGATCTGTTGAAACACACACCAGGACATGCAAAAAGGTGTGCGCAAGTCGCTGGTAGCCCTAGTAGGGCCGCTGTGGCAGTTGGAAGATGAGCCGTGAAATCCATCAGAAATGCCTTACTAACCACTGCTTGGATTTTGGAGTCAAAATCTCAATGTTGTCGGATGCACTCCAAACTCTCAGGATCTGTTGAAACACACACCAGGACATGCAAAAAGGTGTGCGCAAGTCGCTGGTAGCCCTAGTAGGGCCGCTGTGGCAGTTGGAAGATGAGCCGTGAAATCCATCAGAAATGCCTTACTAACCACTGCTTGGATTTTGGAGTCAAAATCTCAATGTTGTCGGATGCACTCCAAACTCTCAGGATCTGTTGAAACACACACCAGGACATGCAAAAAGGTGTGCGCAAGTCGCTGGTAGCCCTAGTAGGGCCGCTGTGGCAGTTGGAAGATGAGCCGTGAAATCCATCAGAAATGCCTTACTAACCACTGCTTGGATTTTGGAGTCAAAATCTCAATGTTGTCGGATGCACTCCAAACTCTCAGGATCTGTTGAAACACACACCAGGACATGCAAAAAGGTGTGCGCAAGTCGCTGGTAGCCCTAGTAGGGCCGCTGTGGCAGTTGGAAGATGAGCCGTGAAATCCATCAGAAATGCCTTACTAACCACTGCTTGGATTTTGGAGTCAAAATCTCAATGTTGTCGGATGCACTCCAAACTCTCAGGATCTGTTGAAACACACACCAGGACATGCAAAAAGGTGTGCGCAAGTCGCTGGTAGCCCTAGTAGGGCCGCTGTGGCAGTTGGAAGATGAGCCGTGAAATCCATCAGAAATGCCTTACTAACCACTGCTTGGATTTTGGAGTCAAAATCTCAATGTTGTCGGATGCACTCCAAACTCTCAGGATCTGTTGAAACACACACCAGGACATGCAAAAAGGTGTGCGCAAGTCGCTGGTAGCCCTAGTAGGGCCGCTGTGGCAGTTGGAAGATGAGCCGTGAAATCCCTCAGAAATGCCTTACTAACCACTGCTTGGATTTTGGAGTCAAAATCTCAATGTTGTCGGATGCACTCCAAACTCTCAGGATCTGTTGAAACACACACCAGGACATGCAAAAAGGTCTGCGCAAGTCGCTGGTAGCCCTAGTAGGGCCGCTGTGGCAGTTGGAAGATGAGCCGTGAAATCCATCAGAAATGCCTTACTAACCACTGCTTGGATTTTGGAGTCAAAATCTCAATGTTGTCGGATGCACTCCAAACTCTCAGGATCTGTTGAAACACACACCAGGACATGCAAAAAGGTGTGCGCAAGTCGCTGGTAGCCCTAGTAGGGTCGCTGTGGCAGTTGGAAGATGAGCCGTGAAATCCATCAGAAATGCCTTACTAACCACTGCTTGGATTTTGGAGTCAAAATCTCAATGTTGTCGGATGCACTCCAAACTCTCAGGATCTGTTGAAACACACACCAGGACATGCAAAAAGGTGTGCGCAAGTCGCTGGTAGCCCTAGTAGGGCCGCTGTGGCAGTTGGAAGATGAGCCGTGAAATCCATCAGAAATGCCTTACTAACCACTGCTTGGATTTTGGAGTCAAAATCTCAATGTTGTCGGATGCACTCCAAACTCTCAGGATCTGTTGAAACACACACCAGGACATGCAAAAAGGTGTGCGCAAGTCGCTGGTAGCCCTACTAGGGCCGCTGTGGCAGTTGGAAGATGAGCCGTGAAATCCATCAGAAATGCCTTGGATTTTGGAGTCAAAATCTCAATGTTGTCGGATGCACTCCAAACTCTCAGGATCTGTTGAAACACACACCAGGACATGCAAAAAGGTGTGCGCAAGTCGCTGGTAGCCCTAGTAGGGCCGCTGTGGCAGTTGGAAGATGAGCCGTGAAATCCATCAGAAATGCCTTACTAACCACTGCTTGGATTTTGGAGTCAAAATCTCAATGTTGTCAGATGCACTCCAAACTCTCAGGATCTGTTGAAACACACACCAGGACATGCAAAAAGGTGTGCGCAAGTCGCTGGTAGACCTAGTAGGGCCGCTGTGGCAGTTGGAAGATGAGCCGTGAAATCCATCAGAAATGCCTTACTAACCACTGCTTGGATTTTGGAGTCAAAATCTCAATGTTGTCGGATGCACTCCAAACTCTCAGGATCTGTTGAAACACACACCAGGACATGCAAAAAGGTGTGCGCAAGTCGCTGGTAGCCCTAGTAGGGCCGCTGTGGCAGTTGGAAGATGAGCCGTGAAATCCATCAGAAATGCCTTACTAACCACTGCTTGGATTTTGGAGTGAAAATCTCAATGTTGTCGGATGCACTCCAAACTCTCAGGATCTGTTGAAACACACACCAGGACATGCAAAAAGGTGTGCGCAAGTCGCTGGTAGCCCTAGTAGGGCCGCTGTGGCAGTTGGAAGATGAGCCGTGAAATCCATCAGAAATGCCTTACTAACCACTGCTTGGATTTTGGAGTCAAAATCTCAATGTTGTCGGATGCACTCCAAACTCTCAGGATCTGTTGAAACACACACCAGGACATGCAAAAAGGTGTGCGCAAGTCGCTGGTAGCCTTAGTAGGGCCGCTGTGGCAGTTGGAAGATGAGCCGTGAAATCCATCAGAAATGCCTTACTAACCACTGCTTGGATTTTGGAGTCAAAATCTCAATGCTGTCGGATGCACTCCAAACTCTCAGGATCTGTTGAAACTCACACCAGGACATGCAAAAAGGTGTGCGCAAGTTGCTGGTAGCCCTAGTAGGGCCGCTGTGGCAGTTGGAAGATGAGCCGTGAAATCCATCAGAAATGCCTTACTAACCACTGCTTGGATTTTGGAGTCAAAATCTCAATGTTGTCGGATGCACTCCAAGCTCTCAGGATCGATTAATACACACACCAGGACATGCAAAAAGGTGTGCGCAAGTCGCTGGTAGCCCTAGTAGGGCCGCTGTGGCAGTTGGAAGATGAGCCGTGAAATCCATCAGAAATGCCTTACTAACCACTGCTTGGATTTTGGGGTCAAAATCTCAATGTTGTCGGATGCACTCCAAACTCTCAGGATCTGTTGAAACACACACCAGGACATGCAAAAAGGTGTGCGCAAGTCGCTGGTAGCCCTAGTAGGGCCGCTGTGGCAGTTGGAAGAGGAGCCGTGAAATCCATCAGAAATGCCTTACTAAGCACTGCTTGGATTTTGGGGTCAAAATCTCAATGTTGTCGGATGCACTCCAAACTCTCAGGATCTGTTGAAACACACACCAGGACATGCAAAAAGGTGTGCGCAAGTCGCTGGTAGCCCTAGTAGGGCCGCTGTGGCAGTTGGAAGATGAGCCGTGAAATCCATCAGAAATGCCTTACTAACCACTGCTTGGATTTTGGGGTCAAAATCTCAATGTTGTCGGATGCACTCCAAACTCTCAGGATCTGTTGAAACACACACCAGGACATGCACAAAGGTGTGCGCAAGTCGCTGGTAGCCCTAGTAGGGCCGCTGTGGCAGTTGGAAGATGAGCCGTGAAATCCATCAGAAATGCCTTACTAACCACTGCTTGGATTTTGGGGTCAAAATCTCAATGTTGTCGGATGCACTCCAAACTCTCAGGATCTGTTGAAACACACACCAGGACATGCAAAAAGGTGTGCGCAAGTCGCTGGTAGCCCTAGTGGGGCCGCTGTGGCAGTTGGAAGATGAGCCGTGAAATCCATCAGAAATGCCTTACTAACCACTGCTTGGATTTTGGAGTCAAAATCTCAATGTTGTCGGATGCACTCCAAACTCTCAGGATCTGTTGAAACACACACCAGGACATGCAAAAAGGTGTGCGCAAGTCGCTGGTAGCCCTAGTAGGGCCGCTGTGGCAGTTGGAAGATGAGCCGTGAAATCCATCAGAAATGCCTTACTAACCACTGCTTGGATCTTGGGGTCAAAATCTCAATGTTGTCGGATGCACTCCAAACTCTCAGGATCTGTTGAAACACACACCAGGACATGCAAAAAGGTGTGCGCAAGTCGCTGGTAGCCCTAGTAGGGTCGCTGTGGCAGTTGGAAGATGAGCCGTGAAATCCATCAGAAATGCCTTACTAACCACTGCTTGGATTTTGGAGTCAAAATCTCAATGTTGTCGGATGCACTCCAAACTCTCAGGATCTGTTGAAACACACACCAGGACATGCAAAAAGGTGTGCGCAAGTCGCTGGTAGCCCTAGTAGGGCCGCTGTGGCAGTTGGAAGATGAGCCGTGAAATCCATCAGAAATGCCTTACTAACCACTGCTTGGATTTTGGAGTCAAAATCTCAATGTTGTCGGATGCACTCCAAACTCTCAGGATCTGTTGAAACACACACCAGGACATGCAAAAAGGTGTGCGCAAGTCGCTGGTAGCCCTAGTAGGGCCGCTGTGGCAGTTGGAAGATGAGCCGTGAAATCCATCAGAAATGCCTTACTAACCACTGCTTGGATTTTGGAGTCAAAATCTCAATGTTGTCGGATGCACTCCAAACTCTCAGGATCTGTTGAAACACACACCAGGACATGCAAAAAGGTGTGCGCAAGTCGCTGGTAGCCCTAGTAGGGCCGCTGTGGCAGTTGGAAGATGAGCCGTGAAATCCATCAGAAATGCCTTGGATTTTGGAGTCAAAATCTCAATGTTGTCGGATGCACTCCAAACTCTCAGGATCTGTTGAAACACACACCAGGACATGCAAAAAGGTGTGCGCAAGTCGCTGGTAGACCTAGTAGGGCCGCTGTGGCAGTTGGAAGATGAGCCGTGAAATCCATCAGAAATGCCTTACTAACCACTGCTTGGATTTTGGAGTCAAAATCTCAATGTTGTCGGATGCACTCCAAACTCTCAGGATCTGTTGAAACACACACCAGGACATGCAAAAAGGTGTGCGCAAGTCGCTGGTAGCCCTAGTAGGGCCGCTGTGGCAGTTGGAAGATGAGCCGTGGAATCCATCAGAAATGCCTTACTAACCACTGCTTGGATTTTGGAGTGAAAATCTCAATGTTGTCGGATGCACTCCAAACTCTCAGGATCTGTTGAAACACACACCAGGACATGCAAAAAGGTGTGCGCAAGTCGCTGGTAGCCCTAGTAGGGCCGCTGTGGCAGTTGGAAGATGAGCCGTGAAATCCATCAGAAATGCCTTACTAACCACTGCTTGGATTTTGGAGTCAAAATCTCAATGTTGTCGGATGCACTCCAAACTCTCAGGATCTGTTGAAACACACACCAGGACATGCAAAAAGGTGTGCGCAAGTCGCTGGTAGCCTTAGTAGGGCCGCTGTGGCAGTTGGAAGATGAGCCCGTGAAATCCATCAGAAATGCCTTACTAAACCACTGCTTGGATTTTGGAGTCAAAATCTCAATGCTGTCGGATGCACTCCAAACTCTCAGGATCTGTTGAAACACACACCAGGACATGCAAAAAGGTGTGCGCAAGTTGCTGGTAGCCCTAGTAGGGCCGCTGTGGCAGTTGGAAGATGAGCCGTGAAATCCATCAGAAATGCCTTACTAACCACTGCTTGGATCTTGGGGTCAAAATCTCAATGTTGTCGGATGCACTCCAAACTCTCAGGATCTGTTGAAACACACACCAGGACATGCAAAAAGGTGTGCGCAAGTCGCTGGTAGCCCTAGTAGGGCCGCTGTGGCAGTCGGAAGATGAGCCGTGAAATCCATCAGAAATGCCTTACTAACCACTGCTTGGATCTTGGGGTCAAAATCTCAATGTTGTCGGATGCACTCCAAACTCTCAGGATCTGTTGAAACACACACCAGGACATGCAAAAAGGTGCGCGCAAGTTGCTGGTAGCCCTAGTAGGGCCGCTGTGGCAGTTGGAAGATGAGCCGTGAAATCCATCAGAAATGCCTTACTAACCACTGCTTGGATCTTGGGGTCAAAATCTCAATGTTGTCGGATGTACTCCAAACTCTCAGGATCTGTTGAAACACACACCAGGACATGCAAAAAGGTGTGCGCAAGTCGCTGGTAGCCGTAGTAGGGCCGCTGTGGCAGTCGGAAGATGAGCCGTGAAATCCATCAGAAATGCCTTACTAACCACTGCTTGGATTTTGGAGTCAAAATCTCAATGTTGTCGGATGCACTCCAAACTCTCAGGATCTGTTGAAACACACACCAGGACATGCAAAAAGGTGTGCGCAAGTCGCTGGTAGCCCTAGTAGGGCCGCTGTGGCAGTTGGAAGATGAGCCGTGAAATCCATCAGAAATGCCTTACTAACCACTGCTTGGATCTTGGGGTCAAAATCTCAATGTTGTCGGATGCACTCCAAACTCTCAGGATCTGTTGAAACACACACCAGGACATGCAAAAAGGTGTGCGCAAGTCGCTGGTAGCCTAGTAGGCCGCTGTGGCAGTTGGAAGATGAGCCGTGAAATCCATCAGAAATGCCTTACTAACCACTGCTTGGATTTTGGAGTCAAGATCTCAATGTTGTCGGATGCACTCCAAACTCTCAGGATCTGTTGAAACACACACCACACACACCAGGACATGTGCGCAAGTCGCTGGTAGCCCTAGTAGGGCCGCTGTGGCAGTCGGAAGATGAGCCGTGAAATCCATCAGGAAATGCCTTACTAACCACTGCTTGGATTTTGGAGTCAAAATCTCAATGTTGTCGGATGCACTCCAAGCTCTCAGGATCGATTAATACACACACCAGGACATGCAAAAAGGTGTGCGCAAGTCGCTGGTAGCCCTAGTAGGGCCGCTGTGGCAGTTGGAAGATGAGCCGTGAAATCCAGCAGAAATGCCTTACTAACCACTGCTTGGATTTTGGGGTCAAAATCTCAATGTTGTCGGATGCACTCCAAACTCTCAGGATCTGTTGAAACACACACCAGGACATGCAAAAAGGTGTGCGCAAGTCGCTGGTAGCCCTAGTAGGGCCGCTGTGGCAGTTGGAAGATGAGCCGTGAAATCCATCAGAAATGCCTTACTAACCACTGCTTGGATTTTGGAGTCAAAATCTCAATGTTGTCGGATGCACTCCAAACTCTCAGGATCTGTTGAAACACACACCAGGACATGCACGAAGGTGTGCGCAAGTCGCTGGTAGCCCTAGTAGGGCCGCTGTGGCAGTTGGAAGAGGAGCCGTGAAATCCATCAGAAATGCCTTACTAACCACTGCTTGGATTTTGGAGTCAAAATCTCAATGTTGTCGGATGCACTCCAAGCTCTCAGGATCGATTAATACACACACCAGGACATGCAAAAAGGTGTGCGCAAGTCGCTGGTAGCCCTAGTAGGGCCGCTGTGGCAGTTGGAAGATGAGGCCTGTGAAATCCATCAGAAATGCCTTACTAACCACTGCTTGGATTTTGGGGTCAAAATCTCAATGTTGTCGGATGCACTCCAAACTCTCAGGATCTGTTGAAACACACACCAGGACATGCAAAAAGGTGTGCGCAAGTCGCTGTAGCCCTAGTGGGGCCGCTGTGGCAGTTGGAAGATGAGCCGTGAATCCATCAGAAATGCCTTACTAACCACTGCTTGGATTTTGGAGTCAAAATCTCAATGTTGTCGGATGCACTCCAAACTCTCAGGATCTGTTGAAACACACACCAGGACATGCAAAAAGGTGTGCGCAAGTCGCTGGTAGCCCTAGTAGGGCCGCTGTGGCAGTTGGAAGATGAGCCGTGAAATCCATCAGAAATGCCTTACTAACCACTGCTTGGATCTTGGGGTCAAAATCTCAATGTTGTCGGATGCACTCCAAACTCTCAGGATTCTGTTGAAACACACACCAGGACATTGCAAAAAGGTGTGCGCAAGTCGCTGGTAGCCCTAGTAAGGCCGCTGTGGCAGTTGGAAGATGAGCCGTGAAATCCATCAGAAATGCCTTACTAACCACTGCTTGGATTTTGGAGTCAAGATCTCAATGTTGTCGGATGCACTCCAAACTCTCAGGATCTGTTGAAACACACACCACACACACAGGACATGTGCGCAAGTCGCTGGTAGCCCTAGTAGGGCCGCTGTGGCAGTCGGAAGATGAGCCGTGAAATCCATCAGAAATGCCTTACTAACCACTGCTTGGATTTTTGGAGTCAAGATCTCAATGTTGTCGGTGCACTCCAAACTCTCAGGATCTGTTGAAACACACACCAGGACATGCAAAAAGGTGTGCGCAAGTCCGCTGGTATCCCTAGTAGGGCCGCTGTGGCAGTTGGAAGATGAGCCGTGAAATCCATCAGAAATGCCTTACTAACCACTGCTTGGATTTTGGAGTCAAGATCTCAATGTTGTCGGATGCACTCCCAAACTCTCAGGATCTGTTGAAACACACACCAGGACATGCAAAAAGGTGTGCGCAAGTCGCTGGTAGCACTAGTAGGGCCGCTGTGGCAGTTGGAAGATGAGCCGTGTAAATCCATCAGAAATGCCTTACTAACCACTGCTTGGATTTTGGAGTCAAGATCTCAATGTTGTCGGATGCACTCCAAACTCTCAGGATCTGTGAAACACACAACCAGGACATGCAAAAAGGTGTGCGCAAGTCGCTGGTAGCCCTAGTAGGGCCGCTGTGGCAGTTGGAAGATGAGCCGTGGAAATCCATCAGAAATGCCTTACTAACCACTGCTTGGATTTTGGAGTCAAGATCTCAATGTTGTCGGATGCACTCCAAACTCTCAGGATCTGTTGAAACACACACCAGGACATGCATAAAGGTGTGCGCAAGTCGCTGGTAGCCCTAGTAGGGCCGCTGGTGCAGTTGGAAGATGAGCCGTGAAATCCATCAGAAATGCCTTACTAACCACCTGCTTGGATTTTGGAGTCAAGATCTCAATGTTTCCGGATGCACTCCAAACTCTCAGGATCTGTTGGAACACACACCACGACATGCAAAAAGGTGTGCGCAAGTCGCTGGTAGCCCTAGTAGGGCCGCTGTGGCAGTCGGAAGATGAGCCGTGAAATCCATCAGAAATGCCTTACTAACCACTGCTTGGATTTTGGAGTCAAAATCTCAATGTTGTCGGATGCACTCCAAACTCTCAGGATCTGTTGAAACACACACCAGGACATGCAAAAAGGTGTGCGCAAGTCGCTGGTAGCCCTAGTAGGGCCGCTGTGGCAGTTGGAAGATTGAGCCGTGAAATCCATCAGAAATGCCTTACTAACCACTGCTTGGATTTTGGAGTCAAAATCTCAATGTTGTCGGATGCACTCCAAACTCTCAGGATCTGTTGAAACACACACCAAGACATGCAAAAAGGTGTGCGCAAGTCGCTGGTAGCCCATAGTAGGGCCGCTGTGGCAGTTGGAAGATGAGCCGTGAAATCCATCAGAAATGCCTTACTAACCACTGCTTGGATTTTGGAGTCAAAATCTCAATGTTGTCGGATGCACTCCAAACACTCAGGATCTGTTGAAACACACACCAGGACATGCAAAAAGGCTGTGCGCAAGTCGCTGTAGCCCTAGTAGGGCCGCTGTGGCAGTCGGAAGATGAGCCGTGAAATCCATCAGAAATGCCTTACTAACCACTGCTTGGATTTTGGAGTCAAAATCTCAATGTTGTCGGATGCACTCCAAACTCTCAGGATCTGTTGAAACACAAACCAGGACATGCAAAAAGGTGTGCGCAAGTCGCTGGTAGCCCTAGTAGGGCCGCTGTGGCAGTTGGAAGATGAGCCGTGAAATCCATCAGAAATGCCTTACTAACCACTGCTTGGATTTTGGAGTCAAGATCTCAATGTTGTCGGATGCACTCCAAGCTCTCAGGATCTGTTGAAACACACACCAGGACATGCAAAAAGGTGTGCGCAAGTCGCTGGTAGCCCTAGTAGGGCCGCTGTGGCAGTCGGAAAGATGAGCCGTGAAATCCATCAGAAATGCCTTACTAACCACTGCTTGGATCTTGGGGTCAAAATCTCAATGTTGTCGGATGCACTCCAAACTCTCAGGATCTGTTGAAACACACACCAGGACATGCAAAAAGGTGTGGCGCAAGGTCGCTGGTAGCCCTAGTAGGGCCGCTGTGGCAGGTTGAAGATGAGCCGTGAAATCCATCAGAAATGCCTTACTACCACTGCTTGATTTTGGAGTCAAGATCTCAATGTTGTCGGATGCACTCCAAACTCTCAGGATCTGTTGAAACACACACCAGGACATGCAAAAAGGTGTGCGCAAGTCGCTGGTAGCCCTAGTAGGGCCGCTGTGGCAAGTTGGAAGATGAGCCGTGAAATCCATCAGAAATGCCTTACTAACCACTGCTTGGATTTTGGAGTCAAGATCTCAATGTTGTCGGATGCACTCCAAACTCTCAGGATCTGTTGAAACACAACACCAGGACATGCAAAAAGGTGTGCGCAAGTCGCTGGTAGCCCTAGTAGGTCGCTGTGGGCAGTCGGAAGATGAGCCGTGAAATCCATCAGAAATGCCTTACTAACCACTGCTTGGATTTTGGAGTCAAAATCTCAATGTTGTCGGATGCACTCCAAACTCTCAGGATCTGTTGAAACACACACCAGGACATGCAAAAAGGTGTGCGCAAGTCGCTGGTAGCCCTAGTAGGGCCGCTGTGGCAGTTGGAAGATGAGCCGTGAAATCCATCAGAAATGCCTTACTAACCACTGCTTGGATTTTGGAGTCAAGATCTCAATGTTGTCGGATGCACTCCAAACTCTCAGGATCTGTTGAAACACACACCAGGACATGCAAAAAGGTGTGCGCAAGTCGCTGGTAGCCCTAGTAGGGCCGCTGTGGCAGTCGGAAGATGAGCCGTGAAATCCATCAGAAATGCCTTACTAACCACTGCTTGGATTTTGGAGTCAAAATCTCAATGTTGTCGGATGCACTCCAAACTCTCAGGATCTGTTGAAACACACACCACACACACCAGGACATGTGCGCAAGTCGCTGGTAGCCCTAGTAGGGCCGCTGTGGCAGTTGGAAGATGAGCCGTGAAATCCATCAGAAATGCCTTACTAACCACTGCTTGGATTTTGGAGTCAAAATCTCAATGTTGTCGGATGCACTCAATACTCTCAGGATCTGTTGAAACACACACCAGGACATGCAAAAAGGTGTGCGCAAGTCGCTGGTAGCCCTAGTAGGGCCGCTGTGGCAGTCGGAAGATGAGCCGTGAAATCCATCAGAAATGCCTTACTAACCACTGCTTGGATTTTGGAGTCAAAATCTCAATGTTGACGGATGCACTCCAAACTCTCAGGATCTGTTGAAACACACACCAGGACATGCAAAAAGGTGTGCGCAAGTCGCTGGTAGCCCTAGTAAGGCCGCTGTGGCAGTTGGAAGATGAGCCGTGAAATCCATCAGAAATGCCTTACTAACCACTGCTTGGATCTTGGGGTCAAAATCTCAATGTTGTCGGATGCACTCCAAACTCTCAGGATCTGTTGAAACACACACCAGGACATGCAAAAAGGTGTGCGCAAGTCGCTGGTAGCCCTAGTAAGGCCGCTGTGGCAGTTGGAAGATGAGCCGTGAAATCCATCAGAAATGCCTTACTAACCACTGCTTGGATTTTGGAGTCAAGATCTCAATGTTGTCGGATGCACTCCAAACTCTCAGGATCTGTTGAAACACACACCACACACACCAGGACATGTGCGCAAGTCGCTGGTAGCCCTAGTAGGGCCGCTGTGGCAGTTGGAAGATGAGCCGTGAAGTCCATCAGAAATGCCTTACTAACCACTGCTTGGATTTTGGAGTCAAAATCTCAATGTTGTCGGATGCACTCCAAACTCTCAGGATCTGTTGAAACACGCACCAGGACATGCAAAAAGGTGTGCGCAAGTCGCTGGTAGCCCTAGTAGGGCCGCTGTGGCAGTCGGAAGATGAGCCGTGAAATCCATCAGAAATGCCTTACTAACCACTGCTTGGATCTTGGGGTCAAAATCTCAATGTTGTCGGATGTACTCCAAACTCTCAGGATCTGTTGAAACACACACCAGGACATGCAAAAAGGTGTGCGCAAGTCGCTGGTAGCCGTAGTAGGGCCGCTGTGGCAGTCGGAAGATGAGCCGTGAAATCCATCAGAAATGCCTTACTAACCACTGCTTGGATTTTGGAGTCAAAATCTCAATGTTGTCGGATGCACTCCAAACTCTCAGGATCTGTTGAAACACGCACCAGGACATGCAAAAAGGTGTGCGCAAGTCGCTGGTAGCCCTAGTAGGGCCGCTGTGGCAGTCGGAAGATGAGCCGTGAAATCCATCAGAAATGCCTTACTAACCACTGCTTGGATTTTGGAGTCAAAATCTCAATGTTGTCGGATGCACTCCAAACTCTCAGGATCTGTTGAAACACACACCAGGACATGCAAAAAGGTGTGCGCAAGTCGCTGGTAGCCCTAGTAGGGCCGCTGTGGCAGTTGGAAGATGAGCCGTGAAATCCATCAGAAATGCCTTACTAACCACTGCTTGGATTTTGGAGTCAAAATCTCAATGTTGTCGGATGCACTCCAAACTCTCAGGATCTGTTGAAACACGCACCAGGACATGCAAAAAGGTGTGCGCAAGTCGCTGGTAGCCGTAGTAGGGCCGCTGTGGCAGTCGGAAGATGAGCCGTGAAATCCATCAGAAATGCCTTACTAACCACTGCTTGGATTTTGGAGTCAAAATCTCAATGTTGTCGGATGCACTCCAAACTCTCAGGATCTGTTGAAACACACACCACACACACCAGGACATGTGCGCAAGTCGCTGGTAGCCCTAGTAGGGCCGCTGTGGCAGTCGGAAGATGAGCCGTGAAATCCATCAGAAATGCCTTACTAACCACTGCTTGGATTTTGGAGTCAAAATCTCAATGTTGTCGGATGCACTCCAAGCTCTCAGGATCGATTAATACACACACCAGGACATGCAAAAAGGTGTGCGCAAGTCGCTGGTAGCCCTAGTAGGGCCGCTGTGGCAGTTGGAAGATGAGCCGTGAAATCCAGCAGAAATGCCTTACTAACCACTGCTTGGATTTTGGAGTCAAAATCTCAATGTTGTCGGATGCACTCCAAACTCTCAGGATCTGTTGAAACACACACCAGGACATGCAAAAAGGTGTGCGCAAGTCGCTGGTAGCCCTAGTAGGGCCGCTGTGGCAGTTGGAAGATGAGCCGTGAAATCCATCAGAAATGCCTTACTAACCACTGCTTGGATTTTGGGTTCAAAATCTCAATGTTGTCGGATGCACTCCAAACTCTCAGGATCTGTTGAAACACACACCAGGACATGCAAAAAGGTGTGCGCAAGTCGCTGGTAGCCCTAGTGGGGCCGCTGTGGCAGTTGGAAGATGAGCCGTGAAATCCATCAGAAATGCCTTACTAACCACTGCTTGGATTTTGGAGTCAAAATCTCAATGTTGTCGGATGCACTCCAAACTCTCAGGATCTGTTGAAACACACACCAGGACATGCAAAAAGGTGTGCGCAAGTCGCTGGTAGCCCTAGTAGGGCCGCTGTGGCAGTCGGAAGATGAGCCGTGAAATCCATCAGAAATGCCTTACTAACCACTGCTTGGATCTTGGGGTCAAAATCTCAATGTTGTCGGATGCACTCCAAACTCTCAGGTGTAGGCTTTTAAATTAAAGAATTCAAATAAATTAACATAGAACATTGAAATGTAACCTATTCCTTAGGAAATCACAATCACTCAAATCATTCACACTCACTCGAATTATCTATGTACAAATGTAAATAAGAATCGTACGACACATTATGTTGACATTATGTATGACATTATATAAGCATGCAATCGAAAATAAACGGGGAGTCTCAGCCCACCGTTTGTCAAATCAACTTCTTTCATATCGACGGTTTTCCCCCCTCGTCTCCCCTACAGAAATCAGAAGTGGGATCTGTTTTTCCCGTTGATTTTGTTCAGTTTGTACAGTTTATTAAAGTGGTGAGATTTTATGTTAAGTTTATGGTTTTAACTGTGTGAACTGCGAATAAAATAATGGCAGAGCGTTCCGAAAGATTTCTCCAATGTGCGACGGTGCCGTTATTAAAGGAAAAATTAAATAAGTTTGGACTCAATACCAACGGAAACAAAACTGAGCTTAAATTGCGACTTCAAGATTACCTGGCAAATTTGGATGAAGCTGAAATTATTAGGCATTTTGCAAACGATGATGAGGAGGTGGTCAGCGAAGAAGAGGTTACCAACGGCGAGGAGACACCCGAAAACCAAGATGATCTTCAACTGGAAATCGACAGGCTAACCGATAGAATAAAAAAGCAACAGGAGATTCTTTCACTGAAGGAGAAACTCGCAGCTTTAAGTAAATCATCTGATACGGCTGCGTGCTCAGTTTCATACAAAGATATCGAAGACACAATTCCTTATTTTTCCGGTGATGACAACTTTTCCATAAAGCAGTGGGTGCGGATTTTTGACGATGCAAGGATTTTGCATACTTGGAATGAGCAACAATCGTTCATCTTTGCAAGAAGAAGTCTTAAAGGAACCGCTAAGCTCTTCCTCCGCTCTTCCCGTTGCTCGACATGGCCGGAGCTGAAGTCCCACCTACTGAAGGAGTTTCATCAAGTTGTGACGGCAGCAGATGTGCATAATACCCTCAGGAATCGGAGAAAGAGGAAAGACGAGAACATCCACCAGTACACGTTGGCCATGCAGGAGATTGCATACCACGCTGACATAGACCAAGAGGACCTCATCCATTATATAATTAAAGGAATTCCTGATGCTTTATGCAACAAACAGCTTCTTTTAACGGCAACTAGTATCGACGAGCTGAAACAAATGCTGAAAAAGTACCAGAAGATGAAGTCATACTCGGTGGACAATGTACCATCGTCTTCAAACACCACGGCAACACCATTCGCTAGAAGCATCATACGATCATCAAATGACAGGTGCTTCAACTGTAACGAGACCGGACACATTGCCACTAGCTGCCCAAAGCCAAGACGAGAGAGGGGAAGTTGCTTTAAGTGTGGGAAGCATGGTCACTTAGCAGCAGCTTGCAAGAATGTCAAACGACCTCCAAACTCATCAGTTCTTTTGCTTCAGCAACCACAAGAGAGACCAGAACCAGAACCAGAAGAAAACAAAGTAAACAAAACAATTGATGGCGATTTTACTCTAAGTGTTAAGTTTAGATTTATCAATAATTTTACTAATAATGTTTTCGAAATTCAAGCAAATACTGTGATAGATACAGGAAGCCCAATAAGCTTCATGCAAGAGCAATACATCCCATCATTCGTGATCCTGCCCCCAATAGACAACGGCGCTGCATTCTGCGGGATAAACGGAACGAAACTGGTGGTGCTAGGAAGAGTTAAATGTATGATATATGTAAGTGATAGTCCTATAAGTTGCATGTTGCATGTTATAAAAAACAAAACTATGACTAACTCCGCTGTTCTCGGCAGAGATTTTTTAAAAGCAACCAATATAAGATTAACTTTTGGTATTCACAAACAAAATTGTAATTTTAATACTTATGCTAAAAATGATTCTAATGACTGTGATGTAACTTATTATGATAATTATGCTACTTATTCTACAAATTATGCTAAAAATTTCACTAAAAAGAGTGATAAAATGTATGTACAACCAAAAGAAAAAGATGTGATTATGAGTGATACGAACTGTAATGGTAATTTTAACACAAAATACGACGAACATGAATCAGCATTACGTAGTGAAACTTTCGCGAAAGATATTTTAAACATTGATATGTGTTACGGGAAAAATGATTTCAACTTAAACATTAGTAGTGAGTTAACATACGAAGAAAAACAACACGTTTACGAGATAATGAAACAAACCAATTTAGACAAAACTAATTCGAATTTGCACGCTCCTTATGAGATGAAAATAAGTCTGTGCAACTCCGATGTTAGCTTTAATTGCACTCCACACCGTCTTCCTTACATGCATGCTGTTGAGTTGCGGAAAATTTTAGATGATTTATTGGAACGGAAGATAATCCGGGAAAGTAGTTCACCCTACGCGTCACCTATTGTTTTGTCCAAAAAGAAAAATGGTGAATTTAGATTATGCGTCGACTATAGGCAATTGAACAAAGTGACAAAGAAAGATAATTATCCGCTTCCTTTGATAGAAGACCACTTAGATAGGTTACGCGGAAAGAAATTCTTCTCCTTATTAGACCTCAAAAATGGATTTCACCACGTCAAGATGGCAGATGAATCTATTGAGTTAACTTCTTTTGTCACACCTTTAGGACAGTACGAGTATCTTTATATGCCGTTCGGTCTTAAAAACGCGCCGTCGACATTTCAGCGCTATATTAATTCAATATTTAAGGAATTGATAGCCGATGGCAAGATACTCGTATACATTGACGATCTCCTCGTGGCAACTGAAACCAAAGAAGAACATTTTTCCATTTTGGAAAACATATCTAAATTAGTTTTTGAGCATAATCTGAAACTAAGATTCGACAAATGTCTGTTCATGGCACAAAAAGTAACCTATCTTGGATATGAAGTTAGTGCAAACGGTATTAAACCTAATTCCGATGGTTTAGCTGCAGTGGAAAACTTCCCAACTCCAAAAAACATAAAAGAGCTCCACTCATTTCTTGGTTTATGCTCATACTTTAGAAAATTTATCCAAAATTTCTCGTTAGTATCTAAACCTTTGTACGATCTCCTAAAACAAAATGTTCCGTTCAGCTTTGGGTTGAAAGAGATACAGACTTTTGAGCTACTGAAAAGAAATTTGCTTCAATCTCCAGTCTTAAGCATTTATTCACCACAGGCGGAGACTGAGCTGCACTGCGATGCCAGCTCTCTGGGGTTTGGTGCAGTTTTAGTGCAGAAGCAGTCAGATAATAGGTTTCATCCCATATTCTTCTTTTCGAAGAGATCCACCTCAGCAGAGTCAAGATATCATTCATTTGAGCTCGAAACTCTTGCGATAATTTATGCCCTAAGGCGATTTAGAACCTACTTACTTGGGATAAAATTTAAAATCATTACGGACTGCAAGTCTCTGACACTTACTCTTAACAAGAAACTTATAAACCCGAGAATATCGAGATGGGCTCTTGAACTCCAAGAGTATGATTATTCAGTAGAGCATAGAGATTCTGGCAGGATGAATCATGTTGATGCGTTAAGCAGATGCCACAACATACTTATAATTGAATCCGATTCATTTGAATATGCACTCGCCTCTGCTCAAAACAAAGACGCAACCATTCGGAAAATAGTAAAACTATTAGAACACCAACAGCATCGATTCTTTGAAATGATAAACGGTCTCATATATAGAAAATGCAAAGACAACGTCTTGTTTTATGTTCCAAAACAAATGGAAAAAAGCGTTATCCAAACGCACCACGACGGCCTTTGCCATGTAGGTACCGATAAACTTTTTGAACATCTTAGAAAAACTTATTGGTTTCCATCAATGAAGGAAAAAATAAGAGAATATATCAGGTCTTGCTTGAAGTGTATCTATTTCGCTGTTCCCTCTGGTAAAAAGGAAGGCGAATTGCATAGCATTCCAAAAGGTGATAGACCTTTTGATACCTTGCACGTAGACCATTATGGCCCCCTTCCAGCAGGTGTTAGGAACTTAAAGAAGTACGTTTTCCTCGTAGTAGATGGGTTCACCAAATTCACAAAACTTTATGCAGTGAAAACCACAAGTACAAAGGAGGTTACAGAAAGCTTGCAAGATTATTTCGCGAGTTACAGTAGGCCAAGGAGAATCATTTCAGATAGGGGATCGTGCTTTACTTCGGACGAGTTTTCTTCTTTTTGTCGAGGCTATGACGTAACCCACATCAAAGTTGCCACTCATTCTCCACAATCGAATGGGCAGGTGGAAAGGGTTAACAGGCTACTAACCGCAATGCTTTCCAAGGAAAGTGAGATCGAGCCCGGCGAATGGACAAAGCATTTAAATAAGATAGAATTTTCTATAAATAACACAAATAACAGAAGTACTGGGACGAGTCCAAGTGTTTTGTTATTCGGCGTTCCCCAAAAAGGTGAAATCTCCGATAAAGTCCGCGATTACCTGGAAAGTTACGTAGTTCAACGAAGCCCAATAGATATAGTCAACTTAAGGAAAAATGCATGTGAGAAAATGACGCGGAATCAAGAGCTAAATAAAATACATTACGACAAAAAACATAAAAAGCCTCATCGTTATAAAGTCGGGGACTTTGTGGTCGTAAAGAACGTCATTACTACAGCCGGGGTTAACAAGAAACTACTTGCCAAATACAAAGGCCCTTATGAAGTAATTGAAGTTTTACCAAATGACAGGTATCGTATTAGGGACATTCAAAACTGACAAGTTTCCCGAGTTCGTTACGAAGGTATTTCCAGTCCCGAGAATATGAAGCCGTATCTCGAATCTATCTAAAAGGACAATATACGATCACTTAGCAAGGATTATTTCGTTTAATTTGTTACGTTTCAGTCAAGTTTACGTCATTCAGTATTAAACTACAATCGCGGTATACAAAAGAAAATAAATCAAAGGGTCGTTTTGTGTTGAAAATATCAAGCATAGGTTGTATATTTGTACTATTAGTTATGTATCCCAAATCGAGTCGATTTTATGTCAGGATTGGCCGAACTGTAGGCTTTTAAATTAAAGAATTCAAATAAATTAACATAGAACATTGAAATGTAACCTATTCCTTAGGAAATCACAATCACTCAAATCATTCACACTCACTCGAATTATCTATGTACAAATGTAAATAAGAATCGTACGACACATTATGTTGACATTATGTATGACATTATATAAGCATGCAATCGAAAATAAACGGGGAGTCTCAGCCCACCGTTTGTCAAATCAACTTCTTTCATTTCGTCGGTTTGCCCCCTCGCCACCCCCTACACAGGATCTGTTGAAACACACACCAGGACATGCAAAAAGGTGTGCGCAAGTCGCTGGTAGCCCTAGTAGGGCCGCTGTGGCAGTTGGAAGATGAGCCGTGAAATCCATCAGAAATGCCTTACTAACCACCGCTTGGATCTTGGGGTCAAAATCTCAATGTTGTCGGATGCACTCCAAACTCTCAGGATCTGTTGAAACACACACCAGGACATGCAAAAAGGTGTGCGCAAGTCGCTGGTAGCCCTAGTAGGGCCGCTGTGGCAGTTGGAAGATGAGCCGTGAAATCCATCAGAAATGCCTTACTAACCACTGCTTGGATCTTGGGGTCAAAATCTCAATGTTGTCGGATGCACTCCAAACTCTCAGGATCTGTTGAAACACACACCAGGACATGCAAAAAGGTGTGCGCAAGTCGCTGGTAGCCCTAGTAAGGCCGCTGTGGCAGTCGGAAGATGAGCCGTGAAATCCATCAGAAATGCCTTACTAACCACTGCTTGGATCTTGGGGTCAAAATCTCAATGTTGTCGGATGCACTCCAAACTCTCAGGTGTAGGCTTTTAAATTAAAGAATTCAAATAAATTAACATAGAACATTGAAATGTAACCTATTCCTTAGGAAATCACAATCACTCAAATCATTCACACTCACTCGAATTATCTATGTACAAATGTAAATAAGAATCGTACGACACATTATGTTGACATTATGTATGACATTATATAAGCATGCAATCGAAAATAAACGGGGAGTCTCAGCCCACCGTTTGTCAAATCAACTTCTTTCATTTCGTCGGTTTGCCCCCTCGCCACCCCCTACACAGGATCTGTTGAAACACACACCAGGACATGCAAAAAGGTGTGCGCAAGTCGCTGGTAGCCCTAGTAGGGCCGCTGTGGCAGTTGGAAGATGAGCCGTGAAATCCATCAGAAATGCCTTACTAACCACCGCTTGGATCTTGGGGTCAAAATCTCAATGTTGTCGGATGCACTCCAAACTCTCAGGATCTGTTGAAACACACACCAGGACATGCAAAAAGGTGTGCGCAAGTCGCTGGTAGCCCTAGTAGGGCCGCTGTGGCAGTTGGAAGATGAGCCGTGAAATCCATCAGAAATGCCTTACTAACCACTGCTTGGATTTTGGAGTCAAGATCTCAATGTTGTCGGATGCACTCCAAACTCTCAGGATCTGTTGAAACACACACCAGGACATGCAAAAAGGTGTGCGCAAGTCGCTGGTAGCCCTAGTAAGGCCGCTGTGGCAGTTGGAAGATGAGCCGTGAAATCCATCAGAAATGCCTTACTAACCACTGCTTGGATCTTGGGGTCAAAATCTCAATGTTGTCGGATGCACTCCAAACTCTCAGGATCTGTTGAAACACACACCAGGACATGCAAAAAGGTGTGCGCAAGTCGCTGGTAGCCCTAGTAGGGCCGCTGTGGCAGTTGGAAGATGAGCCGTGAAATCCATCAGAAATGCCTTACTAACCACTGCTTGGATTTTGGGGTCAAAATCTCAATGTTGTCGGATGCACTCCAAACTCTCAGGATCTGTTGAAACACACACCAGGACATGCAAAAAGGTGTGCGCAAGTCGCTGGTAGCCCTAGTAGGGCCGCTGTGGCAGTTGGAAGATGAGCCGTGAAATCCATCAGAAATGCCTTACTAACCACTGCTTGGATTTTGGAGTCAAGATCTCAATGTTGTCGGATGCACTCCAAACTCTCAGGATCTGTTGAAACACACACCAGGACATGCAAAAAGGTGTGCGCAAGTCGCTGGTAGCCCTAGTAGGGCCGCTGTGGCAGTCGGAAGATGAGCCGTGAAATCCATCAGAAATGCCTTACTAACCACTGCTTGGATTTTGGAGTCAAAATCTCAATGTTGTCGGATGCACTCCAAACTCTCAGGATCTGTTGAAACACACACCAGGACATGCAAAAAGGTGTGCGCAAGTCGCTGGTAGCCCTAGTAGGGCCGCTGTGGCAGTTGGAAGATGAGCCGTGAAATCCATCAGAAATGCCTTACTAACCACTGCTTGGATTTTGGAGTCAAAATCTCAATGTTGTCGGATGCACTCCAAACTCTCAGGATCTGTTGAAACACACACCAGGACATGCAAAAAGGTGTGCGCAAGTCGCTGGTAGCCCTAGTAGGGCCGCTGTGGCAGTTGGAAGATGAGCCGTGAAATCCATCAGAAATGCCTTACTAACCACTGCTTGGATCTTGGGGTCAAAATCTCAATGTTGTCGGATGCACTCCAAACTCTCAGGATCTGTTGAAACACACACCAGGACATGCAAAAAGGTGTGCGCAAGTCGCTGGTAGCCCTAGTAGGGCCGCTGTGGCAGTTGGAAGATGAGCCGTGAAATCCATCAGAAATGCCTTACTAACCACTGCTTGGATCTTGGGGTCAAAATCTCAATGTTGTCGGATGCACTCCAAACTCTCAGGGTCTGTTGAAACACACACCAGGACATGCAAAAAGGTGTGCGCAAGTCGCTGGTAGCCCTAGTAGGGCCGCTGTGGCAGTCGGAAGATGAGCCGTGAAATTCATCAGAAATGCCTTACTAACCACTGCTTGGATTTTGGAGTCAAGATCTCAATGTTGTCGGATGCACTCCAAACTCTCAGGATCTGTTGAAACACACACCAGGACATGCAAAAAGGTGTGCGCAAGTCGCTGGTAGCCCTAGTAGGGCCGCTGTGGCAGTCGGAAGATGAGCCGTGAAATTCATCAGAAATGCCTTACTAACCACTGCTTGGATTTTGGAGTCAAGATCTCAATGTTGTCGGATGCACTCCAAACTCTCAGGATCTGTTGAAACACACACCAGGACATGCAAAAAGGTGTGCGCAAGTCGCTGGTAGCCCTAGTAGGGCCGCTGTGGCAGTCGGAAGATGAGCCGTGAAATTCATCAGAAATGCCTTACTAACCACTGCTTGGATTTTGGAGTCAAAATCTCAATGTTGTCGGATGCACTCCAAACTCTCAGGATCTGTTGAAACACACACCAGGACATGCAAAAAGGTGTGCGCAAGTCGCTGGTAGCCCTAGTAGGGCCGCTGTGGCAGTTGGAAGATGAGCCGTGAAATCCATCAGAAATGCCTTACTAACCACTGCTTGGATTTTGGGGTCAAAATCTCAATGTTGTCGGATGCACTCCAAACTCTCAGGATCTGTTGAAACACACACCAGGACATGCAAAACGGTGTGCGCAAGTCGCTGGTAGCCCTAGTAGGGCCGCTGTGGCAGTTGGAAGATGAGCCGTGAAATCCATCAGAAATGCCTTACTAACCACTGCTTGGATTTTGGAGTCAAAATCTCAATGTTGTCGGATGCACTCCAAACTCTCAGGATCTGTTGAAACACACACCAGGACATGCAAAACGGTGTGCGCAAGTCGCTGGTAGCCCTAGTAGGGCCGCTGTGGCAGTTGGAAGATGAGCCGTGAAATCCATCAGAAATGCCTTACTAACCACTGCTTGGATTTTGGAGTCAAAATCTCAATGTTGTCGGATGCACTCCAAACTCTCAGGACCTGTTGAAACACGCACCAAGACATGCAAAAAGGTGTGCGCAAGTCGCTGGTAGCCCTAGTAGGGCCGCTGTGGCAGTTGGAAGATGAGCCGTGAAATCCATCAGAAATGCCTTACTGACCACTGCTTGGATTTTGGGGTCAAAATCTCAATGTTGTCGGATGCACTCCAAACTCTCAGGATCTGTTGAAACACGCACCAGGACATGCAAAAAGGTGTGCGCAAGTCGCTGGTAGCCCTAGTAGGGCCGCTGTGGCAGTTGGAAGGTGAGCGGTGAAATCCGTCAGAAATGCCTTACTAACCACTGCTTGGATTTTGGGGTCAAAATCTCAATGTTGTCGGATGCACTCCAAACTCTCAGGATCTGTTGAAACACACACCAGGACATGCAAAAAGGTGTGCGCAAGTCGCTGGTAGCCCTAGTAAGGCCGCTGTGGCAGTTGGAAGATGAGCCGTGAAATCCATCAGAAATGCCTTACTAACCACTGCTTGGATTTTGGGGTCAAAATCTCAATGTTGTCGGATGCACTCCAAACTCTCAGGATCTGTTGAAACACACACCAGGACATGCAAAAAGGTGTGCGCAAGTCGCTGGTAGCCCTAGTAGGGCCGCTGTGGCAGTTGGAAGATGAGCCGTGAAATCCATCAGAAATGCCTTACTAACCACTGCTTGGATTTTGGAGTCAAGATCTCAATGTTGTCGGATGCACTCCAAACTCTCAGGATCTGTTGAAACACACACCAGGACATGCAAAAAGGTGTGCGCAAGTCGCTGGTAGCCCTAGTAGGGCCGCTGTGGCAGTTGGAAGATGAGCCGTGAAATCCATCAGAAATGCCTTACTAACCACTGCTTGGATTTTGGAGTCAAAATCTCAATGTTGTCGGATGCACTCCAAACTCTCAGGATCTGTTGAAACACGCACCAGGACATGCAAAAAGGTGTGCGCAAGTCGCTGGTAGCCCTAGTAGGGCCGCTGTGGCAGTTGGAAGATGAGCCGTGAAATCCATCAGAAATGCCTTACTGACCACTGCTTGGATTTTGGGGTCAAAATCTCAATGTTGTCGGATGCACTCCAAACTCTCAGGATCTGTTGAAACACGCACCAGGACATGCAAAAAGGTGTGCGCAAGTCGCTGGTAGCCCTAGTAGGGCCGCTGTGGCAGTTGGAAGGTGAGCGGTGAAATCCGTCAGAAATGCCTTACTAACCACTGCTTGGATTTTGGGGTCAAAATCTCAATGTTGTCGGATGCACTCCAAACTCTCAGGATCTGTTGAAACACACACCAGGACATGCAAAAAGGTGTGCGCAAGTCGCTGGTAGCCCTAGTAGGGCCGCTGTGGCAGTTGGAAGATGAGCCGTGAAATCCATCAGAAATGCCTTACTAACCACTGCTTGGATTTTGGAGTCAAGATCTCAATGTTGTCGGATGCACTCCAAACTCTCAGGATCTGTTGAAACACACACCAGGACATGCAAAAAGGTGTGCGCAAGTCGCTGGTAGCCCTAGTAGGGCCGCTGTGGCAGTTGGAAGATGAGCCGTGAAATCCATCAGAAATGCCTTACTAACCACTGCTTGGATTTTGGGGTCAAAATCTCAATGTTGTCGGATGCACTCCAAACTCTCAGGATCTGTTGAAACACACACCAGGACATGCAAAAAGGTGTGCGCAAGTCGCTGGTAGCCCTAGTAGGGCCGCTGTGGCAGTTGGAAGGTGAGCGGTGAAATCCGTCAGAAATGCCTTACTAACCACTGCTTGGATTTTGGAGTCAAAATCTCAATGTTGTCGGATGCACTCCAAACTCTCAGGATCTGTTGAAACACACACCAGGACATGCAAAAAGGTGTGCGCAAGTCGCTGGTAGCCCTAGTAAGGCCGCTGTGGCAGTTGGAAGATGAGCCGTGAAATCCATCAGAAATGCCTTACTAACCACTGCTTGGATTTTGGGGTCAAAATCTCAATGTTGTCGGATGCACTCCAAACTCTCAGGATCTGTTGAAACACACACCAGGACATGCAAAAAGGTGTGCGCAAGTCGCTGGTAGCCCTGGTAGGGCCGCTGTGGCAGTTGGAAGATGAGCCGTGAAATCCATCAGAAATGCCTTACTAACCACTGCTTGGGTTTTGGAGTCAAAATCTCAATGTTGTCGGATGCACTCCAAACTCTCAGGATCTGTTGAAACACACACCAGGACATGCAAAAAGGTGTGCGCAAGTCGCTGGTAGCCCTAGTAGGGCCGCTGTGGCAGTTGGAAGATGAGCCGTGAAATCCATCAGAAATGCCTTACTAACCACTGCTTGGATTTTGGAGTCAAGATCTCAATGTTGTCGGATGCACTCCAAACTCTCAGGATCTGTTGAAACACACACCAGGACATGCAAAAAGGTGTGCGCAAGTCGCTGGTAGCCCTAGTAGGGCCGCTGTGGCAGTTGGAAGATGAGCCGTGAAATCCATCAGAAATGCCTTACTAACCACTGCTTGGATTTTGGGGTCAAAATCTCAATGTTGTCGGATGCACTCCAAACTCTCAGGATCTGTTGAAACACACACCAGGACATGCAAAAAGGTGTGCGCAAGTCGCTGGTAGCCCTGGTAGGGCCGCTGTGGCAGTTGGAAGATGAGCCGTGAAATCCATCAGAAATGCCTTACTAACCACTGCTTGGGTTTTGGAGTCAAAATCTCAATGTTGTCGGATGCACTCCAAACTCTCAGGATCTGTTGAAACACACACCAGGTCATGCAAAAAAGGTGTGCGCAAGTCGCTGGTAGCAATGGTAGGGCCGCTGTGGCAGTTGGAAGATGAGCCGTGAAATCCATCAGAAATGCCTTACTAACCACTGCTTGGATTTTGGGGTCAAAATCTCAGTGTTGTCGGATGCACTCCAAACTCTCAGGATCTGTTGAAACACACACCAGGACATGCAATAAGGTGTGCGCAAGTCGCTGGTAGCCCTAGTAGGGCCGCTGTGGCAGTCGGAAGATGAGCCGTGAAATCCATCAGAAATGCCTTACTAACCACTGCTTGGATTTTGGAGTCAAAATCTCAATGTTGTCGGATGCACTACAAACTCTCAGGATCTGTTGAAACACGCACCAGGACATGCAAAAAGGTGTGCGCAAGTCGCTGGTAGCCCTAGTAGGGCCGCTGTGGCAGTTGGAAGATGAGCCGTGAAATCCATCAGAAATGCCTTACTAACCACTGCTTGGATTTTGGGGTCAAAATCTCAGTGTTGTCGGATGCACTCCAAACTCTCAGGATCTGTTGAAACACACACCAGGACATGCAATAAGGTGTGCGCAAGTCGCTGGTAGCCCTAGTAGGGCCGCTGTGGCAGTCGGAAGATGAGCCGTGAAATCCATCAGAAATGCCTTACTAACCACTGCTTGGATTTTGGGGTCAAAATCTCAGTGTTGTCGGATGCACTCCAAACTCTCAGGATCTGTTGAAACACACACCAGGACATGCAAAAAGGTGTGCGCAAGTCGCTGGTAGCCCTAGTAGGGCCGCTGTGGCAGTCGGAAGATGAGCCGTGAAATCCATCAGAAATGCCTTACTAACCACTGCTTGGATTTTGGGGTCAAAATCTCAGTGTTGTCGGATGCACTCCAAACTCTCAGGATCCGTTGAAACACACACCAGGACATGCAATAAGGTGTGCGCAAGTCGCTGGTAGCCCTAGTAGGGCCGCTGTGGCAGTCGGAAGATGAGCCGTGAAATCCATCAGAAATGCCTTACTAACCACTGCTTGGATTTTGGGGTCAAAATCTCAGTGTTGTCGGATGCACTCCAAACTCTCAGGATCTGTTGAAACACACACCAGGACATGCAATAAGGTGTGCGCAAGTCGCTGGTAGCCCTAGTAGGGCCGCTGTGGCAGTTGGAAGATGAGCCGTGAAATCCATCAGAAATGCCTTACTAACCACTGCTTGGATTTTGGGGTCAAAATCTCAGTGTTGTCGGATGCACTCCAAACTCTCAGGATCTGTTGAAACACACACCAGGACATGCAAAAAGGTGTGCGCAAGTCGCTGGTAGCCCTAGTAGGGCCGCTGTGGCAGTTGGAAGATGAGCCGTGAAATCCATCAGAAATGCCTTACTAACCACTGCTTGGATTTTGGAGTCAAGATCTCAATGTTGTCGGATGCACTCCAAACTCTCAGGATCTGTTGAAACACACACCAGGACATGCAAAAAGGTGTGCGCAAGTCGCTGGTAGCCCTAGTAGGGCCGCTGTGGCAGTTGGAAGATGAACCACTGCTTGGATTTTGGAGTCAAAATCTCAATGTTGTCGGATGCACTCCAAACTCTCAGGATCTGTTGAAACACACACCAGGACATGCAATAAGGTGTGCGCAAGTCGCTGGTAGCCCTAGTAGGGCCGCTGTGGCAGTTGGAAGATGAACCACTGCTTGGATTTTGGAGTCAAAATCTCAATGTTGTCGGATGCACTCCAAACTCTCAGGATCTGTTGAAACACACACCAGGACATGCAAAAAGGTGTGCGCAAGTCGCTGGTAGCCCTAGTAGGGCCGCTGTGGCAGTCGGAAGATGAGCCGTGAAATCCATCAGAAATGCCTTACTAACCACTGCTTGGATTTTGGAGTCAAAATCTCAATGTTGTCGGATGCACTACAAACTCTCAGGATCTGTTGAAACACGCACCAGGACATGCAAAAAGGTGTGCGCAAGTCGCTGGTAGCCCTAGTAGGGCCGCTGTGGCAGTTGGAAGATGAGCCGTGAAATCCATCAGAAATGCCTTACTAACCACTGCTTGGATTTTGGGGTCAAAATCTCAGTGTTGTCGGATGCACTCCAAACTCTCAGGATCTGTTGAAACACACACCAGGACATGCAATAAGGTGTGCGCAAGTCGCTGGTAGCCCTAGTAGGGCCGCTGTGGCAGTCGGAAGATGAGCCGTGAAATCCATCAGAAATGCCTTACTAACCACTGCTTGGATTTTGGGGTCAAAATCTCAGTGTTGTCGGATGCACTCCAAACTCTCAGGATCTGTTGAAACACACACCAGGACATGCAAAAAGGTGTGCGCAAGTCGCTGGTAGCCCTAGTAGGGCCGCTGTGGCAGTTGGAAGATGAACCACTGCTTGGATTTTGGAGTCAAAATCTCAATGTTGTCGGATGCACTCCAAACTCTCAGGATCTGTTGAAACACACACCAGGACATGCAAAAAGGTGTGCGCAAGTCGCTGGTAGCCCTAGTAGGGCCGCTGTGGCAGTCGGAAGATGAGCCGTGAAATCCATCAGAAATGCCTTACTAACCACTGCTTGGGTTTTGGAGTCAAAATCTCAATGTTGTCGGATGCACTCCAAACTCTCAGGATCTGTTGAAACACACACCAGGTCATGCAAAAAAGGTGTGCGCAAGTCGCTGGTAGCCCTAGTAGGGCCGCTGTGGCAGTTGGAAGATGAGCCGTGAAATCCATCAGAAATGCCTTACTAACCACTGCTTGGATTTTGGAGTCAAAATCTCAGTGTTGTCGGATGCACTCCAACCTCTCAGGATCTGTTGAAACACACACCAGGACATGCAATAAGGTGTGCGCAAGTCGCTGGTAGCCCTAGTAGGGCCGCTGTGGCAGTCGGAAGATGAGCCGTGAAATCCATCAGAAATGCCTTACTAACCACTGCTTGGATTTTGGAGTCAAAATCTCAATGTTGTCGGATGCACTCCAAACTCTCAGGATCTGTTGAAACACACACCAGGACATGCAAAAAGGTGTGCGCAAGTCGCTGGTAGCCCTAGTAGGGCCGCTGTGGCAGTCGGAAGATGAGCCGTGAAATCCATCAGAAATGCCTTACTAACCACTGCTTGGATTTTGGAGTCAAAATCTCAATGTTGTCGGATGCACTACAAACTCTCAGGATCTGTTGAAACACGCACCAGGACATGCAAAAAGGTGTGCGCAAGTCGCTGGTAGCCCTAGTAGGGCCGCTGTGGCAGTTGGAAGATGAGCCGTGAAATCCATCAGAAATGCCTTACTAACCACTGCTTGGATTTTGGGGTCAAAATCTCAGTGTTGTCGGATGCACTCCAAACTCTCAGGATCTGTTGAAACACACACCAGGACATGCAATAAGGTGTGCGCAAGTCGCTGGTAGCCCTAGTAGGGCCGCTGTGGCAGACGGAAGATGAGCCGTGAAATCCATCAGAAATGCCTTACTAACCACTGCTTGGATTTTGGGGTCAAAATCTCAGTGTTGTCGGATGCACTCCAAACTCTCAGGATCTGTTGAAACACACACCAGGACATGCAAAAAGGTGTGCGCAAGTCGCTGGTAGCCCTAGTAGGGCCGCTGTGGCAGTTGGAAGATGAACCACTGCTTGGATTTTGGAGTCAAAATCTCAATGTTGTCGGATGCACTCCAAACTCTCAGGATCTGTTGAAACACACACCAGGACATGCAAAAAGGTGTGCGCAAGTCGCTGGTAGCCCTAGTAGGGCCGCTGTGGCAGTCGGAAGATGAGCCGTGAAATCCATCAGAAATGCCTTACTAACCACTGCTTGGATTTTGGAGTCAAAATCTCAATGTTGTCGGATTCACTCCAAACTCTCAGGATCTGTTGAAACACACACCAGGACATGCAAAAAGGTGTGCGCAAGTCGCTGGTAGCCCTAGTAGGGCCGCTGTGGCAGTTGGAAGATGAGCCGTGAAATCCATCAGAAATGCCTTACTAACCACTGCTTGGATTTTGGGGTCAAAATCTCAGTGTTGTCGGATGCACTCCAAACTCTCAGGATCTGTTGAAACACACACCAGGACATGCAATAAGGTGTGCGCAAGTCGCTGGTAGCCCTAGTAGGGCCGCTGTGGCAGTCGGAAGATGAGCCGTGAAATCCATCAGAAATGCCTTACTAACCACTGCTTGGATTTTGGGGTCAAAATCTCAGTGTTGTCGGATGCACTCCAAACTCTCAGGATCTGTTGAAACACACACCAGGACATGCAAAAAGGTGTGCGCAAGTCGCTGGTAGCCCTAGTAGGGCCGCTGTGGCAGTCGGAAGATGAACCACTGCTTGGATTTTGGAGTCAAAATCTCAATGTTGTCGGATGCACTCCAAACTCTCAGGATCTGTTGAAACACACACCAGGACATGCAAAAAGGTGTGCGCAAGTCGCTGGTAGCCCTAGTAGGGCCGCTGTGGCAGTTGGAAGATGAGCCGTGAAATCCATCAGAAATGCCTTACTAACCACTGCTTGGATTTTGGGGTCAAAATCTCAGTGTTGTCGGATGCACTCCAAACTCTCAGGATCTGTTGAAACACACACCAGGACATGCAATAAGGTGTGCGCAAGTCGCTGGTAGCCCTAGTAGGGCCGCTGTGGCAGTTGGAAGATGAGCCGTGAAATCCATCAGAAATGCCTTACTAACCACTGCTTGGATTTTGGGGTCAAAATCTCAGTGTTGTCGGATGCACTCCAAACTCTCAGGATCTGTTGAAACACACACCAGGACATGCAATAAGGTGTGCGCAAGTCGCTGGTAGCCCTAGTAGGGCCGCTGTGGCAGTTGGAAGATGAGCCGTGAAATCCATCAGAAATGCCTTACTAACCACTGCTTGGATTTTGGGGTCAAAATCTCAGTGTTGTCGGATGCACTCCAAACTCTCAGGATCTGTTGAAACACACACCAGGACATGCAATAAGGTGTGCGCAAGTCGCTGGTAGCCCTAGTAGGGCCGCTGTGGCAGTTGGAAGATGAGCCGTGAAATCCATCAGAAATGCCTTACTAACCACTGCTTGGATTTTGGGGTCAAAATCTCAGTGTTGTCGGATGCACTCCAAACTCTCAGGATCTGTTGAAACACACACCAGGACATGCAATAAGGTGTGCGCAAGTCGCTGGTAGCCCTAGTAGGGCCGCTGTGGCAGTTGGAAGATGAGCCGTGAAATCCATCAGAAATGCCTTACTAACCACTGCTTGGATTTTGGGGTCAAAATCTCAGTGTTGTCGGATGCACTCCAAACTCTCAGGATCTGTTGAAACACACACCAGGACATGCAATAAGGTGTGCGCAAGTCGCTGGTAGCCCTAGTAGGGCCGCTGTGGCAGTCGGAAGATGAGCCGTGAAATCCATCAGAAATGCCTTACTAACCACTGCTTGGATTTTGGGGTCAAAATCTCAATGTTGTCGGATGCACTCCAAACTCTCAGGATCTGTTGAAACACACACCAGGACATGCAAAAAGGTGTGCGCAAGTCGCTGGTAGCCCTAGTAGGGCCGCTGTGGCAGTTGGAAGATGAGCCGTGAAATCCATCAGAAATGCCTTACTAACCACTGCTTGGATTTTGGGGTCAAAATCTCAGTGTTGTCGGATGCACTCCAAACTCTCAGGATCTGTTGAAACACACACCAGGACATGCAAAAAGGTGTGCGCAAGTCGCTGGTAGCCCTAGTAGGGCCGCTGTGGCAGTTGGAAGATGAGCCGTGAAATCCATCAGAAATGCCTAACTAACCACTGCTTGGATTTTGGGGTCAAAATCTCAATGTTGTCGGATGCACTCCAAACTCTCAGGATCTGTTGAAACACACACCAGGACATGCAAAAAGGTGTGCGCAAGTCGCTGGTAGCCCTAGTAGGGCCGCTGTGGCAGTCGGAAGATGAGCCGTGAAATCCATCAGAAATGCCTTACTAACCACTGCTTGGATTTTGGAGTCAAAATCTCAATGTTGTCGGATGCACTCCAAACTCTCAGGATCTGTTGAAACACACACCAGGACATGCAAAAAGGTGTGCGCAAGTCGCTGGTAGCCCTAGTAGGGCCGCTGTGGCAGTCGGAAGATGAGCCGTGAAATCCATCAGAAATGCCTTACTAACCACTGCTTGGATTTTGGAGTCAAAATCTCAATGTTGTCGGATGCACTCCAAACTCTCAGGATCTGTTGAAACACACACCAGGACATGCAAAAAGGTGTGCGCAAGTCGCTGGTAGCCCTAGTAGTGCCGCTGTGGCAGTTGGAAGATGAGCCGTGAAATCCATCAGAAATGCCTTACTAACCACTGCTTGGATTTTGCAGTCAAAATCTCAATGTTGTCGGATGCCCTCCAAACTCTCAGGATCTGTTGATATACACACCAGGACATGCAAAAAGGTGTGCGCAAGTCCCTAGTAGTGCCGCTGTGGCAGTTGGAAGATGAGCGGTGAAATCCATCAGAAATGCCTTACTAACCACTGCTTGGATTTTGGGGTCAAAATCTCAATGTTGTCGGATGCACTCCAAACTCTCAGGATCTGTTGAAACACACACCAGGATATGCAAAAAGGTGTGCGCAAGTCGCTGGTAGCCCTAGTAGTGCCGCTATGGCAGTTGGAAGATGAGCTGTCAAATCCATCAGAAATGCCTTACTAACCACTGCTTGGATTTTGGAGTCAAAATCTCAGTGTTGTCGGATGCACTCCAAACAGTCAGGATCTGTTGAAACACACACCAGGATATGCAAAAAGGTGTGCGCAAGTCGCTGGTAGCCCTAGTAGTGCCGCTGTGGCAGTTGGGAGATGAGCGGTGAAATCCATCAGAAATGCCTTACTAACCACTGCTTTGATTTTGGAGTCAAAATCTCAGTGTTGTCGGATGCACTCCAAACAGTCAGGATCTGTTGAAACACACACCAGGATATGCAAAAAGGTGTGCGCAAGTCGCTGGTAGCCCTAGTAGTGCCGCTGTGGCAGTTGGGAGATGAGCGGTGAAATCCATCAGAAATGCCTTACTAACCACTGCTTTGATTTTGGAGTCAAAATCTCAGTGTTGTCGGATGCACTCCAAACAGTCAGGATCTGTTGAAACACACGCCAGGACATGCAAAAAGGTGTGCGCCAGTCGCTGGTAGCCCTAGTAGGGCCGCTGTGGCAGTTGGAAGATGAGCGGTGAAATCCATCAGAAATGCCTTACTAACCACTGCTTGGATTTTGGAGTCAAAATCTCAATGTTGTCGCATGCACTCCAAACTCTCAGGATCTGTTAAAACACACACCAGGACATGCAAAAAGATGTGCGCAAGTCGCTGGTAGCCCTAGTAGTGCCGCTGTGGCAGTTGGAAGATGAGCCGTGAAATCCATCAGAAATGCCTTACTAACCACTGCTTGGATTTTGCAGTCAAAATCTCAATGTTGTCGGATGCCCTCCAAACTCTCAGGATCTGTTGATATACACACCAGGACATGCAAAAAGGTGTGCGCAAGTCCCTAGTAGTGCCGCTGTGGCAGTTGGAAGAAGAGCGGTGAAATCCATCAGAAATGCCTTACTAACCACTGCTTGGATTTTGGAGTCAAAATCTCAATGTTGTCGGATGCACTCCAAACTCTCAGGATCTGTTAAAACACACACCAGGACATGCAAAAAGATGTGCGCAAGTCGCTGGTAGCCCTAGTAGGGCCGCTGTGGCAGTTGGAAGATGAGCGGTGAAATCCATCAGAAATGCCTTACTAACCACTGCTTGGATTTTGGAGTCAAAATCTCAATGTTGTCGCATGCACTCCAAACTCTCAGGATCTGTTAAAACACACACCAGGGCATGCAAAAAGGTGTGCGCAAGTCGCTGGTAGCCCTAGTAGGGCCGCTATGGCAGTTCGAAGATGAGCGGTGAAATCCATCAGAAATGCCTTACTAACCACTGCTTGGATTTTGGAGTCAAAATCTCAATGTTGTCGGATGCACTCCAAACTGTCAGGATCGATTAATACACACACCAGGACATGCAAAAAGGTGTGCGCAAGTCGCTAGCAGCCCTAGTAGTGCCGCTGTGGCAGTTGGAAGATGAGCGGTGAAATCCATCAGAAATGCCTTACTAACCACTGCTTGGATTTTGGAGTCAAAATCTCAATGTTGTCGCATGCACTCCAAACTCTCAGGATCTGTTAAAACACACACCAGGGCATGCAAAAAGGTGTGCGCAAGTCGCTGGTAGCCCTAGTAGGGCCGCTATGGCAGTTGGAAGATGAGCGGTGAAATCCATCAGAAATGCCTTACTAACCACTGCTTGGATTTTGGAGTCAAAATCTCAATGTTGTCGGATGCACTCCAAACTCTCAGGATCTGTTAAAACACACACCAGGACATGCAAAAAGATGTGCGCAAGTCGCTGGTAGCCCTAGTAGGGCCGCTGTGGCAGTTGGAAGATGAGCGGTGAAATCCATCAGAAATGCCTTACTAACCACTGCTTGGATTTTGGAGTCAAAATCTCAATGTTGTCGGATGCACTCCAAACTCTCAGGATCGATTAATACACACACCAGGACATGCAAAAAGGTGTGCGCAAGTCGCTAACAGCCCTAGTAGTGCCGCTGTGGCAGTTGGAAGATGAGCGGTGAAATCCATCAGAAATGCCTTACTAACCACTGCTTGGATTTTGGAGTCAAAATCTCAATGTTGTCGGATGCACTCCAAACTCTCAGGATCTGTTAAAACACACACCAGGACATGCAAAAAGATGTGCGCAAGTCGCTGGTAGCCCTAGTAGGGCCGCTGTGGCAGTTGGAAGATGAGCCGTGAAATCCATCAGAAATGCCTTACTAACCACTGCTTGGATTTTGGAGTCAAAATCTCAATGTTGTCGGATGCACTCCAAACAGTCAGGATCTGTTGAAACACACACCAGGATATGCAAAAAGGTGTGCGCAAGTCGCTGGTAGCCCTAGTAGTGCCGCTGTGGCAGTTGGAAGATGAGCGGTGAAATCCATCAGAAATGCCTTACTAACCACTGCTTGGATTTTGGAGTCAAAATCTCAATATTGTCGGATGCACCCCAAACCCTCAGGATCTGTTGAAACACGCACCAGGACATGCAAAAAGGTGTGCGCAAGCCGCTGGTAGCACTAGTAGGGCCGCTGTGGCAGTTGGAAGATGAGCGGTGAAATCCATCAGAAATGCCTTAACCACTGCTTACATTTTGGGGTCAAAATCTCAATGTTGTCGGATGCACTCCAAACTCTCAGGATCTGTTGAAACACACACCAGGACATGCAAAAAGGTGTGCGCAAGTCGCTGGTAGCCCTAGTAGGGCCGCTGTGGCAGTTGGAAGATGAGCGGTGAAACCCATCAGAAATGCCTTACTAACCACTGCTTACATTTTGGGGTCAAAATCTCAATGTTGTCGGATGCACTCCAAACTCTCAGGATCTGTTGAAACACACGCCAGGACATGCAAAAAGGTGTGCGCAAGTCGCTGGTAGCCCTAGTAGGGCCGCTGTGGCAGTTGGAAGATGAGCGGTGAAACCCATCAGAAATGCCTTACTAACCTGCTTACATTTTGGGGTCAAAATCTCAATGTTGTCGGATGCACTCCAAACTCTCAGGATCTGTTGAAACACACGCCAGGACATGCAAAAAGGTGTGCGCAAGTCGCTGGTAGCCCTAGTAGGGCCGCTGTGGCAGTTGGAAGATGAGCGGTGAAACCCATCAAAAAATGCCTTACTAACCTGCTTACATTTTGGGGTCAAAATCTCAATGTTGTCGGATGCACTCCAAACTCTCAGGATCTGTTGAAACACACACCAGGACATGCAAAAAGGTGTGCGCAAGTCGCTGGTAGCCCTAGTAGGGCCGCTGTGGCAGTTGGAACATGAGCCGTGAAATCCATCAGAAATGCCTTACTAACCACTGCTTGGATTTTGGAGTCAAAATCTCAATGTTGTCGGATGCACTCCAAACTCTCAGGATCTGTTGAAACACACACCAGGACATGCAAAAAGGTGTGCGCAAGTCGCTGGTAGCCCTAGTAGGGCCGCTGTGGCAGTTGGAAGATGAGCCGTGAAATCCATCAGAAATGCCTTACTAACCACTGCTTGGATTTTGGAGTCAAAATCTCAATGTTGTCGGATGCACTCCAAACTCTCAGGATCTGTTGAAACACACACCAGGACATGCAAAAAGGTGTGCGCAAGTCGCTGGTAGCCCTAGTAGGGCCGCTGTGGCAGTTGAAAGATGAGCCGTGAAATCCATCAGAAATGCCTTACTAACCACTGCTTGGATTTTGGAGTCAAAATCTCAATGCTGTCGGATACGCTCCAATCTCTCAGGATCTGTTGAAACACACACCAGGACATGCAAAAAGGTGTGCGCAAGTCGCTGGTAGCCCTAGTAGGGCCGCTGTGGCAGTTGGAAGATGAGCGGTGAAATCCATCAGAAATGCCTTACTAACCACTGCTTGGATTTTGGAGTCAAAATCTCAATGTTGTCGGATGCACTCCAAACTCTCAGGATCTGTTGAAACACACACCAGGACATGCAAAAAGGTGTGCGCAAGTCGCTGGTAGAACTAGTAGGGCCGCTGTGGCAGTTGGAAGATGAGCCGTCAAATCCTTCAGAAATGCCTTACTACCCATTGCTTGGATTTTGGGGTCAAAATCTCAATGTTGTCGGATACACTCCAAACTCTCAGGATCTGTTGAAACACACATCAGGACATGCAAAAAGGTGTGCGCAAGTCGCTGCTAGCCCTAGTATGGCCGCTGTGGCAGTTGGAAGATGAGCCGTGAAATCCATCAGAAATGCCTTACTAACCACTGCTTGGATTTTGGAGTCAAAATCTCAATGTTGTCGGATGCACTCCAAACTCTCAGGATCTGTTGAAACACGCACCAGGACATGCAAAAAGGTGTGCGCAAGTCGCTGGTAGCCCCAGTAGTGCCGCTGTGGCAGTTGAAAGATGTGCTGTGAAATCCATCAGAAATGCCTTACTTACCACTGCTTGGATTTTGGAGTCAAAATCTCAATGTTGTCGGATGCACTCCAAACTCTCAGGATCGATTAATACACACACCAGGACATGCAAAAAGGTGTGCGCAAGTCGCTGGTAGCCCTAGTAGTGCCGCTGTGGCAGTTGGAAGATGAGCCGTGAAATCCATCAGAAATGCCTTACTAACCACTGCTTGGATTTTGCAGTCAAAATCTCAATGTTGTCGGATGCCCTCCAAACTCTCAGGATCTGTTGATATACACACCAGGACATGCAAAAAGGTGTGCGCAAGTCCCTAGTAGTGCCGCTGTGGCAGTTGGAAGAAGAGCGGTGAAATCCATCAGAAATGCCTTACTAACCACTGCTTGGATTTTGGAGTCAAAATCTCAATGTTGTCGGATGCACTCCAAACTCTCAGGATCTGTTAAAACACACACCAGGACATGCAAAAAGATGTGCGCAAGTCGCTGGTAGCCCTAGTAGGGCCGCTGTGGCAGTTGGAAGATGAGCGGTGAAATCCATCAGAAATGCCTTACTAACCACTGCTTGGATTTTGGAGTCAAAATCTCAATGTTGTCGCATGCACTCCAAACTCTCAGGATCTGTTAAAACACACACCAGGGCATGCAAAAAGGTGTGCGCAAGTCGCTGGTAGCCCTAGTAGGGCCGCTATGGCAGTTCGAAGATGAGCGGTGAAATCCATCAGAAATGCCTTACTAACCACTGCTTGGATTTTGGAGTCAAAATCTCAATGTTGTCGGATGCACTCCAAACTGTCAGGATCGATTAATACACACACCAGGACATGCAAAAAGGTGTGCGCAAGTCGCTAGCAGCCCTAGTAGTGCCGCTGTGGCAGTTGGAAGATGAGCGGTGAAATCCATCAGAAATGCCTTACTAACCACTGCTTGGATTTTGGAGTCAAAATCTCAATGTTGTCGCATGCACTCCAAACTCTCAGGATCTGTTAAAACACACACCAGGGCATGCAAAAAGGTGTGCGCAAGTCGCTGGTAGCCCTAGTAGGGCCGCTATGGCAGTTGGAAGATGAGCGGTGAAATCCATCAGAAATGCCTTACTAACCACTGCTTGGATTTTGGAGTCAAAATCTCAATGTTGTCGGATGCACTCCAAACTCTCAGGATCTGTTAAAACACACACCAGGACATGCAAAAAGATGTGCGCAAGTCGCTGGTAGCCCTAGTAGGGCCGCTGTGGCAGTTGGAAGATGAGCGGTGAAATCCATCAGAAATGCCTTACTAACCACTGCTTGGATTTTGGAGTCAAAATCTCAATGTTGTCGGATGCACTCCAAACTCTCAGGATCGATTAATACACACACCAGGACATGCAAAAAGGTGTGCGCAAGTCGCTAACAGCCCTAGTAGTGCCGCTGTGGCAGTTGGAAGATGAGCGGTGAAATCCATCAGAAATGCCTTACTAACCACTGCTTGGATTTTGGAGTCAAAATCTCAATGTTGTCGGATGCACTCCAAACTCTCAGGATCTGTTAAAACACACACCAGGACATGCAAAAAGATGTGCGCAAGTCGCTGGTAGCCCTAGTAGGGCCGCTGTGGCAGTTGGAAGATGAGCCGTGAAATCCATCAGAAATGCCTTACTAACCACTGCTTGGATTTTGGAGTCAAAATCTCAATGTTGTCGGATGCACTCCAAACAGTCAGGATCTGTTGAAACACACACCAGGATATGCAAAAAGGTGTGCGCAAGTCGCTGGTAGCCCTAGTAGTGCCGCTGTGGCAGTTGGAAGATGAGCGGTGAAATCCATCAGAAATGCCTTACTAACCACTGCTTGGATTTTGGAGTCAAAATCTCAATATTGTCGGATGCACCCCAAACCCTCAGGATCTGTTGAAACACGCACCAGGACATGCAAAAAGGTGTGCGCAAGCCGCTGGTAGCACTAGTAGGGCCGCTGTGGCAGTTGGAAGATGAGCGGTGAAATCCATCAGAAATGCCTTAACCACTGCTTACATTTTGGGGTCAAAATCTCAATGTTGTCGGATGCACTCCAAACTCTCAGGATCTGTTGAAACACACACCAGGACATGCAAAAAGGTGTGCGCAAGTCGCTGGTAGCCCTAGTAGGGCCGCTGTGGCAGTTGGAAGATGAGCGGTGAAACCCATCAGAAATGCCTTACTAACCACTGCTTACATTTTGGGGTCAAAATCTCAATGTTGTCGGATGCACTCCAAACTCTCAGGATCTGTTGAAACACACGCCAGGACATGCAAAAAGGTGTGCGCAAGTCGCTGGTAGCCCTAGTAGGGCCGCTGTGGCAGTTGGAAGATGAGCGGTGAAACCCATCAGAAATGCCTTACTAACCTGCTTACATTTTGGGGTCAAAATCTCAATGTTGTCGGATGCACTCCAAACTCTCAGGATCTGTTGAAACACACGCCAGGACATGCAAAAAGGTGTGCGCAAGTCGCTGGTAGCCCTAGTAGGGCCGCTGTGGCAGTTGGAAGATGAGCGGTGAAACCCATCAAAAAATGCCTTACTAACCTGCTTACATTTTGGGGTCAAAATCTCAATGTTGTCGGATGCACTCCAAACTCTCAGGATCTGTTGAAACACACACCAGGACATGCAAAAAGGTGTGCGCAAGTCGCTGGTAGCCCTAGTAGGGCCGCTGTGGCAGTTGGAAGATGAGCGGTGAAACCCATCAGAAATGCCTTACTAACCACTGCTTGGATTTTGGGGTCAAAATCTCAATGTTGTCGGATGCACTCCAAGCTCTCAGGATCGATTAATACACACACCAGGACATGCAAAAAGCTGTGCGCAAGTCGCTGGTAGCCCTAGTAGGGCCGCTGTGGCAGTTGGAAGATGAGCGGTGAAATCCATCAGAAATGCCTTAACCACTGCTTACATTTGGGGTCAAAATCTCAATGTTGTCGGATGCACTCCAAACTCTCAGGATCTGTTGAAACACACACCAGGACATGCAAAAAGGTGTGCGCAAGTCGCTGGTAGCCCTAGTAGGGCCGCTGTGGCAGTTGGATGAAGAGCGGTGAAATCCATCAGAAATGCCTTACTAACCACTGCTTGGATTTTGGAGTCAAAATCTCGATGTTGTCGGATGCACTCCAAACTCTCAGGATCTGTTGAAACACACGCCAGGACATGCAAAAAGGTGTGCGCAAGTCGCTGGTAGCCCTAGTAGGGCCGCTGTGGCAGTTGGAAGATGAGCGGTGAAACCCATCAGAAATGCCTTACTAACCTGCTTACATTTTGGGGTCAAAATCTCAATGTTGTCGGATGCACTCCAAACTCTCAGGATCTGTTGAAACACACGCCAGGACATGCAAAAAGGTGTGCGCATGTCGCTGGTAGCCCTAGTAGGGCCGCTGTGGCAGTTGGAAGATGAGCGGTGAAATCCATCAGAAATGCCTTACTAACCACTGCTTGGATTTTGGAGTCAAAATCTCAATGTTGTCGGATGCACTCCAAGCTCTCAGGATCTGTTGAAACACACACCAGGACATGCAAAAAGGTGTGCGCAAGTCGCTGGTAGCCCTAGTAGGGCCGCTGTGGCAGTTGGAAGATGAGCGGTGAAATCCATCAGAAATGCCTTAACCACTGCTTACATTTTGGGGTCAAAATCTCAATGTTGTCGGATGCACTCCAAACTCTCAGGATCTGTTGAAACACACACCAGGACATGCAAAAAGGTGTGCGCAAGTCGCTGGTAGCCCTAGTAGGGCCGCTATGGCATTTGGAAGATGTGCGGTGAAATCCATCAGAAATGCCTTAACCACTGCTTACATTTTGGGGTCAAAATCTCAATGTTGTCGGATGCACTCCAAACTCTCAGGATCTGTTGAAACACACACCAGGACATGCAAAAAGGTGTGCGCAAGTCGCTGGTAGCCCTAGTAGGGCCGCTGTGGCAGTTGGAAGATGAGCGGTGAAACCCATCAGAAATGCCTTACTAACCACTGCTTACATTTTGGGGTCAAAATCTCAATGTTGTCGGATGCACTCCAAACTCTCAGGATCTGTTGAAACACACGCCAGGACATGCAAAAAGGTGTGCGCAAGTCGCTGGTAGCCCTAGTAGGGCCGCTGTGGCAGTTGGAAGATGAGCGGTGAAACCCATCAGAAATGCCTTACTAACCTGCTTACATTTTGGGGTCAAAATCTCAATGTTGTCGGATGCACTCCAAACTCTCAGGATCTGTTGAAACACACGCCAGGACATGCAAAAAGGTGTGCGCAAGTCGCTGGTAGCCCTAGTAGGGCCGCTGTGGCAGTTGGAAGATGAGCGGTGAAACCCATCAAAAAATGCCTTACTAACCTGCTTACATTTTGGGGTCAAAATCTCAATGTTGTCGGATGCACTCCAAACTCTCAGGATCTGTTGAAACACACACCAGGACATGCAAAAAGGTGTGCGCAAGTCGCTGGTAGCCCTAGTAGGGCCGCTGTGGCAGTTGGAAGATGAGCGGTGAAACCCATCAGAAATGCCTTACTAACCACTGCTTGGATTTTGGGGTCAAAATCTCAATGTTGTCGGATGCACTCCAAGCTCTCAGGATCGATTAATACACACACCAGGACATGCAAAAAAGTGTGCGCAAGTCGCTGGTAGCCCTAGTAGGGCCGCTGTGGCAGTTGGAAGATGAGCGGTGAAATCCATCAGAAATGCCTTACTTGGAGTCAAAATCTCAATGTCGTCGGATGCACTCCAAACTCTCACGATCTGTTGAAACACGCACCAGGACATGCAAAAAGGTGTGCGCAAGTCGCTGGTAGCCCCAGTAGTGCCGCTGTGGCAGTTGAAAGATGTGCTGTGAAATCCATCAGAAATGCCTTACTTACCACTGCTTGGATTTTGGAGTCAAAATCTCAATGTTGTCGGATGCACTCCAAACTCTCAGGATCGATTAATACACACACCAGGACATGCAAAAAGGTGTGCGCAAGTCGCTGGTAGCCCTAGTAGTGCCGCTGTGGCAGTTGGAAGATGAGCGGTGAAATCCATCAGAAATGCCTTACTTACCACTGCTTGGATTTTGGAGTCAAAATCTCAATGTTGTCGGATGCACTCCAAACTCTCAGGATCTGTTGAAACACGCACCAGGACATGCAAAAAGGTGTGCGCAAGTCGCTGGTAGCGCTTGTAGGGCCGCTGTGGCAGTTGGAAGATGAGCGGTGAAATCCATCAGAAATGCCTTACTAACCACTGCTTGGATTTTGGAGTCAAAATCTCAATGTTTTCGGATGCACTCCAAACTCTCAGGATCGATTAATACACACACCAGGACATGCAAAAAGGTGTGCGCAAGTCGCTGGTAGCCCTAGTAGTGCCGCTGTGGCAGTTGGAAGATGAGCGGTGAAATCCATCAGAAATGCCTTACTAACCACTGCTTGGATTTTGGAGTCAAAATCTCAATGTTGTCGGATGCACTCCAAACTCTCAGGATCGATTAATACACACACCAGGACATGCAAAAAGGTGTGCGCAAGTCGCTGGTAGCGCTAGTAGGGCCGCTGTGGCAGTCGGAAGATGAGCGGTGAAATCCATCAGAAATGCCTTACTAACCACTGCTTGGATTTTGGAGTCAAAATCTCAATGTTGTCGGATGCACCCCAAACCCTCAGGATCTGTTGAAACACGCACCAGGACATGCAAAAAGGTGTGCGCAAGCCGCTGGTAGCACTAGTAGGGCCGCTGTGGCAGTTGGAAGATGAGCCGTGAAATCCATCAGAAATGCCTTACTAACCACTGCTTGGATTTTGGGGTCAAAATCTCAATGTTGTCGGATGCACTCCAAACTCTCAGGATCGATTAATACACACACCAGGACATGCAAAAAGGTGTGCGCAAGTCGCTGGTAGCGCTAGTAGGGCCGCTGTGGCAGTTGGAAGATGAGCGGTGAAATCCATCAGAAATGCCTTACTAACCACTGCTTTGATTATGGAGTCAAAATCTCAGTGTTGTCGGATGCACTCCAAACAGTCAGGATCTGTTGAAACACACACCAGGATATGCAAAAAGGTGTGCGCAAGTCGCTGGTAGCCCTAGTAGTGCCGCTGTGGCAGTTGGAAGATGAGCGGTGAAATCCATCAGAAATGCCTTACTAACCACTGCTTGGATTTTGGGGTCAAAATCTCAATGTTGTCGGATGCACTCCAAACCCTCAGGATCTGTTGAAACACACACCAGGATATGCAAAAAGGTGTGCGCAAGTCGCTGGTAGCCCTAGTAGTGCCGCTGTGGCAGTTGGAAGATGAGCGGTGAAATCCATCAGAAATGCCTTACTAACCACTGCTTGGATTTTGGGGTCAAAATCTCAATGTTGTCGGATGCACTCCAAACTCTCAGGATCGATTAATACACACACCAGGACATGCAAAAAGGTGTGCGCAAGTCGCTGGTAGCGCTAGTAGGGCCGCTGTGGCAGTCGGAAGATGAGCGGTGAAATCCATCAGAAATGCCTTACTAACCACTGCTTGGATTTTGGAGTCAAAATCTCAATGTTGTCGGATGCACTCCAAACCCTCAGGATCTGTTGAAACACGCAACAGGACATGCAAAAAGGTGTGCGCAAGTCGCTGGTAGCGCTAGTAGGGCCGCTGTGGCAGTTGGAAGATGAGCCGTGAAATCCATCAGAAATGCCTTACTAACCACTGCTTGGATTTTGGAGTCAAAATCTCAATGTTGTCGGATGCACTCCAAACCCTCAGGATCTGTTGAAACACGCACCAGGACATGCAAAAAGGTGTGCGCAAGTCGCTGGTAGCCCTAGTCGGGCCGCTGTGGCAGTTGGAAGATGAGCCGTGAAATCCATCAGAAATGCCTTACTAACCACTGCTTGGATTTTGGAGTCAAAATCTCAATGTTGTCGGATGCACTCCAAACTCTCAGGATCTGTTGAAACACGCACCAGGACATGCAAAAAGGTGTGCGCAAGTCGCTGGTAGCCCTAGTAGGGCCGCTGTGGCAGTTGGAAGATGAGCGGTGAAATCCATCAGAAATGCTTTACTAACCACTGCTTGGATTTTGGAGTCAAAATCTCAATGTTGTCGGATGCACTCCAAACTCTCAGGATCGATTAATACACACACCAGGTCATGCAAAAAGGTGTGCGCAAGTCGCTGGTAGCCCTAGTAGGGCCGCTGTGGCAGTTGGAAGATGAGCGGTGAAATCCATCAGAAATGCCTTACTAACCACTGCTTGGATTTTGGAGTCAAAATCTCAATGTTGTCGGATGCACTCCAAACTCTCAGGATCTGTTGAAACACGCACCAGGACATGCAAAAAGGTGTGCGCAAGTCGCTGGTAGCCCTAGTAGGGCCGCTGTGGCAGTTGGAAGATGAGCGGTGAAATCCATCAGAAATGCCTTACTAACCACTGCTTGGATTTTGGAGTCAAAATCTCAATGTTGTCGGATGCACTCCAAACTCTCAGGATCGATTAATACACACACCAGGACATGCAAAAAGGTGTCCGCAAGTCGCTGGTAGCCCTAGTAGTGCCGCTGTGGCAGTTGAAAGATGAGCGGTGAAATCCATCAGAAATGCCTTACTAACCACTGCTTGGATTTTGGGGTCAAAATCTCAATGTTGTCGGATGCACTCCAAACTCTCAGGATCTGTTGAAACACACACCAGGACATGCAAAAAGGTGTGCGCAAGTCGCTGGTAGCCCTAGTAGGGCCGCTGTGGCAGTTGGAAGATGAGCCGTGAAATCCATCAGAAATGCCTTACTAACCACTGCTTGGATTTTGGAGTCAAAATCTCAATGTTGTCGGATGCACTCCAAACTCTCAGGATCTGTTGAAACACACACCAGGACATGCAAAAAGGTGTGCGCAAGTCGCTGGTAGCCCTAGTAGGGCCGCTGTGGCAGTTGGAAGATGCGCCGTGAAATCCATCAGAAATGCCTTACTAACCACTGCTTGGATTTTGGAGTCAAAATCTCAATGTTGTCGGATGCACTCCAAACTCTCAGGATCTGTTGAAACACACACCAGGACATGCAAAAAGGTGTGCGCAAGTCGCTGGTAGCCCTAGTAGGGCCGCTGTGGCAGTTGGAAGATGAGCCGTGAAATCCATCAGAAATGCCTTACTAACCACTGCTTGGATTTTGGAGTCAAAATCTCAATGTTGTCGGATGCACTCCAAACTCTCAGGATCTGTTGAAACACGCACCAGGACATGCAAAAAGGTGTGCGCAAGTCGCTGGTAGCCCTAGTAGGGCCGCTGTGGCAGTGGGAAGATGAGCCGTGAAATCCATCAGAAATGCCTTAGTAACCACTGCTTGGATTTTGGAGTCAAAATCTCAATGTTGCCGGATGCACTCCAAACTCTCAGGATCTGTTGAAACACACACCAGGACATGCAAAAAGGTGTGCGCAAGTCGCTGGTAGCCCTAGTAGGGCCGCTGTGGCAGTGGGAAGATGAGCCGTGAAATCCATCAGAAATGCCTTAGTAACCACTGCTTGGATTTTGGAGTCAAAATCTCAATGCTGCCGGATGCACTCCAAACTCTCAGGATCTGTTGAAACACACACCAGGACATGCAAAAAGGTGTGCGCAAGTCGCTGGTAGCCCTAGTAGGGCCGCTGTGGCAGTGGGAAGATGAGCCGTGAAATCCATCAGAAATGCCTTAGTAACCACTGCTTGGATTTTGGAGTCAAAATCTCAATGTTGCCGGATGCACTCCAAACTCTCAGGATCTGTTGAAACACACACCAGGACATGCAAAAAGGTGTGCGCAAGTCGCTGGTAGCCCTAGTAGTGCCGCTGTGGCAGTTGGAAGATGAGCGGTGAAATCCATCAGAAATGCCTTACTAACCACTGCTTGGATTTTGGAGTCAAAATCTTGATGTTGTCGGATGCACTCCAAACACTCAGGATCTGTTGAAACACACACCAGGACATGCAAAAAGGTGTGCGCAAGTCGCTGGTAGCCCTAGTAGGGCCGCTGTGGCAGTGGGAAGATGAGCCGTGAAATCCATCAGAAATGCTTTACTAACCACTGCTTGGATCTTGGAGTCAATATCTCAATGTTGTCGGATGCACTCCAAACTCTCAGGGTCTGTTGAAACACACACCAGGACATGCAAAAAGGTGTGCGCAAGTCGCTGGTAGCCCTAGTAGGGCCGCTGTGGCAGTTGGAAGATGAGCCGTGAAATCCATCAGAAATGCCTTACTAACCACTGCTTGGATTTTGGGGTCAAAATCTCAATGTTGCCGGATGCACTCCAAACTCTCAGGATCTGTTGAAACACACACCAGGACATGCAAAAAGGTGTGCGCAAGTCGCTAGTAGCCCTAGTAGTGCCGCTATGGCAGTTGGAAGATTAGCGGTGAAATCCATCAGAAATGCCTTACTAACCACTGCTTTGATTTTGGAGTCAAAATCTCAATGTTGTCGGATGCACTCCAAACTCTCAGGATCTGTTGAAACACACACCAGGACATGCAAAAAGGTGTGCGCAAGTCGCTGGTAGCCCTAGTAGGACCGCTGTGGCAGTTGGAAGATGAGCCGTGAAATCCATCAGAAATGCCTTACTAACCACTGCTTGGATTTTGGAGTCAAAATCTCAATGTTGTCGGATGCACTCCAAACTCTCAGGATCTGTTGAAACACACACCAGGACATGCAAAAAGGTGTGCGCAAGTCGCTGGTAGCCCTAGTAGGACCGCTGTGGCAGTTGGAAGATGAGCCGTGAAATCCATCAGAAATGCCTTACTAACCACTGCTTGGATTTTGGAGTCAAAATCTCAATGTTGTCGGATGCACTCCAAACTCTCAGGATCTGTTGAAACACGCACCAGGACATGCAAAAAGGTGTGCGCAAGTCGCTGGTAGCCCTAGTAGGGCCGCTGTGGCAGTTGGAAGATGAGCCGTGAAATCCATCAGAAATGCCTTACTAACCACTGCTTGGATTTTGGAGTCAAAATCTCAATGTTGTCGGATGCACTCCAAACTCTCAGGATCGATTAATACACACACCAAGACATGCAAAAAGGTGTGCGCAAGTCGCTGGTAGCCCTAGTAGGACCGCTGTGGCAGTTGGAAGATGAGCCGTGAAATCCATCAGAAATGCCTTACTAACCACTGCTTGGATTTTGGAGTCAAAATCTCAATGTTGTCGGATGCACTCCAAACTCTCAGGATCTGTTGAAACACGCACCAGGACATGCAAAAAGGTGTGCGCAAGTCGCTGGTAGCCCTAGTAGGGCCGCTGTGGCAGTTGGAAGATGAGCCGTGAAATCCATCAGAAATGCCTTACTAACCACTGCTTGGATTTTGGAGTCAAAATCTCAATGTTGTCGGATGCACTCCAAACTCTCAGGATCTGTTGAAACACACACCAGGACATGCAAAAAGGTGTGCGCAAGTCGCTGGTAGCCCTAGTAGGGCCGCTATGGCAGTTGGAAGATGAGCCGTGAAATCCATCAGAAATGCCTTACTAACCACTGCTTGGATTTTGGAGTCAAAATCTCAATGTTGTCGGATGCACTCCAAACTCTCAGGATCTGTTGAAACACACACCAGGACATGCAAAAAGGTGTGCGCAAGTCGCTGGTAGCCCTAGTAGGGCCGCTGTGGCAGTTGGAAGATGAGCCGTGAAATCCATCAGAAATGCCTTACTAACCACTGCTTGGATTTTGGAGTCAAAATCTCAATGTTCTCGGATGCACTCCAAACTCTCAGGATCTGTTGAAACACACACCAGGACATGCAAAAAGGTGTGCGCAAGTCGCTGGTAGCCCTAGTAGGGCCGCTGTGGCAGTTGGAAGATGAGCCGTGAAATCCATCAGAAATGCCTTACTAACCACTGCTTGGATTTTGGAGTCAATATCTCAATGTTGTCGGATGCACTCCAAACTCTCAGGGTCTGTTGAAACACACACCAGGCCATGCAAAAAGGTGTGCGCAAGTCGCTGGTAGCCCTAGTAGGGCCGCTGTGGCAGTTGGAAGATGAGCCGTGAAATCCATCAGAAATGCCTTACTAACCACTGCTTGGATTTTGGAGTCAAAATCTCAATGTTGTCGGATGCACTCCAAACTCTCGGGATCTGTTGAAACACACACCAGGACATGCAAAAAGGTGCGCGCAAGTCGCTGGTAGCCCTAGTAGTGCCGCTGTGGCAGTTGGAAGATGAGCGGTGAAATCCATCAGAAATGCCTTACTAACCACTGCTTGCATTTTGGAGTCAAAATCTCAATGTTGTCGGATGCACTCCAAACTCTCAGGATCTGTTGAAACACACACCAGGACATGCAAAAAGGTGTGCGCAAGTCGCTGGTAGCCCTAGTAGGGCCGCTGTGGCAGTTGGAAGATGAGCCGTGAAATCCATCAGAAATGCCTTACTAACCACTGCTTGCATTTTGGAGTCAAAATCTCAATGTTGTCGGATGCACTCCAAACTCTCAGGATCTGTTGAAACGCACACCAGGACATGCAAAAAGGTGTGCGCAAGTCGCTGGTAGCCCTAGTAGGGCCGCTGTGGCAGTTGGAAGATGAGCGGTGAAATCCATCAGAAATGCCTTACTAACCACTGCTTGGATTTTGGAGTCCAAATCTCAATGTTGTCGGATGCACTCCAAACTCTCAGGATCTGTTGAAACACGCACCAGGACATGCAAAAAGGTGTGCGCAAGTCGCTGGTAGCCCTAGTAGGGCCGCTGTGGCAGTTGGAATATGAGCGGTGAAATCCATCAGAAATGCCTTACTAACCACTGCTTGGATTTTGGAGTCAAAATCTCAGTGTTGTCGGATGCACTCCAAACTCTCAGGATCTGTTGAAACACGCACCAGGACATGCACAAAGGTGTGCGCAAGTCGCTGGTAGCCCTAGTAGGGCCGCTGTGGCAGTTGGAAGATGAGCCGTGAAATCCATCAGAAATGCCTTACTAACCACTGCTTGGATTTTGGAGTCCAAATCTCAATGTTGTCGGATGCACTCCAAACTCTCAGGATCTGTTGAAACGCACACCAGGACATGCAAAAAGGTGTGCGCAAGTCGCTAGTAGCCCTAGTAAAGGTGAAATCCATCAGAACTGCCTTACTAACCACTGCTTGGATTTTGGAGTCAAAATCTCAGTGTTGTCGGATGCACTCCAAACTCTCAGGATCTGTTGAAACACGCACCAGGACATGCACAAAGGTGTGCGCAAGTCGCTGGTAGCCCTAGTAGGGCCGCTGTGGCAGTTGGAAGATGAGCCGTGAAATCCATCAGAAATGCCTTACTAACCACTGCTTGGATTTTGGAGTCAAAATCTCAATGTTGTCGGATGCACTCCAAACTCTCAGGATCTGTTGAAACACGCACCAGGACATGCACAAAGGTGTGCGCAAGTCGCTGGTAGCCCTAGTAGGGCCGCTGTGGCAGTTGGAAGATGAGCGGTGAAATCCATCAGAAATGCCTTACAAACCACTGCTTGGATTTTGGAGTCAAAATCTCTATGTTGTCGGATGCACTCCAAACTCTCAGGATCTGTTGAAACACGCACCAGGACATGCACAAAGGTGTGCGCAAGTCGCTGGTAGCCCTAGTAGGGCCGCTGTGGCAGTTGGAAGATGAGCCGTAAAATCCATCAGAAATGCCTTACTAACCACTGCTTGCATTTTGGAGTCAAAATCTCAATGTTGTCGGATGCACTCCAAACTCTCAGGATCTGTTGAAACACGCACCAGGACATGCAAAAAGGTGTGCGCAAGTCGCTGGTAGCCCTAGTAGGGCCGCTGTGGCAGTTGGAAGATGAGCGGTGAAATCCATCAGAAATGCCTTACTAACCACTGCTTGCATTTTGGAGTCAAAATCTCAATGTTGTCGGATGCACTCCAAACTCTCAGGATCTGTTGAAACACACACCAGGACATGCAAAAAGGTGTGCGCAAGTCGCTGGTAGCCCTAGTAGGGCCGCTGTGGCAGTTGGAAGATGAGCGGTGAAATCCATCAGAAATGCCTTACTAACCACTGCTTGCATTTTGGAGTCAAAATCTCAATGTTGTCGGATGCACTCCAAACTCTCAGGATCTGTTGAAACACGCACCAGGACATGCACAAAGGTGTGCGCAAGTCGCTGGTAGCCCTAGTAGGGCCGCTGTGGCAGTTGGAAGATGAGCCGTGAAATCCATCAGAAATGCCTTACTAACCACTGCTTGGATTTTGGAGTCCAAATCTCAATGTTGTCGGATGCACTCCAAACTCTCAGGATCTGTTGAAACGCACACCAGGACATGCAAAAAGGTGTGCGCAAGTCGCTAGTAGCCCTAGTAAAGGTGAAATCCATCAGAACTGCCTTACTAACCACTGCTTGGATTTTGGAGTCAAAATCTCAGTGTTGTCGGATGCACTCCAAACTCTCAGGATCTGTTGAAACACGCACCAGGACATGCACAAAGGTGTGCGCAAGTCGCTGGTAGCCCTAGTAGGGCCGCTGTGGCAGTTGGAAGATGAGCCGTGAAATCCATCAGAAATGCCTTACTAACCACTGCTTGGATTTTGGAGTCAAAATCTCAATGTTGTCGGATGCACTCCAAACTCTCAGGATCTGTTGAAACACGCACCAGGACATGCACAAAGGTGTGCGCAAGTCGCTGGTAGCCCTAGTAGGGCCGCTGTGGCAGTTGGAAGATGAGCGGTGAAATCCATCAGAAATGCCTTACAAACCACTGCTTGGATTTTGGAGTCAAAATCTCTATGTTGTCGGATGCACTCCAAACTCTCAGGATCTGTTGAAACACGCACCAGGACATGCACAAAGGTGTGCGCAAGTCGCTGGTAGCCCTAGTAGGGCCGCTGTGGCAGTTGGAAGATGAGCCGTAAAATCCATCAGAAATGCCTTACTAACCACTGCTTGCATTTTGGAGTCAAAATCTCAATGTTGTCGGATGCACTCCAAACTCTCAGGATCTGTTGAAACACGCACCAGGACATGCAAAAAGGTGTGCGCAAGTCGCTGGTAGCCCTAGTAGGGCCGCTGTGGCAGTTGGAAGATGAGCGGTGAAATCCATCAGAAATGCCTTACTAACCACTGCTTGCATTTTGGAGTCAAAATCTCAATGTTGTCGGATGCACTCCAAACTCTCAGGATCTGTTGAAACACGCACCAGGACATGCAAAAAGGTGTGCGCAAGTCGCTGGTAGCCCTAGTAGGGCCGCTGTGGCAGTTGGAAGATGAGCGGTGAAATCCATCAGAAATGCCTTACTAACCACTGCTTGCATTTTGGAGTCAAAATCTCAATGTTGTCGGATGCACTCCAAACTCTCAGGATCTGTTGAAACACGCACCAGGACATGCAAAAAGGTGTGCGCAAGTCGCTGGTAGCCCTAGTAGGGCCGCTGTGGCAGTTGGAAGATGAGCGGTGAAATCCATCAGAAATGCCTTACTAACCACTGCTTGGATTTTGGAGTCAAAATCTCAATGTTGTCGGATGCACTCCAAACTCTCAGGATCTGTTGAAACACGCACCAGGACATGCAAAAAGGTGTGCGCAAGTCGCTGAAAGCCCTAGTAGTGCCGCTGTGGCAGTTGAAAGATGAGCGGTGAAATCCATCAGAAATGCCTTACTAACCACTCCTTGGATTTTGGAGTCAAAATCTCAATATTGTCGGATGCACTCCAAACTCTCAGGATCTGTTGAAACACGCACCAGGACATGCAAAAAGGTGTGCGCAAGTCGCTGGTAGCCCTAGTAGTGCCGCTGTGGCAGTTGAAAGATGAGCGGTGAAATCCATCAGAAATGCCTTACTAACCACTGCTTGGATTTTGGAGTCAAAATCTCAATGTTGTCGGATGCACTCCAAACTCTCAGGATCTGTTGAAACACGCACCAGGACATGCAAAAAGGTGTGCGCAAGTCGCTGGTAGCCCTAGTAGTGCCGCTGTGGCAGTTGAAAGATGAGCGGTGAAATCCATCAGAAATGCCTTACTAACCACTGCTTGGATTTTGGAGTCAAAATCTCAATGTTGTCGGATGCACTCCAAACTCTCAGGATCTGTTGAAACACACACCAGGACATGCAAAAAGGTGTGCGCAAGTCGCTGGTGGCCCTAGTAGTGCCGCTGTGGCAGTTGAAAGATGAGCGGTGAAATCCATCAGAAATGCCTTACTAACCACTCCTTGGATTTTGGAGTCAAAATCTCAATATTGTCGGATGCACTCCAAACAGTCAGGATCGATTAATACACACACCAGGACATGCAAAAAGATGTGCGCAAGTCGCTGGTAGCCCTAGTAGGGCCGCTGTGGCAGTTGGAAGATGAGCGGTGAAATCCATCAGAAATGCCTTACTAACCACTGCTTGGATTTTGGAGTCAAAATCTCAATGTTGTCGGATGCACTCCAAACTGTCAGGATCGATTAATACACACACCAGGACATGCAAAAAGGTGTGCGCAAGTCGCTGGTAGCGCTAGTAGGGCCGCTGTGGCAGTTGGAAGATGAGCGGTGAAATCCATCAGAAATGCCTTACTTGGAGTCAAAATCTCAATGTCGTCGGATGCACTCCAAACTCTCAGGATCTGTTGAAACACGCACCAGGACATGCAAAAAGGTGTGCGCAAGTCGCTGGTAGCGCTAGTAGGGCCGCTGTGGCAGTTGGAAGATGAGCTGTGAAATCCATCAGAAATGCCTTACTTACCACTGCTTGGATTTTGGAGTCAAAATCTAAATGTTGTCGGATGCACTCCAAACTCTCAGGATCTGTTGAAACACGCACCAGGATATGCAAAAAGATGTGCGCAAGTCGCTGGTAGCCCTAGTAGGGCCGCTGTGGCAGTTGGAAGATGAGCGGTGAAATCCATCAGAAATGCCTTACTAACCACTGCTTGGATTTTGGAGTCAAAATCTCAATGTTGTCGGATGCACTCCAAACTCTCAGGATCTGTTGAAACACGCACCAGGACATGCAAAAAGGTGTGCGCAAGTCGCTGGTAGCCCTAGTAGGGCCGCTGTGGCAGTTGGAAGATGAGCGGTGAAATCCATCAGAAATGCCTTACTAACCACTGCTTGGATTTTGGAGTCAAAATCTCAATGTTGTCGGATGCACTCCAAACTCTCAGGATCGATTAATACACACACCAGGACATGCAAAAAGGTGTGCGCAAGTCGCTGGTAGCGCTAGTAGGGCCGCTGTGGCAGTTGGAAGATGCGCCGTGAAATCCATCAGAAATGCCTTACTAACCACTGCTTGGATTTTGGGGTCAAAATCTCAATGTTGTCGGATGCACTCCAAACTCTCAGGATCTGTTGAAACACGCACCAGGACATGCAAAAAGGTGTGCGCAAGTCGCTGGTAGCCCTAGTAGGGCCGCTGTGGCAGTTGGAAGATGCGCCGTGAAATCCATCAGAAATGCCTTACTAACCACTGCTTGGATTTTGGGGTCAAAATCTCAATGTTGTCGGATGCACTCCAAACTCTCAGGATCTGTTGAAACACGCACCAGGACATGCAAAAAGGTGTGCGCAAGTCGCTGGTAGCCCTAGTAGGGCCGCTGTGGCAGTTGGAAGATGAGCGGTGAAATCCATCAGAAATGCCTTACTAACCACTGCTTGGATTTTGGAGTCAAAATCTCAATGTTGTCGGATGCACTCCAAACTCTCAGGATCTGTTGAAACACACACCAGGACATGCAAAAAGGTGTGCGCAAGTCGCTGGTAGCCCTAGTAGGGCCGCTGTGGCAGTTGGAAGATGAGCCGTGAAATCCATCAGAAATGCCTTACTAACCACTGCTTGGATTTTGGAGTCAAAATCTCAATGTTGTCGGATGCACTCCAAACTCTCAGGATCTGTTGAAACACACACCAGGACATGCAAAATGGTGTTCGCAAGTCGCTGGTAGCCCTAGTAGGGCCGCTGTGGCAGTTGGAAGATGAGCCGTGAAATCCATCAGAAATGCCTTACTAACCACTGCTTGGATTTTGGAGTCAAAATCTCAATGTTGTCGGATGCACTCCAAACTCTCAGGATCTGTTGAAACACACACCAGGACATGCAAAAAGGTGTGCGCAAGTCGCTGGTAGCCCTAGTAGGGCCGCTGTGGCAGTTGGAAGATGAGCCGTGAAATCCATCAGAAATGCCTTACTAACCACTGCTTGGATTTTGGAGTCAAAATCTCAATGTTGTCGGATGCACTCCAAACTCTCAGGATCTGTTGAAACACACACCAGGACATGCCAAAAGGTGTGCGCAAGTCGCTGGTAGCCCTAGTAGGGCCGCTGTGGCAGTTGGAAGATGAGCCGTGAAATCCATCAGAAATGCCTTACTAACCACTGCTTGGATTTTGGAGTCAAAATCTCAATGTTGTCGGATGCACTCCAAACTCTCAGGATCTGTTGAAACACACACCAGGACATGCAAAAAGGTGTGCGCAAGTCGCTGGTAGCCCTAGTAGGGCCGCTGTGGCAGTTGGAAGATGAGCCGTGAAATCCATCAGAAATGCCTTACTAACCACTGCTTGGATTTTGGGGTCAAAATCTCAATGTTGTCGGATGCACTCCAAACTCTCAGGATCTGTTGAAACACACACCAGGACATGCAAAAAGGTGTGCGCAAGTCGCTGGTAGCCCTAGTAGGGCCGCTGTGGCAGTTGGAAGATGAGCCGTGAAATCCATCAGAAATGCCTTACTAACCACTGCTTGGATCTTGGAGTCAATATCTCAATGTTGTCGGATGCACTCCAAACTCTCAGGATCTGTTGAAACACACACCAGGACATGCAAAATGGTGTGCGCAAGTCGCTGGTAGCCCTAGTAGGGCCGCTGTGGCAGTTGGAAGATGAGCCGTGAAATCCATCAGAAATGCCTTACTAACCACTGCATGGATTTTGGAGTCAAACTCCAATGTTGTCGGATGCACTCCAAACTGTCAGGATCGATTAATACACACACCAGGACATGCAAAAAGGTGTGCGCAAGTCGGTAGTAGCCCTAGTAGTGCCGCTGTGGCAGTTGGAAGATGAGCGGTGAAATCCATCAGAAATGCCTTACTAACCACTGCTTTGATTTTGGAGTCAAAATCTCAATGTTGTCGGATGCACTCCAAACTCTCAGGATCTGTTGAAACACACACCAGGACATGCAAAAAGGTGTGCGCAAGTCGCTGGTAGCCCTAGTAGGGCCACTGTGGCAGTTGGAAGATGAGCCGTGAAATCCATCAGAAATGCCTTACTAACCACTGCTTGGATCTTGGAGTCAATATCTCAATGTTGTCGGATGCACTCCAAACTCTCAGGATCTGTTGAAACACACACCAGGACATGCAAAATGGTGTGCGCAAGTCGCTGGTAGCCCTAGTAGGGCCGCTGTGGCAGTTGGAAGATGAGCCGTGAAATCCATCAGAAATGCCTTACTAACCACTGCTTGGATTTTGGAGTCAAAATCTCAATGTTGTCGGATGCACTCCAAACTCTCAGGATCTGTTGAAACACACACCAGGACATGCCAAAAGGTGTGCGCAAGTCGCTGGTAGCCCTAGTAGGGCCGCTGTGGCAGTTGGAAGATGAGCCGTGAAATCCATCAGAAATGCCTTACTAACCACTGCTTGGATTTTGGAGTCAAAATCTCAATGTTGTCGGATGCACTCCAAACTCTCAGGATCTGATGAAACACACACCAGGACATGCAAAAAGGTGTGCGCAAGTCGCTGGTAGCCCTAGTAGGGCCGCTGTGGCAGTTGGAAGATGAGCCGTGAAATCCATCAGAAATGCCTTACTAACCACTGCTTGGATTTTGGAGTCAAAATCTCAATGTTGTCGGATGCACTCCAAACTCTCAGGATCTGTTGAAACACACACACAAGTCGCTGGTAGCCCTAGTAGCGCCGCTGTGGCAGTTGGAAGATGAGCCGTGAAATCCATCAGAAATGCCTTACTAACCACTGCTTGGATTTTGGGGTCAAAATCTCAATGTTGTCGGATGCACTCCAAACTCTCAGGATCTGTTGAAACACACACCAGGACATGCAAAAAGGTGTGCGCAAGTCGCTGGTAGCCCTAGTAGGGCCGCTGTGGCAGTTGGAAGATGAGCCGTGAAATCCATCAGAAATGCCTTACTAACCACTGCTTGGATTTTGGAGTCAAAATCTCAATGTTGTCGGATGCACTCCAAACTCCCAGGATCTGTTGAAACACACACCAGGACATGCAAAAAGGTGTGCGCAAGTCGCTGGTAGCCCTAGTAGGGCCGCTGTGGCAGTTGGAAGATGAGCCGTGAAATCCATCAGAAATGCCTTACTAACCACTGCTTGGATTTTGGAGTCAAAATCTCAATGTTGTCGGATGCACTCCAAACTCCCAGGATCTGTTGAAACACACACCAGGACATGCAAAAAGGTGTGCGCAAGTCCCTGGTAGCCCTAGTAGGGCCGCTGTGGCAGTTGGAAGATGAGCCGTGAAATCCATCAGAAATGCCTTACTAACCACTGCTTGGATTTTGGAGTCAAAATCTCAATGTTGTCGGATGCACTCCAAACTCTCAGGATCTGTTGAAACACGCACCAGGACATGCAAAAAGGTGTGCGCAAGTCGCTGGTAGCGCTAGTAGGGCCGCTGTGGCAGTTGGAAGATGAGCCGTGAAATCCATCAGAAATGCCTTACTAACCACTGCATGGATTTTGGAGTCAAACTCCAATGTTGTCGGATGCACTCCAAACTGTCAGGATCGATTAATACACACACCAGGACATGCAAAAAGGTGTGCGCAAGTCGGTAGTAGCCCTAGTAGTGCCGCTGTGGCAGTTGGAAGATGAGCGGTGAAATCCATCAGAAATGCCTTACTAACCACTGCTTTGATTTTGGAGTCAAAATCTCAATGTTGTCGGATGCACTCCAAACTCTCAGGATCTGTTGAAACACACACCAGGACATGCAAAAAGGTGTGCGCAAGTCGCTAGTAGCCCTAGTAGTGCCGCTGTGGCAGTTGGAAGATGAGCGGTGAAATCCATCAGAAATGCCTTACTAACCACTGCTTTGATTTTGGAGTCAAAATCTCAATGTTGTCGGATGCACTCCAAACTCTCAGGATCTGTTGAAACACACACCAGGACATGCAAAAAGGTGTGCGCAAGTCGCTGGTAGCCCTAGTAGGGCCACTGTGGCAGTTGGAAGATGAGCCGTGAAATCCATCAGAAATGCCTTACTAACCACTGCTTGGATCTTGGAGTCAATATCTCAATGTTGTCGGATGCACTCCAAACTCTCAGGATCTGTTGAAACACACACCAGGACATGCAAAAAGGTGTGCGCAAGTCGCTGGTAGCCCTAGTAGGGCCGCTGTGGCAGTTGGAAGATGAGCCGTGAAATCCATCAGAAATGCCTTACTAACCACTGCTTGGATTTTGGAGTCAAAATCTCAATGTTGTCGGATGCACTCCAAACTCTCAGGATCTGTTGAAACACACACCAGGACATGCAAAAAGGTGTGCGCAAGTCGCTGGTAGCCCTAGTAGGGCCGCTGTGGCAGTTGGAAGATGAGCCGTGAAATCCATCAGAAATGCCTTACTAACCACTGCTTGGATTTTGGAGTCAAAATCTCAATGTTGTCGGATGCACTCCAAACTCTCAGGATCTGTTGAAACACACACACAAGTCGCTGGTAGCCCTAGTAGCGCCGCTGTGGCAGTTGGAAGATGAGCCGTGAAATCCATCAGAAATGCCTTACTAACCACTGCTTGGATTTTGGGGTCAAAATCTCAATGTTGTCGGATGCACTCCAAACTCTCAGGATCTGTTGAAACACACACCAGGACATGCAAAAAGGTGTGCGCAAGTCCCTGGTAGCCCTAGTAGGGCCGCTGTGGCAGTTGGAAGATGAGCCGTGAAATCCATCAGAAATGCCTTACTAACCACTGCTTGGATTTTGGAGTCAAAATCTCAATGTTGTCGGATGCACTCCAAACTCCCAGGATCTGTTGAAACACACACCAGGACATGCAAAAAGGTGTGCGCAAGTCCCTGGTAGCCCTAGTAGGGCCGCTGTGGCAGTTGGAAGATGAGCCGTGAAATCCATCAGAAATGCCTTACTAACCACTGCTTGGATTTTGGAGTCAAAATCTCAATGTTGTCGGATGCACTCCAAACTCTCAGGATCTGTTGAAACACGCACCAGGACATGCAAAAAGGTGTGCGCAAGTCGCTGGTAGCGCTAGTAGGGCCGCTGTGGCAGTTGGAAGATGAGCGGTGAAATCCATCAGAAATGCCTTACTAACCACTGCTTGGATTTTGGAGTCAAAATCTCAGTGCTGTCGGATGCACTCCAAACAGTCAGGATCTGTTAAAACACACACCAAGACATGTAAAAAGGTGTGCGCAAGTCGCTGGTAGCCCTAGTAGGGCCGCTGTGGCAGTTGGAAGATGAGCGGTGAAATCCATCAGAAATGCCTTACTAACCATTGCTTGGATTTTGGAGTCAAAATCTCTATGTTTTCGGATGCACTCCAAACTCTCAGGATCTGTTGAAACACACACCAGGACATGCCAAAAGGTGTGCGCAAGTCGCTGGTAGCCCTAGTAGGGCCGCTGTGGCAGTTGGAAGATGAGCCGTGAAATCCATCAGAAATGCCTTACTAACCACTGCTTGGATTTTGGAGTCAAAATCTCAATGTTGTCGGATGCACTCCAAACTCTCAGGATCTGTTAAAACACACACCAAGACATGTAAAAAGGTGTGCGCAAGTCGCTGGTAGCCCTAGTAGGGCCGCTGTGGCAGTTGGAAGATGAGCGTTGAAATCCATCAGAAATGCCTTACTAACCACTGCTTGGATTTTGGAGTCAAAATCTCAATGTTGTCGGATGCACTCCAAACTCTCAGGATCTGTTAAAACACACACCAAGACATGTAAAAAGGTGTGCGCAAGTCGCTGGTAGCCCTAGTAGGGCCGCTGTGGCAGTTGGAAGATGAGCGTTGAAATCCATCAGAAATGCCTTACTAACCACTGCTTGGATTTTGGAGTCAAAATCTCAATGTTGTCGGATGCACTCCAAACTCTCAGGATCTGTTAAAACACACACCAAGACATGTAAAAAGGTGTGCGCAAGTCGCTGGTAGCCCTAGTAGGGCCGCTGTGGCAGTTGGAAGATGAGCGGTGAAATCCATCAGAAATGCCTTACTAACCACTGCTTGGATTTTGGAGTCAAAATCTCAATGTTGTCGGATGCACTCCAAACTCTCAGGATCTGTTGAAACACACACCAGGACATGCAAAAAGGTGTGCGCAAGTCGCTGGTAGCCCTAGTAGGGCCGCTGTGGCAGTTGGAAGATGAGCCGTGAAATCCATCAGAAATGCCTTACTAACCACTGCTTGGATTTTGGAGTCAAAATCTCAATGTTGTCGGATGCACTCCAAACTCTCAGGATCTGTTAAAACACACACCAAGACATGTAAAAAGGTGTGCGCAAGTCGCTGGTAGCCCTAGTAGGGCCGCTGTGGCAGTTGGAAGATGAGCGGTGAAATCCATCAGAAATGCCTTACTAACCACTGCTTGGATTTTGGAGTCAAAATCTCAATGTTGTCGGATGCACTCCAAACTCTCAGGATCTGTTGAAACACACACCAGGACATGCAAAAAGGTGTGCGCAAGTCGCTGGTAGCCCTAGTAGGGCCGCTGTGGCAGTTGGAAGATGAGCCGTGAAATCCATCAGAAATGCCTTACTAACCACTGCTTGGATTTTGGAGTCAAAATCTCAATGTTGTCGGATGCACTCCAAACTCTCAGGATCTGTTGAAACACACACCAGGACATGCAAAAAGGTGTGCGCAAGTCGCTGGTAGCCCTAGTAGGGCCACTGTGGCAGTTGGAAGATGAGCCGTGAAATCCATCAGAAATGCCTTACTAACCACTGCTTGGATTTTGGAGTCAAAATCTCAATGTTGTCGGATGCACTCCAAACTCTCAGGATCTGTTGAAACACACACCAGGACATGCAAAAAGGTGTGCGCAAGTCGCTGGTAGCCCTAGTAGGGCCGCTGTGGCAGTTGGAAGATGAGCCGTGAAATCCATCAGAAATGCCTTACTAACCACTGCTTGGATTTTGGAGTCAAAATCTCAATGTTGTCGGATGCACTCCAAACTCTCAGGATCTGTTGAAACACACACCAGGACATGCAAAATGGTGTGCGCAAGTCGCTGGTAGCCCTAGTAGGGCCGCTGTGGCAGTTGGAAGATGAGCCGTGAAATCCATCAGAAATGCCTTACTAACCACTGCTTGGATTTTGGAGTCAAAATCTCAATGTTTTCGGATGCACTCCAAACTCTCAGGATCTGTTGAAACACACACCAGGACATGCAAAAAGGTGTGCGCAAGTCGCTGGTAGCCCTAGTAGGGCCGCTGTGGCAGTTGAAAGATGAGCCGTGAAATCCATCAGAAATGCCTTACTAACCACTGCTTGGATTTTGGAGTCAAAATCTCAATGCTGTCGGATACGCTCCAATCTCTCAGGATCTGTTGAAACACACACCAGGACATGCAAAAAGGTGTGCGCAAGTCGCTGGTAGCCCTAGTAGGGCCGCTGTGGCAGTTGGAAGATGAGCGGTGAAATCCATCAGAAATGCCTTACTAACCACTGCTTGGATTTTGGAGTCAAAATCTCAATGTTGTCGGATGCACTCCAAACTCTCAGGATCTGTTGAAACACACACCAGGACATGCAAAAAGGTGTGCGCAAGTCGCTGGTAGAACTAGTAGGGCCGCTGTGGCAGTTGGAAGATGAGCCGTCAAATCCTTCAGAAATGCCTTACTACCCATTGCTTGGATTTTGGGGTCAAAATCTCAATGTTGTCGGATACACTCCAAACTCTCAGGATCTGTTGAAACACACATCAGGACATGCAAAAAGGTGTGCGCAAGTCGCTGCTAGCCCTAGTATGGCCGCTGTGGCAGTTGGAAGATGAGCCGTGAAATCCATCAGAAATGCCTTACTAACCACTGCTTGGATTTTGGAGTCAAAATCTCAATGTTGTCGGATGCACTCCAAACTCTCAGGATCTGTTGAAACACACACCAGGACATGCAAAAAGGTGTGCGCAAGTCGCCTGTAGCCCTAGTATGGCCGCTGTGGCAGTTGGAAGATGAGCCGTGAAATCCATCAGAAATGCCTTACTAACCACTGCTTGGATTTTGGAGTCAAAATCTCAATGTTGTCGGATGCACTCCAAACTCTCAGGATCTGTTGAAACACACACCAGGACATGCAAAAAGGTGTGCGCAAGTCGCCTGTAGCCCTAGTATGGCCGCTGTGGCAGTTGGAAGATGAGCCGTGAAATCCATCAGAAATGCCTTACTAACCACTGCTTGGATTTTGGAGTCAAAATCTCAATGTTGTCGGATGCACTCCAAACTCTCAGGATCTGTTGAAACACACACCAGGACATGCAAAAAGGTGTGCGCAAGTCGCCTGTAGCCCTAGTATGGCCGCTGTGGCAGTTGGAAGATGAGCCGTGAAATCCATCAGAAATGCCTTACTAACCACTGCTTGGATTTTGGAGTCAAAATCTCAATGTTGTCGGATGCACTCCAAACTCTCAGGATCTGTTGAAACACACACCAGGACATGCAAAAAGGTGTGCGCAAGTCGCTGGTAGCCCTAGTAGGGCCGCTGTGGCAGTTGGAAGATGAGCCGTGAAATCCATCAGAAATGCCTTACTAACCACTGCTTGGATTTTGGAGTCAAAATCTCAATGTTGTCGGATGCACTCCAAACTCTCAGGATCTGTTGAAACACACACCAGGACATGCAAAAAGGTGTGAGCAAGTCGCTAGTAGCCCTAGTAGGGCCGCTGTGGCAGTTGGAAGATGAGCCGTGAAATCCATCAGAAATGCCTTACTAACCACTGCTTGGATTTTGGAGTCAAAATCTCAATGTTGTCGGATGCACTCCAAACTCTCAGGATCTGTTGAAACACACACCAGGACATGCCAAAAGGTGTGCGCAAGTCGCTGGTAGCCCTAGTAGGGCCGCTGTGGCAGTTGGAAGATGAGCCGTGAAATCCATCAGAAATGCCTTACTAACCACTGCTTGGATTTTGGAGTCAAAATCTCAATGTTGTCGGATGCACTCCAAACTCTCAGGATCTGTTGAAACACACACCAGGACATGCAAAAAGGTGTGCGCAAGTCGCTAGTAGCCCTAGTAGGGCCGCTGTGGCAGTTGGAAGATGAGCCGTGAAATCCATCAGAAATGCCTTACTAACCACTGCTTGGATTTTGGAGTCAAAATCTCAATGTTGTCGGATGCACTCCAAACTCTCAGGATCTGTTGAAACACACACCAGGACATGCAAAAAGGTGTGCGCAAGTCGCTAGTAGCCCTAGTAGGGCCGCTGTGGCAGTTGGAAGATGAGCCGTGAAATCCATCAGAAATGCCTTACTAACCACTGCTTGGATTTTGGAGTCAAAATCTCAATGTTGTCGGATGCACTCCAAACTCTCAGGATCTGTTGAAACACACACCAGGACATGCCAAAAGGTGTGCGCAAGTCGCTGGTAGCCCTAGTAGGGCCGCTGTGGCAGTTGGAAGATGAGCCGTGAAATCCATCAGAAATGCCTTACTAACCACTGCTTGGATTTTGGAGTCAAAATCTCAATGTTGTCGGATGCACTCCAAACTCTCAGGATCTGTTGAAACACACACCAGGACATGCAAAAAGGTGTGAGCAAGTCGCTAGTAGCCCTAGTAGGGCCGCTGTGGCAGTTGGAAGATGAGCCGTGAAATCCATCAGAAATGCCTTACTAACCACTGCTTGGATTTTGGAGTCAAAATCTCAATGTTGTCGGATGCACTCCAAACTCTCAGGATCTGTTGAAACACACACCAGGACATGCAAAAAGGTGTGCGCAAGTCGCTGGTAGCCCTAGTAGGGCCGCTGTGGCAGTTGGAAGATGAGCCGTGAAATCCATCAGAAATGCCTTACTAACCACTGCTTGGATTTTGGAGTCAAAATCTCAATGTTGTCGGATGCACTCCAAAGGTGTGCGCAAGTCGCTGGTAGCCCTAGTAGGGCCGCTGTGGCAGTTGGAAGATGAGCCGTGAAATCCATCAGAAATGCCTTACTAACCACTGCTTGGATTTTGGAGTCAAAATCTCAATGTTGTCGGATGCACTCCAAACTCTCAGGATCTGTTGAAACACACACCAGGACATGCAAAAAGGTGTGAGCAAGTCGCTAGTAGCCCTAGTAGGGCCGCTGTGGCAGTTGGAAGATGAGCCGTGAAATCCATCAGAAATGCCTTACTAACCACTGCTTGGATTTTGGAGTCAAAATCTCAATGTTGTCGGATGCACTCCAAACTCTCAGGATCTGTTGAAACACACACCAGGACATGCCAAAAGGTGTGCGCAAGTCGCTGGTAGCCCTAGTAGGGCCGCTGTGGCAGTTGGAAGATGAGCCGTGAAATCCATCAGAAATGCCTTACTAACCACTGCTTGGATTTTGGAGTCAAAATCTCAATGTTGTCGGATGCACTCCAAACTCTCAGGATCTGTTGAAACACACACCAGGACATGCAAAAAGGTGTGAGCAAGTCGCTAGTAGCCCTAGTAGGGCCGCTGTGGCAGTTGGAAGATGAGCCGTGAAATCCATCAGAAATGCCTTACTAACCACTGCTTGGATTTTGGAGTCAAAATCTCAATGTTGTCGGATGCACTCCAAACTCTCAGGATCTGTTGAAACACACACCAGGACATGCAAAAAGGTGTGCGCAAGTCGCTGGTAGCCCTAGTAGGGCCGCTGTGGCAGTTGGAAGATGAGCCGTGAAATCCATCAGAAATGCCTTACTAACCACTGCTTGGATTTTGGAGTCAAAATCTCAATGTTGTCGGATGCACTCCAAACTCTCAGGATCTGTTGAAACACACACCAGGACATGCAAAAAGGTGTGCGCAAGTCGCTGGTAGCCCTAGTAGGGCCGCTGTGGCAGTTGGAACATGAGCCGTGAAATCCATCAGAAATGCCTTACTAACCACTGCTTGGATTTTGGAGTCAAAATCTCAATGTTGTCGGATGCACTCCAAACTCTCAGGATCTGTTGAAACACACACCAGGACATGCAAAAAGGTGTGCGCAAGTCGCTGGTAGCCCTAGTAGGGCCGCTGTGGCAGTTGGAAGATGACCCGTGAAATCCATCAGAAATGCCTTACTAACCACTGCTTGGATTTTGGAGTCAAAATCTCAATGTTGTCGGATGCACTCCAAACTCTCAGGATCTGTTGAAACACACACCAGGACATGCAAAAAGGTGTGCGCAAGTCGCTGGTAGCCCTAGTAGGGCCGCTGTGGCAGTTGGAACATGAGCCGTGAAATCCATCAGAAATGCCTTACTAACCACTGCTTGGATTTTGGAGTCAAAATCTCAATGTTGTCGGATGCACTCCAAACTCTCAGGATCTGTTGAAACACACACCAGGACATGCAAAAAGGTGTGCGCAAGTCGCTGGTAGCCCTAGTAGGGCCGCTGTGGCAGTTGGAAGATGAGCCGTGAAATCCATCAGAAATGCCTTACTACCCATTGCTTGGATGTTGGGGTCAAAATCTCAATGTTGTCGGATGCACTCCAAACTCTCAGGGTCTGTTGAAACACACACCAGGACATGCAAAAAGGTGTGCGCAAGTCGCTGGTAGCCCTAGTAGGGCCGCTGTGGCAGTTGGAAGATGAGCCGTGAAATCCATCAGAAATGCCTTACTAACCACTGCTTGGATTTTGGAGTCAAAATCTCAATGTTGTCGGATGCACTCCAAACTCTCAGGATCTGTTGAAACACACACCAGGACATGCAAAAAGGTGTGCGCAAGTCGCTGGTAGAACTAGTAGGGCCGCTGTGGCAGTTGGAAGATGAGCCGTCAAATCCTTCAGAAATGCCTTACTACCCATTGCTTGGATGTTGGGGTCAAAATCTCAATGTTGTCGGATGCACTCCAAACTCTCAGGGTCTGTTGAAACACACACCAGGACATGCAAAAAGGTGTGCGCAAGTCGCTGGTAGCCCTAGTAGGGCCGCTGTGGCAGTTGGAAGATGAGCCGTGAAATCCATCAGAAATGCCTTACTAACCACTGCTTGGATTTTGGGGTCAAAATCTCAATGTTGTCGGATGCACTCCAAACTCTCAGGATCTGTTGAAACACACACCAGGACATGCAAAAAGGTGTGCGCAAGTCGCTGGTAGCCCTAGTAGGGCCGCTGTGGCAGTTGGAACATGAGCCGTGAAATCCATCAGAAATGCCTTACTAACCACTGCTTGGATTTTGGAGTCAAAATCTCAATGTTGTCGGATGCACTCCAAACTCTCAGGATCTGTTGAAACACACACCAGGACATGCAAAAAGGTGTGCGCAAGTCGCTGGTAGCCCTAGTAGGGCCGCTGTGGCAGTTGGAAGATGAGCCGTGAAATCCATCAGAAATGCCTTACTAACCACTGCTTGGATTTTGGAGTCAAAATCTCAATGTTGTCGGATGCACTCCAAACTCTCAGGATCTGTTGAAACACACACCAGGACATGCAAAAAGGTGTGCGCAAGTCGCTGGTAGCCCTAGTAGGGCCGCTGTGGCAGTTGAAAGATGAGCCGTGAAATCCATCAGAAATGCCTTACTAACCACTGCTTGGATTTTGGAGTCAAAATCTCAATGCTGTCGGATACGCTCCAATCTCTCAGGATCTGTTGAAACACACACCAGGACATGCAAAAAGGTGTGCGCAAGTCGCTGGTAGCCCTAGTAGGGCCGCTGTGGCAGTTGGAAGATGAGCGGTGAAATCCATCAGAAATGCCTTACTAACCACTGCTTGGATTTTGGAGTCAAAATCTCAATGTTGTCGGATGCACTCCAAACTCTCAGGATCTGTTGAAACACACACCAGGACATGCAAAAAGGTGTGCGCAAGTCGCTGGTAGAACTAGTAGGGCCGCTGTGGCAGTTGGAAGATGAGCCGTCAAATCCTTCAGAAATGCCTTACTACCCATTGCTTGGATTTTGGGGTCAAAATCTCAATGTTGTCGGATACACTCCAAACTCTCAGGATCTGTTGAAACACACATCAGGACATGCAAAAAGGTGTGCGCAAGTCGCTGCTAGCCCTAGTATGGCCGCTGTGGCAGTTGGAAGATGAGCCGTGAAATCCATCAGAAATGCCTTACTAACCACTGCTTGGATTTTGGAGTCAAAATCTCAATGTTGTCGGATGCACTCCAAACTCTCAGGATCTGTTGAAACACACACCAGGACATGCAAAAAGGTGTGCGCAAGTCGCTGGTAGCCCTAGTAGGGCCGCTGTGGCAGTTGGAAGATGAGCCGTGAAATCCATCAGAAATGCCTTACTAACCACTGCTTGGATTTTGGAGTCAAAATCTCAATGTTGTCGGATGCACTCCAAACTCTCAGGATCTGTTGAAACACACACCAGGACATGCAAAAAGGTGTGCGCAAGTCGCTGGTAGCCCTAGTAGGGCCGCTGTGGCAGTTGGAAGATGAGCCGTGAAATCCATCAGAAATGCCTTACTAACCACTGCTTGGATTTTGGAGTCAAAATCTCAATGTTGTCGGATGCACTCCAAACTCTCAGGATCTGTTGAAACACACACCAGGACATGCAAAAAGGTGTGCGCAAGTCGCTGGTAGCCCTAGTAGGGCCGCTGTGGCAGTTGGAAGATGAGCCGTGAAATCCATCAGAAATGCCTTACTAACCACTGCTTGGATTTTGGAGTCAAAATCTCAATGTTGTCGGATGCACTCCAAACTCTCAGGATCTGTTGAAACACACACCAGGACATGCAAAAAGGTGTGCGCAAGTCGCTGGTAGCCCTAGTAGGGCCGCTGTGGCAGTTGGAAGATGAGCCGTGAAATCCATCAGAAATGCCTTACTAACCACTGCTTGGATTTTGGAGTCAAAATCTCAATGTTGTCGGATGCACTCCAAACTCTCAGGATCTGTTGAAACACACACCAGGACATGCAAAATGGTGTGCGCAAGTCGCTGGTAGCCCTAGTATGGCCGCTGTGGCAGTTGGAAGATGAGCCGTGAAATCCATCAGAAATGCCTTACTAACCACTGCTTGGATTTTGGGGTCAAAATCTCAATGTTGTCGGATGCACTCCAAACTCTCAGGATCTGTTGAAACACACACCAGGACATGCAAAAAGGTGTGCGCAAGTCGCTGGTAGCCCTAGTAGGGCCGCTGTGGCAGTTGGAAGATGAGCCGTGAAATCCATCAGAAATGCCTTACTAACCACTGCTTGGATTTTGGAGTCAAAATCTCAATGTTGTCGGATGCACTCCAAACTCTCAGGATCTGTTGAAACACACACCAGGACATGCGAAAAGGTGTGCGCAAGCCGCTGGTAGCCCTAGTAGGGCCGCTATGGCAGTTGGAAGATGAGCGGTGATATCCATCAGAAATGCCTTACTAACCACTGCTTGGATTTTGGAGTCAAAATCTCAATGTTGTCGGATGCACTCCAAACTCTCAGGATCTGTTGAAACACACACCAGGACATGCGAAAAGGTGTGCGCAAGCCGCTGGTAGCCCTAGTAGGGCCGCTATGGCAGTTGGAAGATGAGCGGTGATATCCATCAGAAATGCCTTACTAACCACTGCTTTGATTTTGGAGTCAAAATCTCAATGTTGTCGGAAGCACTCCAAACTCTCAGGATCTGTTGAAACACACACCAGGACATGCAAAAAGGTGTGCGCAAGGCGCTGGTAGCCCTGGTAGGGCCGCTGTGGCAGTTGGAAGGTGAGCGGTGAAATCCATTAGAAATGCCTTACTAACCACTGCTTTGATTTTGGAGTCAAAATCTCAATGTTGTCGGAAGCACTCCAAACTCTCAGGATCTGTTGAAACATACACCAGGACATGCAAAAAGGTGTGCGCAAGTCGCTGGTAGCCCTAGTAGGGCCGCTGTGGCAGTTGGAAGATGAGCCGTGAAATCCATCAGAAATGCCTTACTAACCACTGCTTGGATTTTGGAGTCAAAATCTCAATGTTGTCGGATGCACTCCAAACTCTCAGGATCTGTTGAAACACACACCAGGACATGCAAAAAGGTGTGCGCAAGTCGCTGGTAGCCCTAGTAGGGCCGCTGTGGCAGTTGGAAGATGAGCCGTGAAATCCATCAGAAATGCCTTACTAACCACTGCTTGGATTTTGGGGTCAAAATCTCAATGTTGTCGGATGCACTCCAAACTCTCAGGATCTGTTGAAACACACACCAGGACATGCAAAAAGGTGTGCGCAAGTCGCTGGTAGCCCTAGTAGGGCCGCTGTGGCAGTTGGAAGATGAGCCGTGAAATCCATCAGAAATGCCTTACTAACCACTGCTTGGATTTTGGAGTCAAAATCTCAATGTTGTCGGATGCACTCCAAACTCTCAGGATCTGTTGAAACACACACCAGGACATGCAAAAAGGTGTGCGCAAGTCGCTGGTAGCCCTAGTAGGGCCGCTGTGGCAGTTGGAAGATGAGCCGTGAAATCCATCAGAAATGCCTTACTAACCACTGCTTAGATTTTGGGGTCAAAATCTCAATGTTGTCGGATGCACTCCGAAAGGTTTTTTGTCAACCATTCCCTGCGTCTTCCACAAAATAAAACCACAAGAACACACTCAGTGCCGTGCATTTAATGAACCAACGTGCCTTCAAACAGTGACGAAAAACACTTTCTGAGGACACTCAGTTCTCAGCAAAATTAAACAGCATCATCATGAAGCTGTAAATCGATTTCGTTAGCGACAGCGCGGTTGTCACCGAAAGCGGCATGATATCGCCCACAGTCAGCAACGTCGGACTCTGAGCCTTGACCAGCATCGTCATAAGCATCTTCTGCTGCGCGATGGGGAACTCATACCAGAGGCACACGTTGTACACATAGTCGCACACGTCATCATTCTGCAAGAGGCCACTTTTAAGCCCCCACAATGCATTGCGCAGTCCCGCGCTTACCGCAATCTCCGTGACCGTGCCCAGGCCGCAGTACGTGTAGAGGATGACGATGGAGTAGACCAAGTACGCATAGCCGGCGGGCCAGTCGCCCGTGATGGTGATGAAGACGGTCATCGCGATGCTGAAGGTGTTCGTGAAGATTTGCACGAACATCACGGCGAAGTACATGTCACTCACGGTCTTGGTGTAGCTGGAAAGAGAACAGAGACGGGATAACTAGAGGCAAAGTGGCTCGACACTCTCACGCACATGGTGTAGTCCTGGTGCCACTTGAGAACGTTCAGCAGCAGGGGCACTGTGCTCCTGCGGTCGTTTGCATCCAAGACGATCCGGTTCATCTCCTCGAACTTGACCCTGAGCACGTTCTTGAGCATCGGCACTTGCAGGACCAATATGAAGAAGAACATGTCGCCAGCAAAGTTGCCGAACGCCCCGAACGTGATGCACACCATGTGTGCGGCGATCGTGATCAAGTGTCCCGAATCCGTGAACGGGTCGATGCCGGGAATGAGGAACTGCATCACAAACAGCTTCCGGTTGTAGACTACCAAGTAGTACAACGGAACGGACAGCAGTGTGAAGACACCAACGAAGTAGACGAACGAGGACATGCGCAGCAGCTTCGTTATGTGACTGGTCGCCGCGTTCAGGACGTCCTGGTAATCTACGTGCTTCTGCTCGTACATCCGGTAGATGTGTTCCACGGTACCAAACAGCTTTTGAAGATCCTCCTTCCGGTCAATGGCGGAGAATAGCTTGGTCATGCCCTGAGCAGAAAGAGAACAAGGCAACGATCATTCCGGGATTGCCTCCGGACGAGTACTCACCGCAACGGCACTGCCAACCATACACAAGGCCTGCAGCAAGGCGGTCCAGTCCTTCTGAACGTAGACGCCGATATAAATGGTGTACGCCGACAGGACGAAGAAGGTATTGGTGCAAATAATCACCACCCACGTCAGCCAGGAGCAGCGGAAATTCGGATCAACGACGTCGGCCCCACAAACCGATGCGCACTTCCGGCAGAACCTGAGAATTTCGGTCAGCTTATCGCTGCAGGTGGCCATGTTGCAACAGATTCCGCGGAAATAATGGGTCAACTGCTTAGCGGCGAGTGGAGTCAAGCACTCACTAAAGGGAGGCTTAATAATGCCGTCAAGTTGACTGACGGCTTGACAGGTTAATTCAGTCGAAATCAATCAAGCAACTGACACCGTCAGTAGCAATTAAACGCACGTAATCGAGCACAATGGGCCGTTTAAGGATGTCCTTGAATTAATGGCTTTATTGGCTCGCGCCTGGGAGGGGAGGTGGCAAATGTGTTCAGTCGCAAAGTCCGCAGACACTGCCAAGGACAATCGGTGCGTGGGCAAGACGGCGCAGTCATCAGGTGGCGGCCTTAGGCTAGACGAACGAGCTTTACGTCGGTGTGCCCGACCGCTTGTGGAACCGATTTTTCAGCGATGATTAATGAGGGCTTTGCAGGGATTTGCAATTGAATTCGAGTCCCGTCGTTGAATCAGAATCGATATCTTTTTGAGTGAAAAGTAAATGTTGATGGATCCCTCTCGTTGGCAGCAGAGACACTCTTCCAAATTGGAATCGGAGAAGGGGATGCCTAATTTAATCGGTTTCCACAAAAGGGGGATACAATTTTAAGCTCACATCAAGCAGAGAGATTGGTAGCGCCCCCTAACAACTTCTGTAGGACTTATCGAGAGGAGGAGAAGACGCCCCTGTCCCTGTTCTGGAATGGCGTTAAGCTCTCCGGCGAATATGCAGAGACATTCTTCTGATGCTCCTGGTTTTCCTAGCTATTAGAATTCGGCGGTTGTTCTCTTGTGGGATGTGTGGCTTGTGTCCCTATCCTGCTGAAGCCATATGTCGTCCAAGTCCATATCTCCTAACACGAGCTAAAATCGGTAATTATGGCACTATAACATTGACCATTCACAGCAACGAGACGATCTTTATCGTCGACGCAAATGGCATACAAACCGCTTTGTGGATTAAATGGTGATTCCTGAAGCCCATGTGGACTTTCACCCGACCAGAAATGAGCAAACTGAAAATTGCAGTTCTTAAGTTCGCACTTGAGTCCGAAGAAGCGTTGACAAGCGACTTATGCAAATACAGGCGTCTGCACTTAGCCTCTGTCAATGAACTCCTACTCTCACCTCCCCGTGGTGAAATCCGGGAGCCGAGCACCTTCGACTGAAGATGAGGTACCCAACCCCCGTGGGACGTCATTGGCGGCTGCAGACGAGAGAGTGGACGAGTCTGTATCAGGACTCATCTCTCTTTGCGGATGGCGGCGGAGGAGCTTATCATCAGATTAGCCGACGGCGACATCCAGAGCTACCTGATGAACCCCCTTTTAGAGCTACACTGACATATTCGGAGCTCATATCTAAAAGCTTGCCTTCAAGGTCATATCGGGATTTTGGAGTAGAGTTGGCGGCGGAGGAACCCTATCATATGTGGTCAACGATGACACTCACAGCCTCAGCGAGGTTACCGATACCGGAATCATCCAGACCCTTCGCCCAAGGGTACAATAAATGGGCCTGGCCTCCCAGTTGTGCGTGGGTAACCCCACGCCCTCACCACATAAAAAAACAAATCGTTCAGAGACAACCAAATACCTCGGATACTGACGGATTTACTGTTGACCATGCTTTTCGGTTCTTCACGTGGAATGTGGAGTCTCTTGACAAGCAACGTGCAGCGGAAGAACTCGCGGCAGCTCTTAACTGCTATAAAGCAGATATCACCGCCATCCAGGTAGTGCGATGGAATGGGCCGGGCAAGAAGAGGATGAAAAACTGCTACATTTACTACGGTGATTGCAGCAGAGAGAGGCGCTTATTTGGATGTGGATTTGTTGTTCGAGGCAGACTTAGGCAAGAAGTCTTAAGCTTTGTCTGTAAAACGCATCATAACTTTCCGCATCAAGTCAACATTCGGCAACATCAGCCTGATTTGCGCCCACGCCCCGTCAGAGGACAAGGATGATAGTAGCAAAGATGACTTCTATGATCTCCCACAAAGAACATACGATCAATGCCCCAACTTTGACACAAAGATCGTTCTAGGAGACTTCAACGCTAAGCTGGGTAAAGAAGAACTTGCTAGAGTCGTCGCGAAACACAGCCTACACGACACCACGTCCAGTAACGGACTAAGGCTGGTGGACTTTGTCATGGGACGTAACCTATCTGTTGCTGGCAAGCGGTTCCCACACCTCAACATCCATAAGGAGACATGGCAGTTGCCTGATCAATCAACCGTCCACTGGATTGATCACATTGCGATCAACGTCAGACACTCCTCCAATATTCTCGATGTCCGAATGTTCCGAGGAGCCAATGTTGACTCGGACCATTTCCTAGTTGTAGCCAAGGTTAGGATGACGATATCGAAAGAAGTACGGAGTTGAGAAAAAACACCACGGTTTGACGTCGGAAAGCTGCAATCGCAATCGGCCGCTAGGAACATTGCCGACCGAGTCTCCCTGAAACTCTCTGAAAGTTCGACGCTGCCTGCACATTCAAAAGAAGAAGAATGGAAACGTTGTCAAGAAGCCATCAAAGAAGCTGCCACTGATGTGCTGGGTTTCACGACACCACCTGGAAGGAACCCATGGTTTGACGACGAGTGCAGGCAGGCACATGCAGCCAAGCAGGAGGCCTACAAGGCAACGTTGCATCGAACAACGGGAGCTGTTCGTGAGCTCTAAGAACAGGAGAGCACCGGCATCTCAGAAAGAAAAAGAAAGGCATGAGAAGCGCGCGGTCGTGGAGATGGAGAGGTGTTACGACAGGAAGGAGGTCCGAAAGTTTTACCAAAAGGTAAAACAAGTATCAGGAAGATATGGACCTAGGACCAAAGCCTGCAGGGACGAAAATGGACAACTAGTAGTGGAATCGCAGTCGATGCTGAGAATTTGGAAAAATCATTTCTGTCGACTGTTAAACTGCGATGACGGCACAATGTCCGCTGTCAGGCAGAATATTTTACGCAATTTGAACGATGGTGAACACGAATTCCGTCCGCCCGATCTAGACGAAGTCAAGGTAGCGACACCGACACTAAAGGGGAACAAAGCTGCTGGAGCGGACGGATTGTCCGCGGAACTGTTAAAGGCAGCTGGAGATGACCTGGTTCGGCGCATGCACCAGCTCATCTGTAGGATATGCTCGGAGGAAAGCATGCCCGACGAGTGGAATCTCAGTATCGTTTGCCCGATCCACAAGAAAGAAGACCCCTTTGACTGCGCCAACTATGGGGGGATAAGTCTCCTTAACATCGCCTACAAGATCTTCTCTGCCGTTCTGTGTGAGCACCTGAAACCCTTTGTCAACAACCTGATAGGTCCTTTTCAGTGTGGTTTCATGCATGGGAAGTCCACAATAGACCAAATATTCACCCTTCGGCAGATGCTGGCAAAGACTCAAGAGATGCAAATCGACACCCACCACCTATTTGTCGACTTCAAGGCCGCATATGACAGCGTGCATAGAGACGAGCTATACAACGCCATGTCTAGTTTTGACATTCCTGCCAAACTCGTCAGGCTGTGCAGGATGACGATGGAGAACTCTCGCTGCTCCATCAAGGTCGGTAACGAACTCACCGAGACCATCAATGTCAAAAAAGGTTCTAGACAAGGCGACGCGCTGTCATGTGATTTCTTTAACATCGTCCTGGAGAAGATCGTGCGAAACTCACACGCCAACACTAGAGGCACGAACTTCCAGAAGTCTGTTCAACTGCTAGCATACGCCGACGATATTGACGTGATTGGCCGAACTCAGCGAGCCGTCAATGAAGCGTTTGCTTGTATTGAGACGGAGGCGGCAAAAATGGGTTTAGCGGTGAATGAGGGCAAAACAAAGCACACACAACATCGACGACTCGGTCAGAACGTCACCATAGGCAGCTACAACTTCGAGGTAGTAAAGGACTTCGTCTTCGCTCCCAAGTAAATAGTGCGAACAACATCAGTACCGAGATTAAACGCAGAATAACTCTTGCCAACCGCTGTTGCTTTGGGCTCAAGAGGCAATTGATTAGTCGAGCCCTCTCTCGAAAGACCAAGCTCACCTTATATAAGACCTTGATCATCCCTGTCCTGCTGTATGGCGCGGAAGCTTGGACTATCTCAAGAGCGGATGAAGACGCACTTGGTCTCTTCGAGAGAAAAGTTCTGCGTTCAATCTTTGGTCCTGTTGGCGTTGAAGGTTCTTGGAGAAGGAGATTCAACCACGAACTGTACGGGCTGTACAGCGACATGAGTCTAGTCAGGCGTCTACGGATTCAACGCCTAAGATGGCTAGGCCATGTAGAGCGCATGGACAACACTGCTCCAGCCCGAAGAGTCTTCGACTCCGAGCCAGTGGGACAACGCAATAGAGGACGACCACGAACCCGATGGCGCACTCAAGTGGAGAAGGAGTGCGAAATTGGAGGCAGCTGGCTAAAGAACGTGCCAGCTGGAGAGGATTGTTGATCGAGGTTCACCTCGGACTGTAGCGCCACAAGAAGAAGAAGAAGAAGAATGTTAAAGCTCATGTGTATACAGACAAGCATGCTTCAATTGACGCATTGGAAGACAACATTGAAGCCTGAGATACCGGCCGAAAAGTTGGAAAGAGTATGCCAAAATTGGACTAAGCGGATGGACCATTTGAGGCGCAGTCAAGGTCAACATTTGCATGAAATAATGTTCAAATATTTAATTATATGGACCGTACTATCGATTCAAATAAAGATTTCATGCATTTTTCTGAATGTTGTGTGTTTTTTTTTTAAACTTTCCTATAGCATTTAAAATATCACCCTTTATCGTCATTACCACTCCTTGGATAGTATCTGCCTAGAGCTGGTTTCGGTTGCACTCATCAGACTGGTTCACGTTGATTAAAGTCCAACTCCCCGTATGAAACGTCTCTCGGGTAACCCAGACCGGGTTTATAAAAGAATGCGAATATCTCTGATGGTCACAACTTATTGTGGGCCTAGCTTCCCAGCAACCACTCGTGTTGTGCGTGCTATTGTTCTCACACGAGTGGAGGGACCTACAGTTTTATGCCGACTCCGAACGGCAAAGTTTGAGAAGCTTTTTCTAGACAGGCTATACACTTTGAGCATTGTCAGTGACTCGATAGAGGTGGGGTCTTGAAAATTATTTTTGTGGCTCAGAGCTGGAATCGAACCTACGACGTCGAGGTTGGGGTCGACACACATACCCACAACGCCATGGACCACCACGATTCATTGTATAGGACTCGAGAACAAACAGGCTTAGTGTAGACCTACTCAAGGTTGGCATCGAACTGGGAAAAAAATTCTCGGTTATGCGAAGCTTCTCCAAGACCGAACCGCGCCAACACCTGGACCTCCACATGGGCTCAGGACCTCTCTCCGCCGGACGTGAACCTTAGTCAACAAGGCACGATTTCTAAGGCTCGGCTCGACCGTCATCTGGTGCATTGCCTTATTAGCCAGAGGCCGATGATCATCCGATGTGCATGGCCCAGTCGGCTTCGGCAAAAGCTATCGCAGCACCGTTCTTTTGTGTTATTTTCTCTGATGACTACGACCGTAAGCAGTATACGAATATACTGCGTTTTTTCTCTCATCCACCACCCAAGGCGGGGTCTCAACTTCCATGCAAAATTGATGGTTCGCTCTATTGGACGTCCAAAAGTTGCTTGGGCTACTAAAGGGTCTTGCTTTATGTCTTACATCGTGCACAGTCTGACGTGAATGGCGACTGGCAGCTCGTCTCTAGGGAGAAGGTTGAAAAGGCTCTTCCGTCGTTAGCGTCCTTAGGCGAACGGCTTTCATGCCAGCGGCTGGATATGCTCAGTTCCTGCATGGGCTTTGGCGAATGTTTGATATCGTTCATCGCTGCTTCAAGGTACTGGCCGTTTCGCGAAAGGATCTCCTTGCATCACTTGTGTGGCAGACTTCTGTCTGATCTTTGCCGGTGTGCAGGCTTCATTCGAGTGGATATGGAAGCATGCTGAGAAATGAGTATTTTGTTTGGTTTCCACATGATTTCCAATGACGCACGGATGAATTTAAAATTCGCTTTGCAATCACGTTCCACTACTGCTCGTCCCAGCGAAGGCTCCAAGACAGAAAGTACATCCATACAACCCGACAACCTTCTAAGAACATCCCCCCCTTCTTTTAATTTCCCACGTTCCGTCGCAGGCGCTCGCAACCTACAGACGAGCACTCATCAATCATTTCGGAAAATTGTTATCACCCTGTTATAGCACATTTTCCTCCTGCTGGCTGTGCACTGTGTCCAACACCGACCCACCATCCAGCGGGACGTCCTTAATGGTGAACAACAACGACGACGACTAAGCGACGAGAGAGCTGAAGTGACAAAATTGTATATTTGCTAAATCCCAGCAGGATATTGCAACATGTTGAATGAATCGCTCATAAATATTCATTAGCATTGACATGAGTGAGCAGTTCGTTGTGCATTATCTGGCTATCCGTATTCTCGCTCGTTTATTGTTTAGATGTTCATCGTTCGTCGTTCCTCGTCCGTCGTTCGTCCTTTCGGCAAGGATGTACTTTGCTGTATTGTGCATGCAATTAATTGAACTTTCATCTCGTAAATCCATAAATCAATGTCAAAAGTGACATCTGTGTGTCGCATGGTTTGGTTGTGCATGTTTTCATTTTTTTTTCTCTCGGCTAATCATTTGAATGCATTTGCTGGCTGGTGCAAGGACTCGGGGGGATTGCAAAAACTGACGTGATGAGTCCTTGAACTCGTTTCGGGCGGTAAAGGAACTGAATTTCCGATTAGAGTCATCTCCTGTGGGACGATGGCTCTAGGGGAACTTTACCATCTTGGGCACGTCATGTTTCCTGCTACATACGCCGGCAGAAAGCAAGCGGACAAATTAAGTCCCTTCTTCCTCGTCATTATGTTGGAACTTATTTTTATAATAGTAATATGGGTGGCGCTACAGCCCATAGAGGGCAAGGGCCTAACTTCTCAGCAACCACTCGTGTTGTGCGTGCTATTGTTCTCTCACGGGAGGAAGGGACTTACAGTTTTATGCCGACTCCGAACGGCCAAGTTTGAGAAGCTTTTTCCAGACAGGGGCCCTCTTTGAGCATTGTCAGTGACTCGAAAGAGGTGGGCCGCACAGAGCAGGAATCGAACCTACGACGTCGAGGTTGGGGTTGACGCACATACCCACAACGCCACGGTTCACCACTGGAACTTATTTAAGACCCTCCAAATAGGGCCAAGGCCGTTGCGCGCCCTCTCCACTCGTATGATCCATGTTAGTCGCAGGCGTCTTCTGTTGGCCCTTCTCACAGGCTATGAATCGGTTTTCCTGTTCGCGATGAATCAGCCTTAGAATGAAGGTTCGGACTAGGGGCCTTGTATGACGGGCAACTTGGCTCGTTTCATTGGTCATTGTCAACCTGACGACCTATAGTATCATCGGCGGCTTAAAGGCCTATAAACAGACTTAAGACTTTTTCTGTAGCCTGTCTAAGAATGTAAATATCCCAGACTTTCCCCCGGGGCTTCGGTGCTCATTTCCAATGATTGTCCTAGGTTATGAGACTATCCGTGCTTGGAGCAACCTTGTACGCGCTAAGCAAGAACGCTATGCCTCTAGAATTGTCGCACATTGTGGCATCAGGATGCCTTATTTAAAATGGCCTTAAAATGCCCCTGCTTCCGTCCCATCCATCATCCATTCTCCCCATCTGACCGCGAACGCCTCTAGACAAAACGGTCTAGTTCCCTGACAGCAACACTTCCATTTGTCCCATTCCCGTCACACAAAATAAGCACGCACGCATCATGCAATATCACTCGCCACGAAACGTCCTGCAGACGCCGAAATACCTCATCTAGCACACATCCTTCCTCGAATGCGGAGCGCCGACCTAACACAGCCAGATGCCTCCGGCGGCGTGTGCAAACGTCTTCATGCAAAAGCAAATCACACCAAACGACTACCGCCCACCCATCTGCGGCAAGGATCCTTCGCCGAATGCATCGTTGCCCCCCGACACGCTCATCTGAATCTACTCCTTGGCAATTTTCAATTTAAAGTCAACAATAAATGCACAGAGGGAGAAAAGGAAAATATTAGAAATTCCGCAGAACAAATGTCCTTAAGGTAATCGCGAGCACAGCCACTCGCCCGCGCACCGCATGCAAGTCCACCTAATTTCCAGAGAGACCGCTTCCCCGTGCCGACCGTGAACGATATTGAATCACTCATCTGTCGACGTTGCTATTCCACTCCTCGAGCACACTTGTAATTCGAGGGGAATTGTGTGAAATGTCCTTGAAAGGAATTCCCATGAAAACCCCAGGCGGCTAGTCGCGGGCGTATACGTAACATTTCGAGCTGGCTCCGGGGGTGGTTTTCAATTTAATTCAACTTTTCAGCGGACAACTCTGATGGACAGATGTAATTTTTGCTTTTTGAGAAAACATCGATAAATCATATCTGATCGTGAGGGCGACCATTGAGGACGTGGCATTTGATTGATGGCAGGCAACTGGACTGGGACGTGCTCTCGACGGGCGAACTGAATTGGTTCAAAGTCAAAATTAAATTCTCAAGTCATGCACTTCGCTGGAGGGGAGGAAATGGTGAGGGGTGGGGGGATGAGGGGGTACACAAAAAGATGGAGCACAAAGAAATCGGGCAATTCGCTGATGCGGTACACTTTGGGGCATGTCCCAGTTGAAGAGGTTCGATTAAAGGCACACTTTGGTGCGACTTTTTTTTCGCGAGAGTAGGTGAAAATCTTCAAAGGACACTGGGACACTATGGGGACCGTTCCGACATAGGGAAAGGGGTTTTTTCACAGTAAAAGCACCTCCCTTCAAATGAAATATATTTCCACAGCAACTAAGTCGTACGCTTATCCAGCAGTTTTACTTTCTTGGCTTAGGCGCATTTGGCAAGAAATTCTCCATTGAGCGTTCTTGCTATCACCGCAGCTAAACGCGGGTTAGATGCACCGTGCTAGGTCAAGGGGATAGTCCTTTGAAGGCGGAAAGTGTTACTTTCGTCGAGAATTGGAAGGGTAGGAGAGTCTATGTGCTCTTCCAGACGTAATTTCATTTTCTTCTTCTTCTTTGATTGGCGCTACAGTCCGGGGTGGACCTGGGCCTCAACCAACATGCCTCTCCAGCCAGCACGATCTTTCGCCAGCTGCCTCCAGTTGCGCACACCAAGTTGGTTGAGGTCCTTTTCCACTTGTGTGCGCCAACTAGTGCGAGGACGTCCTCTGTTGCGCTGTCCCAATGGCTCGGTGTCGAAGACTCTTCGGGCCGGAGCTGTGGTGTCCATCCGCTCTACATGACCTAGCCATATTAAGCGTTGGATCCGAATACACTTAACTAGGTGCATGCCGCTGTACAGCCCGTACAGTTCGTTGTTGAGCCTTCTTCATCCGCTTTCAATAGCGTCCATGTCTTTGCGCCATAGAGCAGGACTGGGATGATCAGAGTTTTATACAAAGTCAACTTGGTGTTTCGAGAGATGGCTCTGTTACTCAATTGCCTCTTGAGCCCAAAGAAACAGCGATTGGCAAGAGCACTTCTGCGCTTGATCTCGGTACTGGTGTTGTTGTCCCTGCTTACCCCAGGGCCCATGTGGACGACGACCTTGACTACCTCAAAGTTTCTGCTGCCCAATATGACGCTCTGTCTGAGACGTCAATGCTGTGCGTCCTTTCGTGATGACTGCATATACTTTGTTTTGCCCTGGTTTATCACTAGACCCATTTTAGCCGCTTCTGCTTCAATGGCAGCAAACGCTTCATTGACGGCTCGCTGTGTTCGTCCAATCACGTCAATGTCGTCCGCGTAAGCAAGCAGTTGAACGGACTTTTGGAAGATCGTGCCTCTTGTGTTGGCGAGTGAGTTTTGCACGATCTTAGAAGTTAAAGAAGTCACATGGCAGCGTGTCGCCTTGACTAAGACATTGAAGGTCTCGGTGAGTTCGTTACCGACCTTGATGCAGCAGCGAGAGTTCTCCATCGTCATTCTGCACAGCCTGGCGAGTTTGGCAGGAATGTCAAAACTAGACATGGCGCTGTATAGCTCGTCTCTATGCACGCTGTCATATGCGGCCTTGAAGTCGACAAATAGGTGGTGGGTGCCGATCTGCATCTCTTGAGGCTTTTCCAGGATCTGTCGGAGTGTAAATATTTGGTCTATTGTGGACTTCCCATGCCTGAAACCTCACTGACAAGGACCTATCAGGTTGTTGACAAAGGGTTTCAGGCGTTCACCCAGAACGGCAGAGAGTATCTTGTACGCGGTGTTAAGGAGGCTGATCCCTCGATAGTTGGCGCAGTCAAAGGGGTCTCCTTTCTTGTGGACCTGCCAAACGAATTCGTCTTGGACTGATGGAATCCCAAGATCTCTGTGGATGTCGCAGGGTGCGTTACCGATTGTCCTTAGCACTTTATTTTGCAATGTTTGTAGCATATGTCTATACTCTCTTTGGTACAATCCCATAGTTGCATACAATACCTCCAGACGGGTTTTAGCACTTGCTTGTATATAATCAATTTATTGTCAATACTTAGCTTGGGATATTTTCCAATAAGCCGGTACACGTCCTTGCATCTTAATTGAAGCTCTTCATGTTTTGTGACATGCTCCTCCCATTTAAGCTCCTTCCATTTAAGCTTTACATCGAGAGTCATTCCGAGGTACTTCGCTTCGAAGGGTATTTAAACATTGTTTATAAAAACGGGCAAGTTATTCACGATCTTATGCGTGAAATTTATATGAACGGCTTAGCTTCGTTAAACTCAATTCGCTGAGCATTCGTCCATTCGCGTATCCGGTCTAGGGCACATTGCAATTTTCTGCCAAATTCTTCGACCATTTTGGCGGTTACTAAAATGGCGGCGTCGTCAGCAAATGTGCCTAGCATGGTGCCTACCTCCTGCGGTATACCGCTGCTACAGTAAGTAAAGGAGTGGACCAAGAACACTTCCTTGTGGTACTCCAGCTTGTATAGGTTTAAATAGGAGGTATTCGTTCCCACATTTCCATAGAGTCTCCTCGGGAGGAACTGTCGAAGCTTGTGTTTCAAAAGTTCGTGCCAAACCTTGTCACAGGCTTGCGAAACATCGCGAAATGCAGCTGAGCAGACCTGCTTTGTTTCAAACGATTTTTCTATAACATCAGCTACTCGATGTACTTGGTCGATACTTGAATACCTACGTCTGAAACCGAACTGGTGATGAGGAATCGTCTTTCTTCCACAATCGGGCTTAAACGTCTACGTCTGCATGCTTCTAGATGACTGGTCGTTGTAATAGCTTTGTTAGTGTTGTCCAACTGTTGACCGGGTTTTGAAGCTAAGCTGCTGTTAACTCGTGAACGCTATGGCGCGTCTAACTTCTTCTCCTTCATCTAGTGGCGCTCTAGTTGGGTTTGGATCGCGGCCGGACGATCTTTCGCCTGCTGCCTCCAATCTCACACGACAAGTTGGATGACGTCTTTCTCAAGTTATGTGCAATGAGGGCGTCGTGTTCGTAATCTTGTGCCTTGTCCCACTGGTTCGGAGTCAAAGACTCTTCGGGCTGAATCAGCGTTGTCCATGCTCTCTACATAGTCTAGCCAACTTAGGCGTTGAATCCATAGACGCCTGGCTTATGTCGCTCTACAGCCCGTACAGTTCGTGGTTGAACCTTCTTCTCCAGAAACCGTCAAGAGGATCAAGGATTGAACTGAAAACTATCATGAGCTTTTTCATTCGCTTTCAACAGTGTCCATGCCTCTGCGCCGTAAAGCAGGACAGAGGTGATCATGGGCTTATATAAGCTCAGTTTGGTCCTTCGCGGGAGGGCGCTACTATTCCATTGCCTCTTGAAGAAGCAGCGTTATTCTGCGCTTGTATTATTTTAATCCACTAATACTGAGCAAACGACACAAAATGACGTTTAAGCAAATTACAGAACGCTACTGAAAACGCGAGAGTCAGCGTTTAAAAAACACCGCCGCAACACAAGTTATTCGTTCTTGTGGTCCCTCCCATGCTACCACATCAGTCACAAGGGATTAACTACGACATTCCACGAGTTGAGTGGGCGGCAAGAGTAGCTAATTACCGCTCCTTCCAGGAGGATCACTTAGCATCTAATGAAGCATGTAGCAGACTGACCAGACGGGCTCAACATACAAATGCCTTAGTTTTTGCGAAACGTCCATTCGATCACATACAAAATGCTTGCCTGAACAATTGGCTGCTGATGCCGCCGTCGAGAGCAAATTAATTCAATTTCGCGTCGATTGGTGTGCCCCCTTTGAATGGCAACATTTTCGCAGAAGTTTCTCGGTGAAATTAGAAATAACTTCTGTGCACGGCATGTGTGCAGGAAGTTAATCCAATTAGCGACTGCGACTGCAGTTCAGGCACGGCTGTACCTCTGCCGGTGGCAGTTGAGATGAAAATGAATTCGAGATAATACGCCCCGGGACAAAATGTGCGCAGTAATGTTGCTGGCATCGCTGTGTCGAGGTTCTGAGAAAGAAAAGTTGCGCGTTTGCCTAATCAAACTAAAAAATTAACTTTTACCCAATTCGGCGAGTTTGTGTGGATTATTTTGATAATTGACGCAAATACCGCTGGCAAGCAGAATGTTCCCTTTTAGTGCGGTAGTTGGTTGGGCTAATATCGAAATTCCAATGTTGATGAGGTTGGGACAGGAATGTCGGGACTGGACAACGCAACTCTGCTCCGCACAAAGCCACTAGTTGGACGCATGGGGGTGCGCAGAGGTACGTGTGCAAGCTTAGCATCATCTCCGGCGGAAATCGTGAATAACTCTGAGGGCAACAGTAGTTGGGTGATCTTTTAAAAATTTGTACCAGAGACGGGTGGCATTCACGTCATTGCACAGAAGCGAGTCAATGCTGGGGAATTGGACTGGCAACGAACGAAGAAAAGATGAGTTGTAGGCCAAGTATTCGTTTACCTGGACCTCTGCGACATCAGACATTAGTACTGTCCCAACCGAGTTACATCACTGAACCCAATCCCTCCAGGGCGTCTGAAGAGTCTGAATGTATGTTTGTTACCGAGCACAAGGCCAATAGGGTCCCCATCGAAGTACAGTGTGTTCCTAAGCTACGTTCAAGGGGCAATTTCCGCTCCATGTGCTTCAAAGCAACCAAGAAGAATGCGAACAATATACGTTTCATTGAAAATTAATCGAGTGAAGAATCAGTCGAGGAAGTGTCTAGTGCTAATTGTGAGGAATAGACCTTTAATTAAAACAAATCCAAGCCAGTCTTTCACATCCAGTTACAATAATGAGCAAAGCGTTACGTTCCTGACACAAAACTGTTAGGTTATTGTGGTACAATCTTCGCTCGGACTAGGTTAGGTTAGGTTGCAGTGGCTGACTTCTTAGGGCAGTCACTCTTAGGCGTGATTGGCCCATTGTGATACCACGCGGATTGACTTCTCCTAACACTGGAACCAGTTGGTGCTTGTAGTAAGCGATTTAGGGGCCTTCGAAGTTAGTCCATTGGTCTTGGCGAAGCTAGTTTTACCATTCTAGCTGGCTGCTGTCGAACAGATGCGTTGCTCGGTACCCATGAACATAGATTCTGAGCCAGCCCTAGCGTGCTCGTCTGTGTATTCCCTTTTGATCCTTTTCTTTCCCCACGTTGATGAAACATCGTGCATCCTCCATCGTTATCCTGCACAAATGAACGAGAAAAGATGCCAAAACTAGACGGGCTTAGAATCAATGGAAAGGTTGGCGGTACTGGTTTGGTTTTCTCCAACATTTGCTGTGGTGTAGTCAATTTGTCGGGTCGGAAGCTGCACAGGTGCGTGCCGATTAGTGCAGAGCAAAACGACTTTAGACGTTCACACATTACCCTGGATAGGATTTTGTAAGCGACGTTTAGCTGTTGCACGAGGTATGATCGCCTTTTTTGTGAATGGGCCTCGTGGAGGTGATATTCCACTTGTCGGCCATGCCTTCATCCTCCCAAAGTCGGCAGATGATCTGATGCATGCTCCCTACCAGAAGTTTGCCACCAGCTTTGAAGAGCTCCGACGGTAAGCCATCTGAGCCTGCGCCCTTGTTGCTCCTCCGCCTTTTAAAGCCAGTGCCTACTTCTTCAAAGCTAGGTGGCAGCACTACTTCGTCGACTGCGGTTGGGACTTCCTGATTCCGTATCACTCTCTCCTTGTCAGGCCCGCTTAGCAGCTGTTGGCAGTGCTGCCTAAACACATGCACTCTTGCCGACGGGTCTGTAACTACATTCCAGGCATGGCCCAGGAATTTCAGACTTGGCTTGAGCTGCATGACACGTAGAGCCACGCCACCTCGAAAACACTGGCAGCGTTTCCTTTTTCTTTGAGTACTGCAACACTTTTTGATGCAATTGTTGATACCTTACTGATGGTGAGCAATATGCCATCACCGTTTGTGGCATTCGCTCAAAACGAAATTCGATCTTGTCGGCTACGGCCACCTTCCTCGTTGTGCTACGTTGAATAATCCCCGGAGTTTCTTCTGCCGCCGGATCGTCAACTGGGTTGGTGAACTGTAGACGACGTCTGGTGATCAAGTGGGCCAACTTCTGTGATGGTTGCAGGTAACTTGCAAAGAGTGGGCTGCAAACACTTCCGCTTCCTCCGCTGGGTTGGTTGCGTCTACCTCTTTTGTTTTCAGTGCTTGTGGCAGCTTCTTGCTCTCACCAATGATCTGGTGGATTTGTTGGAATGTGTCGGATCCTGGCTGTGTTCCCCGCTGCTCTACCTGTATGTTGTGGTGCGCTTGCATCGCATTACGAAACGTGATATTCCTGCAGTTGAATACTAAGGACCTTTAATGCACCATTGTGATACCAAACAAATGCCCACCATTTCCCAGAGACACACATTGGACAGGACTGAATTTTTTAATCAAATAGTTCAGTCGGCTATGGCTTGCCTCTAAAAAGCCCGCCCGTCGTCGCAGTGACTGGTACGTCCCTTGCGCGTCATTCAGTCGCTTGTCGCTTAGTCACTTAGGATGTGCACACAGCACAACATTTGGTCGGTGGTGGATTTTCCCGGCCTAAAGCGACAGTGGTGGCCCGTGGCGTTATGGGTCTGTGCGTCGACCCCAACTATGACGTCGTAGGTTCGATTCCTGGTCTGTGCGACGAAAACAATCCACACGACCCCAGTTCTTTCGAGTCACTGACAAGGCTCAAGGAGTAATCCCTGTCTAGAGAAAGCTTCTCAAATAAAGCCGTTCGGATTCGGAATTAAACTGTAGGTCCCTTCCACTCGTGAGAGAACAAGCACGCACAACACGAGTGGTTGCTGAGAAGTTAGGCCCTGGCCCCTACAGGTTGTAGCGCCACCCATATCATATTATATTTTATTATTATATATAAAGCAACACTGTCTTAAACGAAATGTTCAGACGACTGATGCCTTTGTAATTGGCGCAGTTCAGAGGGTCTCCTGAGGTTCCATTCATGGGGCATTCTTTGTTCCGATCATATGCTGCTGCACGCTCCTCACTAAATCGTTGCATGCCGCCTTGAAATCTTGTCCGCTGGGCAGTCAGCTTCAGTTGTGTAGAATCTCACTTACTTTGGGTCGGGTGGACGGAATTTCTCCCTTTAATTCGGTTTTAATGGTTCACACTGTCCGACGTTGGGATTTGGTTATTCGCTGCCGTTGCTCGGTATGCAGAAATAGTTACTCCCTCCTGCCATGATTCCTTGATAATCCACACAGTTTTCGGTTCAGACTATAACACTGACTGCCTTACGGCACCCTTTGGTAAGACCTCCTTCCCTTCTTCTTCTTTGTGTGGCGCTACAGTCCGGGGTGGACCTGGGCCTCAACCAACATGCCTCTCCAACAAGCGCCATCCCTGGCTAGCTGTCTCCAGTTTCGCACACCAAGTTGGTTGAAGTCCTTCTCCACTTGGGTGCGCCACCTTAAACGCAGGCGTCCTCTGTTGCGTTGCCCGACAGGTTCGGATTCGAAGATTCTTCGGGCCGGAGCTATGGCGTCCATACGCTCTACTTGCCCTAGCCACCTTCCCTCTATTCTTTATTCTACCAATCGCGGCCACCTCATGCCACTCGTGCATGGGGCCATATCTGCGTAATCCGTAATCGAGAAGGCTTTCGTCTAGTACCGACCATCACTCAGTTTCTTTGGTTTCAATTGATGACGCAGCTCAAAGGTTTCTACTTTTTGAAACCGAACAGCCCCTGTACTGGACACAGTCGAAGATTCCCAAGAATTTCCAATTCCCACTAGCCTTCCTAAAACTGGTAATGGCGTCTTTAAATAGACCCGAAGATCCTGCACATTAATCATTTTTGTTCCCACGTCCATTGTCGCGCAACTCAGTCAAGCCGCTTGCCATCTTCTTCTCTTTTCCGAGAAACCCACCGAGGACGGTGGGTGTTTAAAAATGGAATCACCTCCGAGTCCTCCAGAGACTGCTGCTCATCAGCTATTATTGGCCACATCACACTTCAATCATTCACGCTCTCATCAGTCAGCTGGAAGCCCGAAATAGCCGGCTCAAGAGCCACTTGAGTCCGACTCCGTCGCACCCGCATGGCACGCTCCAGCTGACAGAGCCACTTGTGATGTGCCCATAAATGTGTGCACAGTTCCATCATGCCCCTCAACCGACCTCTCCGCACCCACGTGGACACGACGCAAGTGTGATTTATATGAAAATGCTCTCATGCCATTAGAGGCCCACACAAGGGCGCCAGAACGAGTCTGTTGCCGGGCGCTGCAAATAAAATAACGATTTGCACATCATCCCTCGGCGGAGTGTGGGATCGGGACAATTGCTGGTCACGCCATTCCAAATTTGTGTGGATTTTGTTAACCGAAACAACGCCCAAGGATGAATGGGCCCCGTCCGGCATTAGTGGCGACGAAATTGAATTTAAACACGAGCACCAACCGGGCGGCTGCGGTACAAAGCGCTTGTCATTTGTCTTATTTGCACCCCATCAGCCGGACGCAGGGTGGGGGATAATTTTTCGGAGTCCCCTTCGTGGTGTACTCTCACAGCCACGCCGAGGGTTGGTGCCGGTTGATGGTGGTCATTCTTTAGAGCTTTTCAGGAACCCTTTGGCAATCGTTGTGCAGAGCCAGAGGGTCGGAGCGGGACTAAATAAACGCCCACACAACCGGACAGTGCTTCAAATTCGGAAACTAATTTGACAGAGTGAGAGCGAGCGAGTGCTGCTCGAAGGTCTAAGTCAAGGCCAAGCCAATCGACGCAAATGCCAAAGTGTTCGGCTGGCGGGCTGAGGAATTGGGCGGGAGACTTGGGGACGAAGGCAATAAACACGATTGATTTTATGGCATTTAGGACTCGTCAGATGTGCTTCAGACGGAGCGTATAAATCGAGGGGTTTTGCTTGGGTTCCGGCACGAGAGTCACTTTAAGGGCACACACATCGCTGAATGGGGGATCAATAAGTCTTTGCAGCGCACAGAGTGTCCCAGAGTGTGTGTGTGTGTGCTGCACACCGGGAGGGGGCCATTCCGAAAATGGTGCTCGCTAAATGAAATATTTACTTTACGACTTTTCCTTCAAAGCAGATGTCGTTGCGATTGGCTTTGGGCGGAGATGACATTCAAGTCAACGATCCCGAGGGGGAGGTGGGCGCAACGCCAACGCAACAGAGCTGTCCTGTGGCGGCGCTCACATGTGGAGAACGACGCAGAGTGGTGGGACCATGGAGAGTGTGTTGGTCGAGGTTAGGAAAAACAAGAAGTGTGTGCGTTGATTTGGGGAATGCCATACAACAGGCAACCGGAAGGAAAGACGGACGAATGCAGTTATGGATCAGTAGAAGCATAAATGAACACAAATAAGGACAAGAGCTGCTTTGGAGCTCTACGAGCAGAAGAGGAGAGACGAACACCGGCTTCTCAAGAGAAAAAAGAAGGAGCATGAGAGGCGCGCGATCGGCAGAATAGAGGGATATTACTGCAGGAATGAGGTGAGGAAGTCCGAACCGAAGCCTGTAAGGATGATCAAGGAAACATCGTAGTAGAGTCACAGACGATGCTGAGGATATGGAGAAACCATTTCTACAGACTGTATAACGACGACGAGGAACCAAATCCCACTGGCAGGTAGAACGAACCATTCAACCCTAGGACGATGAAGATCAACAATTCCGTCCACCCATTCCGAAGTGAGGATCGCCATATCTAAACTGAAATCCAACAAGGCTGCTGGAGCTGACGGCCTACCCGCCGAGCTTTTTAAAGCCACAGGCGATGGTAAGGTAAGAAGCATGCACCAACTAATATAATATAATATGGGTGGCGCTACAGTCCATAAAGGGCCAGGGCCTAGCTTCTCAGCAACCACTCGTGTTGTGCGTGCTATTGTTCTCTCACGAGTGGAAAGGACCTACAGTTTTATGCCGACTCCGAACGGTCAAGTTTGAGAAGCTTTTTCTAGACAGGAAATACACTTTGATCATTGTCAGTGACTCGAAAGAGGTGGGGACGTGAAAATTAGTTGTGTCGCTCAGAGCTGGAATCGAACCTACGACGTCGAGGTTGGGGTCGACGCACATACCCACAACGCCACGGGCCACAGCATATTTTTCCACCATTTCGGCCGGTATCTCACGAATAAGTGCTTCAAAGCTGTCTGCCAATGCGTCAATTGAACCGGACTTGTCTGTATAGACATGAGCTTTAACATTCTTCTTCTTCTTCTTCTTGTGGCGCTACAGTCCGGGGTGAACCTCGATCAACAATCCTCTCCAGCTGGCACGTTCTTTAGCCAGCTGCCTCCAATTTCGCACTCCTTCTCCACTTGCGCCATCGGGTTCGTGGTCGTCCTCTATTGCGTTGTCCCACTGGTTCGGAGTCGAAGACTCTTCGGGCTGGAGCAGTGCTGTCCATGCGCTCTACATGGCCTAGCCATCTTAGGCGTTGAATCCGTAGAAGCCTGACTAGACTCATGTCGCTGTACAGCCCGTACAGTTCGTGGTTGAATCTCCTTCTCCAAGAACCTTCAACGCCAACAGGACCAAGGATTGAACGCAGAGCTTTTCTCTCGAAGAGACCAAGTGCGTCTTCATCCGCTCTTGAGATAGTATAAGCTTCCGCGCCATACAGCAGGACAGGGATGATCAAGGTCTTATATAAGATGAGCTTGGTCTTTCGAGAGTGGGCTCTACTACTCAATTGCCTCTTGAGCCCAAAAAAACAGCATTTGGCAAGAGTTAATCTCGAAGTCCTTTACCACCTCGAAGTTGTAGCTGCCTATGGTGACGTTCTGACCGAGTCGTCGATGTTGTGCGTCCTTTCTTGATGACAGCATATACTTTGTTTTGCCCTCATTCACCGCTAAACCCATTTTTGCCGCCTCCATCTCAATACAAGCAAACGCTTCATTGACGGCTCGCTGAGTTCGGCCAATCACGTCAATATCGCCGCGTATGCTTACAATTGCACGGACTTCTGGAAGATCGTGCCTCTAGTGTTGGCGTGTGAGTTTCGCACGATCTTCTCCGGGACGATGTTGAAGAAATCACATGACAGCGCGTCGCCTTGTGTAAAACCTTTTTTGACATTGAAGGTCTCGGTGAGTTCGTCACCGGCCTTGATGGAGCAGCGAGAGTTCTCCATCGTCATCCTGCACAATCTGACGAGTTTGGCAGGAATGTCAAAACTAGACATGGCGCTGTATAGCTAGTCTCTATGCACACTGTCATATGCGGCCTTGACATCGACGAATATTTGGGGGGTGTCGATCTGCATCTCTTGGGTTTTCTGGAGGATCTGCCGTAATGTGAAGATTTGTTCGATGGTGGACTTCCGAGGCCTGAAACCGCACTGATAAGGACCTATCAGGTTGTTGACGAATGGTTTCAGGCGCACACACAGAACGGCAGAGAAGATCTTGTAGGCGATGTTAAGGAGACTTATCCCCCGATAGTTGGCGCAGTCAAAGGGGTCTCCTTTCTAAGATTCCACTCGTCGGGCATGCTTTCCTCCGACCATATCCCACAGATGAGCTGGTGCATACGCCCAACCAGATCATCTCCAGCTGCTTTAAACAGTTCCGCGGACAATCCGTCCGCTCCAGCAGCTTTGTTCGACTTCAGTCTCGATATCGCTACCTTGACTTCGTCTAGATCGGGTGGTAGGAATTCTCTTCTATCGTCGTCCATTGCCTGGAGTGGAAAATTCTGCCTGACAGCGGTATTGGTGTCCTCTTCGCCGTTTAACAGGCTGCAGAAGTGATCCTTCCAGATTCTCAGTATCGACTGCGACTCTACTACGAGTTGCCCCTCTTCGTTCCGACAGGCTTCTGTCCGATGTTTGTACCCTTTGGATAGTTGTTTCCCCCGCTGGTCAAACTATCCCACATTGTTTCTGCAGTAACACGCATCCATTTCCTCGATCGCGCGCTTCTCATGCTCCTTCTTTTTCTTTTTGAGAAGCCCTTCCCTTCTTTTAAGTTCGTAGAGCTCACGAACCGCTCTCGTCCTTCTATCCAGCGTCGCCTTATATGCTGCTGGCTTCGCTGAATGCGCCTGCCGCCACTCGTTGCAAACCATGGGTTTTTTCTAGGTGGCATCTTAAAACCCAGCACATCAGAGGCAGCTTCTCTGATGGCGTTTTGACAACGGTTCCCCTGTTCGTCGATTGTTTCGCCTGGCAGGGTTGGACTCTCTGAGAGCTTCAGGGAGACTCGATCGGAGAAGTTCCCAGCGGTCGAGTAGTAGTAAACTAAGCCATTGCAAATGTCGTCGACTGTCTAAGACGTTCTTCAGCTGATCAAACTGCCTCTGTTTCTCACGATTATACTCATATACGATTTTTAAATCGCAAGTTGGCCTATTACTATCAACAACACCTAACTCATCAGTACCCTCAGTTTTGGTCCATCATCATTAGTGAGGTCATTAACCGACATAAACATGTATAAACAACGACCGAGTCCAAGTGGAGGCTCCATGATGTCACCAAGTTCCATTCCAAGCAGCCATCCTCATTCATTACTGAACTCGCACAAGAAGGTCTTAATACAACAAGCAAACTAACTACGTCTTCAGAAGGCAATCAGTCGTGTGATGATTTCCGGCACATGGACAGCGGAACTACGCACGATACAAAAATGCAAAAACGAATATCCGTGCGGCCCCCCCACCAGTGAAGCAGTGAGCTCGTGAGCCACGTGAGCACGTGAGCACATGGACGTGTAAACATGTAACCACCCCATACCCAGCGACCAGCGCCACATAAACAAGCAAACGAATATGAATTCTCAAAATTGTTTACATCCACGTTGTGAATACGAAAAAAAAAAAGCAGTAAACAAACACACTGCCACGCGCACACACCCGAGGAAACAGCAAATCGAAATAAACGACTGAAATAATGATGAGCCATAATCGCATTTTCACCATGTTATCGCTTTTCGCTCACCCACCACCGCGGGACCACCGCCAGCGACGTGTAATCCACGTAAGCACCTGGGATTCACTCGGCAGTAAAATCGCAACAATAAATGAATCATTGGATGTTTTATTGAAGATTTTATGATCACCCTCAGAGCCGGGGGCTGTTGACCGGGACGGTGATCCATATGGATGCTGGATATGATTATTTTGCTTTTGTTTGCCTTGCCGGCGGGGAGGAGGATGAATCAAGGATGTCATCGATTTGCTCCGGATTGAAGTGCACCCCACGGTCGATTGGGGGGGATGGGCGGTATCGCTGGGGAGGCATTGCGGTTATCGCCAATAAACGGTAACGAATTGGATTAAGTTTCGATACCTGAGGGCTGCGGCATTAACAATGAACAAGGGAGTCCTTGTGAGACCATGTGAATGGGTACGTCAGCACGCCCATTCATCAAGCAGGGAGAGAGGGCGTGGGGGAAAATTAAAGGCTGGGTGCGGGGTGGTTTCCTGTGGCAGACATGATTTTTTTGCGTGGAAAGTTGTGGAGTGGCAGTCGCTTCGTTTGAGTTCGTGACCAGGGGGTGATCATATTTCGCGCGGCAGTTGTTGCAGCGGCGGTTGAGTCAGTGATGCTTTAAACGGAAGTTGACCGACGTACTTTACGGGCGCCACCTTCCGAAGCAGTTCTAGTCATGAAGAGTTCTTGTCGTGTGAAAGCAGTTGGACAGCCACACATGTTGTTCCTGGGCCTGATTCGCCTGAACTGTGGCGCCATTCGAGGAAGAAGGAGAATGAAGCACCCGATCAGATGAGCTTCAACGTCCTGGAACTTATCTGAGCCACATTCTACGACCATTTGCAAGACTGGCCAGATACGAGGCTTGTGGAGCATGATTTTGGGCCCTCGAGTCAGGAGCTTCGTTCGCCAGACCGAAGAAACGTCGGTTTCCAAGGGTGGTTCTACGTCGGATCTCCACTGTGATGTCGTTTGAGGAGCTTGCGCTTGCCCCGAGGTAGACGAACGCCTTTTCAACCTCAAAATTTTAGCAGTCGCTTGAGATGTTTTGTCCTGGGTGGTGTGTGACGGAACGTTTCTTTGCCGACAGCATATATTTAGTTTTTTCCAGCTCCAGCTCGCCTCCACTACGGCAAGTTAAGAACGCGCGACGATGACGATGTCACAGTTGGCCTTGAATTCGATAAGGTGGTGAGTATTGATTTGAAACGCGCTAGTCTTCTCCATGACTTGCCTTGTTTTGGTGTCAATGTGGCGGGCTGGAGTCCGCACTGGTACGTACCGATTAGAGCGGTTCAATACGGTTTGAGACGGTCACACAGTAAGCTGGGCATGAACTTGTTGGCGACGACCAGGCTTTGGAGCGCCCCTCCACATCGAAAGCGACCGAATAAGAAGGTCGGCGTTGAAGAGGCCTCTGCCGACAGTGCACTGATCTCGAATTGTTCCAGTCTTGTCTCGGTACAGAAAGCGTGGTTTCATCAAAAAGAGCGCTTGCAACTACCTTGGATAGGAACAACGCGCACCTATCCACATCTTATCCAAGTTTACAGGCACTAGGCCCTCAAGGCTAATCCTTAGAAAAGGAGCCACTTTCCTCAGACTTTAGATCGTTTAAGAGGACGACATACTCGATTTCGGAGTAAAGACTAAACGGGCAATAACAGGATAGCTACTCCTCCAGTCATTGGTTTCCGCGGTTTCTGTAGTTGTTGTGTTGACATCGGCGTCAATCATCTCAGCCAAGGATCTACGGCGCACGTACACGGCGATTTCTCTTTCTACCACGAGCCTACAAGCCAACTTTTTCCAATCCCCAGGAGTCTCCCAACCACCGCCTGAGTGGCGCACAAGTGGACCCAAGCGATGTGACAAGGAAGCCTCTGCTTATCTCACAGCGACGTCTGCACAAAATACCGCACCCTCAAGTCACCCATTATTTGCTGAGGCTACAATTTCAAAATAACTTACAACGATCAATTTCGAAAGAAAAGCAGCAACTCCTTGCCGAGCGCAGGATGAAGGGTGTCGACGAGTGTCAAAGGTCTGCTTACAAAACTTTAAACACAACAAACTACTTTCAAATAGTTTCCACCCCGCCGGGGACACGTCCCGAGTGATGTGCAATTTGATGGCATAAAGATGTCTGTCCTTAGTGGCGGGCGGCTACCATTTCCTGTCCCACCCACACACGTCCGTCGCTCAGAATTAATTAACTCTGATTCGACGCTCGCTGTGGAAAAGTTTTGAGACATTCAACCAGTAGCCACGGGCGCCCGAGGAGGACCTGAAATAGTGCACGAAACTGAGTGTGTTCTCGGGCACGTGTAATTATGTTCCGAGGTGAAAATGTGCAGCCTCGCACCAGACGAATGCGAGGGAATGGCAAAGTTTCGGCAAAGTTGAGGGATTAGTGCTGTTCACACGGGCGCATCTGGTGCGGGGGGATCCCTCGGTCGGGCTGTCGTCGGGGAAAAGTTCAAAATTCGTTCGAATAACAAGGAATAAAAGCAACCCGCCACCGAGTCTGTGGAAAACTTTGCGAAATCGCAAAACATCACAATCAACATCGGGACGAGAAGGCAACAAGCATCCCGCACCCGCGGCGAGGATAAATCCCACCGGCGCTGCGGAGGTGAGGAGTTCAGTCCCAACTCATCCACTAAATCATTTCCGCTCATCCGAGAGGAGGTCCTTTGATTGTCGTGTCCCCTTCCACCGAGAGGGGCTAAGCAGCGCCATCATATCCTTTGTTGCCTCTAGTTGGCATAACCCCGCCGACGCGCGGCGCTCCACATCGACGGGGGGACCTAAAGGACGAACCACCGCACGGCAGTGTCGTTGACAATCAACGACGAAATTGAAATCAGGTGCTTTTTACAACCGGACGACCGTGGGCCCAGCCGGGGCATATTTTCGTGAAGAGGAACCCCGCACCACGAGGAATGTCGCTGTTTTCCTGTTTTTGTGAGTTTTCTTTTGCCGCGCCAGCTGTCCGATTTGGCCACGTCCTCGGTGTGGTGGTCTAAGTTAATGTCCTGCTCAGCGGCATGGGAAGCGAAGGGATATCCTTGTTTTCTCATCGCATTGTCATCGGATGCGAGGATAATGTTGATGCGAGGAGGATTTCCCTTAAACTCTCAGCCAAGCATCTATAATGTTATCCTCTTGTTGACAAGGACGATCGGTAGGATATACTCGGGCACATGCTGTTGGCGACTGTAAGAGGAATTATTCCAAGCTTATTTTTCTCCGTTAGTTTTCCCCGTCGTCGTCGTCGTCGTCCTGCCCTTCAGCCCAACTGAGTGCTACGGCGATGCATGTCCTCTCGTTGTTGTGCTTTCCAATTGATATTCATGAGAAAAACGTCCTTTGGTGCAGAATAAGCAACCAACAATAACAAGACGTTAAAGAAACCGGGTCGGATGGAAGACGAGAACAAGAAGACGGCGAGATGAAGGGGGGGCCGGGGGAGAAAAAAAAAACGTTACTTGAAAGGGATATGCAAATCCTTGGAAATGAATTCAAATGACTGGAGTATTTTGTGAAATGTATGCCTTGATGGAAATTTAAGGATGCAGTTTCTTCCTCCTCCTTTGTAGTCCTTCTCCTCCCGTTTGGCCCATATTTTGGTTTTGGTTCGCCTATTTATTGCAAATTGAGATTCTATTGATGTGTCCTTATTGGATGTGGGGCGCGATCTGGCGTGGAGTAAACGAGATTCAAATTCGGAAGGAAGGGCGCTCAAAGGATTGCTGCACGGGGTTTCATCCGGAGCTGCTTGGATGGGATTTGAGGCGGAGGTTGGATGGGGGCCCTAACTAGGAAATCTATTCGATTTAATTTGCTCTCCAGCATAATCATCGATTATGCATGCAATTTCAAAGGCGCGGGATTTCACGGAGCACATGATGGGGGAGAGACACTTCTTTGCAAGTCAATGAACTGACGCAAGCTCTCTGTCGAAGTGAAGTGCAACTCTCGATTCGGCCGTACTTTTCAAATGACAGCACTCAACTCCAATCCACTGCCTGGGGTGCACACCTGACTCAAGAATTGAATCCGAAGGGCCATTGGATGCGATGCTCGTTCTCCAATGGGGTCCGGAGAAGACGCGCCAAGGTGATGAATTTGATCGTAAAATCATCTTCAGTTACGAAGCGCATTTCTGGAACAATGTCATGTGGTTCGTGCACCAATAACGATCGTCACGTTACTGTGAATGGTCAACTTTACCGCGCCATGGTTCCCGATTTCAGCCCGAATTGGAAGATGCGGACTTGAAGGACATGTGGTTTCAACAGGATGTTGCTACAAGCCACACAGCACACGTTAGAATCGATTTATTGAAGAGCAAGTATGGCGAGTGTGTAATTTCAAAAAATGGGCCAGTCGATTGGCCGCCTCGTTCGTGCGCTTTAACGCCGCTTGACTATTTTCTGCGGAGGTCTACGTTAAGTCATTGATTTATGCCAACAAGCCGACGACGTAGGAAGAGATCAGAGCCATTATTGAACGCGAATTAACGGCCGTTTCGGATGAAATGGCGGCCGAGTCGTTGAAAACTGGGTCCAACGAATCGACCGCTGCGAACATGCCCCCGATGGCCATATGAACGAAGTCGAGCTCCACTAATAAGCGTGTTGATTGTACTCCAAGCCAATAAGAAACATTTTGAAATATCTCAAATGACTTGTGTTTTATTTTAAAAGAAGGTGTTGGGTCCTTATTGGAAAATCCCTTAAAACAGCAAGAACAGAGGAGCAGTGTGTATTATTAAATCAGCTAATTTTCTACATGTGTAAACTAAGGAGCATGAGAAGCGCGCGATCGAGGAAATGGAGAAGTGATACGACAGAAATAATGTCCGAAAGTTTTACCAACGGGTAAAACAACTATCCAAAGGGTACAAACATCGGACAGAAGCCTGTCGGAACGAAGAGGGACAACTTGTTGTAGAGTCGCAGTCGATACTGAGAATCTGGAAGGATCGCTTCTGCGAAGAGGACACCAATTACGCTGTCAGCCAATACGTTTCACTCCACGCAATGGACGTCCGTCCCCCCTAGAAGTCAAGGTAGCGATATCGAGACTGAAGTCGAACAAAGCTGCTGGAGCGGACGGATTGTCCGCGGAACTGTTTAAAGCAGCTGGAGATGACCTGGTTGGGCGCATGCACCAGCTCATCTGTGGGATATGGTCGGAGGAAAGCAGGCCCGACGAGTGGAATCTTAGTATCGTTCGCCCGATCCACAAAAAAGGAGATCCCTTTGACTGCGCCAACTATCGGGGGATAAGTCTCCTTAACATCGCCTACCAGATCTTCTCTGCCGTTCTGTGTGAGCACCTGAAACCATTCGTCAACAACATGATAGGTCCCTATCAGTGCGGTTTCAGGCCTCGGAAGTCCACCATCGAACAAATCTTCACATTACGGCAGATCGTCGAGAAAACCCAAGAGATGCAGATCGACACCCACCACATATTCGTCGATGTCAAGGCCGCATATGACAGTGTGCATAGAGACGAGCTATACAGCGCCATGTCTAGTTTTGACATTCCTGCCAAACTCGTCAGGCTGTGCAGGATGACGATGGAGAACTCTCGCTGCTCCAACAAGGTCGGTAACGGACTCACCGAGACCTTCAATGTCACAAAATGTTTTAGGCAAGGCGACACGCTGTCATGTGACTTCTTCAACATCATACTTGAGAAGATCGTGCAAAACTCACTCGCCAACACTAGAGGCACGATCTTCCAGAAGTCCGTTCAACTGCTAGCATACGCCGATGACATTGACGTGATTGGCCGAACTCAGCGAGCCGTCAATGAAGCGTTTGCTTGTATTGAGACGGAGGCGGCAAAAATGGGTTTAGCGGTGAATGAGGGCAAAACAAAGTATATGCTGTCATCAAGAAAGGACACACAACATCGACGACTCGGTCAGAACGTCACCATAGGCAGCTACAACTTCGAGGTAGTGAAGGACTTCGTCTACCTCGGCTCCCAAGTTAATAGTACGAACAACATCAGTACAGAGATTAAACGCAGAATAACTCTTGCCAACCGCTGTTGCTTTGGCCTCAAGAGGCAATTGATTAGTCGAGCCCTCTCTCGAAAGACCAAGCTCACCTTATATAAGACCTTGATCATCCCTGTCCTGCTGTATGGCGCGGAAGCTTGGACTATCTCAAGAGCGGATGAAGACGCACTTGGTCTCTTCGAGAGAAAAGTTCTGCGTTCAATCTTCGGTCCTGTTTGCGTTGAAGGTTCCTGGAGAAGAAGATTCAACCACGAACTGTACGGGCTGTACAGCGACATGAGTCTAATCAGGCGTCTACGTATTCAACGCCTAAGATGGCTAGGCCATGTAGAGCGCATGGACAACACTGCTCCAGCCCGAAGAGTCTTCGACTCCGAACCAGTGGGACAACGCAATAGAGGACGACCACGAACCCGATGGCGCACTCAAGTGGAGAAGGACCTCAGCCAATTTGGAGTGCGAAATTGGAGGCGACTGGCTAAGGATCGTGCCAGCTGGAGAGGCTTGTTGGCTGAGGCCCAGGTTCACCCCAGACTGTAGCGCCAGAAGAAGAAAAAGATGAATGTTTAATTTCTTAGCGACGTCATGGCTGCTTATGTGACGGTCCCTGCCAATCTTTTTCAACGATTTTCAACGACCAGAGCGAGGTGCATCCTTTACATCGAAATTTCCAGACCGGAAGCGAGCAAACAATGGTTGTGCTACAGGAACTGATGCAACACCGTCTCCATAAACATCACAAATGTCATTGGTGGCTTGTGTGGCATTCTTCCCTTTTTTTAAACAAAAATTTCAAAGTATAGCGAATTTCTTCATTATTTTCATTTATTTTTGAACAGCTGAAATTTTTGTTCAACTTCTCCGAATTTAAATAAAGCTTAAAATGTCCCCCTTCCATATGGTATGACACAATGTGATTCGTAGCACTGGAGACGACTCCAACGACATTTATTGACAAAATACGAAAAGACTTTTTGGACTACCCACTATATATTCATAGATTACTTGGCTCTGTCAAAGAGGACTATTCAGACCAGAGATGGGCCAACTCGAGTTGATAAGCCGGGTCAACCCGAGTTACGTCCAAACCGAGTTAAATATATGTCAAACGGAACAAAAGCTGAAACTAAAATGAAATAAGTAAATGAGCATCAAACCTACGAGCCATTGTACACAGTGTGGACACACAACTCGTTTGACTGGAGTTATCGGCCATGGACGGAGCACTGTTTGATACGGCAGGTAGACAGACTCCTGCTCTTCTCTCGTTGCTTTGCACATGAATGTATGAGGTTGTTTTGTTGGACGTTAAGGGTTCTTCTTTCTCTAGTCTTTCAAACCAATTGTATTGAGTGAATAGTATAATACAGAAAATATTTGTAGGCAAATTCTGTTATGGGAGATGTATTTTTCTTACAGTCTGCATGTGTACCAAGCTAACCCGAGCTTGTCATGTCCCATCAGTAGGCAAAGAGACAAATCTAAACCTCCTTGGTGCAACCATGAATGAGACCATTTGCGCAAGAAATGGACGAAGCTCTTTAACAAGGTCAAGGGATCCTGTGACGCTAAAGACTTGGAACCCCTTTAAGGAACACCTCGGTACTTTTAAAAATTAACTGAAAAGGGCCCAACGCATCTCTTGGAGATTTTTCTATCGAAGAAGTCTCCGAAGCTTCCAGTCTGAGGATAGTTCTAGCACCATCCCCAAAATCATCTACAAAAACCTGACGGGCAATGGACTTCATCCAGTGACGAAACACTCAGTCTCCTTTTCGATAGGCACTTTCCGGACAACTTTTCAACTAGAGCCATAAAAGAAGACGTATCTCCTCCAAAAACCCCATGCAATCTTATAAATGTCAGTCACACTACTGTCATGTGGGCATAGACAAGCTTTAAACCCTTCAAGTCTGCAAGGACCAGACGGCATCATCCCTGCGGAGCTTCAAAGAACAGCGGACCTCTGTATGAGTCTAGGACATGTTCCCAGCTCCTGGATAAGGGTCCAAGTAGTGTTCATTCCAAAGCGGGTAAATACTCCCATGCCAAACCGAGACCGAGAAATTCTCGATTAGCATTCCCTCCAGATCGGACTGGATGTCTGATAGGCAGACGTTGGATGATCCTTTGCGTATTTTCACAGACGGATCAAAGACTAATGAAGGGGTGGGTGCGGGTGTCTATTCCCAAGATCTTTGAAGCTCCCTGATCACTGTAGCGTCTTCCAGGCGTTGTAAAGGCACAAAATTAACGTGATATGAGAACGGGATCTCACCATCCATTCGGACAGACGCTGGACAATGTCATGTTTAACTCAAAAACATCCCTTAATTACAGGCTCTTAAGGAGATGGCTAAGCATTTTAACATTCACCTCATGTGGGTGCCGGGAAACTGCAAAGCCGATGAACTCGCCAGGTGTGGTACAACCTCCTCCCTATCAACATCAGGGGTACCACCTTCCATGCCGATCCATACAGGCTACCACCTTTTAAAGATTTAACGACCTTTTATTGGTTCTCTTCTGTAATCGGGCAGGCGGTGACCAACACACACTCTCAACGAACCGTCTGCGACGCGGGTTTTTATACCCGCGTTAATCTAACGTTACAGCTCGGCCATCCTAACATCGATGTCTCCCTCGAGATCGGCACTCCCTCCCTGGCAGATGTCCTTGCCCAATCCTTCGTTCGAAAGCTCGCTCCAGTGCTTCATTCCGACCGATGCCATGATGGTATATGGGCCCCGACACTTCATCTCCAGCTTCCTCGTCTCGCCGGTGGCCAGTTGCCCGTTCTAGATCAGCACTAGATCCGCTTGCTGATGCTAGACGTCGAACCTTACCTGAGCATATTTGTTTTTTTTTTCGGCAGAACCTCGTCGGCTTCCTAACTCGTCGTCATCGACTCGCTCTTTCCGCCTCGCGTTTCTCCACGTTCTTGGCGACGTGGTGCCAATGCCTATTGATGGGAACCCCTAGTTGTTCCCTTTTTACTCCGCTCGGTTTGCCCGTCTCCTCTGCTGGCACAACCTGCACCATAGGTGTTGCCGCCCTGCAGTCGGTGATCGATACGCACTTCTGCGTCTTCACCATCTTTACGTGTGGTTGATCCAGCAGCTTCCGACCAATTGGCATCGGATACAGCTGGCTCTCGCCCGGCACAATAAGGACCTCGCACCACGACCAAAGTTGGTCCACCCCTACCTCTGTATTCACTCTGGCACGTCCCTCCTCCAATCCGTTCAGTCGTCTCCGATCGATGGCGTACTTCATTCCGCCCTCCTCTGCAGTCGAGCGTCACAGCGTTGCGCAATAACTAACCAGATCGACGAATGCCGTGACCTCGTACCCATTCACTGTGGCCTCCTTGACATATTCGTTCACCTGTTGCTGTGGTAGCCCGCTTTCTTTCACCAGAAGCTGGTTGGATCCCGTCCCCCCTTCGCCGACCATCCTCCTGTGGGCAGTCTCGTTTATAATGCCAAAATTAATGGCACCCGAAGCATTCTACCCTGCTTCCTATGGACCCCGCAGCTGCTGCCCCTTCAGCTTATCGCTGCTCCTTCTCCCTGCTTCGTGATCTATTGTCCGGACGTTTGCTGCCCCTTAGTCCCAAGACCAAGTCGAGACTTTCCGAGACAAAGACTGGCCTCACTGCTCTCTGCCTTTCTCTGTAGCATGTACTTGACCAGGGTGTTCCCCTGAGCGCGTCCTCGGGATGTTAACATCTTCATTTCGAAGATGTATTCCTGCGTGTCCTCTCCAGCGCGTTGTCGAAGTTCCCGCAAACGATCGTGGATGTCTGCGTCGTCGTCCACCGCCGGGAAGTTGTAACACAGTTCTGAGAAGAACTCCCCTGTTACGCCACGGCTTCATAGCTTCGCTGCTCCCAACAGTTGCTGCCAGACGAGAACTAGTTTCTCGGCCAGGGCGAGAGATCCTCTTTCTTCCCCGCAACGGAGTACAATCCGGCATACGCCTTGGGGTCTAACTCTGGTATAATCTCCGCGACGTCCCTGGTCAAATAATTGTTGCGGGGGCTGCACCTACCCCCTACGCGCCACATCGTCAACCATTCGCCTATCCGTCACAGCTGACCCAGGCTGGGTAGTCGTGAGTTTCGTGACCATCTCCCGGAAGCGCAGCAACTCCTCGCGCATTCGCTGCAATTCTCCGGCCTCAGCCGCACTTCCGGTAGTGGCCGCATTCGAAGTGGCGGCTTTCTCATTAGGCTGGCTGGATACGGGGTGACTTTCCTGGCTCCCGAAGAGGCCACTAATCTTTCTCTATCAGTTCCTCCTTCATTCCAGACGTTGACAACCTCCGTTCCCTGAGCACCTCTCGCAGCTCATCCCGAGTCGACGCTTCGTACTCTGCTTCCATTTCCGCAGTCACACTTAGCAACTGATCGCTGATCGAGAACAACAACAATTCGTTAATCGGTCCAAGAAACGCTGCTGCTCCATGCAGAAATGAAATCTCATAAAAGAACCTCCCGCGTTAGATGTACGCGGGTTTGTCTACCCTCTGTTGTCACACATCGAGGTCGCGACATCTCCATGTGGACTCCGTACACGTTGCCTCACATTGTTTTTTCCCATTCCCGGTCTCGTGTTTGTCATAACATCTCTTCATCTCCTCAAGCTCGTCCTGGCCGGGTGCAATTGTTAGCTTCTTTGCTCAATTTTGTCCACCCACGACCCCATGGAACACTGGGGACTCTCGAAGCGTGTCCAACATGCAGTTCCTTTTTCCCCGACACGCACCACCTGCTGAAGTATTCCTTCTGATCATCCGCCTGAAGTGTGCATGCTGCTTTCCATTAAGTGGATAACATTTCAACAAGATGCATGTGGTTCGCCTCAACATCTTCCGTGACTCTTCGTGGCGGGCTTCCTGCATGAGATACGTTGTTTCTCTTCCCACATCCATCCCGTTGACCTCGGTCTGTGATGTATACTCCTAGTGGCTTGACTCGTCCCAGGAGGAATGTGTTCTATTTCCGAAGTTAAGTCCGGTGGCACAGTCTCGTCTGGAATTTGAAATGAAGGCGGTGTGCACTTCTGTGACGGACTTCCATTTCTTTCAATTCATGACTCTTGCCTTGCTGGTGTCATTCGCAAGAACTCCATATCCACTGGATTCCCATCAATCGTCTCTGTTTTCCGAGTGGAGTCGCTGGCGACCGCCCACCTCCAACCAATTACCACATGCAGCGGCCACCCCGTGTTCCAGTCACCTTCATGTGCCACCACTTTTTGTTCACCAGACAAACGCCCTTGAACCGCGCCTCCACACGTTTGTCTGGCAACTTCGTTCTCAACACTCTGCGGCAACGACACCGTAATGAAGCGACTCCTTACATCTCTGAAGCCTATCTCTGCGACCCGCTGTCAACCTCAAACTGCACACATCCGATTACTGGTCTGGAAACTTTCATCAAAGCCAGCCCATCAACCAAAAATCACCCACTCTTCCGCTCAGTCGTTCATTATCAACTGGTCTCATCTTGATTCGTCTGAACAAACTCAATACCCTCTGACTGTCTGACACACATTTCGGCCAACCTGAGGGCGACCCCATAAAAGACAACGTTCACAACACAATCACACCATTGTCCGCCACGCAAGCCGATAAGCCCCGACCGTCCTCCTGGGCGCCTGCTTTGTTTTCGAACGCTATTTGCGTTCTAATTGAACACATCAAATGGTAATCAGAGGCCGGCCAGCAACCGTTCGTCCGGAAAGCGCCCTCGTCGTCGTCGCTCCGACCGAGCCGAGAACAAGCAGCACCCCCCAAATGTCACCCCAATTACGTATTCAGATTCGCCACAGAATTCGATCGCCTTGAACGAGGAGCCAATGAATAACTAAGCAACACATCCTTGATTACGTTTAACGACCAACACATGGCCCGGCATCTGCACAGTGTCAATGCCGGTGTGTCCGGGCGCGCAGTCGGGTCCGGAAAGTTTCAATTATACAGCCCGAGACGGTGGGATTCGGAAGTTTCCACCCGTGTGCTGCTCCGCTTGCATTCTGTTTATCTGTATCGCATGTCCCCGTTCTGTAAGTCAGCACGGCCTGCCCCCGTGCAGTCCTTTACGACGTAAGCACTGGCTGGTTCCGATGCTGCTTAAGGGAGGCATGTTTATTGCCGCCAACGCAGGAGGCAGCCATGGGCCAAGAGTGGATGTAGGCGCCGCGCCTCGCCCGGGCCATGTGTGCCTAAGTGGGGGTGCTTGTGTGATAAACACAAGAAGGGAACTTTTGAAATTGAATAACGAAAGAAGTTTATAATGATGCGCTGGGGAACTTTTTAAAGACTGAGCTAAAAGTTTCGCCGCAAGGATGCGAGCGTGTGTGGGCAGAGTTCGATGGGTTAAGTTTGTGGCGAAAAACGGATTCCTTGATGACGGCGATTGGCCCTTTGGGTGCATTCGTCTGAAGGGTGTTAGAGTTTGGTTTAGTTCGAGAGAAGTTTGCGGCAAGTTGCAGCGGGCCCCTTGGATGGACTCTGATGCATTGATGCCTTGAGGTCTCATCAGCAGTTGTGCAGTTCCTCAGGCGGTTGCATGTGTGCTCGGGAAGGGAGCAGATTCGTTTAGGGATTGGCAAGGGATTTGGTGGTGGACTTGTGCTACGATTACCTAATGGATTGCTGAGCAAAAAATAGGACGGCGTCCGCCTTACTAACCACTGTCGCTTTTTTTTCGGTCAAAAACTCAACGTCGGAGTTACAGAACGAACAAACTTTCAGAGGTCATTGTACAGAGGTGATATAATAATATGGGTGTCGCTACAGCCCGTAGAGGGCCAGGGCCAGCTTCTCAGCAACCACTCGTGTTGTGCGTGCTTGTTCTCACACGAGTGGAAGGGACCTACAGTTTTATGCCGACTAAGAACGGCCAAGTTTGAGAAGCTTTTTCTAGACAGGAAATATATCAGGCGTACCAGTATGAAGTGAGCGTCAAGATACGAATGTCTCGATAGGGAACATTTGTTGTGAACGAGCCCTAATTTTTTTTTTGTTTGTTTGCTATGACATCTGTGGAAAATATTTAGTGTACATCAAGGCATTGAACAGACAAAATAATATTTTTCCATCGTGTTCAAAATGTGGAATTTTGTACCAGAAAGTGATGATTTGCGGAAGTCATTCATTTGAAGAAAAGGGCTGCAGAGTCGCATCGAATGCTTGTCGAGGCATATGGTGATCATGCTCATAGGCATAGGCATAGGCAACATGCAAAAGATGGTTTCAACGGTTCAGAAATAATGACTTTGATGTGATAAATGAAGAACGTGGAAGACCACCAAAAATGTTGGAAGACGCCGAATTGCGAGCGATATTGGATGGAGATGACACTCTGAGTCAAAAGCAAATGGCAGCAATGTTAAATGTTGCACAACAAACAATTTCTGACGGAAAATGGGTGCCACATGAATTGAATGAAAGACAGATGGAAAACCGAAGAAACACTTGTGAAATTTTGCTTCAAAGACGCGCAAGAGAATCGGTTTTGCATCGTATTGTTACTGACGATGAAAAATGGATTTAATAAACGGAAAAAATCATGGGTTAGTCCGGGACAGCTATTAACATCGACTGCAAAACCAGATCGATTCGGCAAAAGACAATGCTGTGTGCTTGGTGGGACCAGAAAGGTGTGGTGTACCACGAGCTCCTAAAACCTGGTGAAACCGTTAATACTGATCGCTACCGACAACAAATGATCAAATTGAACCATGCATTGATCGAGAAACGACCAGAATTTGCCAGAAGACACGGCAAGGTGACAATGCACCTGCACACAAAGCAAAACCGGCTCAGGATACAATTAAAACACTTTGCTGGCTGGGAGCAGCTACCCCACGCGCCGTATTCACCAGACTTGGCTCCTTCCGACTACCATTTGTTTTCATCGATGGGACACGCATTGGCTGAGCAGTACTTTGATTCCTACGAAGAAGTCGAAAATTGGGTGTCTGATTGGTTTTCTTTAAAAGACGAACAATTTTATTGGCGTGGTATTCACAAATTGCCAGAAAGGTGGACAAAATGTGTAGAGAACAATGGCCCTTGAAGTAGCCAGACCATCTCTGCATACGGGCACACCAAATTGTATGCATGTGTGCAAAAAAAACGTCGCAGCGTGGGAGGAGCCAAAGGGCGGTCGTAAACCAGCAGTGGCTACATATACAGATCAAGTCTTCAGCACATGTGTGCACATCGCGAAAACATCGCAAGGAGTAGCCAAAATGTCGTCGTTGACCTCTTCTCACTCACGACTGTCCAAGAAAACTATTCCAGCAACTAAGATGTACCGTGTGTCATAAGAAAGCACGTTGGCAATGTTAAAAGTGTGTGCAAGCCTTATGCGCTGAAAGACAAAGCCTTAACATTTTTCAAACTGCTTTGCTTAAGCCCAGTGTCCCCATTGGAGGTCGGCTTTTTTTGCAATGATGGCTATATTTTTTTTTTTTCTTATAATTTAATAGTTTTTACCAATTAATATAGAAATTTTGTCATTTCCGTTTTATTTTGGATGCAAATGGGTTGACCTTGGAGGCAAGGTAGATGAAGTCCTTTACCACCTCGAAGTTGCAGCTGCCTATGGTGACGTGCTGACCGAGTCGTCGATGTTGTGTGGCCTTTCTTGATGACAGCACATACTTTGTTTTGCCCACACTCATCGCTAAACCCATTTTTGTCGCCTCTCTTTCAATACCAGCGCCTCATTGGCTCGCTATGTTCGACCGTCGTCCGCGTCTGCTAGCAATTGCACGGATTTTTCGAAGATCGTACCTCTTGTGTTGACGAGTGAGTTTTGCACGATCATAGAAGTTAAAGAAGTCACATGACAACGTGTCGCCTTGCCTAAGACCTTTTTTCACACTGAATGTATCGGTGAGTTCGTTACCGACCTTGATGAAGTAGCGAGTGTTCTCTATCGTCAAACTGCAAAAAATGACGAGCTTGGCAGAAATGTCAAGACTAGACATGGCGTTGTATAGCTAGTCTCGCCGTCATATGCGGCCTTCAAATCGACGAATAGGTGGTGGGTGTCCATCTGATCCCCTTTTTCGGGATCGGCCGTAATGTGAAGATTTGGTCGATGGTGGACTTCCCAGGCCTGAAACCGCACTGACAGGGACCTATCATGTTGTTGACGAATGGTTTCAGGCGCTCACAAAGAACGGCAGAGAAGATCTTGTAGGCGATGTTAAGGAGACTTATCCCCCGATAGTTGGTGCAGTCAAAGGGGTCTCCTTTCTTGTGGATCGGGCAAACGATACTAAGATTCCACTCGTCGGGCATGCTACAGATGAGCTGGTGCATGCGCCCAACCAGATCATCTCCAGCTGCTTTAAACAGTTCCGCGGACAATCCGTCCGCACCAGCAGCTTTGTTCAGCTTTAGTGTCGATGTCGCTAACTTGACTTCGTCTAGATCGGGTGGTAGGAATTCTCTTCTATCGTCGTCCATTGCCTGGAGTGGAAAATTCTGCCTGACAGCGGGATTGGTGTCCTCTTCGCCGTTAAACAGTCTGCAGAAGTGATCCTTCCAGATTCTCAGTATCGACTGCGACCCTACTACGAGTTGTCCCTCTTCGTTCCGACAGGCTTCTGTCCGATGTATGTACCCTTTGGATATTTGTTTCCCCCGCTGGTAAAACTTTCGGACATTATTTCTGCCGTAGCACGCATCCATTTCCCCGATCACCTGCTTCTCATGCTCTTCCCCGTTCTGCGAAGCTGGCTGGTTGAAAAAGCAGATATTGGATCATCTCAGAGATCACTGGATTCCTGGTTTCAATTCTGGAACATTGTTCCGACGGGACGAGCACCACCAGCATACAGCTCTCTCAGTTTCGGTCCAAAGCCAGAAGCTCCTTTCTTTTGCCATCATTAACCTCTGGCCACGCTGATCTTGTCGTGTGACAGGCATTCATTGCGAGCCAAGACGAGACGATGTCATAAATATATGCACCATCCGGTATAATACACTGATCGGTGGCTGTCCGCCTCGCTGATATCTATATCAGATCCTTGTCTGGCCAATTCGTCCGCTCTTTCAGTCCCTTCGATTGATCTGTGGCCCGGGACTCAGCAGAGTTTGACCTTGTGGGGTCTGGCGGACTTAGTCGAGGATAAGTCCCATTTTAGTCACTTAGCACTTGGACTACCAGCCCGAGCAGCTGTTCATAGCATTTCAGGCACTGCTGTACTTGTGCCATTAAATCTGAGCGGTCCGTCGATTTTTCAATAAAATCTTGCTGGCAAATCAACAGAAATGAACAGTAATGCGATACAACAAGCAAAATTAGGATTTCTTCATAATAAAGCAAAAATAACCTTTTCTTGTCAATGGAATGCAAATTTGGAAAAATGGTTTTTATTTTATTTCTCCTGCTTTTTGAATGAACAATTGTTGGAACGCAGTGAAGGTAGAGTCATATGTCAAATGACACATAAAACTAGTGGGTTCTTAAGTGGGTCCTTTTTTAAACGAAAGCTGGCTGTAATGGAAGTGTGGAGGCATTTCTTGGAGGGTTTGAGTTAAAGAGGCACGCGTCGTCAAGGCCATTCCTCTCCTTCTCGACCCGTGAGCTTTCTGTTTGAAGGCCCTCTTTGCTGGATCATTGGTGTTCATGGGCCGCATTTCAGCATTCAACATCAAAATCTTGGTTCTGTCCGTAGAGTTCGGTTATTGTGATGCCGTACACAGTGAAATCGTTGCTGATCTGACTATGATTATATTTTCAACAGACTTAACTTCAGTCGCGATGTTGACTGGACTGGTTTCAAGACACCGGTTTCAACACGACCGACTGGTACTGTCCCAATACCGCCGATTTTGTACACATCCTGAAGTGGCAGACGGAGGGCCTTGTCGGTTGGGCGGGATTGTTGCGTTGGGTTAGAGGACAGCCTCCACAGCTTCGATCAAAGTCTTACCTTCAGCGTTACCATCCCTTGAACCATGTTGGTTGATGTTACTTGGTCTGTGGGACAAAACAAAAGTTCACGGCCCCACATCTTTCGAGTCACTGACAATGCTTAAAGAGTGTTTCCTGCCTAGACAAAGCTTCTCAAACTTGGCCGTTCGGAGTCGGCATAAAACTGCAGGTCCCTTCCACTCGTGAGAGCACATTATCGCGCACAACATGGGTGGTTTCTGAGAAGCTAGGCCATGGCCCTGGCCCTCTACGGGCTGTAGCGCCATTATGCATTTGATTATATTTTCCACAGCACAAGATGCTGAGTTTGCGTCGGCCTTGAAGAACACATGTCCCAGAGTTGTGCATCTGGTTGTGTATAAAGCGGTGAACACATGGGCTCAAGTGTTTAGAGTCTTGTGACCTGACTGTGCTCCATGTCATACCATGCATCTGGACTACTGTGCTTTGCCGAAGTCTCGAGTCGTCCCATGCTAGTAATAAGCCCAACAAATTTAGAGTGCCTCGTCATCGATTTCCTTTAAAAACAACAAAATCCAAAAATTCTTCCCTCAACTTACAAAGCACTCCCTCACCTGAAATGCTCAACAGCTCGATTCGATACAACTCCTCCGCACCACATCGCCACCTTCGCCGTTCCGGACCCAGACCAAATGTACTCCCGCATCTAAGCCTTGTGTCCACACACAGGATCTAATTCCGCACTCAACAGAGATATCCACGTTCAACCCGCAAGACCATTGTAATCCCATCGGCATTATCCTCCCGTGACTGCATCTTGGTTTTCATTATCGAACTGAGAATCCCTACTCAGCGAACGTGTACAATGCTCTTAACACCCGTCACCGTCTTCCAGGGGCACAAAGGAATTCTCGCATGTCTTCGGAGCCAACCCGACGGAGTCGCCCCTGTGTGTGCTCCTCGGTGTCGTCGGGCTCTCACATTTCCTTCAGTCTCCTGTTCGCACTTGACAGGAGAATTGATAAATGCAACTAGCATGGCTGGTAAGTGAAAAGGAAAAAATAAAGAACAACACGACATGACGTACGAGTGGCATTATACGACTGTCACTGGCGCTGATCTCCCCTGGCCTAGGCACGCAGCAGACACTTGCTCTGTTGCTTGGCTGTCGCAGTTCTCATATTTCGTCTGCCCAGCAAATGGATCGATGGCTGGGGGCAATTGTGTACTTAACTCCAGGCACGCTGACAACAATGTGAATTCCTCACGTAGTCCCATCTCGCTCTTGGCTGAGTTATGCGGAAGGATATTAATGCTCGATGTGCTCCTCGCCAGGATGTGGCAATAACATGAATTTATTAGTGTCACGGCAGTTGGTGCTCGGTGCTATTGCCTGTCGATTTGTGCGCATTCGGGCGTATTTTCATTTAACTACGTCGAGGGATAATCAATATTCCTGCAGGATGAGGCTAGAGAGAAATTAAATGCAATTACAATTTTACGGCAACGGGAAGTGATGTACCACAAGGGACCATTGGCGGTCCTTACACCATTTTACGGGTCTGTTCCTTGTTTGGTTGGGTTGGTTGGTTTGGTCTGGTTCTGATACTGGTTCCAACAAGACAGAGGACCGCAGCGCTCGAAGTTGTGGTGGGGACTGCCGACTGGATCAGTTGAAGATCATACGACTTGAGAAGCCTAAGTCCCTAGGTTAGGCTGGGTATGTGGACTGACGCGTCGGAGGCCCGACACACTTAGTTCATTGTAGACCCATCGTGATACCCAGAGGCGGTGTGGTTCTCTTTTTCCGTTTCTTGTGCCCAGTCCCTCATGCCACACTTCCGGTTATTTCCTTCGCCACCTGTTTTCTATTCCAACCTCTGTCAGTTCATTTAGGTCACGTAAGAAATGTTTTCCTCAATTGGACAGAGGCTGGGACATTGACAGAGGTAGTGAGGAGTGTCCTCCATTTCCTCCTGCCGATGTAGACACTCATTTTGATTTCGTGGTACTTCACATGGCTATGGCGAGTAGTTGCAGTTGGCCAGCACTGCATAGGCCAGTTAGTGCTCCGACTGCTGTCTTTATCACATTCCAAGAGTTATTCTATTCGTGGAAGGTGGTTGTCTTTTCCACCGTTCATTTGCTCCTTCTACTATCCAATCATTCACATTCCTCTTGACATCTGCCAGAGGGGGGTGAATGCTTAGGATTGCCTGAGTTGGGTCGATTTCGGCCACCTTCCTGACAAGTTCGTCTGCCGTTTCGTTTCCGGGTATGTCTCGGTGACCCGGCACCCAGCAAAGAATAATCGATTGCTGCATGCTGAGAACCTTAAGCTCTTCGCCGTACCACCCGACCAGCATGGACTTAATCTCCGTCGCAAAAATTGCTTTCATGGCTGATTGACTGTCAATAAGAGTTAGTGATACAAGCCGTTGGTATCTCCAACATTGATATCATTTTGGCCGATTCTTTGACCGCCAGGACCTCCAGTTGAATTGAGAAACACTGCCGTAATCAGGAATCCTGATGGAGCAGTGCATGTTTAACTGTTCGGAGTAAATGGCTGTTTTTATACTCATCTTCGACCATCTGTGTATGCTTGGATGGTTGATGGGTTCATTGGTATTCCACTCCCCCTTGCTGGGAAATGGACAGCGAAAGGGTCCAGCGAAGTCGAAGTAAGGGAGAGTGTACTCTGTTCGATCTTCATCTAGTACACATGCATTTCCAGTCCGGTTTAAGAGTCAGAATTTAGATTGAGTAATTCTAATGACGGTCTTTGCAGCTGTCATCTGTGGGTGGAGGTCTAGTGGAGGAGGAGGTTATGTAAAACCTCGCTCCTGTGACTCCTAGACATGCAGGTCTCTGTATTCTTGTTAGTAGTTTAAGGCTGACGGTTTTTAGAGCACCACATCATCGTCGTATTCGATTGCCTTGTCTCCCGAGAATCTGAGTTTGTCTAAAATGTCATTAACCACTAGGGGGCGCAATTACACCTCCTTTTGAGGAGCCCATTGAGGCAACGACCTTAATAGTTGAATCCCCCCAAGAAGCGCAAGTAGGTCCTTAGTACAAGCTCTGATGTCAATCACTTTAGAGGGATATCGAGGTCAACTTTCAAAGCTGCCTCGCCAGTCAATGACGTCTAGGCGAAGGATGAAATAAAATAATAATAATATTGGTTGCGCCACAGCCCGGGCCTAGCTTCTCAGCAACCACACGTCTTGTGCGTGCTATTGTTCTTTCAGGAGTGGAAGGGACCTACCGTTTTATGCCGACTCTGAACGGCCCAGTTTGAGAAACTATAGGAGTGCTTTTTACCTAGAACTGGAAGAAGGATCAGCTTCACAATCAGCTTTCTTTCACTGGTGCACCACCCTGCATATTATTGTCGGAATTGCTAGAAATTATAATCCACTCTTTAATTTTACTGAGTTCAACTTGTTACTGTGCTCACCAAGAATATGCGACTGACTGATTGTCCACATAACTGTAACCATGTACTCCTGTCATTGACAGACCTAAATCAAAGGTGGACGGTTTTCTTCGGGGCTAAGGATGGTGGTGGATGGTCTGTAAGTTGTATTGTGCTGCTGTCCACTCTGGTCTAAGGTGGGGACGCGTGGGTGCTAAAGGTTGTCTTCCACGCACAGCACGACGCCGACGCAGGAAGCCGCCTAGCCCTCAAACTGACAGCGTGCGATGCAGATTCGCCCTGGAGGTCGGCTAACATAAAGGGAAACCCCTGCTATTGGTGGAACAAAGAGATCAAAGCGAAACGCTTAAAAGCCTGACCCAAGTCTCAGCACTTACTTTGGCTGAAGACCCCCCTTTTTGCCGGATGATCTACTGTAGGCTAGAAAGCTACACACGACGTCTTAGCACGCTGGTCTGCGTTTGTCTTGCATCCTTTTAGTGTGGGATCCAAGGTTAAGCTTAAATATTTGGAGCTGGCAGATAGATAGAGCAAGAAAGTGAGGAATTTCGATTTTAGAGGTGAATAGGTGAAAAGAAAGCGCATATTTGTGTCGTGTCTTATGCTATGTCTTCCTGACAATATGACTAAGCACAGGAGGGATTACATCCCCATGCCGTGTAGTTCAAACAGGGAATGTTATTATGTGACGGCTAGTTCCTCGAATGCGATATCGACCGGCATCACGTGCTGAAGACCAGTGGCAATACTGCCAAGAAGCGATCAGAAAAGCCGCCGCTGAGGTGCTAGATTTCTCTTTGCCACCAAAAAGAAAGATGAAGAATGTCAGCACGTTAACAGTCTGACTGGTCAATATCAGTGCGGGTTCAAGCCAGCAAAATCCACTGTTGACCAAATATTCACTTTACGGAAGTCTTTGAAAAGACCCAGGAGTGGAACTTTGTCAACACCAGAGGCACGATCTTCCACAAATCTGAGCAACTGCTCGCATATGCCGACGACATTGACATCATCGAACGAACACAACGGGCTGTCAGTGAGGCGTTTGAGAGCATCGAGAAGGAAGCGGCCAAGATGGGGCTGGCGGGTAATGAGAGTAAGACGAAGTATTTGCTGTCCACCAACACCGACGTCTTGGACAAAACGTTTCTAGAGACAGCTATAACTTTGAAGTAGTGAAAGACTTTGTCCACCTAGGCTCCGAAGTTAATACAAGCAATGAGACCACCGCGGAGATACGACGGAGGATCACGTTGGCCAATCGCTGCATTTTCGCACTTGGAAGGCCACTGAGGAATAAAGCCATCTCTCCAAGAACCAAGATGTCCCTATATCAGATCTTGACAGTCCCAGTCCCGCTGTTTGGCGCAGAGGCATGGACACTAACTAAAGCGGACGAGGATATTCTTGGTCGCTCCGAATTATCTTCGGCCACGTATGTTCGGATAGTGCTTGGAGGAGGAGACTGAACGACGAGCTGAACACCGACATTGACCTGGTCAAACGAATTCGAATCTCCGTCTCAGATGGCTAGATCACGTCGAGCGAATGGACACCAATGCTCCGGCCTGGAAAGTCTTCGACTCCAACCTCGAGGGACAAGGCGGTAAAGGAATACCGTGCCTGAAAAAGTTGTACGTGCGTGGCTGGAAGCAACTAGCACAAGACCGGGCTAGATGGAGAGGCATGTTGGCTGAGAACTAGTCAAGGAAAGAAAGAAGCTGCTTGAATGCAACGACTATATGCCTGCGGATCCGCTTTGTTAAATGCTGATTGGCTTCAGGTAAGTGAGTAGGTCAATCCGCATTATGGACCTAGGGGCCTTCACAAGTGTGACTGCCACGTCCTCCTCTTCAAGGAAATGCCATCCCTTCCTCCAACGCTCCAATCCAATCCATCATGACTACGAAGAACAGCGACAACACTTACTTTCAAACCCCCCAATAAAAGCAATGAACTGCACGGACACTGATTCATTTCGCAAGCAGTCACTTGCGAGAACTAGATTGCATGTTAATATTTTTTGTCGTGACAATAAATGCGTTCATTAAATCCACCCTTTCGTTCGGCAGCCCTTGGCCGAGCATCTGCACGGCACGACCCCCCGCCGGGCTGAGGGAGGCGATTTGTCAGCACCCCTTCGGGTGCCTTTGTTTATCATGATGAAACGCCGTTCATTAAGGACGTTACAGTGAATGGGTGGATTGAAATGAGTGATGCGTTCCCACTTGGAAATCTGTTTACTCTGTTGAGTATAAATGATAAGCGATTATTTAGAGGACATCCGTGCAATCAGTTGAATTGAATTTTCGCTCCCCGATGAGTTGGACAAGAAGGATTGAGCTGAACAAATGCTTGGAGCGGTGGCTGCTGATGGGGGAGTGGTTTTTTGATGATGTTGATGGGATTCAGGAGAAGAGGGGTTCTATTGGAGATCTTCTCAGCTTTCCATGCCACGCTTGAGGGGATGCTTTTCAAATGTTCGCCTATATTGACTAGGACACCGTGAACCGAGAGACATGGTGGTGTTTGGTGAACGATTGTTGGACAGCAGATGGTATGAGTGCCCGGGGGGGGCTTTCGAAAGTGGTGCGTGGCTAGTGAGCGAGCTGAGCCTATGGTGCAAGTGTGGGAAGCGAGCCTACAGAGACACTTGTGCTCGATAGACCAATACGATTTCGTTCATTATTGAGGTTGGGCATCGAATGGGTGGATGAGGGTGGTCACAGGCTTATCACTTTTGTTGGCGAAAACGGTGCACTTGAAGTTTCTGGCCCGAGCTCGTGGTACGAGGACTTATTGCCTGGAATTCTAATGGTTTCATTATACACACTGTGCTCTTGTGCTGTTGTTCAATCTGCAGCTAAGCATTTTTGTATATTTTCTTTGTCATCTCTCAACTGCCACAGTGAACCCATTCGGCGTACCTTTGGCCTCTATACACACTCTGTTTTCGTATGTGCACTATTCGATTCTGAGAGTGTGGAATGCATTCGCAGACTAATACGTACAGTGGTTAGCAAAAGATCACATTACGGCAGATCCTCGAAAATACCCAAGAGACGCAGATCGACTCCCACCACATATTCGTCGTCTTTAAGGCCGCATATGACAGCGAGACTAGCTAAACAACGCCGTGTCTGGTCTTGACATTTCTGCCAAGCTCGTCATTTTTTGCAGGTTGACGACAGAGAACACTCGCTACTTCATCAAGGTCGGTAACGAACTCGCCGAGACCTTCAGTGTGAAAAAAGGTCTTAAGCAAGGCGACACGCTGTCATGTGACTCCTTTAACCTCTAAGATCGTGCAGAACTCACTCGCCAATACAAGGGGCGCAATCTTCCAAAAGTCCGTTCAACTGCTTGCTTACGTGGACGACATTGACTTGATTGGACGAACACAGCGAGCCGTCAATGAGGCGTTTGCTGCCATTGAAGCGGAAGCGGCTAAAATAGATCTAGGGCAAAACAAAATACATGCTGTCAGCACGGAAGGACGCACAGCATCGACGTCTCGGACAGATCGTCCTATTGGGCAGCAGAAACTTTGAGGTAGTCAATGACTTCGTCTACCTAGGCTCCGGAGTAAATAGGGACAACAACACCAGGACCGAGATCAAGCGCAGAGGTGCTCTTGCCAATCGCTGCTTCTTTGGGCTCAAGAGCCAATTGAGTAACAGAGCCACCTCTCGAAACACCAAGTTGACTTCGTGTAAAACTCTGATCATCCCTGCCCTGCTCTATGGCGCAGAGATATGGACGCTATTGAAAGCGGATGAAGAAGCTCTTGGTTGTTTTGAGAGAAAAGTTCTGTGTTCAATCTTTGGTCCTGTTTGCGTTGATAGCGTCTGGAGGAGAAGGCTCAACCACAAACTGTACGGGCTGTACATCGGCATGCACCTAGTTAAGCGTCTTCGGACCCAATGCTTAAGATGGGTACGTCATGTAGAGCGGGTGAACACCACAGCTCCGGCCCAAAGAGTCTTCCATATCGAGCCATTGCTACAGCGCAACAGAGGACGTCCTCGCACTAGATGGCGCACAGAAGTGGAAGAGGACCTCAACCAGCTTGGTGTGCGCAACTGGAGGCAGCTGGCGAAAGATCGCGCTGGCTGGAGGGGCATGTTGAGGCTTAGGTCCACCCCAGACTGTAGCGCCAATCAAAGAAGAAGAAGATGATGAAATTACGAATTTTGCTCGTAAGCATAAGCGTCGTCTGGAAGAGCACATAGACTCGGCTGTCCTTCCAATTCTCGTCGAAAGTAAGGCTTTCCGCCGTCTTCAAAGGACTATCCCCTTGACCTAGCACGGTGCATTCAACAAGCGCTTAGCTGCGGTGATGGAGAATTTCCTGCGCCTAAGCCAAGAAAGTAAAACTGCTGGATAAGCATACGACTTAGTTGCTGTGGAAATATATTTCATTTGAAGGGAGGTGCTTTTACTGTGTAAAAATCCCTTTCCCTATGTCGGAACGGTCCCCATAGTGTCCCAGTGTCCTTTGAAGATTTTCACCTACTCTCGCGAAAAAAAAGTCGCACCAAAGTGTGCCTTTAATCGAACCTCTTCAACTGGGACATGCCCCAAAGTGTACCGCATCAGCGAATTGCCCGATTTCTTTGTGCTCCATCTTTTTGTGTACCCCCTCATCCCCCCACCCCCCACCATTTCCTCCCCTCCAGCGAAGTGCATGACTTGAGAATTTAATTTTGACTTTGAACCAATTCAGACCAAGCTCACATCATATAAGACCCTGATCATCTCTGTCCTGAGTTCTGTTCAAACTTTGGTCCCGTCTGCGTTGGAGGTTTCTGGAGTAGGGGCTGTACAGCGACATGAGTCTAGTCTACGGATTCAACGGTGGTTAGGCCATGTTGAGCGCATGGACAACACTGCTCCAGCCGGAAGTGTTTTCGTCTAGGAACCAGTGGGACAACGCAATGGAGGACGACCACGAAGTCGATGGTGCACTAAAGTGGAGAAGGACCTCAACCAACTTGGCGTGCGAAATTGGAGGCAGCTGGCTAAGGATCGTGCCAGCTGGAGAGGCTTGCTGGCTTAGGCCCAGTTTCACCCCGGACTGTAGTAACATAAGAAGAAGAAGAAGCTTTGCAGAATTGGCACTTAGCTTCACTGAGCCATAGAGCCATAAACTACGGACATAGCGAGGGTGTATCGGATAAAGTACACGGGGTGTTTTCAACCAACACAAGACAACTTGGAAGTGTGTGTACGCGACAAATGAAGTGGTTAACCATCACACGCCCTTTACAAAATTTAACGAAACCTAACTCACGACGACGAAGAAAAGAAGCGCACTCCTCACTATTCTCAGACCCAGTCTGTGTCGGCTAACGATGAGGGAATACTAACAAAGCGTGAACTAACAAAGGTCCATTTACAGAATTATGGGGATATCGGGATGGTTGACATGCCACGACGCGTACGACGATGTAAGAGGCCCCCTTTGGGCCTCAGAGTGGGACAACGAAGGCTTGGATAAAACCTGCTTTGCCCCGTCTAACCACTGGCCCAACACAACCTAGAGATGTTAGACGAAGTGATGTCGAATGTATACGAGTCTGTTCAAGGACATGGTCAAGACTCTGACGAATTGTAGGCAGTCACAACTAGAAGGACTACGCAAACAATTCATAATCTCCTTTAAGAGTGCTTCAAGGCAACACCCACTTGCAACAAACCCCAAGGAAAGACTGAAAATAACGATTTTCCTAGAACTCATGCCAACACCAACGGACGCTTCTCCGAATCAACTCCAAAATCGCAGGCAATCAAAATGATTCCCAAGTTTCATGAACTTTCCACGCCCACAAGCCCCACATCACCGTCTGCCCAATGTTTCCACCGTGAAATGCCCCTTCTTGGCAGTCCAATCGACTGGCTGCTGTCCTCGCCAGAAAGCTGCGTTAAATTAATTGGATTCAAGGTCACTGCCCTGGGAAAGTGGCCGCTCTTGCAGGTCTCGCTAAATCAATTCTCTGCGAGCGAGAAGGAGACGAGGAGCGGCGCACACTGTTAATTAAGAGACCAAGTCGAAGGCATGGAATTGAATCCTCAAAGGTGATCCTTGCGACCTCGCTGAACAAATTTAATTTGCCGGCTCGCTTGAGAGGGACACCCTTTTCGCTGGTAATTGAGTTCATCGGCACCGCCAACGCTCACGCTGGCGCCCACGCTCGTCGAGCGCACTGCTCAGACAGAAAATCCCGCCTTCAAGGCTTCGAGGAAATTTTCGCCGGTGCGTACCCGCGTCGGAAATTAATCAGCCATAACCACGGCAACGCACCGCGGTGCGTCGTGTAAATAACAATAGCGGTCGCAATTGGATCCGGCCGGAGGCGTCGTCTTGCCGTCGCTACGTGAGGACGGGGCATTGTGTCGGTTCAATCGGAGCCGAGTTGGAGGGCAAATAAATTTCGAATTAACCATCAAACGCCTTCGCGAATGTGCCTTCGCCGAGGATATCCCTTCGGAGCGGAGTGCGGAGACATACGTCAGTGTACTGGCCAACGGACGGGGTCATAAATTGCCGAACGGCTTAATTGGAATATTTTGACGTTCGGATAGCATTCAGTCGCGACGTTAACGAGATCAATTTCGATTTAACGGCTGTGGAAAGTCGGTTACGGCGATGGGACGTTTTGCCTTGGATTCTTACTCCTTCGCTCATGTCATTCCATTTGTTCGTGATGACAGAGGAGGCGTTCCCAGAAATGTCGTTGCGATGAAATATGTCCTGGTACGTGATTCAAAGTTGCTATGAATCTCAACTGCGACCACGGGCCTAGAGGGACAAGTTCAAAGCAACGCATGCGGTGACGACGAAGCCATGTTCACGGTGTTCAGTTGTGCAAGGTAAAGAGCTTAGCTGTGGAAGTTTATTGGTTCTTCGTCGTTGTTCGGAGCAATGCCCTTAAAATTGTTCTTGGCCATTTTAACGCAAAGCTAGTTAGAGAGAACATCTTTGGTGGTACGGTCGGGAAGCACAGCCTACACGACACCACATCCGATAACGGATTTAGGCTGATCGACTTTGCTGCGGGGCGAAATTTTGTAGTAGCCAGCACAAAATTCCCACATCTCGATATTCACAAAGGAACATGGCGATCTTCTGATCAATCAACCATCAATCAGATTGATCACATTGCGATCGACGCAAGGCACTCCTCCAGTATTATAGATGTCCGAACGTTCCGAGGTGCCAACATTGACGCGGACCACCACCTTGTTGTAGCCAAGGTAAGGTTGCGGATATCCCGAACACCGCCAAGACAAAGAAATACTGTGAGGAAGTTCAACGTCGGCCGGCTACAATCGCAAGAGATTGCCAAATCCTTTTCCGATCGTGTCTCCCTCAACCTCTTAAGAAATCCTACGCCGCCAACATCAAGTATTGAAGACCAGGGGCAACATTGCCAAAAAGCCATCAGAGATGCCGCCGCTGAAGTGCTGGGTTTAATCCGCCACCACAACGAAACCCCTGGCAATGAGTGTCAGGAAGGCGAATGCAGCCAAGCAAGAAGCATACAAAGCGGCACTGCAAAGAAGGACAAGAGCTGCCGGGGGCTCTACGAGCAGAAGAGGAGAGACGAACACCGGCTTCTCAAGAGAAAAAAGAAGGAGCATGAGAAGCGCGCGATCGGCAGAATAGAGGGATATTACTGCAGGAATGAGGTGAGGAAGTCCGAACCGAAGCCTGTAAGGATGATCAAGGAAACATCGTAGTAGAGTCACAGACGATGCTGAGGATATGGAGAAACCATTTCTGCAGACTGTATAACGACGACGAAGAACCAAATTCCGTTGTCAGACAGAAGGAACCATTCAACCCCAGGACGATGAAGATCAACAATTCCGTCCACCCATTCCGAAGTGAGGATCGCCATATCTAAACTGAAATCCAACAAGTCTGCTGGAGTTGACGGCCTGCCCGCCTAGTTTTTTAAAGCCACAGGCGATGGTAAGGTAAGAAGCATGCACCAACTAATATAATATAATATGGGTGGCGCTACAACCATAGAGGGCCAAGGCCTAGCTTCTTAGCAACCACTCGTGTTGTGCGTGCTGTTGTTCTCTCACGAGTGGAAGGGACCTACATTTTTACGCGAATCCGAACTGCCAAGTTTGAGAAGCTTTTTCTAGACAGGAAATACACTTTGATCATTGTCAGTGACTCGAAAGAGGTAGGGTCGTGAAAATTAGTTCTGTCGCTCAGAGCTGGAATCGAACCTACGACGTCGAGGTTGGGGTCGACGCACGTACCCACAACGCCACGGGCCACCGCATGCACTAACTCCTCTGTAAAATATGGTCGAAGGAAAACATGTCCGATGAATGGATCCTCATCGTTGTTTGCCCGATCCACAAGAAAGGAGACCCCTTTGACTGCGCCAACTATCGGGGGATAAGTCTCCTCAACATCGCCTAAAAGATCTTATCTGTCGTACTGTGTGAACGCCTAAAGCCATTCGTCAACAACCTGGTCGGTCCATAGCAGTGGCTTTAGGCCAGGAAAATCCACCATCGACCAAATATTCACACTTCGGCAGATTTTGGAGAGAACCCAGGTGCAACAAATCGATACCCACCACCTGTTGAGCGATTTTAAGGCCGCGTATGATAGCATTTATAGAGACGAGCTATACAGGGCAATGCCTAGTTTTGGCATCCCTACCAAACTCGTCCGTTTGTGTAGGATGACGATGGAGAACTCTCGCTGCTCCATCAAGGTCGGTAAAGACCTAACCGAGACCTTTGATATTGTGGTGACCCACAATAAAACTCCTTATCACTCCACGAACACCATTCACGAACATAGGCTGTCAACAGGGGTGCCAACAAGCACGCCATGAGCCAATGTTCGCTCTTTTCTTCTTCCCTTTTTCCTGCTGGCCACGGACTCGATCGGACGCGCAGACTCGCATTAAACTATTTTGTTTGTATGTACTAACCACGGACATTGTTAATTAGTTAAATAAAGTTTGCATGTACTAACCACGGTACACAACAATATCAAAAAAGGATTCAGACAAGGCGACGCGCTGTCATGCGACTTCGTTAACATCTTTCTGGAAAGAAACTCGAACGCCAACACCAGAGGCACAATCTTTCAGAAGTCGTACCAACTACTCGCATATGCCGACGATATTGACAGAACGCAGCGTGAGACCAATAGCGCTTTTGTGAGTATTGCAACGGAAGCCACGAAGATGGGTTTAGCGGTAAACGAGGGTAAGATCAACTATATGCTGTCAACGAGAAAGGACACCCAACACCGACGTCTCGGTCAGAACGTCACGGCAGACAGATATAACTTTGAGGTAGTTCAAAACGTTGTCTACCTAGGAACCGCTAATAACTCAGACAACGACACCAGCGCTGAAATCAAACGAAGAATAACTCTTGCCAATCGGTGCTTCTTTGGGCTAAGAAAGCAACTGGTCAACAAAGCCCTCTCTCGAACAACCAAGGTAACGCTTTACAAGACCTTAATCGTCCCAGTCCTGCTATATGGCGCGGAGGCATGGACTCTGTCAAAAGCGGATGAAGCTGCTCTTGGTTGCTTCGAGAGGAACATTCTTCGGGTGATTTTCGGTCCCGTCTGCATAGATTGTGAGTGGAACTATACGGACTGTTCAGCGACATTGACTTAGCCAGAAGAGTGAAAGATCCAACGATTGAGATGGCTAGGTCATGTAGAGCGAATGGAAACCAATGCTCCGGCCCGAAAAGTCTTCGAATCCACCCCCGAGGGACGGCGCAGTAGAGGAAGACCGCGACTCAGGTGGCGCACGCAAGTGGAAAGGGACCTCAACCAACTATGCGTGCGAAACTGGAGACAGCTAGCTAAAGATCGAGCTGGCTGGAGACGCTTGTTGGTTGAGGCCCAGGTCCACCCCGGACTGTAGCGCCACCTTAAATAGGTAAGTAAGCCAGGGTCCTGAGGCGAATTTCTCGTTCAGATCAACATCTCACATGGGGTACCCAAGGAGGCGGTTATTTGAGATCCACGCCCATACGATGCATTTACAACAAGTTTCTCTTGTAACATCCGACTTTTTCAATTGAGCACGCAACTGACTGGACCGCGGACCAAGGAGACGGGATGTGAAGAAACTAAAGAACTCATGAAGGCAATGTCTCGTGCAACTTCCAGAGGCAGCATCAGCATAGCATTGATACTCAAATGTGATACAAACTTACCATCGGCCACTACGGTAAGTCGTAGTTCGGAGTAAAGAGTTCCTAATTTTCACGATGAAGAAGCTACGTTCTCCACACCATCAAGGGGACATGTTTACCTCGAATCTGACGGGGGTTCATAATCATTGCGAAAGTAGGCAAACACGGTCAGTGTGGACTAGGTTGACTCGCGACAGTCCATCTATTTACCTACAGCCGACAGCCCACACGAAGGGCATCATCAAGTGACAGTGCATCTAATCACCTACTGACAGCCTGGAAGGAGTCTGATTTGCGCCCACGCCCTGACAGAGGACAAAGATGATAGTAGCAAAGATGACTTCTATGATCTCCTAGAAAGAACATACGATCAATGCCCCAGCTTTGACACCAATATCGTTCTAGGAGATTTCAACGCTAGGCTGGGTAAAGAAGAAATGTTTGCTAAAGTCATAGGGAAACAGCCTACACGACGCCACGTCCAGTAACGGACTAAGGCTGGTGGACTTTGTCATGGGACGTAACCTTTCTGTTGCTAGAACGCGGTTCCCACACCTCAACATCCATAAAGGGACATGGCGATCCCCAGATCAATCAACCGTCAACCAGATTGATCACATTGCGATCAACGTCAGACACTCCTCCAATATTCTCGATGTCCGAACGTTACGAGGAGCCAACATCGACTCGGACCATTTCCCCGTTGTAGCCAAGGTTAGGATGACGATATCGAAAGAAGTACGGAGTTGAGAAAGAACACCACAGTTTGACGTAGCAAAGCTACAATCGCAGCGGACTGCCAGGATCTTTGCCGACCGAGTCTGCCAGAAACTCTCTGTAAGTTCGACGCCGCCTGCACAAACCATCGAAGAAGAATGGAGTCGTTGTCAAGAAGCCATCAAAGAAGCTGCCACTGATGTGCTGGGTTTTACGACACCACCTAGAAGGAAGGACCAAAGTCATGCTCTACAAAACCCTTATCCTGCCAGTCCTACTTTATGGAGCCGAAAGCTGGACATTAAGTAAGGCTGCAGAGCTGATTCTTGGTGCCTTCGAAAGAAAAATTCTACGTCGGATATATGGTCCCGTCTGCGAGGAAGGCGAATGGAGGAGAAGACACAACCGCGAACTCTACGAGCTGTACAAGGATGTGGATGTAGTCCGGAAGGCAAAAATCCGTCGACTACAATGGCTCGGTCACATCGAGCGAATGGACAACAACGCTCCAGCAAAGAGGGTCTTCGAATCCGAACCTCCTGGATCGAGAAGGAGAGGAAGACCGAACCTCCGGTACAAAGACCAAGTCATCGCGGATGCAAGACAGCTTGGCTTTGATGACTGGAAGCAGCGTGCCCAGGACCGTCACCGATGGAAGGCAGCAATTGCTCAGGCTCAGACCCTTCATGGTTCGTCTGCCTGATAAGTAAGTACCTAGAAGGAACCCATGATTTGACGACAAGTGCAGGCAGGCACATGCAGCCAAACAGGAGGCCTACAAGGCAACGCTGCTTCGAACAACGAGAGCTGTTCGTGAGCTCTACGAACAGAAGAGCGCCGGCTTCTCAGAAAGAAAAAGAAAGAGCATGAGAAGCGCGCGATCGAGGAAATGGAGAGGTGGTATGGCAGAAATAATGTCCGAAAGTCTTACCAGCGAGTGAAACAACTGTCCAGAGGGTACAAACATCGGACAGAAGCCTGTCGGAACGAAGAGGGGCAACTCGTAGTAGAGTCGCAGTCGATACTGACAATCTGGAAGGATCATTTCTGCAGACTGTTTAACGGCGAAGAGGACACCAATACCGCTGTCAGGCAGAATGTTCCACTCAATCTGGACGATGACAGACGCGAATACCGTCCCCCGGACTTAGACGCGGTCAAGGTAGCAATATCAAGACTGAAGTCGAACAAAGCTGCTGGAGCGGACGGATTGTCCGCGGAACTGTTTAAAGCAGCTGGAGATGATCTGGTAGGGCGCATGCACCAGCTCATCTGTAAGATATGGTCTGAGGAAAGCATGCCCGATGAGTGGAATATCAGCGTCGTTTGTCCGGTCCACAAGAAAGGAGACCCCTTCAACTGCGCCAACTATCGAGGGATTAGCCTCCTTAACATCGCTTACAAGATACTCTCTTCCGTTTTGTGTGAACGCCTGAAACCCTTTGTCAACAACCTGATAGGTCCTTATCAGTGTGGTTTCAGGCATGGGAAGTCCACTATCGATCAAATTTTCACATTACGGCAGATCCTCGAAAAAACCCCAGAGAAGCAGATCGACACCCACCACCTATTTGTCGACTTTAAGGTCGCATATCACAGCGAGACTAGCTATACAACGCCATGTCTAGTTTTGACATTCCTGCCAAACTCGCCAGGCTGTGCAGGATGACGATGGAGAACTCTCGCTGCTCCATCAAGGTCGGTAACGAGCTCACCGAGACCTTTAATGTCCAAAAAGGTTTTAGACAAGCCGACGCGCTGTCATGTGATTTCTTCAACATCGTCCTTGAAGAGATCGTGCGAAACTCAAACGCCAGCACTAGAGGCACGATCTTGCAGAAGTCCGTGCAATTGTTAGCATACGCCGATGACATTGACGTGATTGGCAGAACTCAGCGAGCCGTCGGTGAGGCTTTTGCTAACATTGAGACGGAAGCGGCTAAAATGGGTCTGGCGGTGAATGAGGGCAAAACGAAGTACATGCTGTCATCACGAAAGGACACACAACATCGACGTCTTGGACAGAGCGTCACAATGGACGGCTATAACTTCGAGGTGGTCAAGGACTTCACTTAGCTCGGCTCCGGAGTAATCTGTGCAAATAACATCAGTACCGAGATCAAGCGTAGGATAACTCTTGCCAACCGCTGTTTCTTCGCGCTCAAGAGGCAATTGAGTAATAGAGCAATAGAGACCTCGCCCGTAAGACCAAGCTCACATGATATAAGACCTTGATCATCCCAGTCCTGCTATACGGCGCGGAGGCATGGACAATCTCGAAAGCGGATGAAGAAGTCCTTGGTCTCTTTGAGAGAAAAGTTCTCTGAGACGCTCTGTCCACGATCTTTGGGCCTGTTTGTGTTGGCAGGTTCTGGAGGAGAAGATTCAATCACGTACAGCGACATGAGCCTAGTTAGGCGTCTACGGATCCAACGCCTACGGCGGCTAGGTCATGTAGAGCGTATGGACACCACAACTCCTGCCCGAAGAATCTCCGAATCCGAACCTGTCGGGCAACGCAACAGAGGACGCCCGCGCTTAAGGTGGCGCCCCCAAGTGGAGGAGGACCTCAACCAACTTGGTGTGCGAAACTGGAGACAGCTAGCCAGAGATCGCGCTAGTTGGAGAGGCATGTTGGTTGAGGCCCAGGTCCTCCCCGGACTGTAGCGCCACACAAAGAAGAAGAAGAAGAGGTTCGAATCACAATGGAAGCAAGGGTTAATATGTGCTCATCTGGTTTTCAAATCTGGTCCCGCCACCGTTTGCCGTTGGGATCAAATTAACGGCAGTGGGTATCACAATGGACCAACAGAGGTCTGCTTGCAATGTCGCTGTCAAACCCAACCTATTTTGGGAGAAAACAAACTCGTTTATGTCGAAATAGTGCGCGTCAGAGCTACAAGCCAATCTGAAAATCAGTTGAAATGCGTTTTCTTCAACATAAATTCAAATTCATTCCATATCTTTTCTCGGCCACCGTTTACAGCGCCACCTCTGTGTGACCACCGAAAAGCATTGCACAACCATTATACTCACCACACAAACAACCCTGTTCAGCGTATAGCCACCAGTGAAAATGTCACTACTCCCTGGTATTTCTAATTTGAAAATCTCAACTCAACTCAACAACACAGCCCGATAGACTTTCGTTCTCCCCTCGCTGACAGACCAGAGTGACAGAGCACCGCATCGGGTGAACCTGTCACGAACGAAATTTTTTTTTCATTTCATTTTCTCTCGTGTCCTCCGAACGAAAATCAAAAAGAAGCCTGAATCCAATTCGCTTTTCCGAGAAAACACAACCGAAAGTAAGCCGAAATAAATTACTCTCTTGCGTGCGAGTTCGCGTGATAATTGGGAAAATCCAAATTGAAAGTGCATACCCGACGAGCGCTAAAATAAAAAAAAATCGATTTCTATCCTCGCCGGGTGGTGAATTTTGTGCTGAAGAAGAGTGAGAGAAGTTCACACAAGAAAAAAGTGCGAAACATCAAGAAAGAAAAAAAAAACGCGCGCGCGTCTCATTTTCATTTATCATTGTTTCGTTAGTTTTTGCAATTAAATCTCGAGTTTAATTAACCGAAATCGATTGTGACTGCAAGGAGACCGCAGAAAATTGTGGGTTCTTCGCGAGTTCAAACAGTGAAACAAGTTGTTTGTGTGTCAGAGTGACTGAGAGTGCGTGGGAATACGAAAAAAAAAGAACACATCAAAATTCTCCTCAGTGCAGCCCAGCAGCAACAACAACACGACGAAGAGGAACACCAGCAGCAGAGGTTGAGCGGAATTTGCACGGCCATCGAGCAGAAAAACAACACTTCACGCGCGTCTTGCTGTCAAAAAGGTTCGTAGCAACGAGAACATTTTCAAGAAACTTGTCAGGTGACTCTGGGAGCATTTCATTATTTTCGTTTTGTTGCATGCATTCCTTCCGTCGGGGATTCACTGGGGCTTGCGAGCGAAAATTTCGCGAACGATGGGTGTGCCCTCGCTTCCCATCCGCATTTGGTTGTGTTTACTTTTTCGCCTTGCGCCCCGGGCAGTGTGGTGGGAGTGGTGCTAATGGCTGTCAATTTGTGCATCCATCCAATCGGTTTGTGTGGGAAATTAAAAGCGGCTTGTCGTTATGAAAATCAATAGGGAGCCACGAAGGAGCAGTGTGTAGGTTTGACCGAACGAACCCTTGATGAGCGTCTGGGCAGGGTGCGCCGCCTCCATTCGGCCTGGCAACAGAGGGACGACGAGTTGTGGCGTGGCTTGACCTAATTTAGCAAAAAAGATGTGTACTCAGGAGCAGGCTGGCTCCGGGGGCATGGGTAATGGATGAGATTTGACCGAGGCTCTTCCTAATTTGCTTGACTGGCATGTTAGATAAATAAGGGCATGACTCGTTGAGAGGATACACGTACATTAACTCTGTCCACGTTCGGGAATTGGAACGGGGGAACTGAAATGGTTAATCGATTGCGTTGGGTGTGCGAGGAACCGCTGAAGAGAATGTGGATGGAAGAGGAGAAGGTTCGAGGAGTTGATTCCGTTGGCAAAGTTGAACTGCCAAACGATGGGTGATCGGAGGGGACGAAGTGTATTAATGTCAGGTGATAGCAAATTGGATTATGGAGTGTTGCCTCGTACGTGACCATTAAGCGGAGTTGACACTGTGTAGTAACGACGCACATTATGACACTTTGGGCGAACCTTGTGTGGAAGGCAGTTGTGTACATGAGCAATGAGGTGATCCTCTTACTTGGCGATGGGTTGCGAATTCGTGGGTGTACCATGGGTCAGTGATGGTGGTTCGTCTCAAATTTGAGTGAAAACTGAGCGAATCTGCGCAATTCGTTGACGATTCGGTGGAACCATAGGCACTGCCTAGAGGCAGCAGGAAAATTGGCGAAAGATCGTGCCATAGCACGGCAAATGCTGACGGACGAATTTCGATTGCGACATAATGCTGATGTCACACCCCGCCTCAGTCGTAGTTCAAGCCCACATTGCATCTCATGACAAATTGCCAACAGAGTCGAAACAGAAGAAAAAAAAGTCGCTCCAGATGGCAGGAGGTGGAGAAGGAGTCGGTAACTGTCCGCCTGACTTCTTGTAAAGATTTTTGAGTATTTGATCGATGTCGCGTAGCCTGGATACTCACTCGAGCGGACCACGTGAGCCCTGATTCACACAGATTCTCGTCAATCAGAATCGAAGCATTTGCAGTGAATCATTTCGCTAAACCAGTACGGCGATGATTTGCATTTTGTTTTCCAAGCTCACGAGTGCTCGTACGTGCCGCAGTGCACTAAACCTGTAAAGCAGTGTTGACGACAATAATTGCTCCTTTATTTCCATTGGATTCCTCATTGTTTCATTGGTTGGTGTTGTGCTTATCTCTAGCTATCGTTGGAACTCAGATAAAGCATCTAAATGACTGCGTGATTACCCTTCGCAAACCTACATACACTGGCTCAAAGTTTCATTATTTTATGAGTCAATGTGCCTGTTGACTGTTTACTCTTCGTGTGCTTTGTGGCTCCCCTAGGCTGATGGCAAATTTGAAGATAATTTCTTCTTTTTATGACGAATGCCTGATGGAGACTATTTTGCCAGAGCCATTAGCTCCTTATGGCCAATTTGCGATTTTGTTGTGATGCCCACTTGGCATTGCTTGGATTGAAATATGTTTCACACCGAGTCGTAGTAATTTCCAACGTTCTCCGTTCTCTAATGAATGCTGTGGTTTGTTTTGTACATGTGTAGCTATGTGCTTGCAGTTTTATGGAGACTCTGACTATTTACCACTTAATTGGGTTTCCCGCGAAATGTTGATTGTCCATAACTCATTCGGAGTGGTGGCGTGAAACTAGAATTCAATTTGTTTGCATACAGAATGGAGGCACGTGCGTCAGCGGTTTTTTCTCGAGAATATATCATCGAGTACTGCTTGGGGAGTCTCTGAAATGTGGGTGTTTGGGTTTATGAGGTCTTCTTCGTCGCAAGACGTTGAATTTAGGGCCGATTGGATTCATGTCCCATGGGTTAATCATTCCCTTGACCCTCAAGAGCGATGTCAGTCGCCACTGAGCTGGATCATTACATTCACATCTCAGAATGGCTCACGGCTTTGAGAATATTGTCGTGATCAACTTCCCGAGATGCTTCTTCTTTGGATGGCGCTCTAGCCTGCGTGCGCCACCGTAGGCGTGGTCTTCCTTTTCCGCGTTGTCCCTCGAGGTTGGAGTCAAAGACTATACGGGCCGGAGCATTGGTGTCCATTCGCTCGACGTGACCTAGCCATCTGAGACGGAGATTCGAACTCGTTTGTCCATGTCAATGTCGCTGTTCAGCTCGTCGTTCAGTCTCCTCCTCCAAGCAACATCCGTACATACGGGATCGGACATTCGGAGCGACCAAGAATATCCTCGTCCGCTTTAGTTAGTGTCCATGCCTCTGCGCCACACAGCGGGACTGGGACTGTCAAGGTCTGATATAGGAACATCCTGGTTCTTCGAGAGATGGCTTCATTCCTCAGTGGCCTTTCAAGTGCGAAAATGCAGCGATTTACCAGCGGGATCCTCGGTTTTATCTCCGCGGTGCTGTCACTGCGCGTGAGAACCTCGGAGCCTAGGTAGACAAAGTAGCTCACTACTTCGAAGTTATAGCTGTCTATAGTGGCGTTTTGTCCAAGACGTCGGTGTTGGTGGACAGCATATACTTCGTCTTACTCTCATTACCCGCAAGCCCCATCTTTGCCGCTCCCTTCTCGATGCTCACAAACGCCCCGCTGACAGCCCGTTGAGTTCGTTCGATGATGTCAATGTCATCGGCATATGCGAGCAGTTGCCCAGATTTGTGGAAGATCGTGTCTCTGGTGTTTACGTTTGAGTTCCGCACGATCTTCTCGAGAATGATGTTAAAATAGTCGGAAGACAGTACGTCGACTTGTCTTGTTCAATTGTCTGTCTCTATAAATACTGTCATACGCGAAACTCCTGGGTTTCATTTCACCTGCTGGGCTGAATATACAGCGTATTCCAATATTTTCAGCTTTCTGCCTTAAAAATGTGGCCACAATTGCAAAAAAGCATAACAAACAAGGCCAGAGAGAAAAGTTCTGCTTACGATCTTTGGTTATGTTTGCGTTGATGGCGTTTGGAAGAGAAGGTTCAACCACGAACTATACGGGCTGTACCTAGTTAGGTCATGTAGAGCGGATGGACACCACAGCTCCGGCCCAAAAAGTCTTCGACACCGAGCCATTGGGACAGCGCAACAGAGGACGTCCTCGCACTAGATGGCGCACACAAGTGGAAAAGGACCTCAACTGACTTGGTGTGCGCAACTGGAGGCAGCTGGCAAGTTGGTTGAGTCCCAGGTCCACCCCGGACTGTAGCGCAATCAAAGAAGAAGAAGAATTAACGATTTCAAAGTTTTTCACAGCGCATCAATCATTCTCCTTGCAAACTGTCAAGCTGAGTGCGTTATACACAAATATTCAAACGCAATCCACAACCTCCGCGCCAAAAAAATCCGCAGTGAAGTGTCAGTTTGTCCTCTGCGAATAAGAAACCTCCAAATGAATGAATTGTCAGAGCTTGCGAAGTTCGCATTTCGTGGCGACCTCATATGAACGGGCCTTAAGTCGTTACATTGTCGCTTTTGTCAGACACATAACATATTGAAAAATGAGTAAAATAGACTAGCAGTTTATCCTTTTCACCACAGCAAAGAAAATGGCTTCATTGGCGCACTTCCTCGAATATTTGAACACAAGTCGTCTTCAACTTCGTTTTTTAAGGCCCAAACCCATAGAATCCGGTGCGTGAGTTGCGTCTTGTCAAAAAATTGACAACTCATAAGATCTAATAAGAGGGAGCGAGACAACGAGTGTGGGCTATATGTGGAATGCATCAGAATGGATGAAGTTGGCGAACCTTTAACTCTTGTTCCGTATGACAGTTCATTCTCACATGTGTGTCTTATTTACGTTACTCTCATGGTCGTGTGGGATTCGGACGGATTTTGGACGCAACGCACGTATTTCATTGGGCACCTCTTTGCAGTCCGGCAAATACGATTTTTGTGGATTTCAACTTCAACGGTGCGCGCGTACCGGATTCTGTGGGCTTGGGCCTATAACTCTCCATACTTTAACCAGTTATCTCTTCTACGACAGCAGAGTGTTCTCTTCTCCTTCTTTTTCTTTGTGTGGCACTACAGTCCGAGGTGGACCTGGGCTTCAAACTACAAGCCTCTCCAACTAAAGCGATCTCCGTCTGGATTCCAGTTTCGCACACCAAGTAGTTGAAGTTTCGTCTCCACTTAGGTGCGTCACCTTAAACGCGGGCGTCCTCTGTTGCGGTGCCGCATCGTCCCGAAGAGTCTTCGAATCCGAAGCTGTGCTCTACATGCCCCAGCCACCTTTGGCTTTCGATCCGTAGACGCTTGACCAGTCACTACAGCTCGTGCTGGAATCTTCACCTCCAGATCCCGTCAACACAAACAGGACCATCGATTGTACGCAGAACTTCTCTCTCAAAGGGACCAAGATCTTCTTCATCCGCTTTTAAGACTGTCCACGCATCCGCGCCGTATAGCAGGACTGGGAGTCAAGTTGGTCGTTCGAGAGACGGTTGTACTTCACAATTCCCTCTTGAGCCCGAAGAAACAGAAGTTGGCAAGAGGTCGTATACGATTGCTTCGAGAGACAGATTTCAGTTAGGCTAACCACCTCGAAGTCATAACAGCCCATTGTGGCATTCTATCCGGGACGTCTATGCTCTATGTCAGAGACAACCTCACTCACCACAATAGCCGCTTCCGTCTCAATGCTAGCAAATGCCTTACTGATGCCTCCGGCGCTGAGTTCTGTTCTCAATTACCAATGTCATCACCGTATGCTAACAGTTGAACGGACTTCTGAAAGATGGAGGCTCTAGTGTTGGCGTTTGAGTTAGGCACGATCTTGACCACGACGATGTTGTACAAATCATACAACAGCGTCTTGTCTGAATTCCTTTTGGCATTGACGGTCTCGGTTTGTTACCGATCTTGATGGAGCAGAGACTTTTCTCCATCGTCATCCTGCACAACCCGACGAGTTTGACAGAAATGTCGAAGCTAAGTATGGCGCGGTATAGCTCGTCTCGCTCTCATATGCGAACTTGAAATCGATGAGAAGGTGGTGAGTATCGATCTGCTTTAGGGTGAAGATCTGTTCTGTCGTGGACTTTCCGGGCCTGAAGCCATACTGATGCGGACCTATAAGCTGGGCTTCAGGCGAGTACACAAAACGGCAGAAAAGAGCTTGTTCGCGGTGTTATGTCAGATGGGTCTCCTTTTTTCGGATCGGGCAACCGATACTGAGATTCCACTCTTCGGGCATTCTCTCCCCAAACCATATCTTACGAACGAGCTGAGCTGGCTCCAGCAGCCTTTAAGACGTCAGCGCGTTCGCATGAACAGCATTTTTAGACTTCAATCTTGCCATCTCTTCTAGATTTATGGCACGGAATTCTCGTCGAACATTATGACACCGCCGTTTCTTTCCAGATTCTCAATATCGACGGCGACTCTACTACCCGTCAGAAATCTAAAGAATCCCCTTTAGTCTCGACATCATTTCCTGCTAACTCCGCTAAAGCCACTCATCTTCAAGGCTGAATACAATATGTCACACGATCGCTGCGCATGAGGAGCGATCTTCAAAAACAACACAACAGAAGTTTGTATACACAAATGACATTGAATACACCATTTCATCCGCGTGGGGTGCGGCTGTTTGTATACAAAAGCACGTCGTGAATGCTGCGCCTAAATGGTATCAATATGAGCACGACCGGCACTTTGTGGCGTCTAGCTCTGATGTGCTGTGCATACGGGGATCGTATCAAACGGTAGCACTTTTCTTTTGATCTCGCTTTCTTCGGAATCACCGATTAGTGGAGTAATTAATTCGTTATTTGTAAGTTGACGTTTTGTTTTGTATAAACAGCTGATCGTGTGGAGCGTGTGAACAAGCCGTCTGTTGAATGAAAAGTCGTACAACTCCGAACCTGGGACGACTCAGGAGAGAACGACAGCTTTTACAGTGAAGCTGACAAGGGGTTACAAGCAGTTACTATTTAGTACTTGCGGCAACCTAGTGTAAGCAGCAGAGTAAAAGAAACTTAACGAGACTTAATTCAACCCACTGGATTGCCAAAGTCTTCCGTCTGACTTCTCGTCGCTTAATTTCAAACTGTCCACAATGTATTACTTCGCTTCCATTAAAGTAAGCAAAACTTAACGAAACTTAACGAGACTCAATTCAGCCCACTGGATTGCTTAAGTCTTCTCGTCTCTTCGAGTCGCTTAATTTCAAACTGTCCACAATTTATTACTTCGCTTCCATTAAAGTAAGAAAAACTTAACGAAACTTAACAAGACCTAATTCAACCCACTGGATTGCCAAAGTCTTCCGTCTGACTTCTCGTCGCTTAATTTCAAACTGTCCACAATTTATTACTTCGCTTCCATTAAAGTAAGCAAAACTTAACGAAACTTAACGAGACTTAACTCAACCCACTGAATTGCCAAAGGCTTCCGTCTGACTGACCGTGTATTCTTTAGCACGCATAATTTAAGTCCGGCAGTTGTTCGTCACATTGACGCCAGCCTCGCGTCACAACAACAATCGTTGGTCTATGTTTGTCAACAGCGGCCCATCTGTCAACACAAACGCAGTCTTGTAAACGTCTGTTTGCAGCTACCTTCCAAAGACAGTTTTATGACATGTAACACAAGGCGTCCCAGTGTCTGCGAATTTACACAAAGACTCGCTTGTAACCTACCAACAAACGCCAAACGCTTCCCCCCATTAACGTGGATCGATAAGTTCATAACAACAAACCGCAGAGCACAGTGAAAAATTTGACATATTGAACTACACAGCCAAAGAAGGACAATGAGCAGCGCCAGGATATCGATTAAAAACACTCCGAACGGGCCCGTCCCCCAGCCGCACAACGAAAACAATACTCGAGAGCGGGAGACACCGCACTGAAAACAGGGTCCTTTGTCCATGACACACAAAACAGAATTGTTTTCGTGTATTCCACGGCACTGAATCGATTTTCATTGCGGCACTGCCACATGCAGGCCGTCTGTGCAGGTGTTGGTGCAATGAAGTTCCAATTTCCTGACTAACGACGTCATGTACACGACAGTGCCACCGTCGGCGACGGCACCGGTATCCGCGCCCAGTGCGCAGTTTGCTTCTCACAATTATCATGTCGAGTGCAAAATGCAAACTGGTTCGCTTGCTTGACCAGCGGTGGCTCCCAGGGAGCATTTAAGTCGGTGCGGGGTGTGCGGCGGCAGGTCTCGATTTATGACGTGCCATGAGCTATCGTCTGCAGAGTTCCATTAAAGCTGCTGACTTGCGTGAATTGCATTCTCAGACGCAGAGTGTGCATGCATGTCGGTTAACCGGATGCCTGTCGGTATCCAGCGCTCAGTGAGCAACAGAGCACAGAGCCAGTCCAGCAAGCGCGCTTTCTGTGCACATAAGCTATAAATCAAGACGCTGAATTATCTGAAGCACTTCATCTTCTTGGAGAAATTTGCATCGGATGCAGTAGACAGGCCACAGATCTGGTCCCAGACCAGTGCATGCATAGACTTGTTAAGCGATCAAGCAAAGTCTGGTTCTAGTGGCTTCAATTCTTTCTCTTGCCCATCTTATCTTAGTCCTTTGTGGGCTACTGCCTCATGTGTGTTCTGAAATTTCGTTACGATTACCCGCAGAATCTCCAGAGACATTCTTCTGATGCTCCTAGCTCCTTTAGGTGCTCTCTGTGCTTGCAGTACCCTCCTGGGATTCGGAGGCTTTTCTTGCTAATTTTGATACATGCCTCAAACCTCTTTGGGTTGTGTTGACCCAAGAGTTTCATGGCCTGCTTCATGCCATGAGCGTTGTTCCGGCTGCCTGCTCCGTTGCTTCATACTAATTTCCTGAGGACATGATCTTCCACAGAGCAGAATGGTTCGGGGCCTATAAAAGGTTCCGATACTCCTTTCCTAGCGAGGCAATCGGCGATGTCATTGCGTTCTATCCCTGTGTGGTCAGGTATCCAGCAGAGTCTAACCCTGTTACTCCTGCTCAGCTTCTTAAGCTTTGGTCAACATTAATAAACACTGATGCGCGGGCGGCACGACTGTCAGACATTATTGCTCTGTATCCTTTGGTTCCTGAAAAGACTCATTTGAGCGCATCTGTCTACTGTGCTGGCCCGTGGCGATTGTGGGTATGTGCGTCCTCTCGGTTGCAGACATGAACTACGCTTTAATAAAAAAGCTTTAATTTAAATCCCTGAGCACATACCAGTACTGAACCTAGAATGGCTCTGGAGTTCGAGCCAGGAAGTGGATGTAGTTGTATCTTCATGGCTGACAGCAGAACCAATGTTGGGTCCGGTACTCGTGTTTTCATGGAGGGCGATTGTACACCATTAGGCAATTTGGGTCCGTTTTCCCAGCGGGAACCTATGCGATCCTAATGGCAACAAACTTTATTGTGAAGAATAGGTGGACGACGTAGCTGCGTCTGTAGTGAAAACCAGGCTACGCCTTAGGCCTTACACAACCCTTCAACGAATTCCGGGAATGCAATTCATCTCCGAATTTCATGAGCATTCCAAATTCACTGAAACTCATCTGGGTCCCAGGGCAGCAAGGAATCGCTGGAAATGTGATCGCCGATGAACTGGCCAAACAAGAATCAGAGGAAACATTGTCAGGACCTGAACCTATGCTCGGCGTCTGTGGTTAGTGCTTCATTTGATGGCGGAACCTCTCAAGAGCACAATCGTATAATGGCATGACTCGCCACGATGAAGACAGACGAAGCGCTTGCTGCTAAACGTCTGTAAAAAATCCGCGGCATACTTGTTGTGGACGGAAAAGATTGCAGCCGAATTACGGGCGTACCTTTGCTAAACATTTGAATGTGCTTGGTTTAATCGAATATACACCTATGGAGAGGACGACAACACGGCAAAGCCCTTCCTCTGTCACTGTCCCGCCTTTGTTTGGATCATTCGGCAAGTCTTCGGCGCTGATCTGGTGAGAACTGATTCTGTAGGCCCTTCATCATGGAAGCGTCTTCCGGTCTTTAGAAGGAATTGTAGGTTGCTCCCTTGTATAACAATGGACTAGGGTTGAGTCTTGTGCTCCAAAAAAACTTCTTCTTCTTCTTCTTCTTGATTGGCGCTACAGTCCGGGGTGGACGTGGGCCTCAACTAACATGCCTCTCCAGCCAGCACGATCTCTCGCCAGCTGCCTCCAGTTGCGCACACCAAGTTGGTTGAGGTCCTTTTCAACTTGCGTGCGCCATCTAGTGCGAGGACGTCCTCTGTTGCGCTGTCCCAATGGCTCGGTGTCGAAGACTCTTCGGGCCGGAGCTGTGGTGTCCATCCGCTCTATATGACCTAGCCATCTTAAGCGTTGGATCCGAAGACGCTTAACTAGGTGCATGCCGCTGTACAGCCCGTATAGTTCGTGGTTGAACCTTCTCCTCCAAACGCCATCAACGCAAACAGGACCAAAGATCGTTACTTGTTTATTTTTTTTACATAAGCAGGCATTGTTATTATCAATAACCTTTGTTGGGACTCATTTGTTTTCAAAATTACTCGTTTTAAAGTTTCTGGGACTCATACAAAAATTAACCTGTGGCAACAGATGCTTTCCGAGTAAAACTGCATAGAAATTTAAAGAACATCTCAGCTGGCCTTCCTGTGGATGTGGGTTCATTAGTTCGATATTGTACAAGTAATCGTTGAAGCTTAACATGTAAGTCGTCTCCTAGGGCATTGAGTCTGACCGTGTAGCCTCCTTAACCCTCTGCGACTGACTTGAGAACTTGACGTGGTACGCACAATTTTTAACAACATTGTCAATATTTCCCTTTGCAACTAGAGTACACACTTGATTTACGCAATTAATAGAATTGAAGACAGTTGCAGTCATCGAGGTTGTTGCACTAACCGGGGCATATTTTTACAAGTAAGAAATTATAGTCAAAATGGCTTTTTTATAAAGATATGGCAGTGTCATAAAAAAATAATTCAGCATACATAGGTTTCACCACGACACCCGGTTTTGACTGCCATAGCTGGTGTATTTTGGTTCTGTCGAAACCTTCTCTTCAACAAGGCTCTAACCATTGTTAGTATCTCCAAATATTTAAATCAGTCCCATTAGTAGCAACCACAGACTACAGCCCAGTTTGGCCAGATGCTACCCCAAATTAGAGCTTTACTTTGATTTAGTCTTGTCCGTTGTGATGAGTGTTCGAGCAGTAATTTCGGTGTTAACATTCATGATGTCCTCATTCAAGACATGTACCAGCATTGGCAAAATGTTCACCACGCACATAAGAAACGGCAGCAATGAAGAACCAAGAGGAGAACATGCAAATAATAACCTCTTATCGAGGTTCCTTTTTGTTGCACTTAGGGTCAAGTCGTGGCACGCCTTTAGTTTTGCGAAAATCGAGTTTTTCGTATGGTTGCTAGGTGATGTTCGCAGTTTGGGTTGGTTCCTTCAGAAACTGTCCCCTGTTCCCGGCCATTACCAGTAGCTAATGCCTCCATCTTTGTCATACCAACGAGCGCTTCGTGAAGTTCTACAATTTGACGCTTGGCCCACAAGTGGCATCTTCTCCAGCTGGACGCCGGACATTGAAACTTCCTCATAAACTGTTGATGGAGCTTCAAGAAGTGACTGCAGGAGATTCAAATTGTTCTCAAAAAATAAAAAGGGAACACAGATCAGAGAGTTATCCGATCAAATTGCAAATAGGTACTCTGTGTGCTCAGACTAAGCAGGCCAGCACTCGGAACTACCACCGGGCAGCATAATAGGGCTCTGATCGGAATGGTTCATGTTTCAGACAATGCCTTCAACAGGAGGAGAAGGGCAGCGCAGGTAGCCACCTCTGGTTGTACAGTGCTTTGACTAAACTCCCATCTAGGGGCCTTTTTCTTCCTCTTCTAATGGCGCTACCGTCCAGAGTGAGACGTCTGTATTTCTCAATTGACTATTAGAACCCAAAAAAACGGTGGTTGGCATTAATTAATCTCGGTACTGAAATCTACCTTGTTCGTACCGAGGTAGAGGAAGTCCTTAACCCCTCAAAGCCATAAGCTGCCTACGGTGACGTTCTGATCGAGTCGTCTATGTCGTGCGTCCCTTCTCGATGCCAGCACATACTATGTTTTGCCTCATTCCTCGCCATCTAGTGGTCTCCTTTCCCTACAATTGGACGAACTGAATGACATCAGCGCAAGCCAGCTAAGTCACTTTGTTTCGCCATTTGCTTCTGGGTACAGGCGTTAGTCAGTCCACCTGTTGGCCTCAGTGTGAGTTCTTTCATCCACCAACCGAGTCAATCGAACCCAGCCTAACCTAAACGATATCCAATAACGCAGCAGACCGCAGCTTGAGCCCTCTCGACAGGATTACCCAGCGAATTGGTGCACTCTCATGCAGTCCGGCATGGTCCAGGGCATCAGTAAACCAACCTCTCCAGCCAGCTGGGTTTCCCCCACTTGGGTGCACCATTCAACACGCAGTAACCCTCTCCTGTTGAATGCTTGAAGTCGAAATGGTCTTCTTCTTCTGCGACACATGTCATACATCCCTTGCAGTTGCTGCTTCAATCTTCGCCTCCAGATGCCCGCAAAGCAAACAAAACGTCAACCCAAAGTGCAGCTAATGTCCTTCATCCCTCCTCCATCATGCACTCTGGATCAGTGTCGCTCCTTTCGCGTCGGCAGCAGAACACCCACGACGAATTGCAAACACAATCGCATCCACATGTGTGATGTCGTTTCCCACAGCCACAATGGCAGTGTCCCGGAAAAGAGGAAGATACGCCTCCAGACACAGGCTGCAGCCAAACGGCATGCAAATCATGGATCGACTCATTAACAGCAGCCTTCCAGATAATCCAAACAATAGCCGAGAACAAATGCCAGAAGGAACCGAATCGAAAGAGTGGTTCCCTTTCAAGTGGCCTTCCGGTCGCCCAGTCGAGTGTCTGGAGAATCATCAAACAAAGTGCCCTCTCCGTGCAGCCGCCTGCTGGAGGAACCCAATTTGTTGATGCCCCCATCTCGTGTTCCAAGTAATCAGCGTGCCTTCGAAGTGTGATACGACGAGCGATGAGGCCCATTCATGCAACAGGGCTGCCGCAGTGACGCCTCTCTTGGCTCGGATTGGAATCTTCTGTTGGTGCTTTTGTTTTTATTCTTTGCTGTCGCCTGTCTCGCTTGCTCTCTAATCATTTGCGCTGCAATGCACAAGTACATATCGAAGGTCAGCACGAGCATGGGGAGAGCATGACTTTGGTTTGGTCAAGGTTTTCTGTTTCTTTTTGTCGTCAACTCGGATCGGAATCTCTTGTGTGTCTGGAACCGGAGGGGAACGATCTATTTATAGCGCGCGCATACTTATCTCGCCAGTGACACGGACGTTCATGCGGAGCGGGAAATGTGTGGGTGGGGAGATAAGTGCTCGCCAGATGCGGTGCATTGCCAGCGCGATGCTGTTTGTTGTGCTTAAAGATGTTAATGGCCGGAGCCCGTCACCTCTCGCCATGGAGGATCAAGTTTCGCTGGCGACGGCGAGCAATCTTCAGAGAATTGCGCATGCTTGGATAAGACCGCACGACGACGATTCGATGTGTTTTCTGACTAAACTGTGCAGGAATGCTCATGGTGGGCGGCGAGGCTTTAGGAGATGGGAATGGGCTTCAACAGGAAACTGCGTTAAACGAATCTGCCGATCCGCAGCTTGATCCAGCTGCGATTTGATGATCTGCATGAGACTGCAATCGAATGAAAGGAGAACGTCTTGAAAAGCGAGTCGAGGGAAGTCGAAAAGGCTAGGGACAGCACTGTCTAGTTGGAACTGTCGTCAGATTTTGCTGACTTCGATTTAAATTCAAAACTGAAGTCAAGGGTCCAACCACTCACATCGAGTGAATAGAAATGCTGGTCTTATCTGCACATTCTGTGCTTCAGCGCGGGCTGTATCGTGAGTCCGACTGAAACTCGCTATCTGACTCTCCAGACTTTGTTTCGATGAATTAAGCGAGTGTTCTTACTTCGCTATTAATACGCGAGCTTAAACCTTGAACGTTGATAAGTGCCGTCAAGAAATGTGCACAGCCTTTCCTCCGAACGAACTCTGTAGTCGGCTGGAGTTATCTTGGTTTTGTTTCCGACTCACGTCACACACTCTGAGAGCAGATGCTTCTTCTGCAAGTGCTGGCTCCATCGACTGTGGCATTATCGACCCATTTCCTGGCAAGTTTATCAGATATTTCCTTGCTGACATTCCAGAAAACCCGGGAAAACTTGAGTTCTTAAAAAGAACATGCGACGAGCTTGAATTTGATTTCTATTGCTCAACGACTGCCATTGAAAGGGATCAGCACTTGCAGTTGAAGAGATCAAGGATGCCAGCACGTAATTTGAAACAATCGCGTTGACTCGATACAATCGACTATTCGCAGCACCTATTTTAATTCAATCGAGTGTGACCTGAATTTTGACAGCACACAGTGACATTTTTAAATGGAAGTTGGTTACAATGCGTGCTGCCGAAAATAAATCATTTCGAGTTCACCGCCGATCGACAAAACTCGATTGTATCAAGTTACGTGCTGACACCCCAGGGTTTGTCACAAAAAAACACTTGTACGCGGCTAGGTTGTACCCCTTTCTATTGACATTGAGCTCGAGTCCTATTTCTAGATTTCCTGAAAGCCTCTCTCTGTTACGAATATTTTGAGTCTTTCCCGGCAGTTCTTGCGCGGTCTACTAGTATGTGTTCCATAGTTTCTTCATCCTGGCCACAATGCCTACAGATTCCAGACTTGGTGGTACACATTAGGAGGTAAACCATGGCAACCATTACCTGTGGCCTGTTAGTGCACCAAGCTGGTGATTGGGCTCAATTAGGATTATGGTTTTAATGACCTCCAGGTTGCTCCATTGGCTTGCTTTGTTTGATCATTCTTTTCTGTCGATGGATGCTTGTGTCTGTCATTGAATCCATCCATCCAAAGAGGAGAAGATCCAATGAAAAGTACTAGAGCACCTTCTTTGGCTTGTATGTCACCCTATTAATTTTCTTCATGGTTTTCATGTCGTGACAGCCAAGTCAGCTAGTAGGTTTCAAGCCTTCGAGTTCAATGTGTTCCTCTTTGGTGCCTTAAGTACAGCTTGACTTTCTCAGAATATACAGCCATATACTGTCCAGCTCCAACTGAGCAAATATTCCGGCTCTAAGCTACTTGACTCGTCCTTCTTCTTCTTCTTTGTATGGCGCTACAGTTCGGGGGTGGACCTGGGTCTCAACCAACAACTCGACTCGACCACGCTATAAAAATAGGATGTAGGCCATGCTGCCATCAACGTGATCGTTCGGCTGAGACGGTCCACTTAAATGGGAGTCATCAGATGACGAGCTCTACAGCGAATTTTTGTGAGAAACTTTTGTCAGCGGGGCTTGGCGAACACGTGGTTTCAACAAGACGGTGCAAACGCACACACATGGCGATCTACATTGGATACTGTGAGGGGAACATTTTTTGGTTGCGTTATTCTCCCCATTGAACCATTGGACCATCAGACTCCTTTCTTTGGGACTACTTGACGTCAACGAGCCTCAGTCAATTGCTTAAGCAGAATTTTCGACGGGAATGCGAACAGTTGTTGCGTGAAATCTTGCGTAAAGTCAAGGAAAATGCGATAAAATGGTTACATGTGGTTCATACAATCTTCTTCACTTAACAGAAAAAAATGTAGTGGTCCAAGTAAAAATGTCCATCATTCAAAATAATTTTTTTATTTTATAGAAAAGTAATTCAAGAACAAAGTTGGTTGGAGTTTTGCGGCACCCTGTATAACCTGCAGTGCTGGATGTACTCCCACTAACAAGTTAATCCATTCCTACCTTACTAACCGGACTCAAGCTGTTTCATATAACGACATCAAGACTGTTGTCCTTTTGCAATGTTCACACTGGAGTACCTCAAGGTTCTATTCTCGGTCCGTTATTGTTGTCAACACTTACTTGTCAGGCATACGAACCATGAAGGGTCTGAGCCTGAGCAATTGCTGCCTTCCATCGGTGACGGTCCTGAGCACGCTGCCTCCAGTCATCAAGGCCAAGCTGTCTTGCATCCGCGATGACTTGGCCTTTGTACCGGAGGTTCGGTCTTCCTCTCCTTCTCGAACAATGAGGCTCGGATTCGAAGACCCTTTTCGCTGGAGCGTTGTTGTCCATTCGCTCGATGTGGCCGAGTCAGTGTAGTAGACGGATTTTTGTCTTCCGGACTACATCCACAGCTCGTAGAGTTCGCGGTTGTGTCTTCTCCGCCATTCGCCTTCCTCGCAGACAGGACCATGTATCCGACGTAGAATTTTTCTTTCGAAGGCACCAAGAATCAGCTCTGCGGCCTTACTTAATGCCCAGCTTTCGGCTCCATAAAGTAGGACTGCCAGAATAAGGTTTTCAGGAGTTTCGAGCCCAGATGTTTCGACGGACCGAAGTAGCATCGGTTGCCCCGAGACTACTAATCACTCGAGTGGCTACTAACTAATTACAAACTACTAATACAAGATGTGGTGGCCCGTGGCGTTGTGGGTATGTGCGTGGACCCCAACCTCGACGTCGTAGGTTCGATTCCAGCTCTGAGCGACAAAAATAATTTTCACTGCCCCACCTCTTTCGAGTCACTGACAATGCTCAAAGAGTATTTCCTGTCTAGAGAAAGCTTCTCAAACTTGGCCGTTCGGAGTCGGCATTAAATTGCAGGTCCCTTCCACTCGTGAGAGAACAATAGCACGCACAACACGAGTGGTTGCTGAGAAGCTAGGCCCTGGCCCTCTATGGGCTGTAGCGCCACACACATATATATATAATTACATTTCGGGGCACTTTGCCGAGGATCTTCTTCAACACTTCTGACTTGTGTAATTTTATGCAATTTTTGAAGGCTGGCGCCGAAAATGCGATTCAGCTGACACCACCGATCTCACTGTGAGACTGAGACAGTCGCCCAAGAAGCATCAAAGTCAAACCGCATTCGCACACACTTCATTCGTACCTACACCGCACTGAGTTGAGAGCTCACACGGAGTTCCCGAAGAAGCCTCGCGTAAAAACGATCGTAACCCCAATTGGTTGCCTAAATTGAATTCTTTTCTTGAATCTTCGATAAATATTCCCATTCACTCACTCATCAGAAGTGTGTGACATCAAATCCTAATCGACGTCATGTCTTTGACACCACCAATCGAGCATGAATTCGCTTCATTTCTCTACTATTCTCTGGAATTACGATCCCATCGAGTCGAAGAAACCACCAAATCACAAAATGATATCATCAACCGAAGATGACACAATCGCCAGCATCCACAGGTGCCAAGTTTCCACTTCCTCGGGATGTTCCCCATAAAATCCCTCGCATCACCATCCGCACTTGGGAAACCACGAAATTAGTTCCCAGAGCGTCGTGTCATCCGTGGCGTTCGTGTAAAGTGTCGCTTGCCAAATAAGTTTTAAATTTAGTTTCACCCATCCGAGTGATCCCACCTACACGTCATTTGTCTTCACGATACGCCCTCTATATGTTATCTCTCTAACGGCGGCCGTATGTGTATGGACTGTGCACACACATGCACAACGAAATCAATCATTCTGCCCAACAAATGCTGCCAAAAGAACGACGACACACTTCTAGAGCAGTGCGACAATGTCCAACAGTCGGTCGCTGCGCCCCCCCTATCGCTGGTCCAATCGGCCGGAGTGATAGCTCGTCAGCGTGTTTACATTCACTCGTCCGCCATTACCCGTGTCATTTAGTAGCGGCACTGTATCCAAATTCAAATCGCCACCGGTTACAGTCCGTTTAACGCGCCGTCACCGCGCTGCCGAGACACCTTCTAAGGCCATAGACAGAGTGCGCGCGTCGCCATTTGCTGGTAGGTTTCCGCTTGACCACGGGGACCGTCGAAATGAGAACCTACTCTAGACCACGGCCCTGCCGCCGCCGACTTATGAAGACCGACAAAAATATGGCTGCACCTTATCTGGCGGAAAGTGCTAGCATTTTTTGGGCAAAATTCTTTCGCATGCTCGAGGCGCGCAGTGAATGAGTGGCTTGCTCGGGTAAGAGAATGCTGTCACCGGCTGATTGGTGGAGTGACGTCTGCTTCTGTCACGGTGTTCCCCTTCTTTCTACGTTGTCTTTGCTTTGTTTTTGCGACGAGACATATTTTTAGATTGATAATTTTAGAATGACACATAAGTTGGCCTACTGTACGTGCTCCCGTGTGCGTGTGTGTGCCGCTGTGGACTTAATTATATTCGATTTGAAGGTTAAGGACCGTTGAACAAGCGCGGTAATTTGGTAAATCACGCAGATCTGGCTAATTGCGCGAACTTGTCAGCTGTTGAATCAGCTGAAGGGAAATGGGTTCTATTCTAATGACAGGCGACGGGTTTTATGGATCGGGGGTTTTTTTTCGATTAAACAAATAATCATTCACGAGACAGAACGCGTTTAGATTGTGAATGTGCGATCTACACTATGACGAACTGCCGAACATGTCCGCCGGCTGGTGTACGAAAAAATAGGATAGGATCGGATTCGTGTTCGGGTGTATAACCTTCTCGGCCAGAGAGGTGAATGGAGGAGAAGGCTAAGCGACACCAACACGCCGGCAAAGAGCGTCGTCTTCAAATCGGAGCCACGGAGCAATTGAAATCCGATATAATCGGAGTTGGGCAAGTTCACAAAGCGTCAAAGGTTACCCGCCAGCATCACTTAACTTCCTTGTTCCACAACCAACACCAGTAAAGTGAAAACTTCGCAAGTATCGTTTTGTTTGCTCCCAACTCCGACGGAAGAATTTCATATCCTCTTCAAACTTCTTTCAGACGCCTGTGCCAAATAAATCCCCCTCAAGTGCAGGTTACACCTCCTCATCGGAAAACTTTGAAGTCGTTCAGGGAACTCCTGAAGAGCACTCAATTCAGTGCTAGATCAATTTAATCACTCCCCTTTGGTGAGTGTGTGTCGCAAATGAAATCTGGAACTTCAAAAGTTCCTGCAAAACGATCGCAAACAGCGGACAAATTGCCCATGAAACGCCGACAATTGACTGCCGCTGAAAAGTCACGTGAATTGCGTATCCAACAATCGAATCTGAATCGCTTCGCATGACTGATGCTGTTGTTAAATTGGTAGAAAAACAGCACCAGCATCAGGGGAGTGGGTTTTTTTTTTTTCGAACACGAAGGTCGTGTTCGGCGAGTGTGCCGCCGCAATGACGTACGCAAAAATATCTGTGTCTTGGAGTCGTTCTGTGCAGAAGAATCTAATTTGGGTGATGAAGAAAGACTGCGATCCCCCAAGGAACAGACGCCCCATTAGACTGCCTTCAGTGTGCGCCTCCATTCCCCCGTCAAGCAGTCATTCAGCTGGCATATTCCATGCTCATCAACTCCGCTCAGTGTGCTGCTCTCGGCTGACCATTCAAAGCCGGTGTATTTTTATTCAGCATTTAATTACAACCCGAGAGAGAACCGAGATTGCTGACTAATTACGCAACAAGCAAATGTGCACTTGACACGAATCCTCAATTAAAATTCATTTTCATCTTTCTGTCTCCTTTTCTCTCTCTCTGTGGGGTGGTGGGACGAAGAGGAGTTTAAGAAGCGCCATAAACAGACCGTCGCTACACAGTGAGAGTAATTACGTTTGCGAGGTCCGCTGTGAACTCTACCCTCCCGTTGGGAGTGCGCACTAGTCGGTGACATGTGACAGTTCAGCACCGCGGGGCCGCAGCGATAATTAATTGAAATCAATTAATAGGAAGCAACTAAGCTCGTTGGAGAGTTCCACAAGCACTCCGCGATAGTGGGGCCCTTAGGAATTTTTTTATGATTTCTTTTTTGTTCGGTTCGTTGCTTTGCAACTATCAGGGAAACTAACTCACGACACAGATAAAGCCACACATTATGAGGTTCTGCTTAAAGTTATATCGTTATGGTGAAGATAAGCGGAATCGTAAAGATTGGAACGAGTGTGCTGCGGGCAGAAGCAGCCTACGCTCTGGTTTTCACGTAAGTGCCGTGTGGAGGCGATGGGTCCTTGCTTTTTTTTTGAGATTCGTTGGGAAGTTGTTGCGGACATTTTTTGGCATGTTGTAGGAGGGAACGCCAGTCGTGACTGATGGCAGTCTTGCATGGGAGCACTATGTTCGTTGGTTCAGTGGCCAAGATGCGAGCTGGTTGCTGGGCAAATTCAGCAGCTCGGAAGGGCTTGTACCAGTGTTACAAGAATCCCAGAAGCTTAAAATCGTCAGACTGTGCGGGATGACGATGGAGAACTCTCGCTGCTCTATCAAGGTCGGTAACGAACTCACCGAGACCTTCAATGCCAAAAAAGGTTTTAGACAAGGCGACGCGCTGTCATGTGATTTCTTCAACATCGTCCCGGAGAAGATCGTGCGAAACTCACACGCCAACACTAGAGGCACGATCTTCCAGAAGTCCGTGCAATTGTTAGCATACGCCGATGACATTGACGTGATTGGCAGAACTCAGCGAGCCGTCAGTGAGGCTTTTGCCAACATTGAAACGGAAGCGGCTAATATGGGTCTGGCGGTGAATGAGGGCAAAACGAAGTATATGCTGTCCTCAAGAAAGGACATACAACATCGACGTCTTGGACAGAGCGTCACAATGGACGGCTATAACTTCGAGGTGGTCAAGGACTTCACTTAGCTCGGCTCCGGAGTAAACTGTGCAAATAACATCAGTACCGAGATCAAGCGCAGAATTACTCTTGCCAACCGCTGTTTTCTTGGGCTCAAGAGGCAATTGAGTAATAGAGCAATAGAGACCTCGCCCGAAAGACCAAGATCACATTATATAAGACCTTGATCATCCCAGTCCTGCTATACGGCGCGGAGGCATGGACAATCTCGAAAGCGGATGAAGAAGTCCTTGGTCGCTTTGAGAGAAAAGCTCTACGCACGATCTTTGGTCCTGTTTGTGTTGACGGGTTCTGGAGGAGAAGATTCAATCACGAACTGTACGGGCTGTACAGCGACATGAGCCTAGTTAGGCGTCTACGGATCCAACGCCTACGGCGGCTAGGTCATGTAGAGCGTATGGACACCACAGCTCCGGCCCTAAGAATCTCCGAATCCGAACCTGTCGGGCAACGCAACAGAGGACGCCCACGTTTAAGGTGGCGCACCCAAGTGGAGAAGGACCTCAACCAACTTGGTGTGCGAAACTTGAGACAGCTAGCCAGAGATCGCGCTAGTTGAAGAGGCATGTTGGTTGAGGCCCAGGTCCACCCCGGACTGTAGCGCCACACAAAGAAGAAGAAGAAGCTTAAAATATGAGTAATTTGGAAAAGAAATGAGTCCCAACAAAGGTTTTTGATGACATAATGCCTCCTTATGTGGAAAAAGAAACCAGTATCTTTGTTCCTTGCTGGAGGTCTTAATACTATACCGGATCACTCAGCCTCAAGATTGGTCTATTATACAGCCAGGCAGCAACCTTCAGTGCTTGGCAAAGGTGTTGCGGGTCGTTATTACACCGGTAAGTCGTCTACAGTCTTTTCTGTTAAGGGACAACAGGAATGCCGCTGATTTCGTACAAACGTTTGGGAGCAAACACATAGTCTGTCTACTTCCTTGAGAGTCGTTTCATCTGCGATTGTGCTCTCGACAGTTCCAACCATCAATGGAAGCCGTAGGTAGTCTGGGCGAGGTACAGCACAGCACAAACCTTGTGAAATAGATTCCATTTCAAACCCGGTCCTATAATAATATATAATATGGATGGCGCTACAGCCCGTAGGGGGCCAGGGCCTAGCTTCTCAGCAACCACTAATGTTGTGCGTGCTATAGTTCTCTCACGAGTGGGAGGGACCTACAGTTTTATGCCAACTTCGAACGGCCAAGTTTGAGAAGCTTTTTCTAGAAAGGAAATACTCTTTGAGCATTGTCAGTGACTCGATAGAGGTGGGGTCGTGACAATTATTTTTGTCGCTCAGAGCTGGAATCGAACCTACGACGTCGAGGTTGGAGTCGAAGCAGATACCCACAACGCCACGGGCCACCACACTTTTCAAAAAAAGCTTTTCAAACAAAAAAACTACGCAAAATTGTTTTATGTTGTTTTTCAAGCGCTTCAAACTGCACACGCGGTGTATGAAAAACGCTCAACTTTGAACCGTCACTGTGGCCAATTGGTTTGACAGATTGAATCGATGTTTTGTTTTTCTGACAGGCACCGTATTTTACTTGAAGTCTGAGTACCTATTTGTCTTCAGTTGTAAAATAAAAAAAAATGGACGATGCGACCGTCGAAGTCGTGGATTTTGTTCACCATTTCTTCTGCTGTGTCACCGTTGGACGACGATGAGCACTTGAACATCATGCGAGAGAGAATAGTCGATGATTACCCCTTCACGGAGAGATGTTTATCTGTTGTGTCACCATGTCGAACAATATTACATTCAATTAACTGATGGCAAGGTCATCATAATGTTCACCGTCTGAACTGGTGATCCACTGAAACGGTCCAGAGCCTTGGCCTTAAGGAACTCGATCGTGTGTCTCCGCCAAACCTACAAAACAGCTGTTGGTCGGTTTCGCATACGCCCAAGCCTTCTCGAGCGCGATTCTAAGAGGTTGTGCTTCTGCCGCAACGAAAGCCGCACTGTTCATCTCTCACCCTGGCCTCGACCACAGCTCTAGAGCGCGCCTTCAACACCTTAGCGTAGACTTCCCCGGAGAGACTTAAAAGAGATATGCCCCTGTATGTAGTTGGATTAATGTCTTTTTTCCCCTTATTTCAACGCTGCGACCGCGTGGGTCTTGTTATAATGAAATGCCAAACCAAAAGTCGGCTGGCACAGAAAAAAATTTTGCAATTTTTGAACACACTCTTTATTATTAGGCTGTCCCTTTGAATAGCTTAGCCGCCTGCCTTGAAGGAAATTTAATTACTAACGTCTTGATTCAAATTTTAACTGCAAACTGGGCCACATTTCGTGCAGCCTTTGTTTGATTCTTAACAAATTTACGACCAAAGTCTAGAGGAAATTAAACGCAAAGAAATGCTTAATATTCCCATCTTGCAATCCGACGCGCACAATCACACCCACCCACCGTCAACCAGTTTGTGTTCGCAATCGAATGATTTACGAGCCCCAGGAACCACCAGTCCCCTTGGATAAACTTGTTCATTCAAACCACCAGCTAATGTGCGCACAAACGAAGAACATCCATCTCGCGGCACCAATAAAACCCAACTTTTGATAGCCCAAACAGTTCCATCGTCGTTCCATTGCGTTTCCGGGTGAAGGGTACAAAGTGTTCTCGGAATCCTCACGGAGGACGGTGGCAATAAAACGACTCGTAATAATTCTCAAATAACGACCAAATGGCTCGTCGCAATCGCGTGCAGTGCCTGCGGCGGTTTGGTGGTTTCGACATGAAAATGGCCAATTTCACGTTTTAATTCGCGAACGTTGCCCGTGTCGTTGACACTTGATCGAAACGAATGACTTTCCGTGGTCGGTTGAGTCTCTCTGCGACTTTCATGTTTCTTCATCGATTTTCTTGGCTTTCAACTGTGAAAATACCCAAAAAATGACATCCATTCAGCGGGGCTCTTTGAATTCAATTCAATTCCACGAACGCGGACCGCGCCGCAACCGTGGCAACTTCTCCGCTTTCCCATGCTCTAGATAGCATTAAACGTTCTTGGAATCGTCTTCTCTGACTTTTGTATCACCTTCACCGCCGCAGTCATCTGCCCACGCAGTAGATAGGCGCGTTCATCCATCAAATTCACCGCACTCTCTGTGCACGTGAGCAGCGGTGGGGTGGCGGCTTTCCTCCGGTGCCACCAGATTTTCAATTTCCTCCAGGTTCTGGCGCTCCTCCATAACCCACAAAACGGCGGGCAATAAAACCGAACGAAAGAAATTTTTGCGATGCTTCTTCTCTCAACCGCCATCCACGGCTGAATTTCGCAATCCAGATAGAAGACGTTCGCTGCGAGAGTGAAACAAGAAACAAACAGAAAATAAAAGTGAAATTCAAACATGCACGCTTTGCAAGCGCGCTTGTGTGTGGTTGGTCGTTGGCGAATGTATGACGAATTGAATTGAAAGTTCGTTCAACTTAGCCGGTCGTTCGGCCACCGCCGGTCATGCTTGATGATCTTGAAGACAACGCAGTAAAGCTCTCAGGTGTGTGCTCGAATTTGAAAACGAATCTCAGGTCACTTACTCACGCCACGGGCATGGCCACGGAGTCCAGAACGAAGAACTCGGTTACATAAGCCGCGAACTCGGTGTACACCTTATCGATGGCTTACTTGTTGACAGAGCTTATCGATTTCCTTTTAATTTTATCAGCAAAAGTGCTTGAGTCGGATCTATTGCTAGTCGAACGCAGCAAGGCACATTTGAATTTGGAGCGGTTGTCGTTGGGTTTGGAGCGGTAATCCGAGTAGTAAGGCGAACATCGTCACATGCAGTCACACTTACAATCGCGATTCGAGTGGAGGAGAGCTTACCAAGAAAAACATTATGACTGCTTAGTCGATTGTTGTTAAGTGCGCTGACGTGTCGTTGGACAGAGCGGCCTGAGAATATGAGGCATTCCGAGGCACGTTGGTCATGCGTTCGTGCGATCTACATAAACGATGACGGTTCGTCTCTGTCATACCACGAGATGGAAATTCATGGGAAACTTCAAGTGAATGTGCGATGGTTTATGGATTTGTGGGCCGTAAGTGGACCATGGACTGTAAGAAGTGGACATCTGGTTCGATAATCACACTTCGACGGAGTTACTGGCATTTAGACGACGGCACTAGATGACAAGGGGCTTCCAATAAGGACTTGGCAACATTTATTTTTGAAATGAACGACGTCGCTTCAAATGGTCAGTGTTCTCAAATTCTTGAGTCAGCTTGATTTTTTATTATGCAAACCAAGATCCTAAAGCGGACGAGGAGTTCTTGGTCGCTTCGAGAGAAAAGTCCTCAGAATTATGCGGTCCCGGATGGTGTTTGGAGCAGGAGACTAACCGACGAGCTATCCGGGCTGTACAGCGACATCGACTTGGTCAAACGAGTTCGAATCTCTCGTCTCAGATGGCTAGGTCACGTCGAGCGAGTGGACACCACTGCTCCGGCCCGGAAAGTCTCGGACTCCAACCCCGAGGGACAACGCGGTAAAGGAAGACCACGCCTACGGTGGCGCACGCAGCTAGAAGGGGGGACTTCAATAAGTTGGACGTTCGTGGCTAAAAGCAACTGCCACAAGACCATGCTAGATGGAGAGGCATGTTGGCTGAGGCGACGCAGGCGACGTCCACCCAGGACTGTACCAAAGAAGAAGAAGAAGAAGGAACCAAGATCCTTACGTAAAATACGCCATAAAGTGGGCTAGGCGATGTCCAATTCTTCTTGGGAACGCGGTTGAATCGACTGATTTGTATACTTTGCTAAGGACGCCTGAACGGCAGCGATATTTTTGACACTTCGACCAACTCGTTGTCTCTCAGGTATACTCAAATTTTTGCACTAAACTTGTTGCTTGTTGCCTGTCTACCAGGGCGAGAACTCCAAGTTGTTCTCCACTTGAGTACGCCATCGGCTTCGTGGTCGTCCACTATTGCGTTGTCCCACTGGTTCGGAGTCGAAGACTCTTCGGGCTGGAGCAGTGTTGTCCATGCGCTCTACATGGCCTAGCCATCTTAGCCGTTGAATCCGTAGACGCCAGCCTAGACTCATGTCGCTGTACAGCCCGTACAGTTCGTGGTTGAATCTCCTTCTCCAAGAACCTTCAACGCAAACAGGACCAAAGATTGAACGCAGAACTTTTCTCTCGAAGAGACCAAGTGCGTCTTCATCCGCTCTTGAGATAGTCCAAGCTTCCGCGCCATAGAGCAGGACAGGCTTGATCAAAGTCTTATATAATGTGAGCTTGGTCCTTCGAGAGAGGGCTCTACTACTTAACTGCCTATTGAACCCAAAGAAATAGCAAAAGTTAATCGCTGGGACTGCTGTTGTTCGTACTATTAACTTGAAAGCCAATGTAGATGAAGTCTCTTACCACCTCGAAGTTGCAGCTGCCTATGTCGATTTTGTGTATCCTTTCTTGAGGACCACATATACATTGTTTTGCCCTCATTCACTGCTAAAGCCATTTTTGCCGCCCTCCTTTCAATACCAGCAAACGCTTCATTGACATCTCGATAAGTTCGATCAATCACGTCAATGTCGTTCGCGTATGCTAGCAATTGCGCGGATTTTTTCGGAAGATCGTGCCTCTAGTGTTGGCGAGTGACTTCTGCACGACCTTCTCAAAAATGTTGAAAAAATCACATCGCAGCGCGTATATACTCTGAAGAGTTCCCCATAAATGAGAAGAGCCAGTTCAGAGAGCTGTTGAAAGGGTTTACCCAGATGAAGTTGAACGTCATCAGCATAAAGATGCACAGATGTTTGCGTACACACTGATGGGAGATCGTTAATGAACAGGCAGAATAATAATGGCCCCAGAATTGATCCTTGAGGAACCCCAGAGATAACTCTCTGAAATATATAATAAGCTGCCAATCAGTTTAACCGCCATATGGCTTATACCAAGGTTCCACACTAGGATGTTGTGATCTACTCGAGCAGACAAACATAACCCTTGTCAGAGTTCAGCCTTAGTAAGTTTATCATAACAGAAGAGCAGCTGTGATTTACTCTAAACCCTGAATGCTTCGGACAGAGCAAGTTGTTTGCAGTGGCAAAGTTCGGGATTTGCTTTTCTAAGACTTTTTCAAAAACTTCTGATAGGCAAGGTAGTATGTTTATTGGTCGGTAATAAGAAGGGAATCGTTGCAGACGAACCATGAAGGGTCGGAGCCTGAGCAATTGCTGCCTTCCATCGGTGACGGTCCTGGGCACGCTGCTTCCAGTCATCAAGGCCAAGCTGTCTTGCATCCGCGATGACTTGGTCTTTGTACCGGAGGTTCGGTCTTCCTCTCTTTCTCGAATCAGGAGGCTCGGATGCGAAGACCTTCTTTGCTGGAGCGTTGTTGTCCATTCGCTCGATGTGGCCGAGCCAGTGTAGTCGACGGATTTTTGCCTTCCGGACTACATCCACATCCTTGTACAGCTCGTAGAGTTCGCGGTTGTGTCTTCTCCTCCATTCGCCTTCCTCGCAGACGGGACCATATATGAAAGGTTGCTTTCATAAATTAAATTCAAAATTATCAAGTCCCCCTTCGAATAGCTGATCTGACAGTTTTCTGTTCTTTTGAGATTAGTTTGGATTGGCCACTCATCATGAATAGACGAATGACAGAGGAATGTTTACAAATGTTTCAAAACTGTTTTGAAAAAAACATGGTGCTTTTTCGCAGCCCATTATCTGGACACTGCTATTTCGCAGCGGATACGGTTTTTCTTCTTGTTTGATTAGCGCTACAGTCCTAATGGACCTGGGCCTCAACCAACATGCCTCTCCAGCCAGCACGATCTTTCGCCAGCTGCCTATAGCTGGACACGGTCACATTCTGAAAAGGAATTACCTTCAATCCATGTCAACAGACGAGCGCCATTCCTGTCAGCAACGCGCTTGATTCCCTGCAGTGCCATGCCAGTCAAAGCGTCAATACAACCAGCGGCGGTGAGGCTAATTAAAAGTGTCCCTTCAGGACAGCAGCCCACCTCAACTTGTCCCCACAACGACGAGTAGTTGACAAAAAAAAAACACGCATGCTTTCAACTCCGCAACGTTTAACCTTTTCAACCACACGTCCCAGTGAACACCAATTCACCCGCACGAAGTGCACCGCCAGATGCAACAAAAACCTGAAACCGTGTGTATCTTCAATCCAGTCGAAAGATAATATTTGCCTTATGCAAATATTTGTGACCCACATTCCCCGCATGCACAGCACGGAGTCCCGCACCAGAGAGGGAACCTGCCGCGATCCGGGGCAAAAGTGAAATCCACCCCTCCCCGAGCTGTGGCTAAGCACGTCGATTAGCATTTTGAAAACGGACTGCGAAGCGAGAAAATAAAAGTAAAAGCGAATGATTGACTTTCCATGCAAATGCTGATGTCCGCATGGCGACAGACGGAAGCCCCAGCCCGGGACGCGCTCGTCTCGATGCGAGGCCCAAGAGAGGAGCCGCAGTTGTGCTTGCCAACTTTTTTTCAACTATTCTGACCTTGAGTCAATTAAAATTCCAATTAAATTCCATGCACAATAGATCGAAAAAATCACTGACGGAGCTGGAGATACGGAATAATCAAATTAAATTTGATTGTGGTTGGACGCCAGAGTCCCTGATCTCAAGTTGCAGGGACCCGTGGACACGCGCTTCTTGTGAGAAGATGTCGAACGTGGGTGGTTTCTTCGGAAACAATTCATCGGGCGGTCAATGCAGGGCAATGGTCAGTGGGTAGTCGTTATCTGAACATGAGCGATAGGGAGGAAAGCGGTGAATGTTCAGCTCCCGCATTCCGAAGTCGGTCAGCATTCCCCGACTGATGCAATAGACGATTGGTCTTGCAATCAACCGTCTCTGAGCGGAATCTAATTGAGAGGCTCGTGATTTTGTTGACAAACGAGCGATTCTTACTGGAGGATTTGTTTTCTTGTTGCCGGGAACGGTCAGTGTTCGTAATTAATTACCAGACAGTTGTGGTTGTGTGTCGCAGGGACCAGACAAGACAGAAGTCTGGAATAGAGTAAGTAAGGACTGTCAAGTTCCACGTACAAGTGGTGGAAAATTGACATTTTTGATAACTCGAATCGCAGAGGAAGCAGCTAATGGAGATAGGTTACGAGACCTGATTCGCTTTACAGAATTCATTCCGTACCTATCCCATTGTAACCTTGACGAGCAAGTTCGACACTCATTTGCGTTTTCTTTTAAAGACTGTATCCCAAGGGCGCGTTCGGGAGTTCGGTCTCATGCAGGCGTTGCTAAGCGTTGCATCGACTTTACGAGAATGTTTTTCAATCATATCATAATGAACGCGCGCATTTGAATGAAAATGTTCGAATGTTTTGAAAACCAATTTTCAAGGAAATATAGAAACAATTTAAACAAAATTCCCATATCCTCCATATTTACTTGCACAATCGCCTCAGTTTGCCAATAATTGCCTGACGCCTGACTGAGTGGAAGGTAGTACTACCTAGAGCTTTGTGCTCCAGCTTAGGATACACGGTCTTCGAAGCTACAGCGTGCGATCGCCTCATTTCAACTGATACAAATGACTTACGAGTGCTCTTCTCAATGTCGCAACGTCCGAACGCGCCGTTGCGGTATAGCCTTAAGTGCTGTCCTGTTTACCGTCACCTATTCGCGCGTGCTAAAGAGATAACTAATCTCTTGAGTGTCCTGGGTCAAGACACAGCACGGGCCGAAGGTATAGGGGAGGTAGCTGTGCACATCTCCCTCTGTGCGAAGTATTGGGCTGGAAAGAGCATTCCATTTAGACAAACGAGTCTCTAAACTGAATGGAACCGACGTTGGAACCGAAGACCCTTAACTAGGCGCATTCCGCTGTACAGAACGTTCAATTCGTGTTTGAATCTTCTCCTCCAGACGCCATCAACGCAAACAGAATCAAAGATCGCACGCAGAAGACATTATTGTCTGCTAGAACCTTAGTCTCTCGCTTTTGCATTCTTTCTAGTAGGGTGGTCTAGTAGGGTGGTCTGCAGGGCACCAGACCAGATGTGAGTGTTGTACTCAGGCTTAGGGTGAATATACGTAAATTGAAGCTTAATTAGAGGGTGGTGTTAAGGAAACTTAAACATTTTGCAAAGTTTTTGGCGATCACGAAAATGTGATCGTTGATACACATACCAGGGGTGGAAAGTTAAGGGTTCGCTTCAGTGACAACAGGCAACATTGAATTTTGGAAGCATTTTTTTCCATTTTATCAACACTTAAACTCTGAAACAACTTGTGCACTTAGTGAATTTATTTATTTTTACATGTGGGAATCCTTCAGAAGGGGAAACCAAAATACGTACACGCAATATACAGGCCACTGAAAACGAGTATCGCGAGGTTCATTGACGAGCTAAGCGACGTAATATCATCTTAGATGAGAATAACTCACTTAAAATAAATGGAGATAATTGCCTCATGTTGTAAGACATCACAAAACTGTACATATTCTCTGCAGTCATAGAAAGCGGCCTGTCAGATAGTGCAGGGCGAATTCAACGCTGTATCCGAATAGTGCCATGATAATGGCCTAGTCATAAATTCTACGAAAACAAAGGCGATTCACATTCGCACTCCATCAACACCTCCTCCATCGAATTGCCTGCTGTCCGCAATCAACCAACTTCTAGCTGTCAAAGCTTTTTTCCTGATAACAACACTGCTGCACTACATGAGAGACCCACGGTTCCAGCAACCATTAATTCATGCGCTTAACACAAGAAGACGTGCACAAGGGATGCTTGAGACCGAGACCTACGTTGCACCGTCCCCAAATAAAATTCAAAAAAAGAGAAAAAAGGGCTAAAAAGGTTTTAAACTCATGCCATATCATAAATTTTGTAGTTCATAAATATTAATAATAATAATAATATGGTTGGCGCTACAGCCCGTATAGGGCCAGGGCCTAGCTTCTCAGCAACCACTCATGTTGTGCGTGCTATTGTTCTCACACGAGTGGAAGGGACCTACAGTTTTATGCCGACTTCGAACGGCCAAGTTTGAGAAGCTTTTTCTAGACAGGAAATACATTTTGAGCATTGTCAGTGACTCGAAAGAGGTGGGGCCGTGAAGATTTTGGTAGTCTGGTATAATCGCTCGCCTTTGGGTTCCTTCTAGTAGGTACAGGGTGGTCTGCAGGGCACTAGACCAGATATTAGCGTTGTACTCAAGCTTAGGACGAATATACGTAAATTGAAGCTTAATTAAAGGGGATGAAATATTTCTTGCATCGATAAGGGAAACCTAAGCATTTCTAAGAACTTTTAGCGACCTCGAATACGTGTTTTTTGGAACCAAGTGTTGTGCTGATACACATGCCAAGGATGGAAAGTTTTTTCCGGCTTCATCGATATAAGCCCTATTCATGTATAATGGCTGAAAATTAAGGGTTCGCTTCAGTGACAACAGACAGCATTGCATTTCAATCTGCAATACTGATGTCTTCTTCTTAGTCCGGCGCTACAGTCCGAGTTAGACGAAAGCCTCAATCTGTCATAATAATACGGGTGCCGTAGAGCCAGTGGAGGGCCAAGGCACATTCGTGCTGTGTGTGCTATTGTTCTCCCAGGCACCTAGAGTTTTAAATCGACTCCGAACGGTCAAGTTTGAGAAGCTTTTTCCAGACATGAATGCTCTTTGAGCATTGTCAGTGACTCGAAAGAGGTGAGAGTGTGACCAGACGTCGAGGTTCAAGTGCGTTGGTGTCGACACAAATACCCACAGCGGCACGGGTCACATCCCAGCCATGGGCTGCTTTTACCCCAGTTGATTATGCTGTCAAGATAGGATAGAATGTGCTTAATATACGCTGTTGTTCCAATTCTACGTGAGTCTTGAAACGAATCTGAAGAGCTGAGAGTACTGTCATCAGCAAAGGAGTCCACTGGATTCGAAGTAGCAGACAGGAGATAATTTATAAAAACGAGAAAGAGTATCGGAGACAGAACAGAGCCTTGAGGGACTCCAGCAATCATTTTATGGATATCAGACGTGAACCCATTCAAAACAACTTGAATTGAACGGTTCGAAAGGTGGTTTCTAACTCATGCAAGAAGAGACTCACTGAGCACCATAGGCAGACATTTTCGACAAAAGAGCTTGTCGCCAAAATCTGTCACATGCCTCAGAAATAACCCCTATACCTAAACACGTTCGACATTGAAAACAGTGATAAATATCATAATTTGTTTCTGATCATCTCGCTGCACTGACATCGACGTGATAATTATTGTGATCAGATCTTGAACTAAATGGGTCTCATAACGATTTTCACACTCGTCTGCACGTGAGCATGGCGTCAGGTCTCTTCTGGTGGTAAAAATGTTTCATAAATCATTAAACTATATCGGTCGCAATCATAAAAGCAGATTGTTGCTATTCTTTTTTTTTTGTAAATTTGACCGTGATCCGTTTACAGTTGAGTTCTTGACGCAACAACCAGAGAAACTTCTGAAGTCTAAATTCAGTTGAAGATGTTGTGTACGATATGAAATTGGTTTCTTTTTTTTTGTATTTCCATTAGCGCTGAATTTTTGAATCTTGTTAGCGCCTGCCAATGAAATAAGCTCCCGGCATAATTAGCACACTGGGACTGTGACTATTTGTTGAGCATATTCCACTCGTGGGTGGTACCGTCAATTCCAAATATAGCGCGCCTTTGATTGATCTTTAAATAACTCTGCCGCGAGAAAGAAAATATAGCAGAAGAAGCTGAACTTGCCTAGAGGGTGACGTAGTGGATCACGACATAATTCGTTTGTGAGGAACAAAGTCAAGTCGGTGAGTGGAGAGGGGCGACTGTGGCATTTATGTGACTGAATTTGGTCTAAAGTCGTTGTTCGAAGCACAATTTTCTTGAACTGACCTTTTTGAAATCCGGAATTTTGTGATGTTACAGCTGAATAGTCTTGGAAGCTAATAAAATTGTCCACAATGGGAAATATGAAAATATATATGTGTCTAGGGACAAACACAAAATACGGGTCTTATACAAAACAGTCAAAAGATTGAACACAGTCTCTAGGAAAAGCACTCAGGCTCTTCAGAGTTGCGAAGGTATTGTAGTTAAGGACCCGCAGATAATGGTGGGTGTGCCTGACCGGGAGAGAGTAAAAGGAAATCAGAAAATATCAACTCCTGTCTATCAGGTCGTCATCCCACCTAGCTTCGAGGAAGTCGGCTCGGCTATTAAAATGCTGAAGAATAACGAAACCACACACTCTTCACAGACGCTGGCAATGTTCTGGTAGGGAACATGCACCAGGTCATCTGCCGAATTTGGGAAGACGAAAGCATGCCCGACGACTGCAATATTAGTCAAAACTTACCCATCTGCAAAACAGGCGACCCTACCTCTTGCGCACAGCTTCAGAGGTATATCCCTTCTCCGGCTGGATGGCACAGTTTGTCGAGTGACGGAAATGTTGTGAACGATCGCCGGGCCAAGGTCAATGAGAAGGCAACGATCGGAGTTTCAATTTCAAATGATGTCTTCAATCGAATATTGCAAGCTTGCTGAAACTATCAGTAAGACGGCAACCGCGCCTTCTGTCTGTGTAAGCATGAAACTAATTAAGGATTTGTAACTCGAACGTGAGACATGAAAATTATTTCTGCCGCACAGAGCAGGGATCGAACCTAGGGTGTCGAGATTGGGGTCGATGCACACAAAGCCAGGGGGAAAGTATATTGCCTGGAAAAAATCTCACAAGCTCCCATGCTGTCCCTGGATGGCACAGTTTGTCGAGTGACTACACTTGGTTATAGGGGTCCTCGGTTCGAACCCCAGTGAAAGCAAAAATTCAAATCTGGTCCAGTCACCAGTTTCCGTTGGGATCAAATCTCTAATGGTCGCTGGCAGCCCAATAACCTAACCTAACATCCCTTGTAAACGTCGCCTACACGATCGAAGCCAGGGTACTGTGTGAACGTCTAAAGCCGTGTTGCACCTCACTAATCGGCAGATACCAGTACCGCTTCCAGTTCGGCAAATGGGCAAAATCTAATGCAGATCCTTAGGAAGACCAGCGAGTTTCCAATCGATACTCCCCATTTCTTTATCGATTTTAAAGCCACATACGACAGCAATTCGCGATCCAGTGAACATGTATCTGGTTGCGTCGCACAACGCTAGCACATACACCATGCACCGCGCAATTTGGTTGAAGCACTTCTGATCCGTTTGAAACCTGTACCGGATTTGGGCAATAAGATGCGCTGTCGTGTAATTTCTTCAATTTGGGACGAGAGAAGATAGTGCGGCGGATGGCTGTAATCATGGAAGGCACTATCTTCTAGCAGTCAGTCATGCTGATGACATCGACATTATCGCGGGATTCCAACGCGCCTTAGGCGGAGCCTTCACGGCAATTAAAGAGGAGGCGAAACGAGCTGGTCTAAAGGTCAACGAGGACAAAACAAAATGTATGCTGTCGTCAAAGAAACGTTCCGTCACACACCACCTAGGACAGAATATCTTTATCGACAGTTCTCGAGGCAAACGTAAACCCCACAAAGGCATCAAAGTGGAAAAAACGACGTAGACCCACCCTTGCCAACCGATACTACTTCGGATCGTCGAAACAACTGGGCTCGAAACCCATGACTCGAAGGACCAGCGTAGTGGTCTACAAAACACTCATCACTCATCAGCCAGACCTGCTTCATGGAGCTGAAAGCTGGACACTAAGCAAAGCTGAAGAGCTGATTCTTGGTGCCTTCGAAAGAAAAGTTCTGCGTTAGATATTTTGTCTCCTCTGCGAGGAAGGCGAATGGAGGAGAAGACACAACCACGAACTATACGAGGTGTGGATGTAGTCCGGAGGGCACAAATCCGTCACCTACACTGGCTCGGACACATCACGCGCATGGACACCAATGCTCCCGCTTAGTGCATCTTCGAATCCAACCTTCGATACTCAACCTCCGGCATAGAGACCAAATCATCGCGGATGTAGGATAGCTTGGTCTTGATGACTGGACGCAACGTGCCCAGGATCGACAGCGATGGAAGGAAGCCAGGGTCAAGCTCGGAGCCTTCATGAGTCGTGTAGTAAGGTGGAGTCAGTAAGATCCCACTTTCAGTCTCGTACGCAGAGAGCGATTCATTTAAGTGACAAAAGTGAACGAAACTTAACAAAATTTAACGAAACTAAAGGAAATTTTTATTATATACCGTTTATTCTCTTTATTGCTGCGGTTAGCTTGAGTTTCCACACGTCCATTATACTCATTAAATATGGTGCCATTTTTACGGTCAAAGGGCTGATGACTCTTGAGTCTTACAATGAGTGTTGTTTTTAGGCCTGACCGATTTTTGAGCTCATCTTCCAACTGTGACAGCGGCCCTACTAGGGCTACCAGCGACTTGCGGACACCTTTTCGCATGCCCTGGTGTGCGTATTAATCGATCCTGAGAGTTTAGAGGGCATCGGACAACTTTAACATTTTGAGCGAAAAATTATGACAGTGGTTGGTAAGGGTTTTCTGACCGATTTTTTAGTTCATCTTCCGAGTGGCACGGCACAGACTTCCGGATGCCTATTACTCCAATAACCTGGCCGAACTGAGCAACGTTAGAGACGGCCATCTTCTTCGCTCAAAGGCACAAAATGGTTTGTCAAATTTGCATTGATGCTCGTGGTAGCTTAATGGGCTTAAGCTGGCCTAAGTGTGACTGTCAGCCATTTTAACCATACATACAGCCTCGTAGGAATCTCCTCTATAGCCAAAGCGCGAGAGCGAGATGTTTTTAAATAATCACTTTCTGTTCGTTTTTTGGGCAATTTGCTTCACTTTCTGGTCGCTGCATCCTCATCCCTGCTTGAAATCAGTTCAAGTTACATCGAAGGCCTGAAGCATTCGCCCACACTCTTCCTTGTCAGTTTCTGTTCCAGTCGGCAAACCGCACTGAAATTCCCAAAAATATTTCAACTCCAGAGAGTTGGTTGCGATTCATTCACACATCCACGTCAGCATTGTGCACTCGTTTGAATTCCCCAGAAAATCGTGGACTAATCGCAGACCAAGCCGTGCTGAGTGGAATTTGCTTTCCAGAAAATTACACCTGACTCTTGTACGAAGCAGAAACAACTTCACGCAGTTTAATCGCCGCTCGAAGCCAAGCGATTTCAAGCGATAGCTTATCTTATCGACCCGCAAGTAGACATGATGTATGTGTGGACTGTGCACGTAATCTTGGATGCTTGTACTCATCCCAGTTCTTTTGTACCCGAACTTTCCGCATGGCTGCGGCAGCGATAAGAGTGAAACTTCGTTGCTGATTGCGCAAAGCAACGTTTCACCTGAACTATGGCCGGTGTGTGTACTTGAATGTCCTTGAGGTGTAACTCAATCGATAATCAACAGCTCGCTTGACATCTGATGGAGTGTACGGCGGGAGTGAAATTTTCGTTACGTTGCCCAACCCGATAGCCGAAACGATAAACTGCGAGCGCTGATATGTTTGGTGACGGTGCTGTGATCCAACGGATGGGACATAACCTCATTCGGGGTCTGTTGTGTCACCGTGGAGTGGCGGTAATTACTTCACATGCTGCCATGCTGGTTTTGAGTGTGTTTTGGGGAACGATATGAGGGCTTTTCGGGAGGTTTTGCTTACCGCAATTGTAGTTGAATTAGAAACAGAATACAGCCTAATTGCATTAAAATTACATGTTTCAGGGATCAGGTGACGCGAGATTGGGTGTTCGGTGGAATTAGGTTTAAACCAGCGGGTAAGCTGCTCAGCGTAAATCACTGTCCGACAAATTGCCTGCGGTCTAGGGCGGGGAGGCGCGTGAATGGATCCATTTAAAATTAATAAGCTGCGTCGGGTCGCGTGAGGGTGAGCGAGGCTGCGGGCTTATTAATTTGTATATTTTAGGAGTGAGGAGGTTAAACTCGAAAAGGGGACCGGTTTTGTTGTTATTTAATGAACTCTTAGAAACTGTGCTGAAATAATACCCGAAATGAGTGTGATTAAATGGAACCGGTAGTGTTCAATGCTAAGTGTGCGATGCCATGACATGAGTCACCAGAAATAAGTGTGCTCATCCTTGACGCTCCCTCCTTCGCACTGTTGCACACCTTGTCACAATGTGAAGGCTTAGTAGCAGTCAATGTGTCAAGGGAATGTATTCTCTAAGAGGAGATTCGAAGCTTAGCTCTAACCAACCCTCTCTCTTCCTCCCAAACATCTGCCCATCTAGCCTTTCCTATCCTGCGGTCAGCATCAAGATGTTATACGTCTAGTGCCAGACTTCAGCCTGACAGGGGGCGTACCCGAAAAACTGGTATCAATGTTAGGACCTAAGCAAAAGTCAGTACGCGTGGTATCCCAATGGAACCTATACCCAACCTTGACACCCTTGAAAAACTGTCTGACATCCCGCAATGCAATTTATAATAAAATAATAAGGGTGGCGCTACAGCCCGTAGAGGGCCAGGTCCTAGCTTCTCAGCAACCACTCGTGTTGTGCGTGCTATTGTTCTCTCACGAGTGGAAGGGACCTACAGTTTTATGCCGACTCCGAACGGCCAAGTTTGATAAGCTTTTTCTAGACAGGAAATACTCTTTGAGCATTGTCAGTGACTCGAAAGAGGTTGGAGCTGGAATCGAACCTACGACGTCGAGGTTGGAGTCGACGCGCGTACCCACAACGCCACGGACCACCATGTTTGGTATTTATTGTCGAATCAGCCCCTTTCAATGCAGATCGACAAACTTGCGTATACGACTGCTGTTTGATAAGTCAGTAACCCATCAGAGCATTGAGACTCAAAACACACCGACTGTGGTCCGAACTCAACATCGGCCACTCAACCATTCTCAAGGAATTCAAATTCCTTGCTAGCGACACTGACCGCATAATGCCCCAGGCTATCTTTGAGAAGAAATTCTCGATCAACATTCCCTCCAGATCGGATTGGATGTCTGACAGGCAAACGCTGGAAGATCCTCTGCGTATTTTCACAGATAGATCGAAGACAAGCAAACGGGTGTCTTCTCCCAAGATCTCAGCATTGCTATCTCCTTGAAGCTCCCTGATCACTGTAGCGTTTTTGAGGCGTTGTCATGGCTCAAAAACAACATGATATCCAAAATGGACATCCGATAGTTAGGCCGCTATAAAATCCCTGGACAATGTCGTGTTCTACTGAAACACATCACTTAATTGCAGGCTGGCTCTTAACGAGATGGCTGAGCATTTTAACATTCACATCATGTGGGTGTTGGGACACTATGACAGACCAGGCAACTGCAGAGCCGATGAACTCGCCAGGTGTGGTACAACCTCCTTCCTATCAATGGCAAGGGTACCACCTTCCATGCCGATCGCTACAGCCTACCATCCTTTAAAGATTCACACAATTAAAACCACCAATGACGAATGGCCAGAAGGCACGACCTGCCTTTAAACAAAAGAAATCTGGCCGTCACTTGACTTAAAACGGTCACTCAGTCTACTCAGACTGAGCAGGCACTCATTAAGGATTCTCATGGGCGTCATAACCTGGCACTGTGCAATTGAGACTCACGCCCGCAGGATGGGTGCCCCATATAATGATTTAGAAGCTGCATGAAAGAAGAGGAGGTAGAAAACACTCATCACCTACTCTGTTCCTGTAGTGCTCTGGGTAGGCGTAGGTTCCTACGCCTAGGGGCCTACTAATTCAGCGGCCGCAATGAGCGAAATAGTGCCAGCTTTGGTCAACGAAATCGCTTCACTAGAAGCACCAACTGGTTCCAGTGTCAGGAGAAGTCAATACGGGTGGTATCAGAATATGCCTACTCTGGCCTAAGTGTGACTGCCTTTAGCAGTCTGCCACTATTACCTAACCTAACCCATCAGACACATGGGATGGATACTTGGACAGGACGCACATCACCAAAGACTTTGAGTTAAATATGACTACATCCAGGGAATTGAACGCCGTCAGGCTTGATTCATCAGACAAAGTTTCAATAATAAGTTGGGAAGGTTCTCATGTCGCCTGTAATAAAGGGTGATTTTTTAAAAGCTATAGGAAAATTTTTTCAAAAAAAAAAGCACATAAAATTCAGAAAACTGCATGAAATCTTTATATGCATCGATAGGTCCATATTATTTGATGTTTGAAGATTATTCATGCAAATGTTGACCTTGACTGCGCCTCAAATGGTCCATCCGCTTAGTCCAATTTTGTCATACTCTTTCCAACATTTCGGTCGGTATCTCACGAATAAGTGCTTGAATGTTGTCTTCCAAAGTCGGCTTGCCTGTATAGACATGAACTTTAACATAGCCCCACAAAAAACAGTCTAAAGGCGTTAAACCGAACGATCTAGGCGGCCAATTGACCGCCTGAAACCTCACCGAACTCGCCTCTCAATAAGCCCATTGTTGCGCGTACTGTGTGGCATGTGGCACCGTCTTGTTTAAACCACAAGCCATGCAAGTCAAGCTCTTTCATTTTGGGCAAAAAAAAAAAGACGTTGGATATCATCGCACGGTAGCGCTCACCATTCACAGTTACGTTACGATTCGCATCATCTTTGAAGAAGTACGGTCCAATGATGCCACCAGCCCATAAACCGCACCAAACTGTGACTTTTTCTGGATACATTGGCTGCTCTTGCAATGCTTCCGGCTGATATTCATTCCAAAATCGACAATTCTGCTTATTTACGTACCCATTGAGCCAAAAATGAGCTCCGTCGATGAAGAAGAAGCGCGCGATGAACTTTCTTAACAGAGCACGGCTTTAGATAATAAAATTCAATAATTTGCAACTGTTGTTCGTTTTTAAGACGATTTATGGTCAAATTGTAGACCAAACTGCAGATGTTTGAAAGTGAAACAAAGCACGAAACGTGAGTCAGCTGTTTAAACCATCACATAACATAACATGGGTGGCGCTACAGCCCTTAGAGGGCCAGGTCCTAGCTTCTCAGCAACCACTCGTGTTGTGCGTGCTATTGTTCTCTCATGAGTGGAAGGGACCTACAGTTTTATGCCGACTCCGAACGGCCAAGTTTGAGAAGCTTTTTCTAGACAGGAAATACTCTTTGAGCATTGTCATTGACTCGAAAGAGGTGGTGCCGTGAAAATTATTTTCGTCGCTCAGAGCTGGAATCGAACCTACGACGTCGAGGTTGGGGTCGACGTGCGTACCCACAACGCCACGGGCCACCACCAGTGTTGCCAAAAAGATAATGGCTAAAAAATCACCCTTTGCACACTGATTTCTGAGGCAGGCCAACGCAAATCGCACGATCTGACTGCATTTCTTGACAGTTCGATCGAATCCCATGCCATGTGGCATGAAGCATGTAGCGTCGTCCTGCTAAAACCACATGCCGCTTCAGCTTCAGCATTTTGGTCAAAAAAACACAAAATCTTTCTTTGAAAACGTACGAGCCGATAATTCTGCCACGCAATAAACTGCACCAAAGAGTGTATGTTTCTGGATGAAATGTCAACTCTCGTATTGTGGATACTGATAGTCACAAATAAGGCAAATTCGATGAGAAAGTGAAGACATTTTTCTCAGGGCACGATATATTGTAGGACAACTCACTTCAAGCTCAGATTTTTGAATGATGCTTGTGGACTTTGACACATGTCACGAATCCCGTGTAAGCTGTCAAAAATCGGACACTGAAAAACGCCCATTTGAATTTCTCCTAGCCAGGGATTCATAAAATGACTCTCTGTGCAACCAGCTGTCCTTTACATCGTTCGCTGCTGAAACAGGTAGTAGATTTGGCGTCACCCCGAAATACTGGCCTCGCTGTCAGAAAATTGATTGCCGCAAGTTGTCTCACCTTTCTGTATCGTTGTAAACTTCGTTGACTCTCTCAATGCCTGAGTCAGACGCGGCTATTCCGATCAAATCTAGTCCTTACACATCCCTCCACCACGCGACGTGGATCGAAGTTGTGCTCCCCCCAACCAGACGGATATTAATGGCTATTACGTGATAATGGCTTTCTCTTGACACAGTGCGAATGCAAAGCTCTGTAATTGATGAGGGCGAGTACACATGTCCTCGAGGAGTGCTATCTGAAGTATGCCATCGTCAATATGTCGCGATGAATTAAACTTTTTTTTATAAATGGGACACGTGATGTCAGCGATGGATGACAACTCTTCAGCCAAGCAGTGCTGAATACAGATTTATACTTCCAAGGCTGACATTCAAACGACTTCTCAACGATGTGACAAATAAATGTCGAATATTTGCCTTCTGTGCTGTGCTCCTGAGGTGACCTTCTGAATTGATTGCTGCCAATGAGTACTCAAATGATCATTTAACGACCTCAACGACATGCCACATGAAGCGCGGCGTCGTGGTCGATAGAGTCCGAAATGAAAGATCTGTTGCTTGTCAGTGTCAAGATCGCGATATCAAAGTCGCTGTCAGTGTGACGCACATCGAAGTGTGTGCTGCTCAGTGAGGACCATTCTCTGATTCTCAAGTTCACTTGCCTATGTAGAATTTCCCCCCAGTCGACGTTAACTGCTACCAGCTGACTACTGCAGTCCATCTATGAGCGTGTAAATCTTCTCCCTCAATGCAACTCCCTCGAAATTCCTCAAACATGTCAACAAACATTGCATCACTCCAGACGACCGGCAGCAGCAAGCTCGTTGAAAATAAGAGTTTATCACAAATTGAGCAATAGCCGGAATTGGATCTCCCCACGCGATCTTGCTCCGATCTCTCCTGACAACGCCTCCCCATTTCACCCCTGAACACACAAAGTCATAAGCGGACACGGTCGGGTGGCCGACGACGCCTCAAATCTCCATTCGATTTCATTGCGACAAGCAGTTTGTTGTTGCCCAGAAAACGCCGCTTAATTAGCACATTCGCACACCGCGAGCAGCCAATGCATCATGTTGACGCTTTCCAAGCCGACATTCGTCATCGTGCGAGATAGTTGCGAGCTCCGAGCTGACACTTTAAGCAGACGCAAATCCGTAATCACTCGAACTGATTCATCAAAATTAGAAGATTCCACCTCGTAGACTAAGAGACCCTGGACTTTGCTTGGCACTAGCACTGCGCAGTTCGATTGGAAGCGACTCTTAATCATACTTACACGAACTCTCGGCATAGTTCCGCTTATCACTGCACAAAGAGTGAAGCTAAGGCAAACGGTTTGTGTGTGGCTTCTGTGAAAAGAATGTGCACGGAGCATCTTAATTTACGGCGTTCACCTTTGTGGTCTGCTGCGACAAGGGGAGCAGCCAGAAATTGGCACACTGTACTGAAGCGGAGATTAGGTGGTATCTTATCTGCCTTCCGGTGATGGGTATGTGTACATAGCTGCGCCTTATTTGCTCGTCAGATGGGTCTTGCAGTGAATTTGTGAGCCTATTAGGCTAGTCGTGATGTCAGCTCATTTTTTGAGCGGTTGAGTCAGCAAAGATCGAAATAGATTTGCTATCTGCGGTCTACGAATAGTTAGCACATTTGTTTATGTCAGCTCGTGACAAATTAGCAAAGACAGACGTTTCTTGTTGATAATTGAATGCCATCCTCCGCGGGCTGAGCCGCAGCAGTTTAGCACCTGCAGTGATTGAATTAAAAAGTCGGACTGTTTGCTGACAGAAAGGACCGAGCTTCTGTTTGTTTCCTTATGTGGATCAACATTCTAGTGTCAACAACAACGAAATATGTCAGCAACATGTTTGCGGCACGATGGGAAGCCAGAGATAAGAATCTAAATATATATTTGATCTCATCTCAACTTCAGTGGTATGTTCCACTAAAGAAACTAAGAAGACAAGCCCTAGACAGAGTGGAAAGTCTGGAAGGGGGCTCTGTAGCCGACGCTAAATAAGGAAAACGTCGAAGTTCAGACTTCAGATTTAGTCGCAGCGAGGTGCGAACACTTACTATTGTCCTCAGCAGACACTGTACCACTGAACATACACACAACGTCTTTTGCATTAGCTGTTGAGATGAGGTGACTTCTTTAACATCATACTTGAGAAGATCGTGCGAAACTCAAACGTAAACACCCGAGGCACGATCTTCCAAAAGTCCGTTCAACTGCTTGCTTACGCGGACGACATTGACGTGATTGAACGACCACAGCGAGCCGTCAATGAGGCGTTTGCTGTCATTGAAGCGGAAGAGGCTAAAATGGGTCTAGCGGTAAACCAGGACAAAACAAATGTCTCGGACAGAGCGTCATATTGGGCAGCAGAAACTTTGAGGTCAGTCAAGGACTTCGTCTACCTAGGCTCTGGAGTAAATAGGGACAACAACACCAGTACCGAGATCAAACGCAGAATAACTCTTGCCAATCGCTGTTTCTTTGGGCTCAAGGGGCAATTGAGTAACAGAGCCATCTCTCAAAACACCAAATTGACCTTGTATAAAACCCTGATCATCCCAGTCCTGCTCTATGGCGCAGAGACATGGACGCTATTGAAAGCGGATGATGAAGCTCTTGGTTGTTTTGAGAGAACAATTCTGCGTACGATCTTTGGTCCTGTTTGCGTTGATGGCGTTTGGGGGAGAAGGTTCAACCACGAACTATACGGGCTGTACAGCGCCATGCACCTAGTTAAGCGTCTTCGGATCCAACGCTCAAGATGGCTAGGTCATGTAGAGCGGATGGACAACACAGCTCCGGCCCGAAGAGTCTTCGACACCGAGCCATTGGGACAGCGCAACAGAGGACGTCCTCGCACTAGATGGCGCACACAAGTGGAAAAGGATCTCAACCAACTTGGTGTGCGCAACTGGAGGCAGCTGGCGAAAGATCGTGCTGGCTGGAGAGGCATCTTGGTTGAGGCCCAGGTCCACCCCGGACTGTAGAGCCAATCAAAGAAGAAGAAGTTGAGATGAGGAATTAATAGAATCTATCCAACATCTGCTCTGAACAGAGGGAAGGAAGCAGTACTTTGCAGAGCTGGTGGACTTGTGCGGTGTACAGCTGAAAGATCTCCTAAAGTACGAAGGTCTCATTTTAGTAGTACAAACATAATGAACCGAACTGCAAGGTCAAGTGGTCCTGCTGAACAGCACGTACGAGAGATCTCCAGGCTACTCGATCATTCACTCTAACTCATCAGGAGTTATGGTCAAGTGCAACTGGGCGAGTTTTTGCATTTAGTCCTGGACCTGCTAAGCGACGGCCTTCCTGATTCAGGTGCTTTCAAAGCACGCCTCGAATGTCATGACGATGGTGCCATTCGTACCACGTGCCCATACCCATCATAGTCCGTTCGAAGAAGTTGCCGCTCATGGTTGGATTGGGTAGTACTCAGCTCAGCAACCACTCGTGCTGTGCTGAGCTATTCACGAAAGAGATCTACAGTTTCATGCCGACTTTGAACGGTCAAGATTGGCAAGCCAGTTTAGAAGGCGTTAAGCACTGCCAGGAACTTCAAAGAGGTGGGGTGGTGAACATTATTGTTTTCGTACTGGGAACCGAACCTAGGCACCGTATGTTCAAGAGCGTAGGAGTCGACAGTCAGACCCGCAAAGCCACGGCCACAACGGCTTGGTTTATGTGTCAAAGAAGCGTTATCGCATCCTTAATACAAATTATTTGACTGTTAAAATATAACCTTAAAGAAAGTGTTAACTAAATGGCAGAAATGGCTAGTGGCTTCCTTGTATTGAAAATGTGTATTTTTTCTTCCTCCTTTTTTGTAAAGTGGCCGTGGCGTTGTGGGTATGTGCGTCGACCCCAACCTCGACGTCCTAGGTTCGATTCCAGCTCCGAGCGACGAAAATCATTTTCACGGCCCCACCTCTTTCGAGTCAAAGACAATGCTGAAAGAGTATTTCCTGTCTAGAGAAAGCTTCTCAAACTTGGCCGTTCGGAGTCGGCATAAAACTGTAGGTCCCTTCCACTCGTGAGAGAACAATAGCACGCACAACACGAGTGGTTGCTGAGAAGCTAAGCCCTGGCCCTCTATGGGGTGTAGCGCCACCCATGTATATAAATAATTACCACGCGAATGAAATTCACAATCGAATAAATTGGCAATTGTTAAAATTTTAATTCGATTGTCGATCTAATCGGTCTCATCAACAAACAATCGAATAATAATCGAATCGAGTCGATTATTCTCAGTACCTACTACAACCAGCAAATAGGAACACTGGGAATAGAAATACAGCCTAACCTCTGTAATTGGAACATCCTTAAATCGAATTTTCTATAATTCAAACCAAATATCTGAAAAATATTGGTTTCCGTGGCTATTTGAATTTTGGGGGTTCGAGTGTATTGTTCGTCCTTCTGACCCAATGACTCTCACTCTCATAAATGTACAATTTAAATTTCAGTAGTGAAACGAAATGAAAAAGAGATGGGCAATTGCGAGAATCAGCGGATACACACAATTTCGTGATCTCCCTCTGACTTGAAGAATCGACGAGTACACACATTCGTTGGCGATTGGAATCGGACCTACAAGAATCGAAATTCAACAATCGACTCCGCTCAATTCGAATTCGAATAATTGCGATTACGAGAACAGTCGAATTATTCAATTGTTTTTATTCGCAATTGCCCATCGCTAGTCTAATATAATAAAAAAAACTGCGTTTCTGCTCTTGCCACAGAAAGAATTTTACAAGCTGTGTTCCAGTGCTGCCAAGCCTAAGCAGAAAATATACCCCGAATTCTGAAACACTTTGAAAACTTAGAAGAATGAGCACAGAGCAGACTATGAACTGAGAAACAATTAATTCAATGAATTGTGCCCAATGCTCATAGTTCTGCTTAAACTGCAAAGCGGACTTCTCGTATACTGTGGATTCAAGCAAAGCTCACAAATTTCAAAGAGGGAATTAGCGTGCACACGTTAACGATCTGAAGTATTCAGTATTTACCGTCAGATGTACGCCAAAGGAGAACGAAAAGAGGAGTCAATGCTTTTCAAAAGTTATTGTTTACCTACAAATCGTGGAAAGATTTATTCGTCTATTTACTTTGTGCAAGAAACTGCGTTTATTCTTTTGGTCGTAGCTCATGCGATGGTGGCTTAACAAATTCTGTGAAAGCAGGTATTGACTATTCTTCTTTGTAGGCCTGAACCAACGGGCCTCTTCCATTCTCCACCAATCTCTGACTTACTGTCTCCGGTTGATTGAAGTCCCCCTTAATCTAATTGCACCACCTTAGACTCGGTTGTTCTCTCTAGTAAAAGCCGTAATTGTCTGGGTATCAGCACTACACTCCAGCTGGCTATCTTATCTGATTTGATTCCCTTGCCTCGTTCAGACTCTACGCTACAACTCCGTAAAGCGGCCAGAGCAGGAGATGACCTAAAGAAGAACCAATCATCATCTTCCACTTCAGTTCGACACCTGGGCCTCTGTCAACAAGCCTCTTCAGTCCGTCCAATCTCGCATAACAGGTTCAGGTTCAGCTCCTTCTCCTTTTGAGTGCGCCATCGGCTTCGTGGGCGTCGTCTTTTGTGTTGTCCCACTGCAATGGCGCAGTCAAGACTACTTGGCCAGTTGTCGATGCACTCAACACGAATCTCAGGCGTTGGATCCAGTTGTAGAGCTCGTACACTTCGTAGTCAAATCTTCGAATAAGATCAAGGCGTAAACGTATCCAAAATGAATTTATTTAAAACTGATAATTGTTCAACAGAAAGCGAAACTTTGAATAACTCGGTGCTGTGATCGTCCTCGTGAATAGTTCGATCAACATTGCCCTCAAACGCCAATCCACCACAGCACCGAGCAACCCTTGAATCCTTTATTTACTCAAGCGGGAAAGGATACTGCACAGAGACGGTTTTCCCTCTTGTCACTATCTATCGGCTGATCGTAGAACAACGGGAGAGAAGGCAAATATCCGCGATCGCTTTTGATTAGAAAACTTATTTCTTGACAAGCCCAACTGCTCCTTCATCTGCGCCGTGGGACAGTAATACTATGCTCAAAGTGTCGCGTAATGTCATCGTGGTCCTTAATCTTGAGCCCCAATAATGAGCAATTGGCAAGTGTTATTCTGCGTTTGATCTCGGTACTGACGAGGATACTAGATGGCGGAGACAAAGTAGACGAAGTCTTTAAAGTACTTCAAAGTCATGGCCGCCCATTGTGAAGATCTGTCCAGACGTCGATGTTGTATGTCCTCTTTTGAGGACAGCCTCACAAATTGTCTTACCCTCATTCGCTGACAGATCCAGAGATCCGTCTTGATAAAGGAAGTAATCGCCTCATTGACGGGTCGCTGAATTCTGCCAATCCCGTCAATGTTTTTCGGAGTATGCATACAGTTTAGTGAAGACGGGACGCAACACCTCAATCCTCAAGTCCTAAGGCATCTAATGCAAAAGGCTCCCAATCTACCAAACCACTGGGCGACTGAAAATGATGTGAGCGCTAACTCTCAGACAATCGAAATCGCCATTTTTACAAGGAAATGTAAAATTCCTCCAATCGATCCGCTCATTCTAAATGGCACCAATATTGCGTCGTCAATTGAGGCTAATTACTTCGGCCTTATACGACAGCAGACTGAATTGAAGCCCAAAACAAAAGAAAGGATATTAAGGCCATGAGCCAGAAAGCCCTCGGAAGCAAAGCCGGGGTGGACCTGGGCCTCAACCAACATGCCTCTCCAACTAGCGCGATTCCTGGTTAGCTGTCTCCAGTTTCGCACACCAAGTTGGTTGAGGTCCTTCTCCACTTAGGTGCGCCACCTTAAACGCGGGCGTCCTCTGCTGCGTTGCCCGACAGGTTCGGATTCAAAGATTCTTCGGGCCGGAGCTGTGGTGTCCATCCGCTCTACATGACCTAGCCATCTTAAGCGTTGGATCCGAAGACGCCTAACTAGGCTCATGTCGCAGTACAGCCGTTGAACCTTCTCCTCCAGAACCCGTCAACACAAACAGGACCAAAGATCGTGCGTAGTCCTCATTCACCGCCAGACCCATTTTAGCCGCGTCCGTCTCAATGTTAGCAAAAGCCTCACTGACGGCTCGATGAGTTCTGCCAATCACGTCAATGTCATCGGCGTATGCTAACAATTGCACGGACTTCTGGAAGATCGTGCCTCTAGTGTTGGCGTGTGAGTTTCGCACGATCTTCTCCAGGACGATGTTAAAGAAATCACATGACAGCGCGTCGCCTTGTCTAAAACCTTTTTTGACATTGAAGGTCTCGGTGAGTTCGTTACCGACCTTGATGGAGCAGCGAGAGTTCTCCATCGTCATCCTGCACAACCTGACGAGTTTGGCAGGAATGTCAAAACTAGACATGGCGCTGTATAGCTCGTCTCTATGCACGCTGTCATATGCGGCCTTGAAGTCGACAAATAGGTGGTGGGTGTAGATTTGCATTTCATGGGTCTTTTCCAGGATCTGCCGAAGTGTAAATATTTGGTGGACTTTCCTGGCCTGAAACCGCACTGATAAGGACCTATCAGGTTGTTGACAAAGGGTTTCAGGCGTTCACATAGAAAGGCAGAGAGTATCTTACAAGCGATGTTTAGGAGGCTGATCCCTCGGTAGTTGGCGTCTCCTTTCTTGTGGACCGGACAAACGACGCTGAGATTCTACTCATCGGGCATGCTTTCCTATGACCATATCCCACAGATGAGCTGGTGCATGCGCCCAACCAGGTCATCTCCAGCTGCCTTAAACAGTTCCGCGGACAATCCGTCCGCTCCAGCAGCTTTGTTCGACTTCAGTCTTGATATTGCTACCTTGACCTCGTCTAAGTCTGGGAGACGGTATTCGCGTCTGTCATCGTCCAGATTGAGTGGAAAGTCAGGCAGAATGACAGCGGTATTTTGGTCCTCATCGCCGTTTAACAGTCTGCAGAAATGATCTTCCCAGATTCTCAGTGTCGACTGCGACTCTACTACCAGATGTCCATTTCCATCCCGACAGGCTTCTGTCCGAGTCTTATATCCATTGGATAATTGTGTTACCCTTTGATAAAACTTTCGGACGTCATTCCTGCCATAACACCTCTCCATCTCCTCGACCGCGCGCTTCTCATGCTCTTTCTTTTTTCTTCTGAGAAGCCGGTGCTCTTCCCTTCTCTTCTGTTCGTAGAGATCACGAACAGCTCTCGTTGTTCGATGCAGCGTTGCCTTGTGGGCCTCCTGTTTGGCTGCATGTGCCCGCATGGATTTCTTCTGGGTGGTGTCGTAAGACACTTCTTTGATGGCTTCTTGACAACGACTCCATTCTTCTTCGATGGTTTGTGCAGGCGGAGTCGAACTTACGGAGAGTTTCTGGCAGACTCGGTCGGCAAAGATCCTGGCAGTCCGCTGCGATTGTAGCTTCGCGACGTCAAACCGTGGTGTTCTTTCTCGACTCCGTTGTTCTTGTGTTATTCTGATTCTTACCTTGGCTACAACAAGGAAATGGTCCGAGTCAACATTGGCTCCTCGGAACGTGCGGACATCGAGAATATTGGAGGATTGTCTAACGTCGATCGCAACGTGATCAATCTGGTTGACGTTTGATTGAGCAGAGGACCGCCATGTCCCTTTATGGATGTTGAGGTGTGGGAACCGCGTGCTAGCAACAGAGAGGTTACGTCCCATGACAAAGTCCACCAGCCTTAGTCCGTTACTGGACGTGGTGTCGTGTAGGCTGTGTTTTCCGATGACTTCAGCAAAGATTTCTTCTTAACCCAGCTTAGCGTTGAAATCTCCTAGAACGATCTTGGTGTCGTAGCTGGGGCATCGATCGTATGTTCCTTCCAGGAGATCATATAAGTCATCCTTGCTATCATCGTCCTTGTCCTCCGTTGGGGCGTGGGAGCAAATCAGGCTGATGTTGCCGAATGTAGCCTTGATGCGGATTGTTATGAGGCGCTCGCTGATATAATCAAAGCTTAAGACCTTTTGCCTAAGTCTGCCTCGAACAACAAATCCACATCCAACCTAGTAGATGTCGCAGTTTTTCATCCTCTTCTTGCCCGACCCACTCCAAAATGCAGCTTATTGAGGGAAATTAATGGGAACCACACTGTGCAAGGCTCGAGCTGAGTCCGAGTCTGTGTCCTGGTGGTGGTTAGGTCGAAATGTGTGAAACCTCAAGCAGAACTCCCATCCGCCGAGAAGTTAAGCGCCAAAGTGGTGACAGATTACTTAACAATATTGGCACGGCACTGGACCTTTGCCACTCGCGTTTGAACAGTTTTCTTTTACACCACAAATAGCAACCTCTAATGTCATTAACAAGCTCTGCTGTAGTGCGTTTCTTAATCCGATTGAATCACTCTGAATTCCTCTCCAACTATTCCAGAACTCTGACCTATTCTGCGAGCGTTGCTAAAGAGCCGTCGAGTGCAAAGCACATGCGTATAGATATATCTCTCAGGCGAAATTAATTTCGCTCTACAAGTACAGCGAATTGAGATAAACAAGCGAACCAGTTTGTCGCAGTTACTCACTCCTCCCTACACGTGTCGCAGTTCGTTCTGTTGAATCGTGTGATTATCTGATTCGACAATTTTGACAAAGTTTATCTTGCCGCAACTCGCTGGCGCAATCAAATTACCTGCAGACACACCTCGTGACATAAACGAACGTCCGTGTAGACTTTATCGTAAGCGTAAGCGTTTCCCCTCAACTAAACGCTGCTAGATATTAATTTAAGATACTCGCACTTCAGCCTCATCAAATGATTGATTTTTCTTTCGAATCTTGATTGTTTAATTCTTCAGAATCCAATCGAATCATAAATACTAGCTAGCGTCGACGTTACAGTATTTGACACCAGTCTGGGGGTCTAATCACGGTTCTTTTTGATAGGGGAGCGCCTGACATGTGAATGTATGTGAAACGCAAAATTTCCGATGCCGTGCGTGAACTTGAACGCTGGGAAATTTTCTACGATGACTGGATTGGAAGTTGGTGCGATTATGGCGACGAACAACAGGGCAAATAAATTATCGTAGTTTGTGTGTGTGCTTGTGTTTTTTGCTATCAATGAGCTGGACTTAGACAAGTTATGAAAACAATTGAATCAGAAAACCGGCAACCTTGACAATTCACATGCACGTGGAAAGAGGTTAATTGATGTTAATTATACAAGACATTATCATAAATGAGTACCTGATTCAGATCGCTGGGCCGAAACACTGTTTGTTTGTTGATTTAAAGAACTATTAATATGAGGAGGTTTCATGTGTGAACTCATCCGAGGGGAATCGGCTTTTGGTTGCTTGGTCATGGTGCCCTTACAATCTGGCGGTCTTGGTTGGGTCCGTTGTCCCCTGGCTGATGTACAACCATCGTTCGGCTACGTTTGAAAACTTTAGGGAGTTTTTCATCTCGACACGGGACAAGTCGCTCAGCTCTGCAAAGCATTGCCGTTCAAAGCACGGTTTCCTTTGCTTTGCTAGATCTGGGCACTTGAGCAGTCCCTCATATCTGCAGTTTCTGCAAAAGTCGTTGTGTCGCATGTTCAGTGGCGAGGCATGCATGCCTATGGCACAGTGCCCGCCTGGCGCCAGTAAGTTAGAAAAAGAAACATTGTACGTCCAACTAGTTTTAAGCATTTTTGTCTAGTATATGAATTCCAAATTAAAAATGAAATGAAATGTGTCCGGTAGGGACTCTTATTAGTGCTCGCACATTATCGCGACTAAGGCTGATTATAGATATTTTTTTTATAATTTGCGCGTGCTCAAGGGATTATTAGTACCCTTAATTGTCCGGTCAAGACACAGCGGGGGCCGAAGTTATAGAGGGAGAGGAGGTACCTGTGCACATTGGTCTTAAGTATCTGAGGATTATCTTCTTCTTATTTGATTGGCGCTACAGACCGGGGTGGACCTGGGCATCAACCAACATGCCTCTCCAGCCAGCACGATCTTTCGCCAGCTGCCTCCAGTTGCGCACACCAAGTTGGTTGAGGTCCTTTTCCACTTGTGTGCGCCATCTAGTGCGAGGACGTCCTCTGTTGCGCTGTCCCAATGGTTCGGTGTCGAAGACTCTTTGGGCCGGAGCTGTGGTGTCCATCCGCTCTACATGACCTAACCATCTTAAGCGTTGGATCCAAAGACGCTTAACTAGGTGCATGCCGCTGTACAGCCCGTATAGTTCGTGGTTGAACGTTCTCCTCCAAACGACATCAACGCAAACAGGTCGTACGCAGAACTTTTCTCTCAGAACAACCAAGAGCTTCTTCATCCGCTTTCAAAAGCGTCCATGTCTCTGCGCCATAGAGCAGGACTGGGATGATCAGGGTTTTATACGAAGTCAACTTGGTGTTTCGAGAGATGGCTCTGTTACTCAATTGCCTCTTGAGTCCAAAGCAACAGCGATTGGCAAGAGTAATTCTGCGTTTGATCTCGGTACTGGTCTGAGGATTAGCTGGGACGAGCATTCCATATTCGAGTGGTGCGGCTAAAAAACGAGTCTCTAAATTTCACTGTGCGTCCGAAAGCAGGCTTAGGGGTAAACTTATGTGCATTCCTGGCGATACGTGTATTGCGGGTGAATTCAAGGAGAGGAGGAATGCAGTTGGCTAGCTCACTTGGGCATGGTTTGTTAAAATAGGGATAGACACGGACAAAGAAGACACGGTACGTTGATGTTCGAGCGAGGCTAATGAACGCGCGATATCGATGTATCCTGTAAATTTTATCGCTCGCTTTTGGATTCTGTCAAGTAGGTGCAAGGTGGTCTTGGGGGCACCAGACCAGATATGAGCGTTATACTCAAGCTTAGGGCGAATATACGCCTCATAGATCAAAGCCAAATCAGAGGAGGTGAAATATTTCTTGCATCGATTAAGGAAACCAAAGCATTTCGCAGCATTTTTGGCGACCTCGAATATATGATCGTTCCAATTAAGTGTTGTGTTGATGCACATACCAGGAATGGAAATTTTTTAGGTTTCGTCGATACAAGCGCCATTCATGCACAATGGCTGATTATCAGGGGCTTCGCTCTAGAGACAGCAGACAGCATTGAGTTTTGGAGGCATTGAATTCCACTCTGTTGTTCTTACCCCAGTTAATTATGCTGTCAAGATCGGAATTCAATGTGCTTGACATACGCTGCCGTTCCAATACTACGTCCGAAGGGCAGGGTCGTGAATTTTGGAACGAATATGAAAAGCTGAAGGTGCTGTCATCAGCGAAGGAGTGGATTGGATTAGGAGTGGCAGGCAGGAGATCATTTATAAAAATGAGAAAGAGTGTCGGAGACAGAACAGAGCCTTGGGGGACAACAGCATCTACTTTGTGAATATCAGACCCATTCAAAACAACTTGGATTGAACGGTTCGAAAGGTAGTTTCTAATCCATAGAAATAGCGACTCATCAACACCATTTTCGACAAAAGAGCTTGATGCCAAACTCTGTCAAATGCTTTAGAAATATCAAGCGCAACTATCTTGCTTTCGCCTGTATTGTGCAAAGATTGGTTCCCCTTTTCGGTGAGATAAGCTATCAAATCACCAGTGGACCTGTTGACCTGTTGACAGCCATACTGTCGGTCATTAAGAAGCTTCCGCGATTCAAGATATTTCATGAGCTGACGATTTATCAGCGTTCCCATGACCAAGAAGGGAGGTAAGTGCTATCGGTCGGTACGAGGTGGGCGATGAAGATTGGGACTGTCTGGACAAATGCTGTTTTCCATCTACTCGGAAAGAGACCTGAAGAGTAGGATAGATGAAAAACTTATGAATCGGTTTTGCCAGCGAAGAAGAACACCTCTTCAGAAGTATTAGGACAATACCATCCGGGCCAGCGGATTTGTGCACGTCGAGATCTTTAAGTACTCTCGCAACTGTACGAGTGCGGAAGTGAATTTGTCCCATTGTGAAACCAACGCTCTCGAGTACAGGTGGGGACAAGTTACAATCTGGCAGTGTTGAGCTGGCTGCAAAATGCGCTGCAAGCAGATTGGCTTTGTCGAAAGAGCTGACAGCTGGGATGTCATTGTAAATGAGCGTGGGAATTGAGGACGAGGCGGAATTCTTCATGTTTTTCACAAATGACCAAAAGTTTGTCTTGCCAGTTTGTAGCACTTTTTGCCTCAACTTTTGTTCATGGGAGAACTTCACACGTCGGATTATTGCATTGCAGTCATTTCTGGCCCGCTTAAACTTATTCCGGTTGTTCTCAGTAAGGTTGGCTTTGTATAACCGCAAAGTCAACTCTCTTATTGGGATAGCCTCTCTGCAGCTCGAGTCATACCATGCATTTGTTTTTTTGTTGGCATCCCAAGTGGTGCTTAAGTGGGCCGTGTCGCGTGTTTGAATGAAGTGGCCGATGGGAGTGAGAAAAATTTATCAAGTTTGCACAGCGATCGCTATGAACAACGTCTTTTTGATACACTTCACTCTATGCGGATGGATGTTTTATTCAGCGTCAGTGACTGGCTCAATTTCCAGATTAAGCCACCGAGTCTTACTCCAACCAGGGCTTCGTCTTACAGGTTTCTTCTTATAGAGCCAAGTGGCGTCAGCCAGGGATTCTCTGCTGCATTGGATCCATCCAGTATGTAAAAAAACCCAGCATTGGTCATCGTGTTCCCCAATGATATCTTACTGCCGCTTTGTCTGCTTAACCAGACACGTGGCATCGTTCGATGCTACGACGTTTATTGCCGCTTCACTGTCATTTGATCGTTTGTTGGTTCATTCGAGATCGTTTTGTTTGTTATGTTACGGTCTCCCATCGTGAGTGTTGCTTCTAGTATCGCATTCACTTGGAAGACGCTGCACTCGTCTCCTCGGTTAGGTTGCAGTGGCTGACTGCTAGGGACAGTCATACTTGGGCCAGAGTAGGCCTATTGTGATACCACGCGGATTGACTTCTCCTCACATCGGAAGCAGTTGGTGCTTGCAGTGTGAACCGATTTAGCTGACTTATGCTGGCGCTGTTTAGCTCCCTGAGGTTATTGAAGTAGTAGGCCCCTAGGTGTAGGAACCTACGCCTAGCCAGAGGGCTGCACGAGCAGAGTAGGTGATGAGTGTTAATGATCATGGGGCACCCATCCTGCGAGCATGCGTGCCAATTGCACAGTGCCCGGTTATGACTCCCATGAGAGTCCTTAATGAGTGTTTGCTGAGCCTAAGTAGACTCACTCGTCTCCTAATGCCTGAAGGAATTGGTCACAGCAGACCCCTATTTGCACTCGTTTTTGAGACGTCAGTATACAGGGGCGGTCCCCTTTGCTGACACCAGCTGATCTTCCCCTTGTTTCCGATCCGGGAAACGAAGCTGGAAGTTCTTCTCCGAGGCCAGTGTTGGTGGTAGATAGCCCATCTGATTAATGTACTGTGCTGCTGTCCTGAGCATGGAAACGGGATCATACGGTCCACCTCTCCAGAAACCCGCCTCTCCGAGTCTCGGAGCCAATGTGGTTGTATCGTTGCTTTTGTTGGGATGAGGGAATGGGATGACTTCGAGTGCTGCCGTCAGTGTTGTTCAGAGACAATCTGTTTTAGTCCTCGGCAGCCGGAGGAGATATTTCTTCTTCAGCTCTTGCCACCATATCAGAGCCGCAAGTCAGGAAAGGTCTTAGGTTTGATTATTTGGGCGGTCAACGATATTACCAGCACACTTAGTCCATTTCTTGGTCCATTGTGAGCTACCACGCTTTTTTTGAAACAGATCATTCCACTTCGCCTTGATCTGCCACTGAAAAGTTTAGTCCAAACTCGGATCGTGTTTAAGGTTTTCGAAAAAACACTCTTGACTGTACCTGTGCGTCAAAAAAAAAAAACAGTCAATCCAGCTCCAGTTCTATCTGCTTCCAATTGCCCACGCTAAATTGGGTGTTCGACCATCCACGCCACGTGTCGCAGGAAATCACTTCCCCTTCCACCACTTGTGGAAGTAAATCAATTACAGAAACTCATCAAGTCAATGGGTCAGCTTATGTCGAACTAATTCCGAAAAGAAATTACTCCCCTTAGCCGAAACATTCGGGCAGTAAACGTGTCATAGAAATTAATGAAAACTGAATTATGTCCACTGACGATGGAGACTCCGCGCGATAACCCCCTGCCCCGTCTCATTCATTCTAGGCACTGTTTAATGAGCGCTGAGTTACAATTAAAACACAATAAAGCGTCCCCTAATTCCACGGAATTCCACAAGTCAGGGTTTTGTTTTACATAATTGCTGTGCCGAGTTGTGTCGCTTGTCCTCTCCCTGCCTGAAGACACACCTAATTAGGTGCATTCGCACCTTGAGTTACATTAGGAACTACTTTGTATTTCCCATACACTTACAGTCGTTAATTGAATCACTATTTTTTGCTTGTTTATTTTCAGAAATGCTGTGAGACCGTTGGTTCGAGGAAGACGCTTGACGTTCCTGCAGCAAAACAGCGCTCGTCGTCTGAATCGGTTTAGAGTTGGCGCCTCAATTTGTCACATGTCCCGAAATTGGCCACCACCCAGCACCGAGACGACGCTTCGTGTGCTGCTGATGTCATTAGTGTCGCCACTGCAATTTAAGACACAAGCTTCTGCTACGCTGTTACAATCTACCGGTTCACGCTTTTGAACAGACAAAAAAAGAAAATAGAAAACATTGAAACAAATCAAAATCAACAAACATTCACGAGATTATAAGGACACCTAAATGTGCAACCGAGTACACTTAATAACTAAACAAACAATACGTCCAAAACTGTAGACTAAGGTTAAACATAACAAGCAACAAATCGATCAACAACAAGCACAAACAAAGCCACAGCCACACGCAACAACTGAACAAGTATTTAATTAATAAGGAGCACAAAGCATAAACAGATCAAAATGAATTCAAACGCACGCCACCTGCTGCACTGCACCCTGCTCATATTTGTGATAATCTTCTTCGAGATATTCTCTGGCGGGATCAAAATCAACGAGGACTCATTTACACTGGTCGATCCCTGGGCCGAGTACGGCCGGATACCGACGATACTTTTGTACTTATTGCGTTTCCTTACGTTCCTCACACTGCCGCAGGTGCTGTTCAATTTTTGCGGCCTCGTCTTCTACAATGCCTTCCCCGAGAAGGTGGTGCTGAAGGGCAGCCCACTGTTGGCGCCATTCATCTGCATCCGAGTGGTGACGCGGGGTGATTTTGCCGATTTGGTGAAAACGAATGTACTGCGAAATATGAACATTTGTCTGGACACGGGACTGGAGAACTTTCACATCGAAGTGGTGACGGATAAGGCGGTTAATCTGGCGAAACATCCACGAATCCGGGAGATTGTGGTACCGAAGGCGTACAAGACTAAGACCGGAGCACTATTCAAGTCACGTGCACTGCAATATTGTCTGGAGGACAATGTGAACATGCTGAACGACAACGATTGGATTGTGCATCTCGACGAGGAGACGCTGCTGACGGAGAACTGCGTCCGGGGCATCATCAATTTCGTGCTCGATGGAAAGCATCCATTCGGACAGGGCTTGATTACGTACGCCAATGAGAACGTCGTCAATTGGCTGACCACCCTGGCGGATAGTTTTCGTGTCAGCGACGACATGGGAAAGCTGAGAATGCAGTTCAAATTGTTTCACAAACCCCTGTTCAGCTGGAAGGGAAGCTATGTCGTAACGCAGGTTAGTCACTAAATACTTATGAAGGATTATGAACGTTTGTGTTTTAAGTGTGTATTTTTTTTAATTTATTTGTGGTTCGGAATCGGCGAGGGGTGTGTTCAAAAAGCCCTTGAATCTCTGCAGATTGTATGGTATCTTCTCAAGTCGAAACCGGATTACGCCCAAACACGTGGCCATGGCAGACCATATTTTGATCGCCTGTCAGGTTTCCATCAGACCTTCAGACTCGCCCGTTTCAGTCTGATCTGCCGTTAAAGTACTATACTTACTTACATAAGGTGGCGCTACAGTCCGGTGTGGAGCTGGGCCTCAATCAACAAGCGTCTCCAGCCAGCTCGATCTTTAGCTACCTGTCTCCAGTTTCGCACACATAGTTGGTTGAGGTCCCTTTCCACTTGCGGGCGCCACCTGAGTCGCGGTCTTCCCTTACTGCGCCGTCCCTCGGAGACTTTTCGGGCGGGAGCATTGGTTTCCATCCGCACTACATGACCTAGCCAACTCAATCGTTGGATATCCACTCTTCTGGCGATGTCGCTGAACAGCCCGTTATATCTCCTCCTTCACTCACCGTCTGCAGACGGGACCGAAAATCACACGAAGAACTTTCCTCTCGAAGCAACCAAGAGCTGCTGCATCCGCTTTTGACAGAGTCCATGCATCCGCGCCGTATAGCAGGACTGGGACGATTAAGGTCTTGTTAAGCGTTACCTTGGTTGTCGAGAGAGGGCTTTGTTCACCAATTGCTTTCTTAGCCCAAGGAGCAGCGATTAGCAAGAGTTATTCTTCGTTTGATTTCAGCGCTGGTGCCCTTGTCTAAGTTGATAGCTGTGCCTAGGTAGACACAGTGTTTGTCAACCTCTTTCTGCTGTGACGTTCTGACCGAGACGTCGGTGTTGGGTGTCCTTTCTCGTTGACGGCATATATTTGGTCTTACCCTCGAACTACTATGTTGCTACATAAGCGAAAATAGACTAGCTTATCATTTGAAGTTTAGGGCCTCTATGGTGGTGGTCCGTAGCGTTGTGGGTATGTGCATCGACCCCAACTACGACGACGTTAAGGTCGATACCTGGTCTGTCTGACAAAAACAAATTTTCACGGCCACACCTCTTTCGAGTCACTGACAATGCCCAAATGTATGTCCTGTCTAGAAAAAGCTTCTCAAACTTGGCCGCTCGGAGTCGGCGTAAAACTGTAGGTCCCTCCCACTCGTGAGAGAATAATAGCACGTTGTTGGGAAGCCAGGCCCTGGCCCTCTACGGGCTGTAGCGCCATAGGGCCTCTATGATACTACAATCAGGCTGTTTGGGGCGTCCCACGTAAAAGTTCTTCCATAACTATTCTTTGCCACGATTTTGATGGAGCTGCCGATTCCAAAGAAGAACTAGGCTAGCGATGTGGCTGTTTGGTTGCCTTATTGTAAGTCCAATCGAGGACCACGGCCTTTTTTTTGGACTGGCTCCTTAGCCCTAAATATGGTGTGTAATCTTTCGCCAATCGATCTCTTCGGCAGATAGGCGGCTGTCTGCACGGCCATAAGACTGCAATCGCTCCAAATGTCGAAAGGGCTTAGCCCCGGACACGCGACAATTCTCAATAATTTGGGATCCCTGCCAGGTGACTTCGACCGCACAGCACCTTGTCTTCGAGAAGTACGTTTTGAATCAGCTTACCCTCCAGCAGCTGCTGTAAGTCTGAACATCAGACGTTGGACGTTGCTCTGCGAATTTTCACAGACAGTTTGAAGGGGGTCTATTAGTGCGGGGTGCGGTCTTGGGTCTTGGAATAGACTTGACTTGGACTTAGACTTAGACTGGGACTTGGACTTCCAACTGTCATTCAGGCTACCAGATCATTGTAGCGTATTTCACGTAGAAACGATAGCGATCAAGGAAGCTCTGTCCTGGCTAAAAAAAACAATGTAATATGGATTCAAGCACAGATATTGTCATGTGTTCGGTGCCAGCATCGAATGAGCGGAGTCACGTTTAACGGCAAGACGTCCCTTAATTGTCTCTTAACAAGACTGAGAATCTAGGCCCTGGCCCTCGGAGACGCTGTGACATACCAGAAGAAGACGAATTCTCTAGAAAAGGCACTGCTTCAACGCTCTTTTCGGATGATGACATGCAGTCCATGCCTGTGGCTGCAGCTAAACATCTCCTCAAGCTTGAATACCTTACCCAAACCAAACATAGATCCGCCATTAGCACTGGGTGCCTTATTACGACGAAACAAACGTGGCCCACCCTTAATCCTAAAAGCTCATACGACTTGATAAGTGTGAACAGACCGAATCTCAGAATCCTAATCGGCGTGTTAAAGGGACACTGCGCGATTGTGACGACGTCCTCTGAGCTATGTGGGAGGACTACTTCAGTGACTTCAATTATTTTTGCAAATATTTTTCTTTTAATGCTTATGTCCAACCTTTCGGTGAGAGCTTGCTTATTTAGACCACTTAATTTAATTTAGGGCCCGTGGAACGTGAGGTCACTTAACAGACCACGTGCAGCCGATGAACTTGCGGAGGCCCTAGAAGCCTATAAGGCTGACATCACCGCCATCCAGGAGGTGCGATGGGATGGGCCGGGCAAAAAGAGGATGAACAACTGCGACATCTGCTACGGCGATTGCTACAAAGAGCGAAGGCAGCGCTTGTTTGGATGCGGTTTGTTGTTCGAGGCAGACTTAGGCAAGAAGTCTTAAGCTTTAGACACATAAGCGAACGCCTCACATCAATCCGGATCAAGGCAACATTCGGCAACATCAGCCTAATTTGCGCCCACGCCCCAACGGAGGACAAGGACGATGATAGCAAGGATGACTTCTATGATCTCCTAGAAAGAACATACCATCAATGCCCCAGCTACGACACCAAGATCGTTCTAGGAAATTTTAATGCAATTTTAATGAACGTGCCAGCTGGAGTGGATTGTTGACCGAGGCCCAGGTTCACCCCGGACTGTAGCGCCACAAGAAGAAGAAGAAGAAGAACAAGAATTTAATTTAGGGATCATCTGCTCCAGCACTTGAAAACCATACGTCATCGGGGTATTCCAGACATTCCAGTTATTCCAGTGGTTTAAAATACACCCTTTTGGATGCCATGCCTCCCTGTTAGGAAGAGACTACACCCTTGTCGGACACTAGTGCATCAAAATACATATCTCGTGCAGAATCACAGCATCATTGGTAGTTGACTATCCGTCCTGGAACCTCTCTGCGTAGCAGAACATTCCACAAGGAAGTCATGCTGTCAGAGACAGACGATAAAAACTCATTACACAGCTCGAATATGAAGCTGACTGTATTGATAAGGTCTAAGCACGATCGGCTCATCCTAAAGACGTATTGATATTCTTGCAACGTCCCTTCCACGACTGCTGGAATTCTGTCTTCAGGGCATAGCAAATAGTCAGAGTAGCAAGAGAGCCGAATAATTGCCCAGACAAGGATCCACTTGTGCATACCCCACTTGGGATTGACTCCGCATTGGCTGAGCTTGCTTCTCGTCTCCGCATGTCTGTCAGTAGTTAATAAATCATACCCAAGTGCTCTCTATACAATGGTCTGTTCCATTCTCAACGCATTCCGTCAAGAGATGTAGCACACTGCGCTAGTCACCCATTTATTATTTGCGTGCTTACAAGTGACTAAAAGCATTCCCATCGTGACGTGTTTCGCTGATAGGGGCTAAGTGGTGCCAAGTGCGTCTGTCTTGCAGTCTCTATCGTGTTATCTACTCAAGTGCCGCCACTTGACATATTTAAAGAGACCATTTCCAAGGATTCTATGGCAGCCCAACTGTCTGGAAGTGGGCAAATATGACGTTCTATTTGGACCAGAACAGGGTTACACGCAATTGCCTTACACGCGCCACAGTCGTCAGCGACTGTGCCGTGACGTGGCGCTGTGTTGACGTGAAACACGCAATGTTAACGTTGCGTTTGCACTTACTCCAGAGTATTCTGTGAATAAAATCAGTGAGTTCTTATTGGTAACCGCGTTCATTAAATGGCCTTGTCTTTGGTGATGAATGGATGTCCGTGCATAGCACATGAATCTGCACCTCAACATATTATGCACAAAGACACCATTTCATACCCCAGACCGAGGCTCTCGTTTAGCACCTATTCAGCTGGAGGTTTCCTTATTTGACGGTTTTTGTGTCGCCGCCACTGAGTTGTATTTCAATCTCTGGTTCATTGAGGTCTGAACAATGAAACCTGTGTCCGAAATATTGAGGGAGCAATACACCAACTCGCAAGCCGTTGCCCTTGGGTTGCCAGTGCGTCATCGAAAGAAAAAAAATGTACACTTATCGTCGACTCAGCGAACTTCCTAAAAGCGTATTGCATTGCATCAGAAAGATGAATGACTCACAGTGATATCGGCCACAAATACCAAGACAACACGTTTTCGTAGACAGTCGATAAGAATTTCAACGAAATGTCTGCACTTGATCTTGTTACTGAGCCAGAGAAGATTTCAAATGTCACTTAATGATAAGGAGAAAAGCTATCAAAAGTTTAATTTGGAAGTTCTCAGTGATTCATCTAATCGGAGGAGGTTGCGTGGTCCCAAGGTCTATGCGATAGACCTTGAGGACCTCAATGTTCTTGATGATACTTGTCATTGTTCTGCAGCGTCAATGCGGAGTGAATGTTGTCTGCTATCTGGCGTTCTACTTCGGAGCTGATTAAGTCGGTGTTAATTTTAGGTTATCTTAAGGCAATGACGATCGGTATCGATCGATCTTTCTTTTATTGGCGCAATGAGTAACGACTTGTGGGCGCAGTTAGGTGTGTGACATGACTGTGTGACAATGAGCGTCTGCTAAGGTCATACGATTGACTCTAGATGGAGCCCATAGAATCCGTTGCATTCTGTCAAAGATTTGACAGCACATAAGTTCGAATGAGAAGGATGGAGACAACAAATGTGGACCGCAAGTAGATTGCATCAGTACAGATTTTTCTTCTTCTTCTTTGATTGGCGCTACAGTCCGGGGTGGACCTGGGCCTCAACCAACATGCCTCTCCAGCCAGCACGATCTGTCGCCAGCTGCCTCCAGTTGCGCACACCAAGTTGGTTGAGGTCCTTTTCCACTTGTGTGCGCCATCTTGTGCGAGGACGTCCTCTGTTGCGCTGTCCCAATGGCTCGGTGTCGAAGACTCTTCGGGCCGGAGCTGTGGTGTCCATCCGCTCTACATGACCTAGCCATCTTAAGCGTTGGATCCGATGTCGCTTAACTAGGTGCATGCCGCTGTACAGCCCGTATAGTCCGTGGTTGAACCTTCTCCTCCAAACGCCATCAAAGCAAACAGGACCAAAGATCGTACGCAGAACTTTTCTCTTAAAACAACCAAGAGCTTCTTCATCCGCTTTCAATAGCGTCCATGTCTCTGCGCCATAGAGGATGATCAGGGTTTTATACAAGGCCAATTTGGTGTTTTGAGAGATGGCTCTGTTACTCAATTGCCCCTTGAGCCCAAAGAAACAGCGATTGGCAAGAGTAATTCTCGGTACTGGTGTTGTTGTCCCTATTTACTCCAGAGCCTAGGTAGACGAACTTTGACTACCTCAAAGTTTCTGCTGCCCAATATGACGCTCTGTCCGAGACGTCGATGTTGTGCGTCCTTCCGTGATGACAGAATGTACTTTGTTTTGCCCTACACCCATTTTATCCGCTTCCGCTTCAATGCCAGCAAACGCCTCATTGACGGCTCGCTGTGTTCGTCCAATCACGTCAATGTCGTCCGCGTAAGCAAGCAGTTGAACGGACTTTTGGAAGATCGTGCCTCGGGTGTTTACGTTTGAGTTTCGCACGATCTTCTCAAGTTTGATGTTAAAGAAGTCACATGACGGCGTGTCGTCTTGCCTAAAACCTTTTTTGACATTGAAGGTCTCGGTGTGTTCGTTACCGACCGTCATCCTGCACATCCTGACGAGTTTGGCAGGAATGTCAAAACTAGACATGGCGCTGTATAGCTCGTCTCTATGCACGCTGTCATATGCGGCCTTGAAATCGACAAATAGGTGGTGAGTGTCGATATGCATCTCTTGAGTCTTTTCCAGGATCTGCCGAAGTGTAAATATTTGGTGGACTTTCCTGGCCTGAAACCGCACTGATAAGGACCTATCAGGTTGTTGACAAAGGGTTTCAGGCGTTCACACAGAACGGCAGAGAGTATCTTGTAAGCGATGTTAAGGAGGCTGATCCCTCGATAGTTGGCGCAGTCAAAGGGGTCTACTTTCTTGTGGACCAGACAAACGACCGGACCAGGTCATCTCCAGCTGCCTTAAACAGTTCCGCGGGCAATCCGTCCGCTCCGGCAGCTTTGTTCGACTTCAGTCTTGATATTGCTATCTTGACTTCGTCTAAGTCGGGGGGACGGAATTCGTGTTCACCATCGTTGAAATTGCGTGAAATAGTCTGCCTGACAGCGGACATTGTGTCGTCATCGCCGTTTAACAGTCTACAGAAATGATTTTTCCAAATTCTCAGCATCGACTGCGATTCTACTACTAGTTGTCCATTTTCGTCCCTGCAGGCTTCGGTCCGAGGTCTGTATCCGGTGGCCTACAACTAGTAGGCCAGGCCCATTATTTGACCCTCGGGCAGCGGGGGATCGCTGCATACATTAGTTCACCACACAACCGTTGTTGTGATGGCTATCCAGGGGCGCCACGAGGAGGCTGTATGTCAACTTGACTTATGCACAAGCAGGGATCGCGCTGGCATCCTACCAGGTTGGGTGCAGTCAGCAACTGTCCCCTGTGTACATAAGCCCATGCCCCCACATCAGTACAGATGGAGCTGGTTAAATCTTAACTATTTTTTGTATGTGTTTGTCTTTTCCAAAATCTTAAGAATAATTTTATACTTTTTGTTTGTTTTAATAACTATTTTGGGACGGTTTTTCGTCCCGCCGTGTCGAAGAAAATTGTGGAACATAAATGCACCCACGTTTGCGGTGACCCGTGGCATTGTGAGTATGTGCGTCGACCTTAACCTCGACGTCGCAGGTTCGCAGGTCCCTTGGCCTTACGACAAATTAATTTTCACATCCCCACCTCCTTCGAGTCACTGGCAATGTTCAAAGAATACTTTTTTCTAGAAAAAGCTTCTCAAACTTGGCCGTTCGGATTCGGCATTAAACTGTAGGTCCCTTCCACTCGTGAAAGAACAATAGCACGCACAACACGAGTGGTTGCTGAGAAGGTAGGCCCTGGCCCTCTACGGGCTGTAGCGCCACCTATATTATTATATATTATCGGTAGATCACAGCCACGCCATCACTCACTAGACTGGAAACGATGGCATGCAATTTTAACCGAATTCTTGCGACATCACAATATGTGCAGCCATATGTTCAAGTTCTAAAGCCAGGTTCAAGTTCTAAAGCGTATCTCTAAGGACTCTCTTCGTGACTTAAGCTCCAACATATCACAACGCAGAACTATTAACGCAACCACTGCAACAACTCATTGTAACACCATTCATTTCCTTCAAGAACGCCCTAAGTGGGAATTGAAAATAATAAAATTTGCACAAAAGGTGTGTCCACACACCTCTTTCACGTGCATTGACAAGTTAGTATCGGCAGATTGCTTGCCCTTGTCAGGTGATCACCAGCGATAACAATAAATCGAATTGTACCCGAATGCCTACACACAATTGTAAACTCCTGCTCTGTGTGGGCAGCCTAAGCGAAAACTTCGCACGCTCACTCGCTTTTAATAATGTATTCCAGGCACGGAGCCGGCTGATGGGGCAGTCATAGTAAACAGCTTGCTGATCTGCAGTGATGTGCAGTAGTGCGGTGATTTGTATAATAACCAAGTACTACTCAGATATAAACATCAAAAGATTTCCTTAAAGGCAAACTGCCAACAAACAACATTTGAGGGGGGAAAAACAAGCCATTGGCATAATGGGTGCAGTGAGAATGCCGAGAAGCAGCAAGTGCGGTAGTCATTTGAATTTAGCGGCTCTCCAGTCACCTGACTAAGTGCCTCTAAACCAAGACCTATTTGTGTAAGGGCTTGGAGGAATGTGTTTGCATCATTTAACTCTTTGTTTTGATCCATTAGTTTGCATTTTGGTAACAAAAAATATGCCGGCCTTGGTGTCTACTACCACACATCCGTTAACGAGCACGCGGCTCACGGCATAGACCATAGTCACGCTTTAGGCAGCAAAAGGCCCTCGAACGGATCAGGTGCCACCTCTTCTTTTTCTGACCAGCATAATTCTCTAAAGGCGTCGCGACCTTGACACTACCCTGCCATGGATCTGAAAAGCCGTCGCCTACCTATTGTATTTGACGAACGCCTCGGAAGTCGTGGCAATGGTGTATTCGTGCCACGTGCCGGAACAAGGAAACCCTTTTCGTTGAAATAAGCTGCTGTTCAAGGAGAGTTTGGGGTCGGTTGTTTTTTGCGGACATCACCAACGCTGAAAAGGGAACGTGCACTTCGATGTTGAACCGTGAACCGGGCAGTACAATGCAACGCATTTTTTGTCGTTCTACCCAGTGGTACAATGCGAACCTTTAGGTAATTTATTTTTTTTATAATTCGCGCGTGCTCAAGGGGTTATTAATACCCTTAATTGTCCGGGGTCAAGACACACCACGAGCCGAAGGTATAGAGGGAGAAAGAGAGAGGAGGTACCTGTGCACGTTGGTCTTAAACTTCTGCGGATTGTAATCTATGGGAAATATTGAACTGGGACGAGCATTCCATATTCGTGTGGGGCGGCTAAAAAACGAGTCTCTAAATTTTACTGTGCGTCCGAAAGCAGGCTTAAGGGTAAACTGATGAGCATTCCTGGCGAGACGTGTATTGCGGGTGAATTCAAGGAGAGGATGAATGCAGTTGGCTAGCTCACTTAAGCATCGTTTGTTGAAGTAACGATAAAACACGGACAAAGATGACACGGTACGTCGATGTTCGAGCGAGTCTAATGAACCCACGATATCGATGTCTCCTGTAAATTTTATCGCTCGCTTTTTGATTCTATCTAGTAGGTGCAGGGTGGTCTTGGGGGCACCAGACCAGATATGAGCGTTGTACTCAAGCTTAGGACGAATATACGCCTTATAGATTAAAGCCAAATCAGAGGTCGTGAAGTATTTCTTGCATCGATTAGGGAAACCTAAACTTTTCGCAGCATTTGTGGCGACCTCGAATATGTGATCATTCCAAAAGTGTTGTGTTGATGCACATACCAAGGATGCCTTCTTTATACAGTCATCTGTGTTTGTAACTGTTTGAAGTTGATGCCAAGACTGATGTGGCTTGTAGTTGGGTACGTGGTGGCTTGTTAGGACATTGATCAGAACGATCGGGATTATCAGACAACTCTTCGGTAAGGGCACAGATAACTACCAAGCAGCTGATGATCAAACAGACTGCGCCATCTAGACGGGATACTGGCTGTGAAGAGAAATTTACATGGTTTCCAGATCGATGTATCAAGAGCGAAATCCCGTCAACATCTGAAGTGTCCTAAATCCGCTACGATCTGTGCAGACCCCCACCACTCGCCAGTGCAAATTGATTAAGCCTTCTTGAATATAGACACTTTAGCTTAATTTGCTGTCAATGGAGGGACCCAAAAATGTCGCGCCTCCAGTCAATGTCACACAGCGAGTTCTAGTACCAGTGATGCACAGTTGTACCCTCGTTAGTTCCGCATTCCTTTGTCCACTTCACTTTCATTCTCTAAAGAGAACAACTCCTTGCGGGGTGCTTCTATTAAGAGTACAACACCACTCTCATTCAAGCATCCGATGATTTTACTACACAACGTATGAAAGGCACTCGTTCGATAACTCTCCCATCCAGACCCGACCATCTCAACACACACCGCCCATAACATAAACAGTCGTGTGAATGGAAAGATCACCAGTGTTTATAACAAAATAAAAACTCATTAAAGAGTCAAAATAAACACGGAGCCTTGATCGTGTAAATTAGGCACGCGGACACAGCGAAATATGCCGAGAATCTTCGTTCTATCGGCGAGTCTCTCGAGCCGTTTATTTACACCTCATATTTGAATCAATTACTGGCCGAGAGGATTTCGTAAATAATTGAGAATGCGAATACCGATTGCATGCTACCAATTAGCGGTGCTATCCTCCCCCTCCCCAGCCACGGACACGAAGCTCACTTGTGGAACAACAGGCCACGGGAAGAAAACGCGGAATTCTACTCGCAAACAAGTGTGTGAAAATAAAAATAAAAAAAAATAATCATTTGTAATTGGCACACAGCCAAATCACGAAGTATCCGTGAAATTCATAGGCGGCATTTACATTACGTTTACGTAGGTAGCTAAACAAATGAATGCGCGAACACTTGGCTCGCGATGCGATACGCCACTCATAAGTGAATTGATCTTCGACCCGATGAGCTAGTTAATGAACATGGCCTGTGGTCTCTATTTGAATTGTGAGTGCATGGCACAGGCGGGCGAGCGATGGTGCTATGGTTTGTATTTCATTTCAGCGCCGCCAGCCTGTCATATTGCTCACCTTCTGCGCGCCGCCATTCATTCGTGCTCTCCAATGACCCGGCATTCTGTTGTTTTAATTAATTTTTCGGCGAATCATTGGGTGGATGCTATCGTTTGTTTAACAGCCATTTGAAGACTGATCTCTGACATAAACAGGGGGCTTTGAGAAATTCTGAGAAATGCTCTGCAAAGAAAAGAGGGGAGCATATTTTAAGATGCTTTTCTTGGCAGAGGCAGTGTGAGGAAGTGAATCCGTGTGTTCGTCGTCATGGTTTTCGAATGAGTTCCAAGAGGAAAGGAAGTGCGTGGTTTAGTGGAACGCATTTCGCATGACAAACGGTCGTAGGGTATCAAGGCGAACTTTAACGTGCGTTTAAGCCGTAAACATTGAAGCACATCGGTTGGGGTGTTCGAATAGAGCGAGTGGAAAGGCGGAGGTTTACTTTTGTGTCAATTAGACTTGATTGAGGAATAGGATGTCCACAAAAGGTGTTCAAAAAGAAGATCCTCGCTGAAGAAGCTGTACACAAACAAGTAATAAGCTCGAAGATCTTCTGGTGAAACTGGGCCTCAGTCAGCATTCCTCTCCAACTTAAAAAAAACACATACAATTCAGAAAAATGCATGAAATCTTTATTTGAATCGATAGTACGGTCTATATAATTTAATGTTTGAAGATTATTTCATGCAAATGTTGACCTTGACTGCGCCTCAAATGGTCCATCCGCTTAGTCAAATTTTGGCATACTCTTTCCATTGGCATACTTTCTTTCTTGCTTCAATGTTGTCTTCCAATGCGTCAATTGAAGAGGGCTTGTCTGTATAGACATAAGCTTTAACATAGCCCCACAAAAAATAGTCTAAAGGCGTTAAACTGCACGATCTAGGCGGCCAATTGACACCGAACTCTCCTCTCAATAAGTCCATTGTTTCGCGTGCTGTGTGTCATGTGGCACCGTCTTGTTGAAACCACAAGTCACGCAAGTCAAGCTTTTGCATTTTGGACAAAAAAAAGTTGGACATCATCTCACGGAAGCACTCACCATTCGCTGTTACGTTACGATTCGCACCATCTTTGAAGAAGTACGGTCCAATGATGCCACCGCACCAAACATTGACTTTTTCTGGATACATTGGCAGCTCTTGCAATGCTTCTGGCTGGTATTCACTCCAAAATCGACAATTCTGCTTATTTATGTACCCACTGAGCCAAAAATGAGCTTCGTCACTTAACACAATTTTTCGGTAAAAAAGTGGATCCTCGGCCAATTCACCAAGAACCCATTCACCAAAAATTTTACGTTGCGGTAGGTCGTTCGGCTTCAATTCTTGCACCAGCTGTATTTTGAAAGGCATCACACCTAAATCCTTTCGCAAAATGTTCCACGTTGTTGAGTAACAGAGGCCCAATCGCTGCGAACCGCGACGAATTGACAATTGATGGTCATCATTAACACTGGCGTTTGCCAGATTTAGGAATTCAAGGTCCACAAAAGGTGTTCAAAAAGAAGTTCTTCGCTGACGGAGCTGTACGAAGATCTTCTGGTTAAACTGGGTCTCAGTCAGCATTCCTCTCCAACTAGCATGATCTCGGGCTAAGCGTCGCCAGTTTTGTACATCCAGCTGGTTGCACAATCGTAGACGTGGTCTTCCTCTTTAGAGTTGTCCCTCAGGGTTGGCCTCCAAGACTTTATGAGCCGAATTCGTTCGACTATGCCAATGTCTCTGTACAGCTCGTAGAAGAAGCCCTACCACGAGCTTACCAACGACTGCACCATTTTGCGATCGAAAGATGGTTGCTTATGGCATCTTCTCTCTGATTCACCCGGCCGTTGGCCACTCTTTCTTTTATTTAAGGGGGTAGCTCATGTTGAGCAGGGATGAGAATGCAGAGCCGTGAAGTAAAGTGAGTGAAGCAAATTGCCCCAAAAATCGAAGTAGATTTACAAAAAAGTGAAGCAAATATAAAAAATATGAAAACTAAATATTTATTTGAATACTCCTTGATAACTGCCAAAGGTGTCCTCACGTTACCGCCACAAAATCCTCGCCTGCTACTAGATGTGTTAATTTTCAAAGCATTGGCGGAGCCGATTTATGGCGTCTCGGCTATAAAAGAGGTGTAAGGAGTGTGTCAGGTTTTTGCGATAGTACATAAATGTAAGACTTGAATCAAAATAAACTGATGCACATTATTAATTTAATTTAACATTTGGAATTATGATATCGATTTTTCATTTCCTACAATGCTCAGTTTTTCTTACGTGGTGTGTACCGGTATGAAATGAGCGCTTTTTTTTGTTTTTTTTTTTTTTTGAAAATAAGACACTAAATAAGACCGTAAAAACGGTCAGAAATTGTTTGTTGTGCAACATTTAACATTGCTGCCATTTGCTTTTGACTCAAAGTGTCATCTCCATCCAATATCGTTTGCAATTCGGCGTCTTTAAACTTTTTTGGTGGTCCTCCACATTCTTCATTTCTCACATCAAAATCATTATTTCTGAACCGTTGAAACCATCTTTTGCATGTTGCTTCTGATAGAGCATGATCACCATATGCCTCGACAAGCATTTGATGCGACTCTGCAGCACTTCAAATTAAAACAAAAATTAATGCTTTCCGCAAATCATCACTTTCTGGTACAAAATTCGACAGTTTTAACACGATGAAAAAATATGATTTTGTCTGTTCAATGACTTGATGTATACTTAATATTTTTCACAGATGTCTTAGCAAACAAACAAAAAAAAGGGCTCGTTCACAACAAATGTTCCCTATCGAGACATTTGTATCTTGACGCTCACTTCATACTGGTAAATGTGTGTGTGCTCCTTTTGAGAAGGTGTTGTATTATAGTAGCCGACTTAGCCTCGATAGTGCTTGCTATCGCAGCTCTAGTAGAATCCATGCAGCTCGTTGTTAGAAGTCGTTAAGCAGCTCTGCTCTGCATTGTCAGGGGATTGTGTTGCTCAGGTTCTTGATTGCCTCGTTCGGATGGTTGATGACGTCTAGCAGCTGTTTTCTCAACATGTGTGCTTCTTATTGCTGTTGTGCTGTCGACGTACTCTGTCGAAGGTGAGACCGGTACAGTTTCGCACTATTTTTCGTTCGAAAATTGCGAGCTTCTCCATACTAGTCTAAGAGCTGGTCTGCCATATTGGAAAGACGTACGTTAAAAAATCGGTCGTATCAAAGAGCAGCAACTTTATCTTCTGTCTTAATTCATTTAGGGATAAATGCGATGGAAGTCTATATTAAGTTTAGGAGTTTGGAATGACTGCTAAACTGTAACCCCGTCTGTCCCGTCTGTCCGTTGCTATATCTGCACTGTTTAGGAGCACCTTATGCTTCGACATGTGGCTGCTGACTTGCATCCATCTCGGGATGGTCTCTTAAAACACATAACTATCAATTTTCCACCATTTGGTGTAATATTGAAATGTCTTCGTTCTCTTAGTCCCGAATCCTCAGCAAATGACCGTGTCTCTCAGATTGGCATATCAATTCAATTCCAAAATCAGGTTGCCATGCGAAATCAAAATTCTTGGATTGAGTAACAATTGATCATCTGGTTGACATAGGTAAATATGTAGGGTCGGCAAGGTAGGTTCCAGTTACATACAACATGTGACCTGAACACTCATCCAGTCGTCCTGTGGGTCCTTGAAACATTTAGATTTCTGAAGTGATTTCTAGATGCTCTCTACGCCACATTGCATATTCTTCCAGATTTTTAGCTTTCTCGAGATGTACAATGCCGGGTAGTTGCTCAGAAGGTGGTTGGTGATTTTTTCCTCCTCTTGCTGATTCATGCTCCGTCCAAACTAGTCTGGCGGCATGTTCTCACATAGAACAATGGCCTGTAATCGATCGCATTACCTGGGCAATGTCTCTTTTCAATTTCGAGCAGTGTTCTAGTTCTGCGAACAATCAGTTGCGACAGAAATGGGAAAGAAACGAAGTCAGCACTTTCACTTTCAGTACTCCTCACTAGAACGTAGAAGTACCCCCATTTCACAATTCCACTGAGTGTCGAGCTCCTGAATTCGTGCCATTAGTTGCGCGATCGTGTTCTCTATTGGGGTCGTTTAACAATAAGCCACACTCACATAACTTGGAACGGCCAAGTTCTTAACCTGTGGTCCCGGCACTTTCAAGAGGTCCGAAAAAATGCGTCGTTTTTATCATTCCACTACAATTGTAGGTTGGCAGGGTTCCGCCAAGAGATAATTTCGTTGTGGGGGATCCACAAGGCTCAAATGTTGAAGAACTTTAACTTGGAGGAAAGAAAGCAAGTGTCAGTTTTTCATCCCGAGCCGGCACTCATTCCTTCTCAAGTCAGCACTAGTGACAAATCACTATGAGACCATCCTTCTGCTAAGGGCTAAACGTCAAATTCAAGGCGATTGTCGATGCTGGACAATTTTAAAAGCGGATGAAGAGGTCCTTGGAGAGTTTTGTTGGTTGAGGCCCAAGTCTACCCCGGACTGTAGTGCCGCACCAAGAAGAAGAGTCAATGCCCTGCTTAAGGGCAAGATACAAGGTAGGTGCAGGAGGTACAAAAGGCGAATATCATTTGAGAATGAATAGACGACGCCCAGTTCAATCGCTCAGTGCCCAGTCCGCTCAGTGCTAGGGGGTAGTGATGGGTTAAGTTTCGATTTTACAATCGCGGGTATAACTGCCAGACTCCAAAAGAGAGTACACAAGAAGCGTGAGCAACACACCGGGCCACATCGTCAACAGGTTCGATCACATTCGGTATAGGTTCGAAACGTAATCGCAGTTTGGAACTCAAGAGGAGTTTGAACCGGAATCGCAATTTAAATCCTAGTCGAGGGCAGACGGCGATTGCGGTTTAATTAAAAATCTCAGTTATTGATTGTGATGTTTTGCTCAAAACTTCTAGGAATACACAGACCTACAGTGCCTCAGGAAAAGTCTTCAGAGGCAAGCAACCCGCACGGCCTGAAAAACAATTTTCCACCACCATCACAAAAGTTTGGTTCAAATGAAGATTGAAAGCGTGTCCATTTCCACGCCAAACATAGTTTCCATAAATCCTTCTTGTGATCAATAACATTCAATAAAAAAGTTCCCTTTTTTTCCTCTCTTTTCAGGTGGCCGCCGAGCGTCAGGTCTCATTCGACAACGGCATAGACGGATCCGTGGCCGAGGACTGCTTCTTTGCAATGCGTGCCTTCGCCCAGGGCTACTCATTCAATTTCATCGAAGGTGAAATGTACGAAAAATCTCCATTCACACTGTTGGACTTTTTGCAGCAACGCAAACGCTGGCTCCAAGGCATCCTTCTAGTGGTCCACTCAAAGCTCATACCACTCAAGCATAAGCTATTGCTTGGCATCAGCGTCTACTCATGGGTAACAATGCCCTTATCCACATCGAACATCATATTCGCTGGACTCTATCCAATACCGTGTCCGAATCTAATGGATTTCGTGTGCGCCTTCATTGCAGCAGTCAACATCTACATGTATGTGTTCGGTGTGATTAAGTCGTTCTCGTTATATCGCTTCGGATTGCTGCGATTCTTGGCGTGCGTTATGGGAGCAATATGCACAATTCCGGTCAATATCGTGATAGAGAATATCGCCGTCGTTTGGGGTCTATTCGGTAAAAAACATAAATTCTATGTTGTACAAAAAGACATTCGCGTTCTGGAATGTTAGAAAAATCTTGTCCATCCATGGACACCAGGCATCTCGTCTGACTTCCTCAAAGGCTCTAAACACCATCCCTCTCCCCGCCCTTCTCCCCCTCTCCCTCGCCCCATCCTCAATCCTTCTCTGCGTAACGCCTGCGGTATTCACTTAGCTTGTAAAGTTTTTATTATAACAAAAAAAAAACACAGAAAATAAGAAAAAGAAAATGAAAATTAGTTTTTGTACATTTTAGTGTTTTCAATATAAGAGTTATATGATATACAATGAGTACGTGTATGCTTTTTCTAAGTTTCCTATTCACTTAATTCATTGTACATTAGTTTGTGTAAATTTATCATTTTTTTTTGTTTTGTTGTATAAGAGAAACGTAAAGCAATGCAAGTGCAAGTCCACAGTCGATAGTCGACTCTCATATATGTAGTTAGATAGGTGACGTGTTTCCTTGTTGTATTTGGCTTCTGTTAATGCGATACGATTGTAAACACAGCTGCCATAGTGTGCTTTCTTCTTACACCATGTGTTTCACATCCAGTCGTTGACACCGTGCGTTGAGCATGGCTTTGGGAGAAGTTTACACTCCATTTAGCATGCGACAGTGATTTACTGCGAGGAGATGAATGTATATGACACATGCAAGGACAAACAGACATGGAGACTCTTTATTTACTTCCACGTCGATGGTTTGCCGGAGTTCTGATGTGCTGAGGCGTACACATTCGCACTTGGAGTGCTTCACAACTGTTCGACCGAAATAAGCCATTCACTTTACTTCCATTCAGTCTGTCGCACATGTCGTGCTCAAAGATGATGATTTTTTACGGTCCCTCCCCCAGTAACCACTTAAAGATGCATCCCATCACCCACAAGACTTGCAAAGTTCACCTCAGTTCAGCATTAAATGGGGCACAAAACCATCATTCATCACACGAACCCGAAATGAGAACACCAGCGATTGTGTATTCAACGCTAAGACTATTGTTAATTGCTTCAAAAGTATTTAAGACAAAAATGAATCAAAAAACAAAAGGATAACTAACTTAATTGTAATAATTTATTGAATGCAGAAAAAAGAAAACAATGATGCTCTTTTGTTTGTCCCTCTTTTGTAAAAGGAAATTATTTATAGGCAAACATGAAGCAGAAAAAACAAGCAAAACACACATATTTGCAACTTAATGAAACAAATTAAATTAGACACACACACACACATGCACACACACACACACAAAAACTTCGTCCTAGAATTAGTCTATCGATTATAAACAAAAAAGTCTAAACGGAAAGTAAAGTTAATCAAAGTATTGTTTGTTTTTTGTAAGAGAGAAAATGTGAATGCACCAAATACTATTTTGTAAGATACTTATGTTTATTCATTTATACTTCTTAAACGTTTATTTTTTCCTTATCTATTATTACATTTTTTTTTTGTAAATTTCTCTGTTTAAATAGTTGTAGTTCCAGTTGAATAGAAATATTGTAGCAAACAATAAGCTAGACATTTTTTTTCTCGTTAAACTATGAAAAGAACAAGGATGTACGTTTTATCTTTTGATAGAAATGAAGTGAATAAAATGAAATACAACATTTTGCAAAAATATTGTATGAGATCAAATGTAAATGAATTTGAATTTTTGGTTTTTATTTAGTTTTCTGTTATTCTAGTACTCCTCTTCAGCATCAGTTGTTGATCACACAAGCGACGGGACAGTGAATGGACTGTTGACCAGAGATAATGTAATGAAAGAGATGTACATCTTTCCATTGGAAAACCCCTAGTCCACCACAAATCCACCTCAAATTTTAAGCGTTTCCGCTCTCAAGTCACTAATACTACTTTATATACAGAGCACCGCCATCTTGCTTTAAATATCTGCCCTCAATAGTGTCAAAAATTTGCTAGATTGCCCATGATAATGTCAGAAATAGCCCCGATTGGAAAGTATTCCAGGACACTGTTCGCTAAGCTCATACTTTTTAAAATGAGTTATTGTAGCTGTTTATTAATTATTCATTATAAAAAGTCGTCAATAAATGCCAATCATTATAACAAACTAATTGTCATAAATATATTGACGAACATTACGGTCAGGAAAAATGTGAAAACATTTGCAAAAATACTACAATTCAGATTATCATAATGTTAATATGTAGTACGTATTGTGCATTGAAGTTAGACTAAAAGTCATGTATGTACGAAATTTGAATAATTTATATCAAAAGAGCGCTGTCAGGAGAGATTAAAAAATGTCCCTACCCTGTCCATTTTAACCCAGAATATGTTTATGGGTAGTTTTGGTTATTTTGTTGGTTTTCTACCAAATCATTTGATGTGTCAATCTCGAATATAGTATTGGCGGCTATTCAACAGTCTTGAATTAGTTTGAGTTTATTTGAACAAGTAGTTCAGAAGAATTGAAACCGAATTAAATGCCAAAAAAACCCGTGTTTTAATGTACATGTTTTGCTGTAACTTTTGATATATATCGTCTCTCACATCATACAGAAACCAACAAGGTCTTAAAAATAGCATAAGTTACACATTTTCGTTTGTTCTGAGAGGAAAGAGATTTCTCCACTCCTGAAAAAATGACAGTCTTCAAAATTTGGTGCAGAAACTACGGGAGCAAACCTATTTTGTTTATCCTGAATTTGTTAGTTTTCAAATTTAACGTCATTTTTAATGGAATATAAGAACATAATTCAATGCATTTTGCGAACATACACTTGTCTCTTAGTTTCCGTTTTTTTTTTAGGTGAATATTTGGCGTTCAAATTAGTGGCAAAGCCGGAAATTTCGGATAATTCACTTCATCAACTGCTCCATAAACTAATACGCATTCACATAAACACAGTCCAATCCAATCCGCTGGTCTCGAGCTTTACATGCATTCACAGACTCTATCTGTGAAACGGTTGTGAAGCAGGAGGAAAACAGCTGTGAAATGTTATAAAAAACGCTGTCAGTTGAATCTGAGGGGCAAGAAACGTAGAAATGGCATATCTCCTCCTTCCATTATCTCTGCTGTTGACTTAAAGGCCCAAGCCCAGAAAAAAGAGAGCAAGGAGATATCCATCTTCGGCCTTTTTTACCCCTAGTCCACAAAAGAGAGGAATGTGAGAGTAGTGGAAATCCCTTATAAATCACAAAACTTTCACAAGAACTATGAATCCACCGCAATATGGCGGCCGATTCGTGGATTTTGTGGGATAAGAGAGAGAGAATCATGGATTTTGTGGGAAAATCGTGTGAAGTTGGCCACAACCATGTACTATTGTTCGAAGAGTGTTCAGTTGGTTCATGCCATTAATGGTAGGATTGTGTAAAAGTGTAATGCCACGCAATATTTAATTTACAGCGTGAACATACGCTTTGTTTGTTTGCTTAGCCCTCCTCACTGTGTTGAATACTGAACACAGAAAAATGTCGGGTAAACGAGCGAATTTTCAAATTAGACCTTCAATCCACCCCAATACTATGGTTGGGGAAGAAAATCAGCTGTTCTCAAGAGCTCACCCGTATTCACAGACACGGCGTTGAAAGCTTATAAAAATCGCTGTCAGATTTAATCAAGGGGCAAGAGAGGTAAAAGATGGATATCTCTTTGCTCTCTTATTTCTGCCCAAGCCCATAGAATCCGATGCGTGCGTTGCAGTTGACATCCACAAAAATCGTATTTGTCGGACTGCAAAGAGTTGCCAAACGAAATACGTGCGTTGCGTCCGAAATATGTATACATACATACAACCCCACACGACCATGAGAGTAAAATGATACACACATGTGAGAATAAACTGTCAAACGGACGAAAAGTTAAAAGTTCGCCAACTTCATGCATTCTGATGTATTCCACATACAGCCCACACTCGTTATCTCGCTCCCTCTAATTAGCTCTTATGAGTTGTCAATTTTTTGACAAGACGCAACGCACGCACCGGATTCTATGGGTTTGGGCCTTAAGAGTGATCTCCAATAGTGGCTTCTGATCATTTAAGAGTGTTTCTCCCGATTGGGTGTATCATTAGAAGATGTTTAGCTGAAGCGAGTAGAGTAATGTGTCATCAAGCACAAGCGACAGTCAGACAGTTGGACAGAGTGCTGTCTTAATGCCTGAAACACAATAGTGCGGCAGTGCGTTCGACTTCAGTGTTACGGAGGGGTGCGATGACGCACTGCGTTAATCAGCTGTTCCCTCTCTTTCTCTCTCTCTCTCTCTCTCTCTCTCTCTCTCTCTCTCTCTCTCTCTCTCTCTCTCTCTCTCTCACTCTCAATTACCAGATGAAAAATGTTTTGGCAGCTGTTTTCGTCTGTGAATTGTCAATTCAAAAAATGTCTGCTCAAACAATTGTACTTTGAAGACTTAATGACGGAAAATAAATGCTCATAATGCTTACAAAATAAGGAAATAGCTTTTTGTTGCTAATGTTGCGTACTCATGCTACCAAGCAGCAAATACAAGCAAAAAGTTATACTTCTTGGTATGCAAAAAGATTCTAACCGAATTATCGAGTTTTTTCACTGACAAAAATCCCAATAAAAGTTAGTTTAAGTATCCCAATTAATGATTTAAAAGTTCTTCTCTGCGAATCAATCGTTCTCTCCGCGAACTGTCAAGCTGAGTTCGTGATACACAAACGCAATCCAAAGACGAAAACGCAATCCACAAGCTCCACGGCCAAAAAATTCGCAATGCAGTGTCAGTTTGCACACATAGTTTTTCGCGAATCAAAAAACCTCCATATGAATGAAACGCCAATGTTTGCGAAGTTCGCAATTCGCGGCGACCACATTTGAGTGGGCATTTAGTGGTTGTACAACATGTAGGACATTGTGCACCACAATGGAATCTGATGCTTCGCCTCTGTTGCTATTTTCGATGATGAGTGATTATTGAGAAATTAAAGGTCAGTTCTAACTAGGAATCTTACCGAATCACTCGTGTTTCGTTTTTACTAACGAGAGCTATGCGAATAAGTACGCATTTGGTGGCATATAAGAGAGAACTGCGCGAATAAAAATTATTTTCGCAAGGTTCCGGCCCTCACATCAAGTGAATATTTAAATGTACAGTCATCTTGCTAGAGACAGACAACGAAAGCTTGGTAAACCCGTCTTCAACTCACTTGATGAGTTTTCTGCAAATAAACCAAAGTGCTTGCCCATGTCTCCTCAGGTTGGATTCAGCAACACACCTCACATTCAGTGTCAAAGCTGTGTCACTAGAAGATTCCCAAAAGCACCGCTTCTAGGGAAAGGTTCATGGGAAATGCTCGTTTCAATTGGATAAACATCTTTCGTTGATCGTACGCTTCGTGCCCTATTGGAAGGGGATGAGCCTCAGCCACTTGAAGAAGTATACGTGCTTGTGTTTGGCAACATATCCCATAAACTTCAAAAGAGTATATCTTGAGTATATGTATCTTGTATATCTTGAGTCATATCTTGAGAATGTTATTGTAAGCTCTAGAAAATCACTGTGATATCGAAGAAATCAAAGCAGTTGATCATAATTCACGGAACGTTATAAGAAACCAACAGATTGATGTTGGCCGAGGCCCAGGTTCACCCCGGACTAAAGACGACAGATTGATGATGGAAGAAAACATTTCTTGATTGTAACTTTTATGCGGTGAACTACGTGTGTGGCCGTACTTGATATTAAATGCTTTTTCAACAAGCAATAGTGGTGGCCCGTGGCGTTGTGGGTATGTGCGTCGACCCCAACCTCGAGGTCGTAGGTTCGATTCCTGCTCTGTGCGACGAAAATAATTTTCACGACCCCACCTCTTTCGACTCAATGCTCAAAGAGTGTTTCCTGTCTAGAAAAAACTTCTCAAACTTGGCCGTTCGGAGTCGGCATAAAACTGTAGGTCCTCGTGAGAGAACAAATGCACGCACAACACGAGTGGCTGTTGGGAAGCCAGGCCCTGGCCCTCTAGCGCCACCCATATTAAACATAAAACCATTCCCCACGCAGACGTTGGTTTAATCGCGGGCTATGGGAAGTATATATATACGATCAGGGATATTAAGAAGTAGGTCCGTTCCGCTCGTGAGAGAACAATAGCACCCACAACATAAGTGGTGGCTGAGAAGCTATGCCCTGTCCGTCTACGGGCTGTAGCGCCACCCATATGGTTATTATTTATCAAGCATGCTTTTTTGTATTCAAAGAAAATCTGTCAACATCAAAACATCGATTGCAGCGATTAGGGAACATAAGTTCTCACAAGGTTTGAAAGATTGCTGAAAGACAACACTTAATTTTGTTGGCTTGGTGTTCTCCATACCAACCTGTCTCATCCAAGTTTGGTACTCAGTTTCAAGTCGAAATCGATCTGATGATTAGAACTACACTAATTGTTAACGCAGCTGAGCTGGTAATCCATGGGACACCTCCTAGTTCGTAGCATTTTTACTTTAGAACCATTCTCAACGAGAGTCGACTCAGTGAAGATGTAGATGTATTTGTCACGTCGAATCGATTCAGTGCCTCACTATGTAAGGATGGCCACCCGTTTATAGGAAAAATATAAACATAACAACGGCAAAAGGAGTCCAACGCCAAAACCCCTTCATGCAATATGCTGAGACATTAGTCCCACTAAACGTAGTTAGCCCGTGGCACGTGACATTGTGGGTATGTGCGTCGACCCCAATCTCGACGTCGTAGGTTCGATTCCTGCTCTGTGCGACGAAAACAATTTTCACGACCCCACCTCTTTCGAGTCACTGACAACGCTCAAAGAGTATTTTCTGTCTAGAAAAAGCTTCTCAAACTTGGCCTTTCGGGGTCGGCATAAAACTGTAGGTGCCCTCCTCTCGTGAGAGCAGCACGCACAACACGAGTAGTTGCTGAGAAGCTAGGCCCTGGCCCCCGACGGGCTGTAGCGTCACCCGTATTATTATTATTATTATTATAAACTTAGCTCAAAGGAAAACCTGGCTTCGTAAGCACGGCTGCTTGCAGCGAATTGATCAGAAAAGGCAGCATTCGTTTTGATAAGATTCACATCTATTCTGTTAGTCGTGTCACCCACCCCATTTGCCAGCAATTTGTCACAGTGACACATGCTTTTTTACTTTAGGAGAGCTCTCTTATTTCTGCTTTTGAGCGACACGGCATAGAGGATATGCCAGATTGTCTTCGGACCCCGTTTGTTCAGTCAAAATCGAATTTCGAACCAATAGTGTCGCTGTAGTTGATTTGTTATGGAAATAGAATCCTCATTGTATGGTAGGTACGTGCGTCCACTCCTAACTTTGGGATTAAGTTCAATTGACGACACGAACAACTCTCTCGAGTGACTGACACTACGAACAGAGAATGACTGCACAGAAGAAAGGTTCCCACACTACAAAGTCGGCCACTGGAGTTTTCCTTTACCTAATGCCATGGACGCATATGTAAGTGGAATCATCACATTTTTGTTACTATCGTCCAGGTCTATGTTTGGTGCTTCCAATAATACTAACGTGCTGCGCTGAGTAAGGTTAGGTTGTGGATAGACGCGCTGGGGTCCATTTGGGCCCTTTGTAATCCCCATGGGGATGAACGATTTTCCTTAGTCCAACTCGTTTTTTTACGGGTGCCCTTGAAGATGTAGACTCTGGGGTCACGTGTCAGTTAGGTCCATTGGGACCCATTGTAATGTCCATGAGAAAGAAAAGAAAGACGTACGGGTGCCTTTAAAGTTGTAGATGTTGTGCTGTCTCCTCCAGCCATCCGAGTGTCCTGAGAAAACTGCAAATTGTGACCCGTTGTGTTCGGAGTGTGTAAAAGCAATGGCAACATGCTCACAAAATGAAAATTCTTGGTCTGAGTAAACTTTACTCATTTATCTCTGGTTCTAGTACTGTCTTGGTTTTGAAGACGTTTTCCAACCGATGTTTAAATCCTGGAGTGCTCTTGCATATGTTTGCCGTGGTAACTTTGGCACTTTTCTTTCATTGTGTCGATTTTGCGGAAAAGTGATGATGTAGTTACTTGTTCTTTTTCATCGGTTGCTAGCTGGACTCATGTCTCAGCATATTGCTTGAAGGGGTTTTGCCGATGGATGGCTTTACTTAATGCGCTCGTTGTGCCGTTGTTATGTTTATCACCCGTTTATCCGTCTGCCCGCTACCCTGATCATCGTCGAAGTCATTCCCTTCCTCGTGCTGGCCGTGGGTGTGGACAACATCTTCAAACGAGTCATCCTTACATAGTGGTTCACTGAATCGATTCAACGGGACAAATACCATATCTACATCTTGACTGAGTCGACTTTCGTTGAGAATGATTCAAAAGCATAACTGCCACGAACGGCTTCTCAAAGTGTTGCCTTCGAAAATGTTTAACGTTAGCTGAGTCTAAGTTGGTTGTCCATACTGAAAGTCCAAGTTGTACTGTAATTTTCTCTTTCAGTGCATTGTTGTGATGGATGAGTCTAAGGCATGTACAAAAAGCACTTTTCCTTGTTAACAACTCATTCAACCAGAAATGCATTTCAAAGCTAAAGACAATTTTTTGATAATGGAACGGATGTTCATCTGACTCTGTGATAGTGTTTGTGTCTGACGAAATGTACGACTTTCCGTGATGGAATCGAAGTGGTTGATGAGTACCGGAGATAATGGTATGATTCATTCCATTATCTCTGATGAGTACGTTTGAATCAGTTGAGTAAGACTCATGTCAAAAATCTGAAATGAGCACACTGATACGCCAAACAGTCAAATTATCACCCATTGCAAATTGATTTTGTTTTATAAACGACTTCCCCAGTAACCGCTTAAAGATGCCTACCTCTTTCACGTCCATCCTTGTGCCGTTTGCAAGGTTCCCCTAAGTTTAGCGTTGAATGTGGCACAAATTTCATTTTGAAAAGGAAACTAAGAAGATAAAATCTGAACCGGTCCCCAATGAGCTTCTATCGAAAACTGGAATCTAAACAGACCATCTGCCCATCATTGCACACCGGAAAAGCTAAATTGAAGTCTATCTGGTAGCAAGAGCACTCACCTAGTCTTGATTACCCACTTGGCTCACCAGTAAGCCCCCAGTTCTAATAAAAGTGTTATAAAAATAGCAGACAATGATAGTCAAGACTAAATTAAATTTCATTCTTCTCAACAACTCTCAAATTCCAAGCAAACACTTCAAAAATGTAATGTTTAAAATAGCAAAACTAAATACCCACAAATTGTGTGAATACTTCCCCCAAAATGGAGGGGATGCATGTACATGCCATTTCAAAGCTAGATCTAATTAAAACTGATCATTGGTTACCTTGTTTTTTAGGCAATTAACTTAACGATAACCTAACCTAGTCTAAATCTTAACGAAAAAAAAGAACCCGAAAGAATAACAATGTACTTGTAATTGTTAAACAATTTATTTTGAAAATTGTTTTTGTATCGCTAATTGAATAACGTGGATTATTTTCCCATTCAAGTGGAAAGCGCAAATATTATACTAAGCAGAGTCCATTCGATGGAACTAACACATTTTTAGCAAAACCAAATAACAATCGAAAAACAAAACAGATCTAAAGAAAGTTTACAAAATAATAAAAAAAAAACGAAAAACGTACGAGTGGATGGTGTTTTATTTAATTGTTGGACCAAATGTTCGCACAGGCTCTTTTCGAGGAGGAAATTGCGTTTTTGGGAACCTCTTGAAACAACTCTCCAGTCATGGACAGGCTGGCTTCAGAGGAAGTGGACTACTGTACAGCCTTCGGGAGCGATTATTTACGATAAATCAAATGTCCGTTTCTTAGTCCGCAGAGACATGGATGCGGACGAAGAGGCTCTTGGCATTTTTAAGACTTGGAAGGTCACTGAGGAAGAAAGGCCTCTCTCGAAGAACCAATCCTATGTAAGGCCTTCGTGTCTAGAGCAGAAGCATGGACCCTAACTCCAGCGGACTAGGATATTCTTGATCGATTCGAGAGAAAAGTCCCTCGAATTATCTTCGGTCCCGTGTGTACTGATGGCGTCTGGAAGGAGAAGATCAGAACAGATCTGATAGGTTCAATGCCGCACTTAATTGCGTACGCCGACGATTTAGTGGCCTACAGATCAGGTCCGAAGGTCGAAGAAGAAATAAATATCTTTTTGCAAGGTGACTTCGAACAAATTCAGCGATTTTGCGAAGACTGTGAAACTATACTTTTCAGAACCCCGCTGTACATGGCATCATCGGATACGCGCATAAATTGGAGTGCGTTCGGCATTGTTGACCCACGAGGACGCCCTCTAGATGTGAAAAGTGTAGTAAGGTATCTTGGCATTTGGTTGGATCAATATCTGTATTGTGCTGCGAGATTGTCCCTGCTCAATGTCGCATACAAGATCCTATGCATCGTACTGTGTGAACGCCTAAAGCCGTTTTGCATCGCACTAATCGGCACGTACCAGTGCGGCTTTCGGCGCGGCTAATCGACTATAGACCAAATCTTCACACTAAGGCCGATCCTGGAGAAGACCAGCGAGTTTCAAATCGATACTCACCATCTGATGGCCCGTGGCGTTGTGGGTATGTGCTTCGACCCCAACCTCGACGTCCTAGGTTCGATTCCAGCTCTGAGCGACGAAAATAATTTTCACGGCCCCACCTCTTTCGAGTCACTGACAACGCTCAAAGAGTATTTCCTGTCTAGAGAAAGCTTCTCAAACTTGCAGGTCCCTTCCACTCTTGAGAGAACAATAGCACGCACAACACGAGTGGTTGCTGAGAAGCTAGGCCCTGGCCCTCTACGGGCTGTAGCGCCACCCACATATACTCACCATCTTTTCATCGATTTTAAAGTCGCATACGACAGCATTCATCGCAAGGAGCGAGAGAGTTCGAAGCGATGGCCGAATTCGGGATTCCGGGCAAACTGATCCGGTTGTGTCGCACCACGCTAACACACACGCAATGCACCGTGCAGTTCGGTTCAAAAACCTCTGAACCGTTCGAAGCCTGCACCGGATTTCGGCAAGGAGATGCGCTGATTTCTTGTACTGGAGAAGATAGTGCGGCGGGCAAAAGTCAACACGGAAGTCACTATCTTCTACAAGTCAGTGCAGCTGTTGGGATACGCTGATGACATCGGCATTGTCGCGCGGTCCCAACGTGCCATCGTGGAAGCTTTCACGGCAATTGAGGACCAGGAGAAACGTCCTGGTCTAAAGGTCAACGAGGACAAGACAAAATATGTGCTGTCGAGCAAAAAACCATCCGCCGCACACCACCTAGGCCAAAACGTCACAATCGACAGCTACAATTTCGAGGTAGTGAGGGAGTTTGTCTACTTTGGGGCAAACGTAAACCCCACGAATGACATCGTAGTGGAGATCCGACGTAGAATCGGCCCTGGCAACCGATGCTACTTCGGTCTGGCAGAACAACTGGGCTCGAAACTCCTAACTCGAAGGACCAACGTCATGCTCTACACGACTCTTAGCTTGCCAGTCCTGCTTTGTGGAGCCGAAAGCTGCAGAGCTGATTCATCGATATTACACGAGCACGTGATACCTACTTGTCAGTAAACGTGTCCAAGAGAGATTCGTTCGCATCGGCGTCGATCAATTTGAGAGCTACCCTCCAGTCGAATGGCGGTGGATACATCTGAAAGCAGACAGTTCAGAAGTAAGACGTGTCGAAAGAAAAATTCCCCGTCGGATATATGATCCCGTCTGCGAGGAAGGCGAATGGAGGAGAAGACACACCCGCGAACTCTACGAGCTGTACAAGGGGTGTGAATGTAGTCCGGAAGACACTACACTGGCTCGGCCACATCGAGCGAATGGACAACAACGCTCCAGCAAAGAGGGTCTTCGAATCCGAGCCTCCTGGTTCGAGAAGGAGAGGAAGACCGAACCTCCGGTACAAAGACCAAGTCATCGCGGATGCAAGACAGCTTGGCCTTGATGACTGGAAGCAGCGTGCCCAGGACCGTCACTGATGGAAGGCAGCAATTGATCAGACTCAGACCCTTCATGGTTCGTCTGCCTGATAAGTAAGAAAGTAATATCTGTATTTTGACAAAGCTAAACAGGCCTTTGCCGTGGCAAGGAGGTTGTTTTACAGCAGCCCTCATCCGGCCAATTATGGCATACGGTTGTCCATTGTGGTTCAACGTGAGTCGTTCCCAGATCGTAAAGATGAGGTTGTTCGAGAGACAGTGTCTTCGGACTTGTCTCCGGTTGTATCGTACACCCGAGTCTGAGTACAAGAAGTACCATCCCAATGGTTTCCTCCCGAGGCGTTCCTCTATCTCGACACAGTTGGCCTAATACAGGATCCACACGGATGTCCTGTAATCTTCCATGTCGTCCGCCGAACAGTGGACAGGCGACTTCAATATGCGATGTCGCTCGCAGTCGTGAGGATTTCCTCCGGTTCCATCTCTGCTCGAGACAGGACAGAGTCTGTCAAAGAACGGAAATTTTACCAAAACCAGACCCCGCCGCCGCTGGCTTTACTAAATGACGCGATAGTTGATCATGGTGGCCAACTTACATGGGTTTAAGGTAGTCGTAAGAAATATATACAAAAAAAAAAAATAATAATGAAAGGTTAGGTGTAAGAACATTTGCTAAGTTAGTTAAGCTAGTTTTAAGCATTTTTGTCTAGCATGTCTGTTCGGGCTGTTCAGCGACATCGGCTTAACCAGAAGAGTGAAGATCCAACGATTGAGATGGCTAGGTCATGTAGAGCGGATGGAAACCAATGCTCCGGCCCGAAAAGTCTTCGAATCCACCCCCGAGGGACGGCGCAGTAGAGGAAGACCGCGACTCAGGTGGCGCACCCAAGTGGAAAGGGACCTCGACCAACTATGCGTGCGAAACTGGAGACAGCTAGCTACAGATCGAGCTGGCTGGAGACGCTTGTTGGTTGAGGCCCAGGTCCACCCCGGACTGTAGCGCCACCTTAAGTAAGTAAGTATGTAAGTAAATGAATTTAAAATAAAACAAAAATGAGAAAAAAGAAAGGAGAAGATTCAACCATGTACGGACTGACTAGCAGCATACATCTTCTTCGAATCCAATGCTTAAGATGACTAGGCCGTGTAGATCGTATGAGCACCACATATCTGGCCCGAAGAGTCTTCGAATCCGAATCATTGGGACATTGCAACCTCAGCCAACTTGGTGTGGGCTACAGCTAGCTGGAGAAACCGAGGTCCCCACGCACTGTAGAGCCAAACAAAGAAGATGTCAATTCAGAACGAATCCAGAAGCTAATAAAGGAGGTAAAGAATCAGATTTGGAATTAAAATTCAAAAAATCCTCTGAATAAATCTGCTTCAAAAATATTCGTGTAACTCATCGTTTCCAGCTGATTCAATGGAAGAAGAAAGGTTGGCATTTCATATACGTATATATGGGTGGCGCTACAGCCAGGGCCCAGCTTCTCAGCAACCACTCGTGTTGTGCGTGCTATTGTTCTCTCACGAGTGGAAGGCACCTACACTTTTATGCAGACTCCGAACGGCCGAGTTTGAGAAGCTTTTTCTAGAAATACTCCTTGAGCGTTGTCAGTAACTCGAAAGAGTGGCACTCATTTATGCACAGAATGGTAAAACCCCGGACATTTCATTCAGTTGAAGCACCTATTATCTTCCGATAACATAATCTATAAGAGTTGCCTATAATCTTTGAGTGTTGTTCACTGATTACTGTCACAAATCCACACAAATGCTCTCAGTTCTCATTTCCAACGTAAATAACATACTTTTCATCGGATTCCGCGCCAAAAAAAACCAATGAGTGGAGAATTAAATTGTGCACGAAACACAGCACAAACGCAGCAGTTGCTGATGGTAATTAATCAACCCGAGGTTGATTTCGAAGAAGATTAATTAAAATCTGCGTGAGTACGTGACATGTGATTCGTAGATGTGCACAGCGCGGTCGACTGCCATTTAACGATGAATTACCCTTCTCACCGAACCTGGACCAAAGTAGATTTTGCACTTCACTGCGGTTCCTTGAACACCTTTAGACGTGTGTACGTCGTCACGTCGTTTGTGTTAGACTTTTGAAACAGATTTAAAGGTAAGATGCCCCCAAAGGTAGGCAGCTCTTCGTTGCATTGGGAATGCGTGGAATGTACCAACAAGACTCTAGGGAAAGAGTCCATGGGACTATTGGATTGGTGTTCTCTTGAGATATTTCTTCTTCTTCTTCTTTGATTGGCGCTACAGTCCGGGGTGGACCTGGGCCTCAACCAACATGCCTCTCCAGTCAGCACGATCTTTCATTCATCTTTCCAGCTGCCTCCCGTTGCGCCCACCAAGTTGGTTGAGGTCCTTTTCCACTTGTGTGCGCCATCTTGTGCGAGGACGTCCTCTGTTGCGCTGTCCCAATGGCTCGGTGTCGGAGACTCTTCGGGCCGGAGCTGTGGTGTCCATCCGCTCTACATGACCTAGCCATCTTAAGCGTTGGATCCGAAGACGCTTAACTAGGTGCATACCGCTGTACAGTCCGTATAGTTCGTGGTTGAACGTTCTCCTCCAAACGCCATCAACGCAAACAAGATCAAAGATCGTACGCAGAACTTTTCTCTCAAAACAACCAAGAGCCTCTTCATCCGCTTTCAAAAGCGTCCATGTCTCTGCGCCACAGAGCAGGACTGGGATGATCAGGGTTTCATACAAGGTCAATTTGGTGTTTCGAGAGATGGCTCTGTTACTCAATTGCCTCTTGAGCCCAAAGAAACAGCGATTGGCAAGGGTAATTCTGCGCTTGATCTCGGTACTGGTGTTGTTGTCCCTATTTACTCCAGAGCCTAGGTAGACGAAGTCCTTGACTACCTCAAAGTTTCTGCTGCCCAATATGACGCTCTGTCCGAGACGTCGATGTTGTGCGTCCTTCCGTGATGACAGCATGTAGTTTGTGTTGCCCTGGTTTACGGCTAGACCCATTTTAGCCGCTTCCGCTTCAATACCAGCAAACGCCTTCATGAATTATAGCAAATAAATTCAGTTCTTTAGTTGCCGGCGCGGAAAAAAAAACGAAGAACACATTAAACTTAGACGAGTCACGAAGACAACGTCGACCTTTGAGCTTAATTGAACTATTATTCAAGATAAACAGCAAAAAGGAATAGATTGTCGGTCTGTCAAGCCAATGCGCGAGTAGCGGCAAAGAATGGATTGAAATAGATGTACATCTTAGCAACAAGCGTTAATGAGCTGTTCCCAAAAATGAAATGAATTTCCCTTGTTGCCGAGGCACCATCTTCCCATTCGGTAGATCCATCGCATCGCATCGACAGTCTTAAAAATAAAAACATCCCATCTACTCTGGCAAACATAGTTTACATATCTTTATTTACTTGGTAATCTCAAACAATACTCGGAAGAGTGTCAGTTTCAACAGTCAGTGCAGCGTTTACTTAACCTCCATTGCTCGCTGGAACAAGGCCAGTGCCATTGCCTTCATTTTCTCACTGACCGGGCGTCGGAAGTCGCACTCTTGCACGGGCAGCCCGCACAGTTGACGACGCAGCTTCAGGTCGTTCCTCGCACTGAGTGCACGGCTGTTAGGCCCACACGCGCCTATAATTAAATTCCGGCGCTCCGCTTGCTTTGCCCGTTCGCCAACCTGCACGCAAGCAATTGGATGCAGTCGATTTAGATCGTATTCATCGGCTTCAGCTGAATCCTCCGCCGAAAGGGCTTTAAGTGGTTTGTCGGTTTTCTTGTCGTCCTCGTCTTCCTCGGGGATACTGACGTCCTCCTTGGGCTCCTCCTTGACCTCCAATTTGATTTTCTTCTCAACGCCCTGCTCTTCGTCCAACTTGTCCTTCGCCTCGGTCAGCAGGCGTTTGGCGAATTGCTCGCCGGCCATTTTCATAGAGATTCCCACGTCAAGGATGATTCTGTGAGGCTGCCACTTCTGCTTGGCGGTTGTCTGCTCCGACGGTGGTGAGAGCGGAACCTTGACTTCTTGAACAAGCGAGGCCCAGTCAACGCCCAAAGCGTCGCCGACACCCTTCACACGGGAGTCTTCTTCCAGCTCCCCGTCCGAGATCTCCTCAAAATCCAGCAGGTCGTCTTCGACCACGTCTGCCTTGGAGTCTTCGTTGACCGAGTCCTTCGCAGGACTTCTGAGGGCGGCGTCCGCGCCGACTTCGCCGTTGGCATCACCGCTCTGCTCGGGGGTTGTTTTTACCTCCTCCTCCTTGTCGAGGATCTCGTCGTCGCTATCGGAGATTTCACTCAAGTCATCCGGAACTGGCTCTGGTTCGACTGGAGGCTCTTCGGTTGCTACGGCCACTGCTGGCGGCTCCTCTTCCTTTTGTTCCGGCACTGGTGCAATCTCCACGGCGGCCTCACCTTCAGCTACCGCCACCGGCTCGGCTGGAGGAGGCTCATTTGGGTTTTCTGTGGCAACCAAGTCTCCCTCGACTTCTGGTGGCTTAGGGGTCTCCTCCGCTGCCGCTTCAGCAGGCACTTCGGCTTCTTCCGTAACTTCCTTGGGTGCGTCTTCAGTCGGTTCCGCCGAAGGTTCTTCTGGAGCAACTGCAGGCACAGGCGCGTCATTCTCCTCGGCTACCATAGGGAGCACGCACTCAATGGAAGTTGGCACAATGTCTATTGGCGGTGGGATTGGCGGCAGAGCCAAGAGGGACGGGATTGCGGTTCCCCCCGGAGTTGTGGGCACGACTTTCTTCTTCAGGTTGGGGTTGGTGTACGTCATCTGTCGCTTCGAGGGGAACTGCCGCGTCGGCGGATGATAGCCGCTCTGAATGGCCATCAACGGCGGCGGGTGAGGCCGAAATTTCTGCCGATCGTGCAGATATTCGTGAGCGTGAGGGCCGCCATGGCGGTAGCTGGCCGATTTGCGGTGGGAGCCGGCATGGGCCGCGTCCACGGCCGATGGGTGACCGCTGCGCCAGTCCTGTGGTGGCCACCGACTTGAGCGACCAGAGCTTGGAGAGTGCACATGGTCCAGAGCACGCTCACGTTCACGCTTTTCACGGGCCTCCTCCCACAGTTGACGGGAGCCACTCGGGTACTCCTCCGCGTCCCAGTCTGGTTCTGATGGAGGGCGGGCGCCCTTGCTCCGAGCCCAGGCCTTCTCGTCCCAGCGGTCGTCGCCGACCCAGTCATCACCTCGACGCGACGGGTAGAGTTTGTCAATCTCCCGCTCCTTCAGCAGCTCCAGCTCGCGTGGATCCCAAGCACGATCCCGGCGACGCTCCTCCTCGGCGTAGGCCCTTGCATAGGCAGCCCTGAAAAAGATGTTTGACAAGGAAACTCGGACAAGAACTGATTTAACACATACCTCTCCTCTTCGGAATACAAGTCCCTCTCGTCCCGGTAGTGGCCAGGGCTCAGCACATCCCTTCGCCGAACCACTAAGTAATCCCGTTCCCTCCTCTCATCGCGCTCGAGAGCCGGTCCGCGGTGGTGCTCGGCGGCGAGATACTCGCGTTCTCTCTCATACGCTGGATCCCTTACGCGACTAGCGTGGGCGTGGCGCACCCGCCCATCGTCTTCCAGCGAGCGCTCACGACTGCCGTACCCTCGCGCCACAGCAATCGCCATTTCTCTGTCCGCAGCACGTGGTATCAGTCGATCGCCCCGCTCAGTCGCATACTCCTTCTCCTTCTCCCGGCGGGATTTCTCTCGAGCCAGTCGCTCACGTTCCCGCTGCCTCTCCTGACAACGTGCGAGTGCTTCCTCGCGTTCTTTCTGTCTCTCCGCCTCCCTTTCAGCGCGCTCCCTGTCCCGGCGCTCGCGCTCCCGCGAGTCATGCCTCAACTTCAAATCGCGCTTCCTTTCAGGCGTCCGTTCGCGTGTTCTTGTCTGAATGATAATCTTCTCCCGTGGCGACATTGGATGCCTGCCCACCACCGGCACAGGCGACTTTCTCGCACGCAGCTTCGCCTCCATTTTGGCCAATGTTCTGGGCGAGCGGCTTCGTATGCGTTCCCTCTCCCTTGCTCGCAGTTTCTCACGTTCAGCAGCATGCCGTAGTCTTTCTTTGCTCGTACCTCGGGCGTGTTTCTTTTCACCTGAAACCTTCACCTTACTCGGACTTGCGCTTCCCGCTCGTCGACGAAGAGCTGTGGCCGATAATGTTCGCTTCTTTGCAGCCTTCGCCTCGCGCAGTTTCCTCTTCAAATGGTTCCGCTTCGCTTCCAATTTCTTTTGATGGCACGAATGCACCTTCTCCCGCTTTCGCCGTTCGTCGCCCGACGTGCTACTGTCCCGTCCCTTCTTCTTGCGATGGCCGGGCTTCTTTTCGGAACTCGATGACGAGTACGATCCGCTGCTTGAACCCGAATCTGAGTCTGAACTACTTGAACTATCCGAACTGGATGCGGCTGCGGCTGCACGCACTTTTTTGTACCGCCGCAGTGCATCTTTGGATTTTTTATCCATTTTCTAAGCAAAGCAAGTATTTAAGGCCTTTCAAAGTTTTAAATAATAGATTGTGTATTTTTCTTTATCAATAAGCGCTGTGAGGGAAAAATGCCCAATTGTCAATAAAAAAAAGTTGACAGTTCGGGTTGCCTTCCAAGTGACTGCAGCGCCACGTGAGTAATTGGCGGAACTGGTTGCTGAGTTATGGTGCGTGTGCACTTGTGGGTTTCTAAATGTTGTTCAAAGGGGACATTAATATGTCTTGCTTATGTATACAGGAAGAACATTGTTTTGAAATACTGTTGGACAAATATAAGAAGAAGCTAATTTATCCAGGACTCACACCACAGTTTATTTTTGTTGGGAACTGTTTTGTTTTTCTTCAACTCGTGAAGTGGAAATCGAAATTGAATCAGAAATCAAACCGCATCACTAGCAAGGCTGAACGGAGTTTAGTGTCGTTACAATTATTGTACGCCGAAGCTATGAGACAGCGCTTGAAAGCACACAAAAGCGGACATCAACCAAGAGATTGCAGACAGGCAGAGATTGCACTGTATGTAACGGTTGGGTGGTTGAGGTCCAGATAGACTTTAGATGACAGCCCCACAGAAGCAAGGAGACGTGAAGGGTGGACAAAGTGCATGGAGAAGCCATCGAGTAGAGCAGTCCCTTAGTTGTCTGGAGTGAATGACAGATGCGAGTAAATAAAATTTGGCATGAAGGAGCGAAGATGATGCGGTATAGACTGTGGAGAGTATTGTTGCTGAAGGTACCAGATGGTAATAAAAGACCCCATTTAGTGATGAGCATGGGAAATTAAGCAAGAAGCATACAAAGCGGCACTGCAAAGAAGGACAAGAGCTGCTCGGGAGCTCTACGAGCAGAAGAGGAGAGACGAACACCGGCTTCTCAGGAGCAAAAAGAAAGAGCATGAGAAGCGCGCGATCGGCAGAATAGGGGTATACTACTGCAGGAATGAGGTAAGGAAGTTTTACCAAAGGGTAAAGTCAACCAGTCAAGGTTATAAACTCCGAACCAAAGCCTGTAAGGATGATCAAGGGAACGTCGTAGTAGAGTCACAGTCGATGCTGACGACATGGAGAACCATTTCTGCAGACTGTACAACGGCGACGAAGAACCAAATTCCGCTGTCAGGCAGAACGAACTATTCAACCCCAATGAAAGGGACGATGAAGATCAACAATTCCGTCCACCCGACCCGGATGTGAGGATTGCTATATCTAAACTGAAATCCAATCCATGCTGGAGCTGACGGCCTACCCGCCGAGCTTTTTAAAGCCGCAGGCGATGATTTGGTAAGGAGCATGCACCAACTCATCTGCAAAATATGGTCGGAGGAAAACATGCCCGATGAATGGAACCTCAGCATTGTTTGCCCGATCCACAAGAAAGGAGACCCCTTTGACTGCGCTAACTATCGGGGGATAAGACTCCTTAACATAGCCTATAAGATCTTATCTGCCGTACTGTGTGAACGCCTACAGCCATTCGTCAACAACTTGGTCAGTCCATACCAGTGTGGCTTTAGGCCAGGAAAATCCACCATCGACCAAATATTCACACTTCGGCAGATTTTGGAGAAAACCCAGGTGCAACAAATCGATACCCACCACCTGTTCATCGATTTTAAGGCCGCGTATGATAGCATTTATAGAGACGAGCTATACAGAGCAATGTCTAGTTTTGGCATCCCTACCAAACTCGTCCGTTTGTGTAGGATGACGATGGAGAATGCACGCTGCTCCATCAATTTCGGTAAAGACCTAACCGAGACCTTTGATGTCAAAAAAGGGGTCAGAAAAGGCGGCGCGCTGTCATGCGACTTTTTCAACATCGTTCTTGAAAGAATTGTTCAAAACTCGAACGCCAACACCAGAGGAACAATCTTTCAAAAGTCCGTCCAACTACTCGCATATGCCGACGATATTGACATTATCGGAAGAACGCAGCGTGATGTTAATGGCGCTTTTGTGGGTATTGCAACGGAAGCCGAGAAGATGGGTTTAGCGGTAAACGTGCCACGAGAAAGTACACCCAACACCGACGTCTCGGTAAGAATGTCACAGCAGACAGATATAACTTTGAGGTAGTCAAAAACTTTGTCTACCTAGGAACCACAACTCGGACGATGACACCAGCGCTGAAATCAAACGAAGAATAACTCTTGCCAATCGGTGCTTCTTTGGGCTAAGAAAGCAATTGGTCAACAAAGCCCTCTCTCGAACAACCAAGGTAACGCTTTACAAGACCTTAATCGTCCCAGTCCTGCTATATGGCGCGGAGGCATGGACTTTGTCAAAAGCGGATGAAGCAGCTCTTGGTTGCTTCTTTTTGTGATTTTCGATCCCGTCTGCATAGACGGTGAGTGGAGGAGGAGATATAATGACTACGGGCTGTTCAGCGACATCGCCTTAGCCAGAAGAGTGAAGATCCAACGATTGAGATGGCTAGGTCATGTAGGCCCGAAAAGTCTTCGAATCCACCCCGAGGGACGGCGCAGTAGAGGAAGACCGCGACTCAGGTGGCGCACCCAAGTGGAAAGGGACCTCAACCAACTATGCGTGCGAAACTGGAGACAGCTAGCTAAAGATCGAGCTGGCTGGAGACGCTTGTTGGTTGAGGCCCAGGTCCACCCCGGACTGTAGCGCCACCTTAAGTAAGCAAGTATGGGAAATTAATTGTGTCCAGTTAAGTCCAAGTGCAATGGTGGTAGTTTCGCTGCCAAGTGGAACATTATGCCTCAAAGATCCATCGTCGGATCCGTTGGGAAGACATGTTACAGTGGGCACTAGGCTAGTTTAAAGACACGGCTGTGGATTTCGATATCGTCAAGAGAAACTTCTCAACCAAGATTTGAGTCAGATCATCCGACAGTAGATGGTCCCCCTTTCTGTAGAAGAGGAGACAGACGAACACTGTCCTATGACAGCATTGTTATCTATTGCTTTTGCAAGGAATATCATGTCAGACACGATTTACTTACTTTGACTCAGCATGGCTATGTGGCAATAACTGCAGATTTTGGGGTAAAAATGTCAATGTTGCCGGTTGCCCCAAACTCCAAACTCTCAGGATCCATTAATAGACACCCCAGAACATGCAAAACGGTGTTAGGTTGGGTTAGGTTGTAGTGACTGACTTCTAAGGGCAGTCACACTTAGGCCAGAGTAGGCCCATTGTGATTGACTTCTCCTAACATTGGAATCAGTTGGTGCTTCTAGTGAAGCGAATTAGCTGGCCCATGCTGGCACTGCTTAGCTCATTGAGGTTATCGAAATAGTAGGCCCCTAGGTGTAGGAAAGTACGACTACCCAGAGCGCTGCACAAGCAGAGCAGAGTGATGAGAGTTTTCTTCCTCCTCTTCATCAATGCTTCTGCAGAAATCATTATATGGGGCACGCATCCTGCGAGCATGAGTGCCAATTGCACAATGCCCGGTTATGACTCCAATTAGGGTCCTTAATGAGTGCTTGCTGAGTCTCAGTCGACTGAGTGACCTTTTTAAGTCAAGTGACGGCCAGATTTCTTTTGTTTTAAGGCAGGTGGCGCCTTCTAGCCAATTGTCATTGGTTGCTTAAATTGTGTGAATCGTTAAAATGTGGTAGGCTGTAGTGATCGGCATGGAAGGTGGCCTGCTATTGATAGGGATGAGGTTGTATCACACCTGACGAGTTCATCGGCTTGGCAGTTTCCAGCCATGCACCAGTGTTTCCACAGGTTAAATTATTTATGCGTGCAGAGGCTTAAAAAAACGAGTAATTTTGAAAATATATGAGTCCCAACGAAGGTTTTTGATAACACAATGGCTCCTGATGTGGGTGGTGGCTTAAATACTGCACTGGAGATTTAAGATTAGTCCATTGTACTACCAGCAAACTAAAATTCATTCTGAAGACCAGCAGGCGCCTCCGTGATGAGCAGCCTACAGAATCAGCTCCGAAGACCTGCCACCTGATCCGAGTAAAAGCGGGACAGTGACAGGGGAAGTGCTTTTCTGCACAGCTGTCGCAGAGGGTTCTTCGCTTGAGCCAAGCACTTTGCTGTCAAACATTTTCGCGGATTTCTTACAGACGTTTGGGAGCAAACGCTTGGTCTATCTTCTTCCTGGAGAGTCATGTCATCTTGGATTGTGCTCTCGAGAGATTCAAGCATCAATGTCAGCTTTAATCACAGACGCAGGTAGTCCAAGCGCAGGTTCAGGCTCTGGGAAAGTTTCCTCTGATCTTTGTCTGGCAAGTTCATCGGCGATCTCGTTTCCAGCGATTCCTTGGTGTCCTGGGATCCAGATCAGTTTCAGGGCATTTTGACTGCCAATCAAATTCAGAGAGGAGTTTTATTCCTGAACTGTCTTGGTAGTGTAGGCTGCCAACACAGACACAGATCCGTCGACCCGCCCACCAGTTCTACGGAATATAGCTTATTGCAATAATGATCGCACAGGTTTCGGCTTGATAATCCGCCCTTCATTGGAGCCATGCATGAAAATACGACTACATTCCTTTCCTGGCTCGAAGTCTGACCAGAGCCACTTCTGGGTGCAATAGTAGCATGTGCTCAGGCATTTTAAATGAAAGCTTGCAGGAAACATTAAAGCGTAGTTTACACCTTGCATGAGGACATGGGCTTATGTACACAGGGCAAAGTTGCTGACTGCACCCAACCTGTTAGGATGCCAGCGCGATCCCTGCTTGTCCATAAGTCAAGTTGACATACAGCCTCCTCGTGGCGCCCCTGTATAGCCATCACAGCAACCGATGTGTGGTGAACTTATGTATGCAGCGATCCCCCTCTGCCCGAGGGTCAAATAATGGGCCTGGCCTACCAGTTGTATGTTGTGCGTGAGGACAGGCCGACAACAGGCCTCGGATATGGACGGATTCAAAGTTAACGACCCCAGCAAACGATCAAAGGACAATGATTTTCGGTTCTGTACGTGGAATGTGAGGTCCCTGAACAGACCACGTGCAGCCGATGAACTCGCGGAGGCCCTGGACTGCTACAAAGCAGATGTCACCGCCATGAGAAACTGCGACATCTACTACGGTGATTGCTACAAAGAGAGAAGGCAGCGCTTATATATCGCTGCACATTCAATAGAAGAAGAATGGAAACGTTGTCAAAAAGCCATCAAAGAAGCCGCCACTGATGTGCTGGGTTTCACGACACCGCCCAGAAGGAACCCATGGTTTGACGACGCGTGCAGGCAGGTACATGTAGCCAAGCAGGAGGCCTACAAGGCAACGACAGAGGACAGAGGACGTCCTCGCACTAGATTGCGCACACAAGTGGAAAAGGACCTGAACCAACTTGGTGTGCGCAACTGGAGGCAGCTGGCGAAAGATCGTGCTGGCTGGAGAGGCATGTTGGTTGAGGCCCAGATCCACCCCGGACTGTGGCGTCAATCAAAGAAGAAAGAGGAAGTTTACACCTCGCAAGGTTATGCAAATGGAAATGTGAAATAAAATTACGTAATACGAATCAAATCTAAAAATTTGGTGCCCCCGAGTCAGGCTAAAAATATGAGTCCTTTGGCTCTATAGAGTCCCTGTGGTAACACTGCCCAGCCCAGCCCAGAACTGCTCAGCCATCTCGTTAAGAGGCAGCCTGCAATTAAGGGATGTTTTTGAGTAAACTGACTGTCCGAGCAGATGGTGATATCACGTTGTTTTTGAGCCATGACAACGCCTCTCTGGTTTCTGCCTAAAACGCTAGAGTGATCAGGGAGCTTCAAGTAGATAGCAATGATGAGATCTTGGGACAGACACCCGCACCCAACCCTTCGATAGTCTTCGATTTATTTGTGAAAATACGCACAGGATCATCCCACGTCTGCCTATCAGGCATCCAGTCCATTCTGGAGGGAATGCTGATCGAGAATTTCTTCTCGATGGGGTGGGGTATTAGGCGGTTAGTGTCGCTAGGAAGGAAGTTGAATTCCTTGAAAATGCTTAAGTGGCTGAGGTTGAGGTCGGACCACAGTCGGAGTGTTTTGAGCCTCAAGGCGGGGAATTGATAACAAACGCAATAGAGTGTTACCATCCACGGACTCCACTCTGATCATTCTTGTTTACGAGCACAGCTCAAGTAAACTCTTTGTTCCTTCCACCGGAAATGTAGCAAACAGCAAGAGACTACCGCGCATAGAACAATTAGTACTAGGTGGTACAAATATTAACGCTCCTTACGACGGGCGTATGGACGTATAATGTGAACACTGGGGATACGAAAGCAGTACAAAGGTTCATTCTCTTTAGATCAGGAATAGGTTGTCTGAGAAAATTCATTTTCAAAAAAATACAAGTGAGCTTAGTTTATAAATTCCCCCCTCCAGCTGTGTGCATCTCTACCTCACATCTCGTTGTCTCTTAATAGAAAAACAAAGCTAAAGCCTGATGCCAGTTGCACTTACATTTGTCGTAAAATTTGTTCTAGAGATCTTTCTGGGCGTGCGGCTTTTAACATAAATACGTTTCGTTTCTGCCAAATTGTTAATTAGTTTTTGTTTTGCTTTTACTTGCAGGCAAATGAGAATTTATTGAAGCACACGAAGTGTTCGGGTTTGCCAAGAATTGTCAAAACTCACAGACGATTCACGAGAGTGACATCTTGTTGAAGAATTAAGTGAATCAAAACGAAAACTGGGAGAGTAGACTAACTTATCCACTTGCGTTGCACAGAAAACTATGAGTGAGGGCATTCACATATCAGAAAATAGAAGTATATCACAATTTGTTGAACGTTTAAAAGAAAGTCACGATTTTTGTTCATTGTGGCAGCTAATAATGAAAAACATGAATCCTCGAAGCACAGACCACCCCAGGCAAGTAGAATGCTGCAAGACAGCGAGGGGACTGAGGCTGCAGAATGCGAAACCATGTCGATGTCAAACGACGACACATATGACAATACATCGGGATATATTCTTCCTGTTTGCTAGGCCCGTAGTTCACCTGGAACTGCTGCTTCCACAGCTGCTGTTCGTAGGACAATATGCGTAGATGGCATGAAAGCACAGACAACTGTTTTACCATGTTTAAGATGAGGCATAAGCCAAATGGCTGACGTCGCAATGTTGTCCAGCGTGATACTGGGCACAATCAAGGAGCCTCTCCAGCTGGCACAATCCTTATTCAGTTGCCTTCAATTTCAAGTTGGTTGATGTCTTTATCTACTTGAGAGCGCCATCGGCTTCGTGGTCGTCCTCTATTGCGTTGTCCCACTGGTTCGGAATGGAAGACTCTTCGGGCAGGAGCTGTGATGTCCATCCGCTCTACATGTCTTAAGGGTTGGATCCAAAGATGCTGAACTAGGTGCCGTACAGAGTTCGTGGGTGAATCTTCTCCTCTAGACGACATCAACGCAAACAGGACCAAAGATCGCATGCAGAACTTTTCTTTCAAAACGACCAAGAGGTTCTTCAACCGCTTTCAATATCGTCCATGTCCCTGCGCCATACAGCAGGACTGGGATGATCAGAGTGGCGCACAATGTCAGCTTGATGTTTCGAGAGATGGCAGCGATTGGCAAGAGTAACTCTACGATGTATCTTGGTACTGGTGTTATTGTCCCTGTTTACTGCAGAGCCGAGGTAGACAAAGTCCTTGACTGACCTCAAGGTTTCTGCTGCCCATTATGGCGCACTGCCCGAAACGTCGATGTTGTGCGTCCTTTCGTGATGACAGCATGTACTTTGTTAAGTGTAGGACACATATTAGCCGCTGCCGCTTCATTGCCAGCAAACGCCTCAAGCTGTGTTCGACCAATCAGGTCAATGTCGTCCTCACAAGCAACCAGTTGTAGGAAGATCGTGTCTCTTGTTTTGGCGTTTGTTTGAGTCTCCTCAAGTATAATATTGAAGAAGCCACATGACGAAGCGAGAGTTCTCCATCGTCATCCTGCACAAACGAGTTGGCAGGAATGACAAAACTTGACATGGCGCTGTGTAGCTCGACACTATGCACACTGTCTTGAGATCGAAAAATAGGTGCTGGGCGTCGATCTGCATCCGAATTGGAAATATTTGGTCTATTGTGGACTTTTCTGGCCGGAAACCGCACTGATAAGGACCTATCAGGTTGATGACAAAGGGTTCCAGGCGTTCACACAAAATGGCAGAGAGGATCTTGTAAGCGATGTGGAGGAGACTGATTCGTCGATAGTGGGCGCAGTCAAATGGATCACCTTTCTTGTGGATCCACTCGTCGGGCATGCTTTCCTCAGACCTGCCAACTCATCTCCAACTACCTCAAGGAATTATGCACCACCAGCTCTGTTCGACTTTAGTCTCGATATCGCTATCTTGACTTCGTCTAGGTCGGGGGAGAGGGTATTCTCACCATATCGTCGTCCATTGCGTGGAGTGGAGTGGAGCAGGTTTGTGTTGTCACTTTTGTGTTTTCTCATACTCTTCTTAGGGTTTGGTTAGGTTATAGTGGCTGACTGCTAAAGGGCAGTCACACTTAGGCCTCGGTATTCTTATTTGTAGTGGATATTATGAAGAGTTCCCTTATGACCGTTTTTATGTATGCATTGGGCTTAACTTAATCCGTGCTGGTTTTTTTTTCCAAAATTTGAACGTTTATTTAAGAAAAACATGTACATTAGGATTATTCAACCCATTGCTCATATGAAGCTATGACTTCTCCAATGACAACTTATAACAATGACAGTAGCTTTCCAACGCGTGTTCCACTGGAATAATACAAGTTACGCCATCTCTTAGCAAACCGCACAACTATAAGAAAATAACTCAAAGGCCTTATACTTTTTGCAGATCTTTTGCGTATGCATTACGAGCAGTTGTCGACACTTAATTTTGTTTTATTCAAACATTCAACGAAAAAGTTTATTAAAACCAATGCAATAAGCTTTAATATAAAGAAAATATTTGCTTTTTGTTTCAAGTTGGCAAAATTGGATCTACACATCATTAAACGCAAAAACCCCGATTTACATCAGTTACGGTTACCAAGCTTGCCCTTCCTTGAACTATACATCGCAGTCGATAGGAAAGTTTCCCCCTTTAATCGACTGACACATCCAAGCAATATTCCGCAGCAGCATTTGCACCCGCAGAATGAGATCATTTTCCAAAAATAAACACCCCCTCGATGTCAGAGCCGATTCTCATTCTTGCGAAACGTCAAGTGATTTACCTTTGATCGCTCACAAATCACAGCCAATCATTGGCGATCAGAATCGCGCAGTGACGCCAATCACCGACTGCATTAGCCGCATTCCAACGCGGACCTCAATATTCAAACGGCTCCGGCCTTTTGCAGAGCATCAAATTCGACAGAGTCGATGTGTGAAAAGGCAAAAATCAATGCTCAACCGTTGCACTTGACACGCTGCGCCACTTCGACGCGGACAGCTCAGCCAGAGATCCATTCGAATGCGTCAGCGTTTTCATTCAAGCGCTGCACACGCCCGCGAGGCTAGCGCGAGTCCATCGGCGATTCTTCACGGTGAGTATTTTGATAAATTATTAAATTCACATTCGCTGATCTGTCAGGTTACCGGCTGTCATTGCCATCAACAGCTGCCCACCTGCCCCGTGCGCGGGTCTGTCGTGGTCACAGGTTTTTCGCTGTCACCCAAATTCCGTCCAATTTCGCTGGTTTTTCACACGAATTTACAAATTTTGGTTTTCCTTCTTCTTCTTCGCCGGAGTCAAAGTGTGAAATATCGATTCGCACGGATGTGGTACTTGTAGCTTTGACAGCTGAGCGCTCACAATTTTGGCAGCACCTCCCCTTTTTCTAAAAAACACTCGCTACGCTTTCGATTCCGAGATGATCGGCCGCGAGTAATCGCAATTATTCCCCGGCGGCGGGGGCCTCGGGCATTATATCCCGCAGTTGATGTCAATATTTGCTTTGGCAGGTCCGCTCCGTGGCGCACGGCTCTCGGGATGGGGGTGCCAGCGGCGCAGCGCCGTACACAAATCCTTCAGGCTAATGGGGGATTTAGTACGAACAGCGGGTGAGTGTAATCGTCGTTTGTTGAAATACAAGAGAATAAATAAACAATTTGGATTTTCGATCTTAATTGAGGCACCCTGCGGGCCGCGCGGGTCGCGGATTGATTTCTGTTTTCATGGCAACATTGTCGCGGGAGGTGGGCAAACGTTGGGAGGCGTGAGGTGGCACCCGGTGACGAATGGTATGACCGGTTCGACATCTGCTGCTGAGAAATCAAATCAAATTTGACGTTACGCCATTTGGCAGGATCTCATTCGACGCTTGATGGAGAGGAATGTCAGATGGGGCTTGTTGTGGCAGCATAAATATTGACAGAGTAATTAAAGCATGACTTGGATGGTTATGGGTCAATGTCTCTGAGTGATGGGGAAATGTTCAATATTTTCGATCGGTTTTTAGGTTGTATTAGCAAATTGTAGATGTTAACCTGGCACATGATGCTTGACTAAAACAATCACTTAATTTGATCAAAGTGATCAAGCCTTATCTCAAAAACCTGATTAGCATCACAACAGGATAATGCGCCATTAGTACTCGCGTCTTTTGAACAGGCCTCCCCTACAACGACTTCTGCAGGATCTGTAGACACGAGGATGAGGAAGAAACCTTGATACACTTGCCGCGCAATTGGAGTACTTTCTTATGCCTTAGATGCACACTTCTGGAAGCCAACTTGCATGAACTAATCAATGTAAGGGACGGCCATCTTTTGCGTTTCATCAAAATGACAAACTGCAATCAGCCGCTTCAACTTGGTTGTGTCCACAAGTCATTTTTATGTTGGCTGAGGCTAGGTAGGTTGTCATTTTGTGTTGCTTTATGATTATGCACTGTTACCGCTTACTTACTTAGTTACTTAAGGATGCGCTACAGTCCGGGGTGGACCTGGTCCTCAACCAACAAGCGTCTCCAGCCAACTCGATCTTTAGCTATCTGTCTCCAGTTTCCCTTTCCACTTGCGTGCGCCACCTGAGTCGCGGACTTCCTCTACTGCGCCTTTCCTCGCGAGGCGCTTGTTCACGGACCTGAACGATAAGACTTCTTGCCTAAGTCTGCCTCTAACGACAAATCCACATCCAAATAGGCGCTGTTTTTGTTGTTTGTAGCAATCACCGTAATATACCTATATCACCGTTTTTCATCCTTCTTTTGCCCGGACCATCCCATCGCACTTCTTGGATGGCGGTTATATCTGCTTTCCAACAGTCTATAGTTAGTATAAGTTTGGCAGGTTGAGCTCGGGTGAATTACAACCAGTACCGGATGGCTACCACTTGGAGGTAAAATAAGCACAGTTGGTGTGTAGAAAAAGTTGCAAGACTGGGAATCGCCAGGTTGACGCCAGTCAGTGCCTACCCGATTCCCACAGCACCCAGCCATCACAGTTACAGTTACCGCTTGGGCACACTTTTTTTCTGACTGATGCCTGATGACTGAAAAGCATCCGCTTTCCTATTATTGATAGGGTATTAGTTCCCACTCCGTTTGGGAAATACTAAACGTTAGGTACTTCGATGTAAAGAAACCGACAAGTGTAGTCACAAAAGTAGTCCGTCTAGTATATTTCCTGGGAGCCTGGCGCTGGATTGGTTGATCCTTACGATGCTCTTTGTAGCAGTCGTCTGCATCATTGGTTGAAATTTGACACGGGCTATTATCTTGACGTGAGTTAAAAGGGGATTGAAGCCCTTGGACAACACTGCTCCAGCACGAAGAGTCTTGGACTCCGAACCAGTGGGACAACGGAAAAGAGTACGACCACGAAGCCGATGGTGCACACCAGTGATGATGGAACTCAACCTACTTAGTGTGTGGGGGCGGATGCGTTTCCACTTGAGACTCTGCCTTTGGTAGAGCTGTCACCTAAGGTAGCATTGGTTGATCCTTTTCTGAGCAAGCGGTTTTTCCATCTACCTGGACATGCTCCAAGGTGCTAGTTATCCTTTACGCGTACACGCGACTAAGCTACATAAGAAGAAATGCGAGGACGAAGTCCGAAGTAGTGCTGGAGCTCCGTGGCTCCATCTGAGTGCGGGAACAACAGCGAGTGACGCTGCTGCTAATGGCAGTTCCTACATAGGCAGACATGCTAATTTTGCCGAAGCTTCAGAGATAAAGAAGAAATATAATTTTTTCCCACATCTGCTCTGCGACTGGCAAACAAAAGAAGGGAGTTCCTAGATGAACACTTCTTCGTAGACCTAAGCGGTTAGATGACCTAAGCGGTGCTGGTCTGTAAAACCCCTTAAGATTAATTTATGAATAATGGGTGGGCTTGGAATTAAAGAAAATAGAGGGTAAACTGCCCCAAAACAAGGGTGTAAAGCACACAATAAGTTAGTATAAGAGAGCGACGGCCTAAATGGTTGGTTGGCTTACAGTATCATCTACCTAGAGTCCAGTTCAGGTACTTCATCACACACCCGACGCCCTGAATGCTGGCCCAACAGTAACTGCCCACCTCAGTCAGCTCATCCTGTGCCAACTTAAAGGTGATCTCTAGTTGTGACGATCCTAGCAAACTCGTCCAACTGTAGAGGCACGATCGTTCAAAGTCCTTACAACTGCTGCCATTGAGAAGATATGACCACAGCGAGTCTTCAGGAAGGAACTATGGTGCACACACCAAATACCATCAGTGCCGCGTTTCAACACAGAATTACTCTGGTACTTCGACCTTTCATTGGGCTCAAGATGCATTTAAACGGTTAGACCCCCTTCACACTAAATTTAAGCGCGGGGACATGAACAATCTCAATAGCAGATGAAGAGAAGTCATGGGGGCGTTTAATCTGTGGGCCTGTTTAGGTGGATCGCACTTGGAGAAGAAGATTTAACCACGAACTGTACAGACGGTAGATTAAAACGAGCCTGGGCAGGAATCATGTAGTACGCAAGGACTCCGTACCAGTGCCCATCTGGTCGATGCCCGAGTTTAGCCATCGACTCCGCCTCAGTAATACAACGCAATAGAACATACCCCTAAAAGTGGATGGCAAGTAAGCGACTTGCTCCCGGACCATCCCAGAATAGTGCTCCACCACAAGAAGCAGATCAACGTCATTCCCACAAACCTCAATTCCCACACTCAATCTAAAGTACCATCTCATCGACAATCGATCACAATTCCCCTGCGAATCAAAGTCCCATCCCTCAGTCCGGTGTCAGCATCCACAAATCATTTCGAATATATTCGAAAAGAATCTTGAAATAATTTAAACTTTTCTGTGCTTAGCCGCGTTTCCTTTGAGGCATATTAAACGAAAATGAATAAATAAATTAAATAATAAAACCGTCGCCTAGACTGTATATTCACTCCGTCCGATCGCTGTTGTGTGCCGCATTTTCATTTTAATTCATTTTTATTGTTTTAATTCATAAAGATCTTACATACTAGACAAAAATGCTTAAAACTAGTTGGACGTACAATTCTATTTCTAACTTACTGGCCCTCGGCGGGCACTCTAAGCTAAACTTAATCTTATACTATGTCTTTCGACCTAACCTAACTATACATATGTTTAAAAATAAAGACATTAACTGAAATAATTAGTATTAAGAAAAAATTTAAAAAACTTAAATACAGAACTGATTTTTTTTTTTCCTTAAAACTTATGAACTAACTTACATACTACCTTAAAATAACTTAAAACTAACTTAACTAAACATACACACATGTATACATGCGTGTATATGATGATATACGCACATATATACATGTGTGCACTTAACCTATTTACACATATATACACATACATACACTCAGTGTACGAATGTGTATACTTAAATTTTTTTTTTTTTTGTTTTTTGTGGTTTTGTGATTTTTTTTTTTTTTTTTTTTTTTTTTTTTTTTTTAATAAACATATATACAACTTACAAACTACCTTAAAACTACCCTACGATATGTAAGTCGGCCATAGGTTGCGGTTTCTAGATTTCCATCTAATCCACCGCAAGACAGAGACCGACTGCGCCCCATAAGGGGGTACGCACCACCCGTTCTAACCCGGGTCTAAAGAGTTCGACGCTGGAGTTCCTTCGCTCTCCAGCCACCAGAACTTACGATGTTGTAATGCAACATCTCGCACATCCCGACTCGAGACCGCTGTACTGAACCGGAGGAGGCCCTCCTCAGCTCGTTGTGCAACGGAACGGTCGTGGTTGAGTCGCCCATCCACAGTTGACCTGGCTATGTGAAACAGAAGCGGTACCGCATTCTTGTCTTGTATCAAGCCGTGTTTGTCAAAATAGAGAAATGCTTCCGGAGGGACGAAGCCACTGTGACGTACCCTTTCGTGGTACAATGGGTTGGGGTAGTAAGCCCCGAAGATCAAGTTATTAACCGAGTTCATCGCTCTCGCAGTGTGACCTCGAATCAACTTCACCAGGAAATTGTCCACTCGTATCAGGTTGGCCCTGTTGTATAAGACCTCATTGGAGTAGAATTTTCTGTACTGGGACTCTGGTGTTCTGTAAAGGCGAAGGCAAGCCCTAAGACAAGCCCTCTCAAACACCCGAATCTTTTCCATCAAGCTTGCACTCACGTTGAACCACACGGGACAACCATAGGTGAGCATTGGCCGTATGAGGGCCATGTAGCAGATTACCTTTACCCTTGCATCGAGTTGGCTGTTGTAAAACAGTCTCTTTGTAAGGGCGAAAGCGCCTCGGGCCCTGGCTAGAGCAGCATCTACATGTTTGTTAAAATATAGATACTGATCTAGCCAGATCCCCAGGTATCTGACTACAATCCTTTGCGTCAGTGGTTGCCCGTGCCGTCCTACGATAGAGAACTTTCGCCAATTCTTTTTTGTATCCGCCGATGCTTTATACAACGGAGTCCTGAACAGAATGGTTTCCGACTTCTGAAAGTTGATATTCAGCTTCCAGTCATCGCAATCTCTCATGAATGAGTCGAAGTCACCCTGCGTGAGTGTAGTGATGTCCTCGATCTTTTTGCCTGATCTGTACACGATCAAGTCGTCGGCATACGCAATAGCTTGCGGAAGAGAACTTATCAGATCGCTCAAGAAAATGTTGAACAGGATCGGCGAATTAACGGCACCCTGTTGGAGACCATTTTTAATTTCAAAAGTACCTGTAGAGGTAACGCTGCCATTTTTGACTACGAACCGCCTACCGGTAAGCATATTATACAATAGGTACAGCAGTGGTTTACTAATGCCTAGCCGATTGAGCTTGTAGTAAAGACCTTCTAACCATACGGTGTCGAAGGCCTTCTCCAGGTCAATCAGGCAGGCCCCCGTACATTGTTTCTGGCTCTTATTCCATTGGATATCCGACACCAGTTTCGACGCGGCATGAATAGTGTCATGCCCCGCTCTGAAACCGAATTGGTTATCCGGAATTATATGTCTGTCCTCTGTCCAGTTGATCAGAGCTCTATTTATCACCTTCTCGAATACCTTGCTGATGTTCGGAAGGAGACTAATTGACCGGAGGTTGCACGGATTCGAAGAATCTTTTCCTCGCTTGGATATGGGTTGTACAATCGCAGTTTTCCAATGCTCAGGATAATGTGCATTATTCAGAGCATTGTTAAAAAGGATTGTGTACATAGTGACCACTTCCAGAGGAAGATGTCTAAGCACAATGTTGGAGATCCCGTCAATTCCAACCGACTTTTTCTTCTTTAATGATTCGAAGACCGCTTGAAGATCTGCCTTCGAAATGAACGGGGGATGAACCCCTTCGTCGGCGATGACATTGTCTGCCATGTTTTCGTCATTGAACTGGACAAAGCCGATGTTCTCAGATCGCCATTGCTGCAGATCTTCTCGAAGTTGAGAGTTGCTAGCTTGCACGCTGTTTTCCAGGTCGTGGTTCGGGCGAACACTCACGTTCACCTTGTACACTTCTTGGAAAACTGCGCCTAGTACTTCAACTTTTTCTTGCGGATCTTCGACCACAAAGAAGTTATCGTCGAGTACGGCGTTATTGGGATCAATACCCGCTGTAGTCAGTATCTGTTCATTGTCCGTCGTCCTGGGAAGCTTAAGACACGGAAGATCGCTATTTTTCTTTCGGAAGAATTTATTTATTTGTGGAAACATACTCGGGTTGTTAGATCTAACAGCCCGAATCTTAGTGTTCCAGTACGTGTTTACAGAAACTCTGTAATTTTGCACAATCAACGTCTGTACATTCTTAATGAGCGATTTCAGTGTCCTAACTTCCTCGCTGCGTCTGTCAGTAAACCGCCTGTACAAGGTTTTTAATCTTGACAGGAGTCTACTTTTTTGTTGATGTAGTGCGTCAATTGTCGCATTGCGGTACAAGTTTTCATTGTTCGTGCGTGTATACCGTGGTATCGTACTGTCCATAGTTCGTTTTATTGTCTCGTCCAATTGAATTAGATACATGTCAATCTCTTCGTTTGACAAGTTTCTATTGGACGGAATGTGGAGCGCATTTGAAGAGAGTGCTCGAGTCATTTGTCGGGAGAAGCGTGGCCAACGCGCCCTACTGTAATTGTAAGTATGCGTTTGGACAAACTCTCCTAATTCCGCAATGTCGTTAGGGATCTTGAATTCGGCACTAAGTCCGCAATGGTCACTGAGATACACGAATGTGTTCAAACAGTTTACAGTTTGTGAGTTTGTGTCAGTCAGCTGCAGTCTTGCGTCAAACAGCAGGAGATCCAAGAACGATCCGCTCCTGGGAAAGGACGCGATCTCGGTAGCTTTTAGATCGAGTCTGTACTCGACACTGTGCAAGCAGAACCAGCTGTAAAGCTGGTCTCCTCTGTTGTTGGAAACCATGTTTCCCCAATAACCGTGGCGGGCATTAAAGTCCCCGGCCAAAATGAAATAGTTCTCTTCCGAGTCCAGACTTAGACATCGAAAGAGTGAATCGAGCTCTGATATGGTTGTACTGGAACTAAGGGAGCCGGAGGAGTACGCCGACACCGCATAAAGCTTCTTTCCACTGCGGAGAGAAATGCACACGATGCAGGCCTCCAACACCTGAAACCGTCGTACTTCACCACTATACACTACTTTGTGTTTAATGTTATTTTTTACGAAGATCGCAACACCGCCTCCACCATTGGAGTTGGGCCGGTCTCTTCTGATAACATTATAGTTACTGTGCTCCAGTATGCCTCTCTGTGTTAGCTTAGTTTCGCTAATCAGACATAGCTCTGGGCTTTGGTCATCCAACAGTCTATACAGCTCGTTTTTCCGTGGGACCCCTATCAATGAATTCGCATTCAATGCAAGGATCTTGAAAGTACTCTCCGTCTGCGCAGCCATTAGGACTGGTGACGTGCTGGGTTCTGCAGGAGCGCCAGAATTTTGGCAACCTGCTGCTCTAACGAGTCCATACGCCTTTCAATGGAGGATTTCCAATCAGGCGTTGGACCGTGTGCTCTTGGCACTGAGGTTTGCGGCGCTACCTTTGGTAGTTGCTGCTTTTCCGTCCTCCCCATGACGGACGCCATTTGGGCGTAAGTCACACCAGGAGTGACGGGTATGGCTGCCCCGAGTGGAGTTTTCACTGGGGGCTGCTTCTGCAGAACCGCTTTTGTTTTCAGCTCCTGGAACTTAGGGCAACCCCGATAGTTGGCGGTGTGCCCCGCGTTCCCGCAGAGTACGCATTTGAGCTGACTTCTGTCAGCTGCTCCCTCTTGCCCCAGAGGACAATTCTCTGAGATGTGGTTCCCGCTGCACTTCACGCATCGAATCTGCATTTGGCAGTTTGACGCGGCGTGCCCGAACCTTTGGCAACGAAAGCATTGGACAATGCCGTCGCGCCTTCTAATACTGTCCCACTCGCATTTGTGGTAATCCAAGAACTTGATTTTCTTCAGATTATCCACTTTGCTTGTGGGTGTGACCTGTACAATGTAGAAGGGTAATTTCCTCCCCTCTCTCTTTGCCTTTACCGTGGAGAAAGGCTTAACTCCGACGAACTCGATTCCCTCACACACTTGCTCACGGAGCATTTGGAGGACCTGCGTCGGTTCGAGCGGGCATGTAAGCTTTAAAAGCCGGGATTGGCATTTTTCGCCTTTTGGCGTGAAAGAGAAGAACTCGAGCGTCGATCTCTTTAACAATGCTTTTACTACATTGTGGTCTTCCACTGTCTTGCAGTGGATTGCGTGTTTTTCAGCGCCTCTACATCTACTTATAAAAAAGTTACCTGGACCTATGGCCTCCTTGCACATCTTGGCAGTCTGCTCAATATCCGCCTTGTAGATATTGATCGGCGGTACCTTTTCTTTCTTCTGCGGCTGCTGCTGGTCGGTTACTTGCTGTTGCCGCTGTTGCGTTGCTGGTCTCTGTTGTGTTGCTGAACTCAGTTGTGTTGCTGTCGTCTGTTGTGTTGCTGGTCTCTGTTGTGTTGCTGGTCTTCTTGGCAGATGAGCGTCTGCCAGCTGTTGTGTTACTGGCAGTTGTTCATTGACTGGCCGCTGTTGTTGCTGTCTCGCTCTCTGTTGCAGTTGTTGGACAACTGCAGGCGGTTGTTGTTGCTGCGCTGTAGCTGGCTTTTGTTGTAGCTTCTTTGTTGCTTGTTTTTGTTGCTGTTGCTCTTGATCCCGCGTTCTTCTAGCAACCGTTTTCGCTTTCAGCTCTCTTATTTCATGCAAGAGACGCTGAATTTTCTCCTGCATGTCTTCGAATTGCGTTACCTTCAAACGAAGTACACGCTCGACTTCATCTTCCGTGTCGGAGTCGATCGAGTCATAGCTGTTGCTGCTGACAGCGAACAGACCTTCCCCTCCGTCCGACACGTACTGTACGGCATCTTCTGATTCGGCTGCTGATGCGCTAGCCGATGCTTCATCCCGCTCTTCCCCCTGCAACCCATCGGGTGTTGCGTTGGTGTTGCGGCGTTTAACAATTTGAGGAGAAGATTTCTTTCTTCTCCTCTTAGATGTGCCTTCATTTGGCACTGTTGGCTGGTGGCTTGGCTCTGCCACCGTTTGTTCGGGGTCATTGTCCGCTTCTAGGAGCGCGGACCGCTCGTTTGCTTCCATACTCCGTACTCACTCACTAGTCTTAGAGTATGGTACTGATGCGGATGCAACAGAAAAAAAAAAGTTTGGTTTGCTCCCACTGGGTTTCGAACCCGAGTAGGTGGGGCCAAGAGCACTGACTCTATGCAGTCGGCCACTGGTTGTTGTGTGAACCGATGTCACTTGCTCTACTTCACTACTTTTTCACTACTCACTTATCTTTAATTTAAAGTCGACACTCTCGCAAACTAGCACTGCACTGCTCAGAGGTCTGTGAACGACTGATGTTGTGTGCCGCTGAAGGCATTTCGTGTTCACATTTCTCTCCCGTGTGCGTGTGTGTTCAGCTGCTTTCGTTTTCATTTTTGCGAGGCAAACAAAAATTGGGGAAAAAAAACCGAAGAAGAATGCGAATCAAATTGTGTTTCCGTGGGAATTCTTTTTAAAATAAAATCGCAAAAGCATTTCGCCTAATTAATACTAATTTGCTGGTTGGCGGGGTATTTGTTTTTGCTTTTGCTTTAATCTGTTCACCGCTACGCAATAGTAATACTTTAGACTCCGCGACAGTGGTGGGATGTGCAGAGTGCTGTCGATGACGCCTGGGAGTGGATGTGGATGCACCTTTATTGCCTATTACTTCACTGATCGCGGGATAAATCAAGTGAGTTTATGACACTCTTGGGGATTTATTGTGTCTTTTAATGGTTTGCTTGTTTTTTGAGTGAGTTTCGCGCCCGGTCGAGTGTGTTAGAAGTTTCGAGGAGCGTCTTAACGACTCGGTTTATGTGTGCTTTCGATTGTTTTGATTCGGCTCTTTACGCGCAGATTGATGCTTTTATGAGTGTTTATGGAAATTTGCGCAGAAATTGGTCTCTCGGGGTGGACTCATGAATGCTGACTGAAATTTGCTGAAGAGGAGAGATTTAAATGGAACAAGTGTTAATGAGACAACCCTCGTATGGTTCAAGGCTATTTGGCTTCTATGGTTTGATCGGTGAATTATGCGATGTTCGCCAATTGGTGTGACTCTATGCAGCGTCATTTGCATTCAGAGCAGAAAAGAATAGGAAGGTAACATGGCACGCTTTAATCAAGGGGAACCAAGTTAACCAGGATATCCTGGCCTGAGTGGCGCTACATCCGACCACCTGTCTGCTGGCCCAACTGCAACTGTTCGCTTCGTTCAGCTTTTGGTCTAACAACTCAAGTATTTCTAGTTCTCACATTCCTACCAAACTCGTCCAATTCCTCTTAAGATTGGGCCGAAACCACATGCCAACACTAGAGGCACGATCTTTCAACTGTCCTTACAACTGCTTGGGCAGACAGCAAGTCTTCGGGAAGGAAGGACACACACCATCGATTACTGGACCCAAGGATTTCGTTCAACGCAGATGCATGTCATCGGTTAAGAATCGATTAGTACATGTGAGAATACATGGAAGACGGCGCGCCAATTTGAACAAATTTGAAAAAGTTGACAGTGGTTAGTAAGGCATTTTTGTCGATTTTCGTGTTCAGCTTCCAACTGCCACACCGGCCCTATTGGGCCTACCAACGACCTCGTTACACCGTTTTCCATGTTTTCTCACGTGTGTTAGTCGATTCTGAAACATTGGCACGCATCCGACGACATCGACATTTCGAGTTGAAAAAGTTGACAGTGGTTAGTAAGGCATTTTTGTCGACTTTCGTGTCTCATCTAACTGCCGCAGCGGAGTTAGGAACTATTACTTTTAAAAACCTTTTCATAGCGTCTTCATCGTACTACTGTACTCAGCTCATTTTGGTTAGTTCGTCGAGAGGGCCTTTATTCAAAGACATCCCCGCTGCCCCGCTGTATTGTGCAGAAGCATTGGCACAAACTAAAGTGGACGAGGATATTCCTAATCGCTTCGAGAGGAAAGTCCTTCGAACTATCTCCGGCACCGCATGTACTGATGCTGTTTGGAGGAGGAACGACGAACTGTAGACAACTGCACAAAGGTAGCACCAAGACGTTTCAGTTCGGCAAATCATTGCAAGCAACGTTTACAAATGGTTCAGATTTATTTTGAAAACATCGTTCAAATCGAGAAACTTAAACTAGAGCTATCGTCGAATCGTCATTATATCTAGCGTTTGGTGTGCTCTGTGACGCCGAGATGAAAGATGCACAGCGTCAAATCTTTTGCATGCACTTCCAGTTGTAAGTTCAATGCAGTGCGAAGAGTATCATCACTTGCGCCAGCGCCACGATGGGGGCTCAAGTCTACAAAATTGTTTAGTTTTCGTTTTAGTCATGAATAGAAGTAGCTACCACCTGCGTGGTGTTTGTTAAAGTTGACTGTCAAATCCTATTTTCCGCGCAGCTGATTGATAGTTGAAACCCACAATCTGACTAAATGCCTTGGAAATTCTTCTTGAAATTCATGACTACACAAATTCTTATAAAAACCAAATCAAGAATCACCGCTCTTCCCGTTCGATTAAAAGATCAGCGAATAATCATCGCAGTAAAAGAATCCAGAAAAAAATCATGTCCCACTTAAAATGGCCTGACATTGAGGAAGAGAGATATCAAAAGAACCACGTAGCATCCAAGGAATCTCTTCCCAGTTTATGGATTTTAAAATGCCAGAACACCTCTTCGGTGTATTTTTAGCCTGTCCCCACGCACTTTATCAGGACCACCGTCGCTTCTGTCGCCCGTCCTTCCTCCTGTCGTTCGGCAATTTAGTGCCTGTATTAATTCATATTTAATATAATTATTCTCGTATTTATTTTGCTAGCCAAACAGCATTAATAACTTATCCTTATGACAATCAGATGAATCAGTGGGTGCGTGGGACTCAGCCACGTGTTTCCGCTGACGGATCTCTTTCTCCGAACACCGTGCGTCGTCGGGGAGGGCGCTGCCGGACGACCGTGGAAAAACGAAAAGGAATTTTTCTCAAGTCGGCACTGTGCATAAATAATATTTGTGGTTTCATATGCACGTCCATAAATAGTTTTCTTAGTTTTTTCTTGCAGTTGTTAAATTGGAGCCATAATTTATTGTGCTGGGGTCATTGTCAAAAGGCTCGGCAGCTGTGTCAAGCGGCGGTGTGCAGTGGAATATTTCACACTGGATCAGTGGGTTATTTTTAGTCTTAAGCTGCTGGTGACTTGTGTAGCGATGTGTTTTATGTTTTATGTGCGGCTGCAGAGCAAAGAGCTTGTTGTTAAAGTGTCAAAATAGGATTTTATTGCTTTTTAATTTTCTATTTCCCGAGAGGATGTGTTCATTGAAAACAAGAAAAACATTGAATTGTCAGCAGAACGGTGTGTGTTCACTTCTTCGCTGCAGAACTATTAAAGTAATCTAAAAAGAGCTACGAAAACCATAAGAAATGCCCTACCAACCACTGTCAACTTTTTCAACTCGAAATGTCGATGTCGTCGGATGCATGCCGACGCTTCAGAAACGACTAGCACAAATGAGAAAACATGGAAAACAATGTAGAGAGTTCATCAGGGACGCTGCGGCAGTTGGAAGATAGCCTCGCCTTCGATCTCTCGATCGTTTGGTCGTGGAAGCGTTGCTCTTTGTGATCGCCCATGAGTCAACAACAACCACCAACGAAACCGATTGTCACTCACTTATGCCCGCTATAAGCTGAGTTCTTGATCTTCCCACTCAGAGCAGCATCTGCAAACGGGACTCATGCGACCTCCGCGCGAGTGCTGTCGCAAATCATTTTGAACTTATGAATGTATTCATCTCGGCCTCGGTAAATCAACACGTGATGTTGTGCCTCGTGACACGTCAGTTGCAGATGTGACCAGCCCTCGCAAGCTGCAAGTGATTAATTCCTACGACAATACTCATTAACGTCAATCCTCTTCATAAGACAAGGATGCTCTTCGGCCATTCGCTGCAGGAAAACAAACGATAATCCGAATCCGGACCGTAAACATCTCCACCGCTTCCGAGTACGCGTCCAATTTGAGTCAGTCCGTTGAAATATTTACACGTTCCCACGTTCGTTCGCCCACCAGCAGACATCACTTGAAGTCAAAGCCGATTAAGTCATCTCCTGTGAACGTTGGCATTCCAGCAGGACGTTGCCGTGGATGCTCGTTCCAAAGGACTTCGCGAGTCAATAAATCTCATCTGCACCGCCTCCTCTTCGCGCGTTCATAAAAAAACAATTCTTCATTGTGATGCCCGCGCCGATAAATCAAAACCATCACCCGCGACATTAGCAATGAATGATCGCGCGGTCCCATCACGCCCTCGGCGTGGGTGTCACCCGCGACCCCTGCTCCTATTGAGAACAAGACCATATGCATCCTACCCCCTCTCTGCCCACACACAGTGCGCAGCGACCGATCGCCGCCGACTTCATGTCTGTGTCATGTTAATTATCGCCTCATCATCCTCAATGCCCCCGAGATTGAGTTTATTCGCTTGCCCCGGGCGAGGTGGAGGCGGCACGCAGGGCGCGCCACGAAACGAATCGTAACGCATCGCCGCCGCAGCGCTGTAATCTCGAAATATCCACCAACGACCGGAACTGTCGCCCGGATGGATGCACCCCGCACAGGCAATTCCAATCGAGCGCAGCCATCTCCGCCTCCCCCACCGCCGCACACATGACGTGACCACTCCGAGTGGTCCCGACGATCTCAAGAAAATTGTAACGCCATCCGTCGAACAAGCGATCGTTGGGATGAGACACAGATTCTCTGAGCACGGACGGGCGGGCGGATGGATGTTGTTACTGGCAGCGGGCCAACAATTTGGCGAACATTAATTGCCCACCACTGCGAAGTCACTACCACCACCTACCGCGCCAGCTAGCCGACCAATGCGTGCCGCGATCCCCCGATCGAGTGCTTTTAAATATGAGCCACACTGGACAACGGACGACAGTTCTCTAGTAGCCGTTAAGCCGATCGTCTCAGAGAGCAGCCGAGAGGAGCAAATTATTCGCGGAATTATCGTTGGGAACACAGGAAAGAGACGCCATGATCTGCCCAAAGCGCTTGTCGGAGCTGATGGAGATCCATCTGAGCCCGTTCAAAGTGCAGGACCCCTGCTGGTCCATCGGAGTGTCGAAAATCGCCGGTCGCGGAGTGTTCGCCTCGCGGAATCTGAAACGCGGTGAAGTGATCTTTCGCGAGAATCCCCTGTTGATCGGGCCCGCCGCCCCCAACGAGGATGTGCTTAATATGTGCACGATCTGCTTCAAGATCCTGGACGAGACCAAATTCATGTGCCGCCAGGGATGCAGTCTGCCCGTGTGCGGGATGTGCGCCAAAAAGAAGCAGCACAAGGCCGAGTGCGATCTGTTCAAGTCGTGGGAGCCCGTCGAACCGCACATAGCCAATTCCGTGGTCATCCGTCTGCTGACGGTGGCGCGGGCACTCCTGCTCACCAAGGAGCAACAGGACTTGATCTACTGCATGCAAGCGAATTTGGATAACAATCACCGGACGGAGGTGCGATACGCGGCCAAGAGCTTCAGGAAGTTTCCGATCGAGAAGCGGACCATCGACATCATCAATCGCTCGGTGGCGGTGGTGAAGACGAACGGCTTTGACTCGGCCAAGCCGGACAAGGTCACGGACAACGATGAGTTTCAGCACAGGGCGCTGTTCCCGCTCTTCGGGGTGCTCAACCACGATTGCGTGCCGAACACAACGTACTCGTTCGAGGATAAGACCGTGATGGTGGTGAAGGCGGCCGTGGACATACCCGAGGGCACCGAGCTGACGACCACCTACACCAAGCTCTTCAGCAGCACCATCGCCCGGCACTTGTACTTGAAGATGAAGAAGCAGTTCACCTGCAAGTGTCAACGATGCAGCGATCCAACAGTAAGTGCTGACGAAATGAGTGGCGAAGTGGTGATTTTTTTGTGGGAAGTGATTGCCAGGGTACTAGGGTGACAGTGTCGAAATGTGAGGAAAGCCTGGAAAGGTGTTGTGCGAGGTTGGACGGTTCTTGTACTAGACTTGAGCTCTGACACTTTATTTGATAGTGAATCTGTGCAGCTTTTTGCCCAGTTGCTCGTGTCATCGAATGGCTTTCTGGTCTGAAAACGTCGATTCTTTGCAGTTAAAGATAGTGTAGATCCAAGAAAGGCTGTGCACCTCGTGTACGCGACTCGTGCAACGATCGAAATTTGTCGAGTAGTAGTTCGAATCTGGTAACACTAGCCCTAAGTCGCACATTCTTCATGCAACTGACGATCCTGTGATCATGTGGTAGACACTAGACTCGTAAGGTCGCTCAAGCTTCGCTCGCTGGCTTCTGCAAGCTTGCGTCCTTAAAGCATCTCTATCTGTGGCAAGTTTTGGCTCAGTTTGAGCAATGCACGCAACAGTCATTCCATTTGGAAGACGGGGAATAGTTTTCCAAAGATCAACTTATTTTGTTGCTAGTTGTTGTGCACTGAAGGCAATTTTCACTGCCGTACCAGTTCAAAGACGAAAAGACTTTAGAATTCGAAAAAGTTTAGCGCGTTACCCGACAAATTACCGTATATTCCCACGATCACATTTTGTTCATATTTAAAATAGCTATCATTTGTTCGCCGATCTCTGCAAAGTTAATTATGGGCGCGACCGATTGGAATGTTGTCAAGAAATTCACGGCAGGCAGGTGCTGTAAATAAACAATTCTACTTGCTCTCAGCACAAGAATTCCCATAGTCGAATTGATGATGATGATGGTGATGATACATGCCTCCCACAACTCATTGCAATGGCTACCTACTGACACAGACTTGGAGACAAAAATAATTTCGTTGTTTTTCTATTAAATTAAAGGAGAAGTGAAGGAATGTCTATTCATTAGGTGTTAATATTTGTTATTTATGTTGATTCTAATGCTAGTCTTAGAAGGCTTCGCTGAGTGACTTTCGTTTTGTGTTTCCAAACCCATGCCCCCATAAGGTGGACTCCTGATGGATACTGAAAGTGCTCGGGCGTATACGTTATATTTCGAGTAATGTCTCCATTGAGGTACATGCAGACTATTTGCTGCTGTATTTACTTCAATTGGAAAAATCTATCTTCTTTGCACTTTGTGGTCTTTTAAAAGACTTTTTCGTACTTTTCATCAGTTCTTAAATGTAACGAATAATAAGGACTCCGTGAATGACCAAGAGAAATTCAAGGGCGTGAGGTGTAGAATTGAATCTAGCTTTGTTTTAAAGCTAAATGCATGTCAATACGTAAGGAATAGCACCTAGCAACCTCGGCTTTGCTGGCACTGCATCATGCGGTCGGTCCAATATGTGAAGTCTTGGAATAATGTATTGGCCTCGATCTCATTCAAAGCGGTCTGTTGGCGCAGGCTAGTGATTCAACGTAAAATTATAGAGTGGTGTCCACTGTCCACTGTCCACTGTCCAGTAGCATATCTGCGACGACCAATTGTTAAACGCTCGTCGGTAGATAACCAACATTTATCATCACTAATTCGCATATTGTCGTCGCTTGCGTGTCATGTAGCTCCGGCTTGTTGGAAACACAGCTCGGATACTCCGATGAGGTGGAGCTCCAAATCATTGACGGTAGCGGTGTCTCCTTCCCTTTGATTTAAATGTGCTTTGAATATGCCATAATCTGCTCGACACAGTCAATTTGTGTGGATGCATTGAACACTGGACGAAAGCTTGTTGACAATATCCGCTTTGTGCAAGAAGATGATGTTTCGCCAAAATGCGGCTTTAATAGCAATATTCCCTGTGCGCGATAAGCGAACTCGTGGCATTGTCTACGGTCATCCTGCTTCAATTATTCCGTCGGAAGAATTATGTACGGATGCATGCTCAAAATCAACCGAACACCGATTTGGTCTCTTGGGGATGCCCAGTTCAGCTGATAGACGACTAATCGACATGTTTTCTTCAGTCCAATTCGTATTCATTCCAACTTTTGGACGAGGAATTGTCTGCATATGATGACGACCGATCTCACGAGATATTTTTATAATAAAATACGGGTGGCGCTACAACTCGCAGAGGGATCAGAGATATTCTGATTCATATCATTTATTTAAAACTGAGGCGGATTTTTGATATTCATGCCGATTATGGAATCCGCCGGGTCGGCTGCGGAGGGTGTAACTCACATCCGTTCAACCCTATTATGGAATCCGTCGGATGAACTACGTTATCGGTCAGCCAAACATACCCTTCTGTAATCAGCTGTTTGCTCTCAATTTTGATTTTTTTGATTCAATTGTTCCGAAGAGTAGATATTTACGGAGTGAATTAAAGCAGCTTATGGAGTCAAGTGGCCTTTTTTCTTGTATTCAGAACAGAAGGAAAATTATTCCCAAGATATTCGTTATAAAATTATAAGTACTTACTTACTTATCAGGCAGATGAATCATGAAGGGTCTGAGCCTAAACGATTGCTGCCTTACACCAGTGACGGTCCTGGGCACGCTGCTTCCAGTCATGAAGGCCAAGCTGTCTTGCATCTGCGATGGCTTGGTCTTTGTACCGGAGGTTCGGTCTTCCTCTCCTTCTCGAACCAGGAGGCTCGGATTCGAAGACCTTCTTTACTGGAGCGTTGTTGTTTATTCGACGGATTTTTGCCTACCGGACTACATCCACATTATTCTTCTCCTCTATTCGCCTTCCTCGCAGACGGGAATAAATATCCGACGCAGAATTTTTCTTTCGAGAGGTCTTGCTTCTGAACTGACTGCTTTCAGATGTATCCACCGCCATTCGACTGGAGGGTCGCTCTCAAATTGATCGACGCCGATGCGAACGAATCTCTCTTGGACACGTTTACTGACAAGTAGGTATCGTGTAATATCGATGAATCAGCTATGCAGCTCTCGGCTCCACAAAGCAGGAGTGGCAAGCTAAGAGTCGTGTAGAGCATGACGTTGGTCCTTCGAGTTAGGAGTTTTGAGCCCAGTTGTTCTGCCAGACCGAAGTAGCATCGGTTGCCAAGGGCGATTCTACATCGGATCTCCACCACGGTGTCATTCGTGCAGTTTACATTTGCCCCCAGGTAGACAAACTCCTTCAACTCCACCTCAAAATTGTAGCTATCGATTGTGACGTTTTGGCCTAGGTGGTGTGCGGCGGATCGTATTTTGCATTATAAGTAGGCCGAAGGATATTTAAATAAAGTAGAAGAAGTTTGTAATCAACCTTCTTTCAGATTTGTAAAATGATTCAGGCTGACTTAACTAGGATTATTATGTTATCTTGACTGCGACCTGTGTTAAGATCCACATCCGTGTTTCCGGAACATAAGTTCGCAACATGTTTAAGATTCATGAATGAGAATGGATATCGGACCAGTACGTTGGTCCGTTTTGTGTGTATTAGCAGAATGTCTATGTCCAATGGGAATAACTTTAAGCATCAGCCAAAAAACAGGAAGCAAATTATATTTGTATGAAGCAAGGATAATTTTCATTTGTTTCTTGCTCTAAAATTTACTTCCGTTGCAACCACAGATCCTGTTTCCCTCCAAATCCGCAATTCATTTGGTTCGGATTGAAAACGTGACAAAATGTATGAAGAGCGGATGAGTTGCGTTTTCCAAAATATCATTTTTTCGCACTACTTCACCGACATCCGCTCACTTTCTGAATTGTGTTTTCTATAATAGGAAAATATGCGGATGCGAAAATTTTCACTCCGCAGTCGATGCGCCGTATTCCATAATCGGCATGATTATTATTTTTTAATTCCGCAACTTTTGCGAGCGTGAAGTGTAAGATGAAATGACAAAGCTTACGGAATATTTTACATTTTCTAACAATGACAGGTGCATTTTGAACGATCGAGTTGAACAATTCTTGTTTCTGCTTGGCGCTTCGGTCCGAGATGGACCTTTAACCAGCATGATCTTTCGCCTGCTGCATCCTGTTGCGTACACCAAGTTGGTTGAGGTTCTTTTCCACTTGTGTGCGCTATCTCGTTTAAGTCCTTTGTTACGTTGTCGGAATGGCTCGTAATTGAACAATTAGCAATTAAAAAATCTGGTCACCCTTTTAGTAGAGATAACCGACATCTAACTGTCTTGGCCTTTGATAGTTTTGATGGTAAAAAAGAAACAGAAACGGCACTGTAAATAAGTAAGAATCAATCGTTTCAGTTTTCGATGCATGCGTTCGTCGGTGGTCTAGGCAATCGACAGTTTGTGTTCGCTGCTAATCCGACTCTTAGCTTCTTGTTGGCTTGTATGGAATCGCTCATCCAATCGTGATGGCAGTGGCATAGGGTGTTGTTGCTTTTACTCCTATGCCGGGGATACCATGTCCAAGCTCTCACATATGTTATGTTTAAGGTGGCATTACATTGTGCACTTATTCCAAAGTAGGCTCATTGTACTGCCACGTGAGTCAATAACAGGGAATTTGGGTTGTTGTGTTACCTATATTTACTGAGCCAGTTTGAATTCCAATATTAAGACCCAAGAATCCGATGCTTGTGTTGCAGTTGAAATCTAGAAAAATCCTATTTGCCGGATTGCAAACAGTTGTCCAATACGATGTACGTTGCGTCCGAAATATATACCATCCCACATGGTCTTAAGAGTTGTCAACTTTTTGACATGCAGGCTTGGGACTGTAGTTTTGCTGATGTTTCTCTCTGAGGTCGCTCAGATATCGAAAAAGTAGGGGCCTAATGTGGCTTTGCTGATTGGGGTAAGTACAGAGGGGATTTTGTTCATATTTCTAGTATCTAGCTATCTCCTGCAGAAATCGATTGGGAATGGTCTTCAGTAACTACACCCTTTGCAGTGCTTGTTTTGAATCTCTTAAGGGCGATTAGGTTTTCTGATCTTTTAGGACCAAGTTTTGGCCAGATTAGCATGGAGATTGGCATGTGGTTTTTGTTTTATATCCTGCTTTCACTTATTGCTTGTTAACAAGATTGAGCTGTAACTTGAAGGTAGTTAAAGGAGTACCTATTAAAAGAGATTTCAGCAACAGCCCGACTAATTTACAGCTCCACCCCTCTCGAGTCACTGCGATTGCTTAAGGCATGAATTCCTGTATTATATAATTCCTGAAAAAGCTTCCCCGAGCTGGTAGCTCAGAGTCGTCTTAAAACTCAAGTCCCCACCAATTGGAAGAGAATGGTAGCAGGCACTACACTAGTAGTTATTGTATAATAGAGAAGGATCAACTCCAATTGAAAACCGAGTCAACTCGAGTTACGTCCAAACCGAGTTGAACCGAGTTAAAAACCTAAAATGATATGACATCAAATCTACGAACCATTCGACACGGTGTGAACACAACTCTGCTAATCGACTCTAGTTGAGCATCCCTAAACTGAACATCAAATTGCAAACTTAAACTGGGTGTGGTGTGAACACATAATACACCTTGATAGGTTAATACAAAGAGACCGAGTTGTACTCACTTCTGTTTCTTATGAGACGCGTATGGAAGTTGTGTAATTGCTCTTCTCTCGTTGTTTCCTTTTGTAAATATATCTTGTGTGCAGCTGTTATGTTTAAGGGTTGTTTTTTCTATGATACCTCAAGCAGTGTTACCACTGTCACACTATAGAATCGAAAGGGACTAATTTTTTATCTAGGGGCTCAAATAGGTGGCATAAGTCGGCGTTGCAAGAGAGATAGTCTAAGTGTACATTTCAAATTTAACATTTATTGGAACCCATTTATTTTCAATACACGTTTTTTTTTCATTAATCACTTCTGGGGCTCATAAGTAATTCAACCTGTGGTAACACTGATCCCAAACCCATTGAATTGAGTGCGTTGCATGCTACAGAGGGTATTCATTGTGTTATTCCGAATGCATAATGTATTCTGCTGACAGTGTTCCAGGCTAGAACGAGTTTGGTTTGAATCAGTGTCACTGTTACAAAAAGGAAGATACCTATTTTGAATTGGGTGAAACCGAGTTGCGGATTGGACGAACACAGCGAACCGTCAATGAGGCGTTTGCTGGCATTGAAGAGGAAGCGGTTAAAATGGGTCTAGCGTTAAACCAGTGCAAAACAAAGTACATGCTGTCATCACGGAAGGACGCACAACATCGACGTCTCGGACAGAGCGTCATATTGGGCAGCAGAAACTTTGAGGTAGTCAAGGACTTCGTCTTCCTAGGCTCTGGACTAAATAGGGACAACAACACCAGTACCGAGATCAAGCGCGGAATTACTCTTGCCACCCGCTTCTTCTTTGGGCTCAAGAGGCAATTGAGTAACAGAGCCATCTCTCGAAACACCAAGTTCACTTCGTATAAAACCCTGATCATCCCAGTCCTGCTCTATGGCGCAGAGACATGGACGCTTTTGAAAGCGGATGAAGAAGCTCTTGGTTGTTTTGAGAGAAAAATTCTGCGTACGATCTTTGGTCCTGTTTGCGTTGATGGCGCTTGGAGGAGAAGGTTCAACCACGGACTATACGGGCTGTACAGCGGCATGCACCTAGTTAAGCGTCTTCGGATCCAACGCTTAAGATGGCTGGGTCATGTAGAGCGGATGGACACCACAGCTCCGGCCCGAAGAGTCTTCGACACCGAGCCATTGGGACAGCGCAACAGAGGACGTCCTCGCACAAGATGGCGCACACAAGTGGAAAAGGACCTCAACCAACTTGGTGTGCGCAACTGGAGGCAGCTGGCGAAAGATCGTGCTGGCTGGAGAGGCATGTTGGTTGAGGCCCAGGTCCACCCCGGACTGTAGCGCCAATCAAAGAAGAAGAAGAAGAAACCGAGTTGCAACTCGGGTCAACTCGAGTTAAGGAAGTTTCGGGTTGGCCCAACCTAGACCAGGATCCACCCCGATGTGTAGCGCGTAGTAGATTGCGTTGTTTTCCCAGGTCTCATGATCTTTATCGAGATGTATTTTATTTTTTTTCTGTCGAACCGTCGCCCCTCTTCGCGTGTTTTTTTTTTTTTTGAATATTTCTTGTTGACACCACTTTCGAAATACAAATTTAGGAAACACAAAATTTGCATTTACCACCCGATCGAGAACCCCGCAATCGGTATGCCATGACAACGAGCAAGCTGAAGGTACGTCACAAAATATTTCCATTTCTGTTTCGGTCCCACACACACACATTCCTCGGATTTGCTTAATCCGCCTTCTTTAGCTGAGTGGTTTAAAAGCGCCACGGAATGTTCGAATGGGAAAACAAAAAGTCCTGCATTCTTGTCAAACAAGTGTACAACACGCAATAACTTGTCGAAAGAAACACACAAAAAAACATGGAAAACATAATTTCCTCGTCTCCGCCCCAAGCATTCCTCGGACATTCTTCAAATCATCGACAAACTCTGTGCTGTGCGCGCACAAGAAGCGGATTTTCTTCTCTCGAATCATTCGATTCGTTGTGTGGATGATTATGACAAATTGTTGACATAACAAAATATTTAATTTCTTTTTATTTTTGCTGCCTTCTCCTTTGTGCTGCCCGTGAGCAGAAGTCGCGTTGACAAGACACAAGATTAATCATAGACATCCAGTGATCTAACTCAAAATTCGCCGAGGAGACAATATAAATAAATACGAATTGTTTATAATAACAACTGACGTATGAATGGGATTTATGTTGTGACGGGTTATTATTTATTAGCTCGGGAATCCATGTGTGTTCTGTTTCTTTCCTTTTTTTTCTCTGCAACTCGCTTTTGTTGGTCCGCGGCGAGGCGTAGGAATAGAATTTGGAATATTTAGCGATTTTCCGGTTGGATTCGCAGAGATTAATTGGCTGAGTCTTAATAGGGTCGACGGGAGTGTTTTTTTCAAACTCTAACAAGAAACGGGGCCCGTTAATGGTTTCTGACAGAGGCAATAAGTCAATTTGATGACGGCGGTCTAGACTCTAGTCGGTGTGGGAAATTGGGACGCAGGCGCTTTTTTTCCGGGGCTCATGGAGGCGTGATATGGGAATTTAGGACATACGGTGACTCACACAAGAATGTTATCGGGTTTGGTGGACATTTTTAATGATTCTGACATTCCTCCTTCCGTCGGATCACATCGTACAAGGAAGCTTGTGCCTGAGCTCAATCAGATCATGCCCACGTGCCGTCAGTTGCTAGATCGTGGGATTGGAATTCTCGTCTTTTATCGTGAAGATTGGGAGGAGCCTTCACCAGTCTTCTGAAGCGATTGTGAGTCTACCTCCGGTACTACCCTACCAGCTGCACATTCCTGTCTCGATGGGTTCTTATCCGACAATTCAAGGATTATCCTAGTCTGCACACAGTCTGAGCTCGCATGGCATGATTATCTGAAAACGCTAAGCTTAAGGGGGGTGGCTGGGTGCTGTGGGAATCGGGTAGGCACTGGCTGGCGTTAACCTGGCGATGCTCAGTGTTGTAACTTTTTTCTACACAGCAATTGCTTACTTTACCTCCAAGTGGTAGCCATCGGGTGTAGTTCATCCGAGCTCAGCTTGCCAAACTTATAAGTGCGACCTCTTGTCCTAGGGGTGACAAAGAGGCCCTCCAGGTTGGGGGTTGTCCCGTCGGTGTAACTGCCCGGCCACACAAAACAAAACTAGTTACGAAGCAACAACAAGCCTCGGAAACGGATGATTTTACTGATGACGAACCCTGCAAACGAAACGATACAACGATCTTCCGATCTGTACGTCCCTTTACAGGCCAAGTGCAGCCGAACAAGAGCAAATGAACATTCATTTTTGAATCATTTTTTTATTGCTTTTTGTAATCAAACAAAAGCTCTTATTTTCGGAGCCGCATATGATTTCCGCTCACTGGAACATCTGAAACCAAAAATTTCAACGGAACTAGAAAGAGTACATGTTTGGCTCTGGTATGAACTGGAATTATTAATTTCGCACAAAAATTAACAGAATGGCGGACCTTTGAATTTTATTTTGGAAATCGCATTTCTTTCAGCCACAAATCAAGTTAAAAAAGTGACCAATTTGGAAACGATTGAATTAATAGTTTCTGAGCAACCTCATGCGGCAGTCGATGTTTTGAGAAGCAAATTCTTGGCCATTAAGCCCACTATATCTTCAAGAGTTTTTGAAATGTTCACTTGAAATTTTAAAGAAACATTATTGAATAGTGTATAGGATATCGATTTCTGGAAGACCAGATAGGGGGAGCAAGGCGTCCCCTTAAGATAATATCGGATTTTAAGCAGTTTCTCTAACGTCAGACGACAAGAACTGTGCAACTCCACGACACGACGACATTGCAGAGTGAATGATCGCCGGCTGATTGTACTCCAAGTTCTCGACGTGGATTTGAAAGAACCCTCACATACCACAGCTCTGATTATGTTCGGGTAGCTTACGCTGATTTCCTCCTCAATGTTTTTTTTTTATAAGAAGTGACATGATCTTGGGATTCATTCTCCGTCTTCTGTCTTTCGTCGCACGGAGGCTGGGTATCTCATTTTCGTCCTAGATGATCCCAGGTTCCAGATTCCACCACGAGAAGGGATGCATATGAGTACATTCACAGAATCTATGTGCATCGACGGGCAGTATTACCGCTTTGAAATGTTGTTGATGCTTATTATACAACCGTAAAATGAGGTTCAATTACCTTCAAGGAGTCCGCCTCGAAACGTTGTTTGACAAACGGCAACACATCTTCTATTTGTAGTTTGTCGCGGATCAACCTGGCCCTCGTCCATCAAGCGCGAACTCGGACTAGCTGCCGCCAACTTTGTCGAACACCTTAATTATGAACGCTTCTGTTGGGTTGGCTCTCCTGACTGTAGCCATGCACTCTCATGACCCAGCAACCATATACACCATCATTCCGACTCGACAATTCAACGGATTCATACAAGCAGCAAAGACGACTCGCATGTTAATTTCTAGAGGACTCAAAGAGTTCTGCATCTTGTCAAGAGCGCTATAAGACGAGCATCTACACAGTAGTGGGATTCTGATTCAAAGCGGACATAAAACATTTGGGCTCTGCATTCGAGTGAGGCTATCCTTGAGCGCCAAAAATGTGATGCATGTTCATGACCACATCCACGTCTTGTGCATCTGCCAACTAGCTAGCGATTTACCCTTTCCACAAACTCGCACAGAAACCATCTGCCGCATCATTAACACTTGCGATGACCCGTTTGCTGGAGGGATTCACACATGCCCCAATAAGGATGTATCCACCTCAACATCGAGAACGCGTTGAATTTCTTTAACAAATTCACTATGAACCGATGGGGGGGTCTGTGTGAATCCTCTCCCTCCCACAAAATTCCATCCAGAAACCACCGCCACCACTTTTGCAGAGAGCACTACACAAGTGGCGCTGTAGACACTTTCACCTCAATTCTACTAAGCGCCCCATTCACGGCACGATTCGGTCAATCACACCAAAAGTGCCCGGGGCGCTGATAGCTGAACAGACTTCTAATATATTGTTTTTCTAACGTCGGCCCGTGGCGATTGGACGATCTTCTCCACATCGATGTTGAAGAAATTACTTGAGAGAACGTCGAATTGCTTGAGAGCATCGGACGTAGTATTGGAACGGGAGCGTATGTCACGCACATTAAATTCCGATCTTGACAGCATAATTAACTGGCGTAAGAACAACAGTGAGGAATTCAATACTTCCAAAACTCAATGCTGTCTGCTGTTTCTAAAGCGAACCCCTGACAATCAGCCATTATTCATGAATGGCGCTTGTATCGACGAGACCGTAAAACTGTCCATCCTTGGTATGTACATCAAGACAACACTTGCTTGGAACGATCACATATCCGAGGTCGCCAAAATGCTGCGAAATGCTTAGGTTTCCTTAGTCGATGCAAGAAATATTTCACTCGCTCTGATTTGGCCTTGATCTATAAGGCGTATCATCTGGTCTGGTGCCCCCAAGACCTCCCTGCACCTACTAGATGGAATTCAAAAGCTAGCGATAAAACTTATAGCAGACATCGATATCGCGGGTTCATTAGACTCGCTCGAACATCGACGTACCGAGTCTTCTTTGTCCGTGTCTATCCCTATTTTAACAAACCATGCCCAAGTGAGCTAGCCAAGTGCATTCCTCCTCTCCTTGAATTCAACCGCAATACACGTCTCGCCAGGAATGCACATCAGTTTGCCCTAAAGCCTGCTTTCGGTCGCACAGTGAAATGTGGAGACTCGTTTTTCGGTCGCACCACACGAATGTATCCATAGACTATCATCTGCAGATGTTTAAGACAAATGTGACCAGGTACCTCCTCCTCTTCTCTCGCACTATAACTTCGGCCCATGCTGTGCCTTGATCCCGGCCAATTAAGAACATTAACACCTTGAGCACGCGCAAATAATAAAAATAAGTCGTCATCTGGCACAACCCGGCGTATTTCGCAGGAAGACCGGAACTAGCTTCCTCATGGCGTTGCATATTGCTCGCACGTCGAATAGGTGGTCCCAGTTGATCGATTGACGTTTTGGTTTTATGCGATCGATTGTGGATTCAAGACCTTGTCCAGTTGTTGATACACAGCTTCAGGCATTCACAAAAAACGGCCGAGAAAATCTTGCAAAGGAGACGAGAGTTGGCGCCGTAAGACATTTGGTAAACGAACATCAGTTTCATTCGTCAGGCATGTTGACTTGTGCATCCGACTTACCAGATCATCCTCATCTCCAAAACCAAGCCCAGCTCTAGCTCTATTCGGCGTCCCGTCACTGCCTCGAACTTCAGATCTGTCATTTGCTACATCGGGCGATGGACTGATGCGTCATCGTCCAGATAAGGGGAACAGACTGCCCTACCTGACGTTCCATTTCTTCCCCTGCTTTAACAGCTGTCACTCCTGATCAGACGGCAGGATTTCTGATTTACTACGCAATCCCTCAGCAGAATGTGGTTATGATGAGACAGAAGCTTATGAGCTTTGCATTCGTGTGTGTATTAGTCGGTCCTGAGAGTTTGGAATGCATGCGGTAACACTGAGACTTGGACCGAAAAATCTAAGCAGTGGTTAGTAAGGCTTTTCTGATGGATTTCACGACTCATCTTCCACCTGCCACAGCTTGAGTTAAGGGCTTCTGAAGAAGAAATCTAGATTGAAACACAATCCACACTTGGCCATCAGGAGTACATGTACAACTTAACTCCCAAGTCATGGATTTCGTGCATATTTAATGTTGCGAACATAAGTAGACAAGTCGAGAGACAATGATGTGTATCAGACTGTAGCGTCGCAAATAGGAGAATAAGATGCGATAACAGTTTGTTGGAGGTTATCGTGGTCTAGCGTAGTCCAAATCAGGGTGACCGTAGCTCCCCTTTGGTCTCTTTCGTCTGTAGCACGTCTGTATGATGTCCCGGTGTCAAACATAGGCAAACTTAGTGGCAGCACAGATAGACAGTGTTTCGAAACTATGTCGTTACTCGTTGTCCACCTCCAGTGCGTGTATATACCTTTCACAATCATCACTTCGTTTGCTTTGCAAGACTCTATGTCGATGCATTTCAAAGGACACTGAAGCTTAATTTGTTCAAACGAAAGCAACAAGAAACCACTCTCTTTTCTGATCAAATCCACTCAAATCATCGTTCTGATCTTCTGCCTCGCTTCAACTCTCTTGAATGAATGATTTTTGCCCCCAAACCTTGCTGGATTCTAATCCCCCCTTCCATCTACCGATCACTCACGATTTCAATTTAAATTTTGCAGGAAAAGGGCTCCTTCATCTCGGCGCTGTACTGCCGCAACACAGAGTGCCCCGGCTTGGTGGTGCCCGAAACCACGAATCTACCACATCCCAATTGGAATTGTCTCGAGTGCAAGCAGAAGTCGAATCACAGTCAAATGCTGAAGAGCCAGGACTTCGCGTCGGGCGCCCTCAATGCGAAGCTGAACGCCGACTCCATAAAGGCGATCATCGACTACATCAACGACAAGTCGTCCAGCTTCATACCGAACTCCAATTACATTGTGATCGATGCCAAGCTGCAGGTCATAGCGAAGCTGCGCCAGACCAAGGGCCAGTGTGACGAGGAGGACTACAAGAACAAGGAGCGCTACTGCAGCGACATCCTCGAGATCATGGACAAGCTCGGTGTGGGCGACTGCCCGATGAGGACGTACCTGGAGACCGAGCGAGCCAACTAACCCCATCCACATCCCCAAAGACACACCCACAAGCGAAAAGTATTTCTACCAAAGATGGTCAACACGTAGCCGAGACGTGAGCGGCAGCCGCGCTCCGACGACATCTCTGTTTGTTTACTAACACAAGACGTGCGTAAGATGAATGTATATTTTTGAGAATAATAAAGATTTAGATTTGTAAACAAATCTGCTCCTGTTTGTGTTTCTGTTTGCGCTCAAAGGCCGCCGTTCGCAACAAATGGGCTTTAACAGGCGGCTTGACAGAATTCGTATAATTTGAGATGACACTTGGTGACATGTCTGCTTTGTCATCTCGGCCGCGTGCGGCTGATGCGTGCGCGAGTGGGTTGACGAGCCGTGACTGAAGGTGAGCGCCTGAGAGTGCAGGCGGCGGCGGCGGCGTCGCTGGATTCTTGGCAGCCGGCGGGGACTGCTTATGGTAGTCGGACTGGTGACAAAGTCTGATTGGAATTTTGAGAGCACTGTTTACGAGGCAGAATTTATTTGGAACACTTGTTGAGAGGCCTCTGCTGGGGGCATGAGTCAGCTCGCACGGGTGGGAGGCTGGCCGATCGAATTGAATTATTTTCGGTCGCGCAGTGATAAAACGCAGATCGTGGTGGTGCTTTCGAAATTCCGCGGCGGGTAAAAATAGACAATGAGTGATAACGTAATGGATACGTGAGTGTCTGTGGCGGTGGTGGGAGGTTCCGTCATGGCGGGGCTGGTGGTTCTTTTCCAGATGAAGCCCATCAAGGAGGTTGGAGGCTTCCGACTGATTGAGGTCTTATATTTGATCTGCACGTGCTTTGGCCGGTGATGAGTGAAATTCAACAGTCTGGGAAGTTCTTGCGATGATGCTTTATTCAGGGCCGGAGTGTGTCGTCTGTTGGACACCACGATGTTTATTTGTGCTTTTGTACAGAAGCGTGGCATTTTGCTTATGGGGGCATTTCAAATCGTGTCTTACGTGCAGGATAGGAACCACAGTTTCTCGATCTTCAGTCTCGAAACTACTATCTTCACCCCGTCTCCCTCACGAGAGAAATCGCCTACACTATGGTTTAGTTTCAGTGAAGCAGCAGCCTGACAAATGAGTACGTCTGCTACCATTATGCCTATATGACGAAGAGTCTTCCCTTTTGTATCATTTTTAGAGAATGGGGCAGACGCCTTCAGTAGGCATCTCAAGTACCAGGTTTGCGAATAAGCCTTTGGCCCTATTTCTCCACCTTGGTGAAGTGGTGAGGCGCATCTAGCACCCCTTGCACTCTTTGGGTGGTAGCCCCCCCTTTTCAATTGCAGCTCCACCTACCTTTCATGTCTCAGAGTCGCTTAAGCGCACCACGGTAATGGACAAGATGCAGTCATTTCTCAAGCTCTTCCAATAGCTTTGGGTTTCAAACCAAAGCCACCACGACACTCCCACTTGGAGGCTAATCTCGAGCCATCAGGCTGAGACCTATTTGGCTCTCAGGTCACAGATCTCCCGTGGCCTCCCATAGCCTCAGGCCAAGATACCAGTAAGATGCCATGGCATCGCGGGACTGGCCTTCTTTGATTGGCGCTACAGTCCGGGGTGGACCTGGCCCTCAAACAACATGCCTTTCCAGCCAGCACGATCTTTCGCCAGCTGCCTCCAGTTGCGCACACCAACTTGGTTGAGGTCCTTTTCCACTTGTGTGCGCCATCGTCCTCTGTTGCGCTATCCCAATGACTCGGTGTCGAAGACTCTTCGGGCCGGAGCTGTGGTGTCCATCCGGTCTACCCGGGACTGGCCGCCAGTGTAATATGAATATGTTTTCGGATGGAAGTATGCCCGATGTATGGAATCTCAGTATCGTTTGCCCGATCCTAAGGAAAGGATACCGTCTAAACTGTGCCGTCTATAGAGCGATAAGTCTTCTGAATATATTCTATAAGATCTTTTCTGTCGTTCTGTGAAACCCTACGTGACCCTACGACAGATCGAAGTAGCAGCGGTTGCAAAAGGCGATTCCAGTAGGATCCGCCTTTGTCCCTAGGTGGACATATGGTACTGCTTACTGTCTCAAAATTGCCGCTGTGGACCGTAATGTTTTGTCTTGTGATGGAGCGATCCTTGCTAGACAGCTTTGTCTTTTCCCCATTAACCTTCAGGCAAGTGTGCTTTGCCTTTGTCTTCAATCGCCTTGGAAGCTTTCACCTCCACATGTTGGAAAAGTGCCCAAATGTTGGTGTCGTGTGCGCAACAGTTAACAGTTTAGACGTTACCGAATTCCGTCTGGACGAATTCTATCGAGCCCCATGATGCGCGTCAATCAAATAAATTAGCCCGAGATCCCAAATTCGGCTGTCGCATCGAATAGGACCTTGTGATGAATGCCTTCACATGTGACTTGAAAATCTGTAAAAAGAAAACAGCTTCCTCTCCGAGGTGCCGAACACCCAAAACCACAAGGACGTGTCGATTTGTGTGATGTAAGGCGGCTCTAGACATTTACACACTACGCTGCACATGATCTTGATGGCAAATCTACTTCTAGAAAGAGATAGACGCGCCTACCTCTTTCACTTTTGTGGATGGAACATACGGAGTTGGATTCAGATGTGTTACATGCTTCGTACTCAACTGCAACGACTTGTTCAGAGCCAGAGTTGGGTCTTCTGTGTGTCCTACCACTCTTGGTGCTCTCACGATCATGGTCGTTAACCAGCTGTCAGAATATCCATTCCATTGGGTAACAGAAAACATTCACATTTAGGCCAAGTTAGGCACATTCAGATATCACGGATTTGCAGATCCATCAAGGCGTCTCTGTGTGACATGAAGGACGTGAGGGCACCAAGTAGGGAAAAAGTGGAACAAACTCCCCATGGGTGTCACAATGGGATCTACAATGTTCTTAGTGTGACGGGCGTCTGGCTCGTCGGCTTTGGAATTGCCCTCTATGTCGCAATGTCCTAGCACCCACGTGAAAAGCAGCCGTCTCATTTAGACACAGCCTGCAATAAAGTGATGTGTGTGCATTGAATATGACACTGTCCAGCGACTTGATACCGACTATCTGATCCTTGATTGTTATTGGATTCTTGAGCCAGAAGAGTGGTAATCGCAATGGTTTCTACAGTGACCAGGAAGCTTCAAAGAGACATCCTTATATAAGTAATGATAAATCAACCTGAATGTAATCACATACTTCCAGCTGCTCCAGCTCTGTCCTTGTGGCGTTTTGTGTGATTTATACATTTTAAGACTTATTAACATCTATTGTCAAAGTCGGGCGGAGGCAGTCACATGCTGTCAGATTAAGGGAACGATCTTGTGTTGAGCAACGAAACACCGGATACACTTCGTCTTCGTCCTCAAAAACGTCTTGACATGTCCATGTTCGTCCAGTGAATGAAGAAGGTGTTCCCTAACTACACTCAAACGGCTTGGGGACAGATCTAAAATCAAGAAGTTCCTTGTTTTTCTTCTTTGCATTGTGCTGCAGTCCAGGGTGGGCCAGATCCTTAATCAACAGCCACCTGTGTCATCAGAAAACATCCCTGTAACTCAGGACAACAAACGTAGGTGTCGTTTGAGAGCAAGTTCAATTCGTTAAGGGTTCAGTGGCCGATGGTGAGTTTGTATCACATTTGAGTTGCCTCTGGAAGTTGCACGAGACATTGCCTTCATGAGTTCTTTAGTTTCTTCACATCCCGTCTCCTTGGGCAGTACTCCCCGGCAGTGCTGCCCTTTTTTCCGTTACAGTACCTTCCCTTTTCTTTCGCGGTCCAGGCAGTTGCGTGCTCAATTAAAAAAGACGGATGTTACAAGAGAAACTTGTTGTAAATGCATCGTATGGGCGTGGATCCCAAATAACCGCCTTCTTGGGTACCCCATGTGAGATGTTGATCTGAACGAGAAATTCACCTCAGGAACCTGACGGTCTACCTTATATTGGAAAGTCCCATCCCATCCGATAAACGGTGCATCAATGCGCATTGCTCGTTGAAATCTTCCAAAGATACAGACTTATTGGTGTTAATAGGTACACAGGCTGCCAGTTAAGTATTTCTTGATGCTTTGATGTCGATCTACTGTGTTCTTGTGCAGGCAAACACCGACAAGGCCGTTTACCTGCTATTAATCGAAATTGATTTGGAATAGATAACAACATAAAAAGTCAAACAAACTCATCGGAGTCACCTTAGCTGCCACCAGGAATCTTCTTTTCCCTCAAATTAATCATTTTCATGACGACACGATAATCTTCACTAAAACATCTCAAAGCACCACATCGCCCCGCAGCCCAACAGCAACACAGCCCACTTTGAATAATTCGCTAAACATCTGCAGGCAATCATACGCCTCAGTTGAATTTTCAAAAAAAGATACAAATTCTAATTAAATGTCAAGGACTCGGAGTGTTCATTTGAGGTATTCCAAAGCTAACAAGCATCCGATCGTCGCGCACTGTTTCTTCGAATTATTTAATCAGTTTGCGAATCTAATGAATTCGTTCCACCGTCCGCCTTAATTAATTTCTTTTACTGGCGGGAGAAGTGAAATTTGTCTGAATTCAGCCAACCCGTTGGCTGCAATTGCTGCGCTGGCGCTTGGTTGTTAGGTGAAGGCAACCAAAACGTTACGCTGATACTATCCGTGGTACACTGACGCACCTGACTGTCTGCGGTTCACAAGAGTGCGAATTTTCGTGAAATGTTCTCTAGAGGCATGGGTTCTGCTGAGTGTTGAAAGTTCTTGCATAGTCTTAGGAGGCAGTCCAATTTGTGGAAGCGCGTCTTTATCGTGGGGATGCTCTAGGCGTATTTCTTGAATGAGTGGGACTTTTAGGAGTCTTCGGTGATTGAGGATACATTGAAGAGAGACGGATGTTTATGTTGACGTTAGCCCCAAAGTATTCTGCAATGATCATCTGCTTGTGCACGCAAGAGTTTTAAGGTATTACGCCGATGCTCGTAAAAGTGTTGATACTGTGCTCTGATGATCAGGAGTGGGCTTACTGGTTACATTCATAAAATCATTGTGCCGACACGCGGACATAACATACTGCTTGGACTCTTGTTACATCTTAGCTTGTGCTTAACGAGGCTTAACGTCACGTTCTTTCCAAGGGGACTCGCTATCATGTGATCTTCCCCATCGTTCTTGAGAAGACTCAAACCTGTACCAATACGAACACAACCAGACTTTAATGAGACAGACTTTTGCTGCCACTGAGCCTCAACTGGCTTAAATTGGTAAGCATTGGTGCTGCATGCAAGAACTACCACACAACATCGACATGTGGAATAGAATGTCGCAATTGGCAGCTAGAACTTCGCTGTTGCTCGAAACTGAGTTCACTCACATACGCCAGAGAATTTAGTTGTGTAGCTCTGTATACGTAGAGCCTATGTGACTTATTTTTCTTGACACGAACGTGGCTTTGCTTAAATTTGTAAGACGGGACGCATGTGGAATATTTTTGGGTTCAATTTTAGTACTCCTTTCTCTGCTCAAAGGATCAAACAACTTTTCAGCTATCGCTTCGAAGGTCTGATGTGACCACAGGAGAGCGGTGTTAGACCATTCATACACATCAATAATATATAGCAATAGACAATAAGATCACGTTGCAGTAGATCCCGGGCAATGCACAAGAAGTGTAGCTCGCCACCTCGTCGACCTCAAGACCAAGCACCTGGATGATCTATTTATGACATTTAATAGGCAGCTTGTTAAGGAGACTCTTGTTCGAATTGAAGAAAATGGAAACTGGGTGTGGATTTGTCCACAGTGCCTATAGTTTTCTGTGTTTTCAGCATGCCCATGACGTAGGCTTTAGAAAAAACTCCACTTGACGGTGTTCGATTACAGTGAAGACTCATTTACCTACCATCGGCTAAACGAAAAATGTCTCGTTCCGGGCGATACTCCACTTAACTCCGCCAGTATTCAACCAAAATCAATATTCATTAATTATGGGACATCTGCTTGGTTGCTTCGAAAAGGTTCTGAATGAACCTGTAAAGAGAAGTTGGTGGCATGTCATTCAGATCAGTTTTGGAAGATATAATCTACCAGAGATAGTGAGTGAAAATCAGCCGATGCAGTCATGGGTAAGACACATTCTACGCACCGACAACCATTCTAAGCTCTTTATATCATTTCAGGAGCTCGTCGGATTTAGCACCGTTGTAATTGGGTCATAGCATCCGAGTAGACTCTAATGTGGTTTAATTTTTCCACCGCACAGTTGATGTGTCTGTTCTCCCACCCTACACTTTCTTATTGACATCTGCCAATGGAGGGTGAGTGTTAAGGATTGCTGACAAGTTCATCTGCCTACGACCTGGGACCTAGCATAGAGTAATCGTGTGCTGCGTACTAAGAACCTTTAGTTCTTCACGCCTGCCCGCGACCATCTTCTATAACCGAGATTGCTTTAATGGCCGCTTGACTGTCAATAAGAAGGGTTTCGAACATTGATATCACTCTGGCCGCTTTTTTGTTTGCCAGGACCTTCGCATGAAAAACACTGCCATATTCAGGCACTCTAGTGGAGCAGTGCATGTTAAACAGTTCGAAGAAATTGCACGTGCTTGTACCAGTTCGTACCTTCGAACCGTCTGGTCGAATTGTTGACGGGTTCGCTTCTCATCCACTCTACCCTTGACGGGGAATGACATTTGAATGGAATTTCAAAGTCAAGATATGGCCGTGTGTAGTCGGTTTCAAAATGTTCAATTTGTAGTCTATACAGTGGTGAAGCATGTCCAGTGAGGCTTTGCACTTGGATTGAATACTTCTAATGGCACTCTTGGCGGTGGTAGAAGATTTAACAGCATCTCAAGGGGTGCGGTCGAGCAGCTAGACCCCTTGATTCTTTCAAAAACGTTTTCGTTCCAGGTTAGTTACCAGTCTAGGATAACCCTCTAGGCATTACGCACTGTCTATTAGCTAGTGTAGTGGTCCGTGGAGTTGTGGGTATGTGCGTCGACCCCAACCTCGAGGTTTTAGGTTCAATCCTTAGTCTGTACGACAAGAATAATTATCACTGCCCCGCCTTTTTCGAGTCACTGACAGAATTCAAAGACTACATCTATCAAGAGAAGGCTTCTCAAACTTGGCCGTTCGGAGTCGCCGTAAAACTGTAGGAGGAATTAACCCCCTGGCACTTATCATCCTTTTGTTGAGCAGACTCAATAAAATTGCAGTAAGTGCCTGCTCAACTTTGGCTCTTTTATGGCCACGTCTTTGCGTTGCTAAAAGCACCCTCAATGCCTATGCTTAACCGGGTACAGAAAGCTGGTAGCAATCAGGTCGATATTTGCATGGGCCATTTCTAACAAATTCAGTTTACTTTCTCCTGAGACTGTCATTAAATCTAGACCTTCTGACGATTTGATTAATCTGCAGAGATCATATAGATTATCGAAGAAGTACGCTTTTCTGATCGAGGCGATTGCAGGGCAGCTACAGAGAAGCCTCTTCCTCTTTTTGATCGTGGCACCTACTGCAGAAATCGTTTTGAGAATAGGTTAAGTCTTTATAGTGTCCGATAACTATGCCCATGCGACCCATGCTTCAACCTTCTGACTGACTCGCCTACTGGAGGAAAGGCTTAAGAACTTGTCACAGGTAAATATGTTTAAAGAAGGTTTTATGGACGATTATGGACAATAAACTGACTCATAATTTGTAAGCAGCAACCGTACCGGAACACTTCTCCACGCGGAACCCAAGTCTCTAGAGAAGTAAGCCAGAAATCTGAGCTTGTCCAGATTTGACTACTTTCTGTCGCCTCATCTGGCATGACCAAGCTCCAAAATATAAAGACACACGAACTCAACCACCACCATCGGGTCACATTTCTCAGCCCTCGACTGTGCAGCGGCACTTGGCGCATGCACCGCCGAGGGTGATTCCCAATTCGATTACCCAAGCACGGACTCTGCTCTATTAATCAGGTAAGTTCACACAATCAAAATCGTCCGTCCCGCTCCCGCGGCCATTGGCCGGCGCTCTCTATCACGTGCTGCACACAGTCGCCTCCGTCGCGGCTATTTGTGTATCAGAAGTGCACACCGCGCATCCGGCGCTCCGCCGCCACACAGCGGTCATCAATTAATGTTTTTTAAGCTTCGCGAAGCTGATAGCGGAGAGAAAGTCGTCGCCGAAGAGATGAGCAATAGTCGGCGCGACGTATCAAAAAATCTGAACACGATCGGGAGAATCTTTTCGGGCAGTCGCCACTGCAAACGCGTTTCGATTAGTCGCGGTCCGGTCGAGTGAATTTTGCTGACGAGCATCCACACGGACAGAGCTGTAGTTCGCTTGCCATGGCACCGCCGGCGGAGGAAATCGCCGAGCTCATCGACGCCCACTTGGGGGACTTGAAGGCGGCCGAGCCCAACTGGAGGGTGGACACTTCGCCGATTGCGGGTCGCGGTATCATCGCCGCACGCGACATTCAGTCTGGCGAGCTGATATTCAGCGAGCGAGCTCTCATAATCGGTCCCACCGCCCGGAAAGGAACCGCACTCAATACGTGTGTCCTGTGCTACAAGCTGCTGAGCGAGGCGGACTGCTTGTGCAAGAAGGGGTGCGGCCTGCCCGCGTGCGGGCCCTGCTCGGACACAGAGCGACACCGGCTGGAGTGCAACCTGTTCCAGCAGTGGCAACCGATTGATGTGAGCCAGGTGAACCCGATGACCCTGCGCATCCTGACGGCCGTGAGGAGCTTCTTCCTGACCAAGCAACAGCGGGAGCTGCTCAACTCGATGCAGGCCAACGCGGACCGCTACTACCGCATGGAGATCGAGCGGGCCGCCGACGGCTTCAGGAACTTCCCCAAGGACGAGAAGGTCCTCAAGTACATCTACCGCACGGTCAGCGTGCTGAACACGAACGCCTTCGAGGCCCGCAGCATGGTCGACGGCCACGAGTTCCTTCTGCGCGGCCTGTTCCCCCTCGCCGGCATCATGAACCACGAGTGCACACCGAACGCGTGTCACTACTTCGAGAACGGCGACCTCATACACATCAAGGCGACCCGGTTCATCCCGAAGGGCGCCGAGATCACGACGACCTACACGAAGATCATGTGGTGCAACCTCTCGCGGCGGGTGTTCCTCAAGATGACCAAGCACTTCGTCTGCGAATGCCCCCGCTGCAAGGACCCGGCGGTAAGTGTGTGTGTGTGTGCGAGTGTGAAAAAAAAATTCCAACCATTTCCGACGTGTGGGTAGGTGGAGCAACTAGATACTAGATGGAAAATGGAAATAGAACTGAGGAGCGTGTGGCTCGCTCGAAGCGCTGCTCTCGGAAAGTTCCAAATCTTATTTTTGGAACCGCTCTCCGGCCGCCTCGCCACGACATACTTTTTCGAATCGGAGAGCTTCGCACGGAAATGACGGAAGTCTGTGCATTCGCTGGCCGATTTCGAAATCTTGATTTGATGACATCGCCGCCGGAATCGCTCGGTTTCTGATCGGATTTCACGCTAATTTCACTTCGTGCCGTGCTGCGGGGTGTGTGTGGGCTTGTTTACTGTGGCGACGGGCGTCCTTGGCGATCGAGATTCGAAGTGGAATTTGAATGGGAATACGCGCTGAGTGCTCGCTTTTTGGCGGGCGATCGTGAGTACGTGTGAATTTCACGCGGCGTTGATAAGTGGCCCGCGTTGTGTTTACGAAGTGCGCGAGAATGTCGATTTGTTTTATGGACACACTTGTGATTTCACTCAACTCTTTGATTGCTTTGGATTGTTTTGCCTGTTCCTTGTCACGATCGGACGGGGGACATCATTTGTTCGTGTTGTACAAGACAGTTCGACAGTGATTGCTTTTTGGATGATTTTTTTGTGTTGGATGCAAACTAGGAGCCACGTTGGTACTGACCATGAACTCCAGAGCTACACAGCTACACCCATTTCTGCGATCGCTGATCAATAGGCGAGAGAAGTAAGTCTCAGGGAAAAAAGTTAAAATTCAAGTGGCTGACCACACGGAGGAGGCACTGTAAGACTAACGTTGGGCATCTTCTAATATCTGCTTTGTTCGTGAAGAGAAAAAAATCTTTAACGATCTGCAAAGTAGATCGTACGTTAAGCGCACGGGTCCGCCTTGAGTCCAGTTCATCAACAACACTCGCTCAGCCAAAGCGTGTTTTTTGTTGGCATTTTTTGAAATTGTACATATTTTGTATATGAAAAATAGTTCGAGTTAAATTGAGTTCGACTTAGTGAGAGTCCATGGAAAATGAAGAGAATTTTTGATGTTCGAGCTTGTCCGTTCGAATTCACGTTGACTCGAACAAAGAAACTGCAAATGCTCCAAAGACAACTGCATTGTTACGTCTAAAAATTGAGTTGGTGCTGCATTGCTGATCAGTTTCTAATCCTCGGTTCACTTTTTTCGAAGGTCCTTGGTACGAAGGTAGTGGCCTATGGCGTTGTGGGTATGTGCGTCGACCCCAACCTCGACGTCTTAGGTTATATTCCTGGTCTTTGCGATATTAATTTTAACGGCCCACCTTTTAAGAGTCACCGATAATGCTCCAAGAGCTGTCAAGAAGAAGCTTCTCAAACTTGCCCGTCGGAGTCGGCATAAAACTGTAGGTCCCTTCCACTTGTGCGAGAGCAATAGCACGCTCAACACGAGTGGTTTCCGAGAAGCTACGCTCTGGCTCTCTAAGGGCTCTAGCGCCGCGCTTATTGTTATTATATCTTGACACTACACTGGAGTCTCAAACTCAAAAACTGGTCCATGGCCCATGTTGGTCTTCCCGAGGAATACCAGCAGACGCCTACATCAGCTGTGACCTACATCAGCTGTGACAGAGGAAGTGCTCTGCATTATCGTCGTCTTGTCAGAGGGTTGAGACCAAGGGCGCTTAGAAGCTCGGCCTAGTGTGTAGTTTATGCCAGCAATTCGTCTTCAGTATTTTCTGTCAAAATATAATTAGAGTGCAGTGGATTTAGTTTGAGAGGCGTCTGCATCCTGATGAATCATCGCGCCTCCGATTGTGGCCTCCCAACCATGGAAGCCTTAACCATTGACAGGCACCAGGCAGTTCCAGTAGAGGCTAGGGCCCCAACAGTGCCTCTTGTCTATCAAGTTCATCGGTGATCATCATTTTCCGTGATCCAGTGGTGGACCGTGACTCAGATTTCGGTTTGGCATCAGCTCTGCAGACCTCTTCTACCTATTGCGCCCGGAAACATACCACATTTCCGTTCCATTTCAAAGCGGTGACATGTTTTTTTCATACATACATCACGTACGCCATAATTGGCCGGATGAGGGCCATGTAGCAGATTGCCTGCGCCCTGGAATCTATATCTCTATATCGCACATACCGAACCGAGTCACCAATGGGATTGGAGGGAGTCCAATCGCTTGAAGCACTGACGTGTTATTCCGTCTCTCGTTCCGTAGGATTTGGTGGTAGTCTTTGTTGACAACAGGATCCAGTCTATGGCCAGTTGATGATGTTATTCTCCTAAAGCAATTCATTGATTTCGACAATGATTCAGCTTTGATCCTCAAATTGTTGCGGCCCACACCACATCACAATTTTGGTTAACCCCTTCCCCCGCAAACCTCCTTAGTAGCGAAAAGCCTCTTAATTAAATGCCCGCCGTAATGCACGACCACCCTCTGTCAAGTGGTTAATTTTCTTTCACAAAGCGCGTTCGGAATTAGTTAAGCATATTCCCCGCAGCTCGTGGACACGTCAAAGGTCACGTCCACTCTCACTGCTTCCCCGCTGTCGACTAAATATTCAACCGTTCATCATCAGTCTGCGTAAGGACTTCCAAGGACGCACAAATTGATTCCCACAGCCACCCAACCCCCCGAATGAATTGAATTCATTATTATTACTACCGTCGCCACACACGCCTCCTCGAATCGAAATCGAAAGCAGTTACCGCTCTGAGACGTCACCGATATAGGTCAATGCTGTCAAGCACTTGTCACAGTCCCGAATTAGACTGGCGCTCTTCGGCGAAACGTTGCCATGCCTGTGTGACCTTTGCCCGGCGCCCCACACCTCGGGGCACTTCCGCTGATTGGGCACCTCACACTGAACGAAATCCCTTCCGATTCCTTTTCGCCTTGCCTGCGATCGCACTCAAATCGGAATTGCGCCTCGCGGGGGGCAAACTCACTCTAACGTGTTGGTCATGCATGTCGCTCATTCCACGCGCCGTGTAACATAATCCATCGCACCGTCCTCCACCCATTCGCACTGCTTCTGCTGGGGTTGCCGCTGCTGGTGGTGGTGGTGCTCATGTATCTTTGCCCGATTGCAACCTGTTACGCCGTTCGGCGAGTCTAAAATAACCCAACAACAACGGCAAAATGAAATCACAAACCAGCGTTGCACGGTGTAACAGAATGACAAATCGAACTGAACACCCCTCCTCGGGGTGGCCCCGACCCCGCGGAGCGTGGCATAAATTAATGTTCCCTAGGCCATAGCTACAGCGATACAGCGCTACTGCACGAGTACGAATACGAGTACACGCCGCATGCATGTGGAAATGTAGAAAATAATGACCAGGGTATCCGTCAGGCCAGTCGACGCTGTAAATTCGATTCGATTGGTCGCGATTCGGTGACAATCCGTCCTTGCGGTAGTCGGTTGTCGGTAGTCGAGTAGTTTCTCTGTTTTCGGCGCAGAATGTCCGCGAAGAAGTTGGCGCGACTGGTGGACATCCACTTGGGCGAGCTGAAGGCGGACGAGCCCAACTGGAAGGTGGACTGGTCGCCGGTGGCCGGACGCGGTGTGTTCGCGTTGCGTGACATCCAGCCGGGGGAGCTGCTGTTCCGCGAACGTGCCGTGATTCTGGGTCCAACCGCGAGGAAGGGGTCAGCGCTGAACACGTGCGTTGTGTGCTGCCAGCTGCTCGATGTCAAGGACTTCCTCTGCCCCAAAGGCTGCACGCTGCCGGTGTGCGCCCAGTGCTCCGATTCCGAGCAGCACAAGCCCGAGTGTGAGCTCTTCCTCGAGTGGAAGCCCGTCGACGTTGGCGGGGTGAGTCCGATGACGCTGCGGATACTCACGGCGGTGCGGAGCTTCTTCGTGGAAAAACATCACAAGGACCTCATTTTCGCGATGCAGGCAAACGTCGATCGCGGCTACCTCAAAGAAGTGACGCGGGCCGCCGAGGGGTTCGCCAACTTTCCAACCGACAAGAAAGTCCTCGACTTCCTGCTGAAGGTCGTCGGTGTGCTGAACACGAATGCATTCGAGGCGCCAAAGAAGGTCGACGGCTACGAGATACTGCTGCGCGGCCTGTTCCCCCTGACCGCGGTCATGAATCATGAATGCACCCCGAACGCCTGCCACTACTTCGAGGACGGCAGCCTGGCCATCGTGAGGGCTGCGAAATTCATCCCCAAAGGTGGCGAGATTACGACAACGTACACGAAAATTTTATGGAGCAACCTGATGCGGCGGATGTTCTTGAGAATGACAAAGCACTTCATTTGCGAGTGCCCGCGTTGCAAGGATCCCACTGTGAGTACCTGCGGGAGGTTGATACTTGATGATTTTAAATTAATTTCCAATGAAAGGGGGTTCTCTTTGATGTTGCCGTCCTTGCGAGGGTAGCGCACTTAAACGGATGCGGGATAAATTATTTAAGTGCATCGATCCGTGGCAGTGATGCTGGTGCTGACCGTGCTGCTGGTGCCTCTGCAATTCTCAGAAAATTGCAAGCAGGTGCTGCGCGGTGATGGGTTTCACCGTTTGACTCAGTTTAGCGCCAATCGCCTGCAGCAGTTGCCTGGCTCTGCGATGTCACATGTTTGACACGAGACAAGCGTCGCGTTGCCAGCCTTGAATAACAATGAGGCGCTATTAATAGATTCCAGTTCGTGTGCTGCTGTTTAGAGAGCATTTCATTCAGTTCCAGGTGGCCTTGACATGGCACAAGTGGAAACAAGAAACAAGCGTTTCTTGCGATGAGGGGAAGGACTTAGCTGTCAGGTGATACATACCGGTGAGACGGCATGTTCCTAGTGAAATGCATGTGTATGATAAGTTGTGTCTCGAAAAAAGTACGTCTTTAAGTTGATTCAAGACGGAGGCGGATGGACGTGGGCGAAGTCTTTTTGGGTCTTCTGATTTCTAGCAACTGGCGTGCTTGGACGTTCAATAGAGACCGAGTGTCAAGTTAATCGAAGAGTATATCCACCTATACCCCACCTTGTTGGAAATCGATTTGCAGTCCACCCTTGAGTTTCGTTTGATTTGTTTATGTAACGGTCACTTGGAATTGGGGTAATTTTCAATCATAGTTGACTCAAGACTCTCTTCTTGATTTTCTGCTTATTTATAACTTTCTAACTTAAGTGAGAGTCGCCAGATTGACTGACGCGAAAAATGTTCCCTCTTCACAGCTAAACAACGATGAATCTTGTCCTCGACGTTGCGTTATCTAGCTTCGTTCGTTTGTTGGTCAAGACAGCTGACTTATCGAAGCCCGAGAAAAAATAATCCAACGGTGTCAAGTCATTGACCGCACAGTAGGCTGAGAGCGAAAAAAAGGTCTCTTACGTAGCCTTTTCAGTTTTATTTCTAAGTACTCTTAGATCACCAGGCCTAACCTACCGAAAGAGCTCTGAGATATTAAGTTTCATATACAAGGGCCTTAATAAAACAATTCTTAGAAAAGGGTATGATTTATTGTTTGTAGGAATAAAGGTTCAATGTGCTTGAATGGGAGACCTTCTTCTTCTTTGATTGGCGCTACAGCCCGGGGTGGGTTTGGGTCTTAACCCGGGGTCGGGGTCTTAACCAACATACCTCTCCACCCACACCAAGTCCTTTTCCGTCTGCACCATCTCATGCGAGAACGCCCTCTGTTGCACTGTTCCAATGACTCGGTATCGAAGACTCTTCGTGCCCGAGCTGTGGTGTCCTCATGACCTAGCCATGTTAAGCGTTGGATCCGAAGACGCTTAACTAGTTGCATGCTGCTTTACAGCCCGTACAGTTCGTGGTTGAATCTTCGCCACCAGACGCCATCAACGCAAACAGGACCAATGATCGCACACAGAACATTTCCCTCAAAACAACAAAGAGCTTCTTCGTCCGCTTTCAACTGCGACCATATCTCTGGGTCATACAGCAGGACGGGGATGATCTGAGGTTTATAAAAAGTCAACTTGGTGTTTCGAGAGACGGCTCTGTAACTCAATTGCCTCTTGAGCCCAAAGAAGCAGCGAGTGGCAAGAGTAATTCCGCGCTCGATCATGGTTCTAGTTTTATTGTCCCTAATTACTCCAGAGCCGAGGTAGACGATGTCCTTGACTACCTCAAAGTTTCTCCCGAGACGTCGATGTTGTGCGTCCTTTCGTGTCCTTTAATCGTTTGCTGGGATCGTCCACTGTGAGTCTGTCCATATTTGAGGCATGTTGAGCAAGTGAACCCCACGCACAACCTATAACCGGTAGGTGAGGCCCATACTTTGACCCTTGGGCAGAGGGGGATCGCTGCATACATTAATTTACCACACAACGGTTGTTGTGATGGCTATCCGGGGACGCCACGTGGAGACTGTATGTCAACTTGGGATAGCGCTGGCATCCTACCAGGTTGAGTGCAGTCAGCAACTTTGTCTTGTGTACTTAAGCCCACGCCCCATGGGAGACCTAGTGTGTCTGAAGGGTGCATGATTCATGATGTTCATATCCTTCTACTAAACCACTTATTGTGCAAGTTTTGTATCCGAGCTCCAGAGGGATTGAATTGATGCAATTAAGAAAGGATTAAGTTTTGAAATGTTAATGACGATAAATGGGGATGTTTTTATCTGTTGTGTATTGTCCTGGATATGGGCATAAAAACGGCGAAAGGGTTGTAATTACTTTTACTGAATTATTACTTCCTATATGGTGTGTTAGTTTCTTATACTTTCCTGTTTTGTATTTAAAAATATTGATAAACAAGTGAAGAAAAGTAGATAGTGAGTGCAATGGATTCAATCAGCGTTGTGTAGTAAACTTAGGCCTTGTGGTCATAAGGCGCATAGTCTACGTCCATATTTTAGAAGGGATTACTGCGACTTTGGTTCCCAGAAAAAAGAAATCGTGATATTAGAAGTACAAAAATGATTTAGTTCTCAAATTTCATTTCGATCGACTTCGGTTCATAGGAAAAAAGGATTTCTAAACCAAATTTAAATCGAATACGTGCATTAAGATCCGTTTTATGGTTCAGATTTGACAGACTTCATTCCGCTCTCCCATACAAACAAGCCGACTATGCGTCGTGTTGTTAGAATCGCGTCTTGGATACATACATGTTATCGAGCCTGGGACCATTGACAGCAGCGGTGACTGCCTCGTCATTTAGAAAGAAAAGAAATGTGGGCCGATGATGCCATCGTGCCGTATGCCGCACCAAGTAGTCAATTTTTGTGGACGCAGTGAGCATCTTTGGCAATATTAATTGTTGAGTCTTTGAAAACCAGGATCACCGGCCTATACATTTTTTAGGGCTCGAAGTAAACTCTCGACGTTGTCTATGGTCGCTTGGCTGTAAATCTGGTCTCCAATTCCAATCGCATGACCTTATGGTGATGTCTTCAGCGTATCGACACCGAATTGACATTTCTGGGACTTTTTCAACATTGGCTGCTTTGGTGGCTATGTGTTCGTCATTTGTTACCATTCTCTGTCCGATTGGTATCAAGGTCCAGCAAAGTGTGCTCGCGGTTAAATTTATCTACGGCGTGGCGAATTGTAACAGGTGGTGGTGAACTATTCTTTTCAAGGTAATCGGTGTGAGTGGCACAAAGTACATCTCAAAGACTGTGGCCATGACTACGTTGGATAACAGCCCCGATTTAAGCTCCTCTGGAGCACGTTCAACCCGAGAAACGTTGTATCGTTGTATCGGATAAACACGACCAAGCAATCATTTGAAGTGGCTAAACGGTTATGCTTTTGGTCTCGTTCGGATAGTTCCAATTATACATCACTACGCACGCACTAAGCTTATTCTTTGCGTCACTTGTACCAGAACGACTGCAATTAAAAACATAAAATTGCTTCTTAACCGTGCAGGATATTCTTCTTATTACGCTACAGTTCGGGGTGAACCTGGCCCTCAACGAACAAGCTTCTCCTGGCTGGCACGATCCTTAGCTAGTTCAATTTCGCACTCCACGTTGGTTGAGGTCCTTTTTCACATGTGTGCGCCCTTCTTTTAGTAATCTAATCTATTGCACTGGTTCGGAGTCGAAGACTCTTCGGGCTGGAGCAGTGTTGTCCATGTGCTCAACATGGCCTAGCCATCTAAGGCGTTCAAACGGTAGACGCCTGACTGGACTAGTTCGTGGTTAAAACTTCTTCTAAGAGAACATGGCCAAAGGTTGAACGCAGAACTTTTCTCTCGAAGAGACCAAGTGCGTCTTCATACGCTCTTGAGATAGTCCAGGCTTCAGCGTCATAGAGCAGGACCGATATGATCATTGTCTTACATAATGTTAGCTTGGGCCTTTGAGCTGTCTAGCGTGACGTTCCGACTGAATCGTCGATGTTGTGCGCCCTTTCTTGATGACAGCGTATACTTCGTTTTGTCCTCATTCACCGGTAAACCCATTTTCGCCACCTCCGTTTCAATACCAGCAAAAGCTTCATTGATGGCTCGCTGATTTCGACCAATCATGACAATGTCGTTCGCGTTTGCTAGCAATTGCATAGATTTTTATAAAATTATGCTTCTAATGCGCGTTTGTCTTGGCGTTTATCTTACTCAAAAAATACAAACTGGATATGATCTTAGTTGCCACAGATGTTTCCTAAGGACCTGCCCTTGGCTTGATTCTATTTTTACTCAATTTGGGAACAGATTAAATCTTTGCCGACGATCTTGCCTCCGCTTGGGGAACGCACAGTACATACCATATATCACTTGTAGTTTTTGACATTATCGTTGTAAGGCAATTACTTCATATCTCGAGTGGTGCACTTAGGCTAGTTATCCAAGACTCAATCAAACTCTCTGTGAGGGCATACGGTCTTGCAGAAGCCTAGATAATTTCAGATCGATTCGCATCATGTTTTTGTCTATTCATCGGGTGCATTCGAGGTTCGAGTATCTCGGTGTCATTTGAAATCTACACCGAACGAATTCCATGCAAGGTCGTCAGTGAATTTTTGTTCAATCTGGTAATAGGCGATTGTAAACACGGAACACACTATGTTCTGCAAGTAATCAGTTCAAATGTCGCGCTACGCAGATGACAATGACATTGCACGTTCTAAACGTATCAATGCCACTGTCATCTATATCCCTTTCTGCGGAGGAGTGGATGGATGATAGAACACAATTGGATGTACGTGCAATTGAAAACTTTGCGGGCTCATCAAGATCGTGTGAACATTAATGCATGGAAGGTAATAAAATAATATGGGTGGCGCTGCAGTCCCTTGAGAGCCAGGGCCTAGCTTCTCAGTAACCACTCGTGTTTTGCGCGCTATTGTTCTCTCACGAGTGGATGGGACCTTAGTTTTATGCCGAATCCGAACGGCAAAGTTTGAGAAGCTTACTCTTGACAGGACGTACTCTTTGAACATTGTCACTCGAAAGAGGCGGGGCCTTGGAAATTATTTTCGTCGTACAGACCAGAGATCGAACCCAGACGTCGCGGTTGGCGTCGACGCACATACCCACAACACCACGGGCCACCACACGGTGTACAGACGGCATCCGACTATTTAGTTCGCGGAAGGAGTTAAGACTGGAACGCGGCACAACCTCTTTTTGTGTCTGCTTAAGCTCAGAGCTGCCAAGGGTCCGAACTGAAAAACAATGTAGGAGTATCGATTGGCTGCACTTTTGTTGAATAAAACGCGTACATTTTTCGGTACATACAGTTGACATCCCTTAAAAAGTTTTGGTCAAAGCTAAAACTTGGAGGTATGTTTGACTCTTTGAATGGAATCAAAGGCCGTTGATTGTCTTATTGCCTTGAATGCATTTTTAACCAAGAAGGGTCCAGTGGAGTAATAACGACTCAGCAGTTGAGGAGAAAACAACTCGACGGCAGGTTGACTGCGAAGTGGAACAAGAACGTCTGATGAAAACATCCTGTTGGCGTACCCCAAATCGAACTTTTGAGGGTCGTCGTTGTCATCGTCGAATCGGGGTTATTCTGAAAGCTTCAATCAATTCCAGGTTTGTTGCGCAAAGAACACAGGGTATTTGGGACTCTCCAACGTTGAAGGTATTGATTCAAGTGGAGTGTGGAGTTGCAGATAACAACCGAGTGCTACGTCCCAAAGAGTAGCAAAGGTGTTAGATGGGCCTAGCCACCCTACCAAGATGGAGAAATATGTCCATAAGCTTATTTCTAAATTTGGAACTTGAGATTCCTACTGCAGGCCTCTGGTCCAGCCTCGTAAAATAGTCCACAGATTTAAATGTCTTCGTGATATAAGCCCAACGGCAGATGATCACTTATCACTTCTTTCACTTAAAACACTTATTTCTGTCTGTGCAATGAACACAGTTCATCTGGCATTCCCCACTTTCTCACTGCACCCAAATGGGATCCACAACTAGGTGGTAATACTTGGTGAATGCAGAAGTCATGGTCTATTGTGACTATGTCGCTGCGAAGTATTTGGGACAAGTCTCACATCTAGACTCACTGTAGTGACAGCATCCACTCAGCCGATGAACAAGACGACGACTGCAAGCAAAAGAAAAATGCAAACCACCTCCATGCGCTATTTTTGCGGATTTCCTCAACAAGACAGTAGAGTGGTACCACTTATACATCCCCTAAGTGCTACCCTAGAGCCCACCCTCCTCCCATGCCCCAGACAAGGTCAACCACCCGCTCACAATTACCACCGATGCATGTAAACCCTCTTGCCCCAACCGCTTAAGCACCCCTCGCACATACTCCTTGCAGATTTATGTTTCATTGACTCTTGTAATTTAATTTTGAGAGCACCCACTTGCTGCCGCAGGTGCATGGCAAACGATCGAGGCTCGATGCGATTCTACGAATCCAATTAACCTCTCAGGGGTATTGATTTAGTGTTGAGTTTCATAATTTCCCAGCGAACACGACGTAGGTGCACTTTTAAGCCTCCAATCGATACTCTTCGCAGTCGTTGTAGTATGTGCACTCGAGAGGGATTGCCTCGAGGGCACGGCTATCGCAACCATCTCAATTCATGTGGTTTTCTTTTCTCTCTTTCAGGAGAACGAGACGTATCTGGCAGCACTGTACTGCCGTGAACCCAACTGCAAAGGGCTGACCATTCCGGTGCACACCACCAACCTGCAGCCGGATTGGAAGTGCTGCAAGTGTGGCGTCGTATCGAGCCACGCCAAAATGAGCAAATACCAGGACTTCACCCTGAACACGATCCACAACAAAATCAATAGCTGCTCGGTGACCGACATGATACACTTCATCAACGACACTTGTCCCAGATTCTGTCCATCCTCGAACTACGTTCTGGTCGAGGCGAAATTGAACGTCATCTGGCGCATGCAGCGCCACAGCGAGCAGTATACCGCTGAGGAGTACGAGGCCAGGGACCAGTACTGCAAGGATGTCATCGAAATCCTGGACAAATTGAACGCCGGAGATTGCACTCTGCGCAAACTAATTACGAACGAGATCAAGTGAGCGAGCACACACACTCTTTCTGTGTCGGTTTGCGCGTGTGTGTGTCTGTGTATCTGTGTTTTGTCAATAATTTATTCATGTATGTACATCGATGTGTATAGAGATACTCGTAACTAAAAATAAATGTTTGATGCTTTTCGTTTGTCACCAAAACCCAGAGACAACTCAACCGCCACCGCGGACTGATACTTCGATTACGGCCAATTATTGGGTAACCGCAGGGGACGGCGCTCAGCCTACTGCGTGTGTTCTTTGTTTGTTCTTCTCGCTGTTCACTTCACCACTCATGTGCCACCCTTCACCATGCACCGGCAGTCAGACTGCGCACAGCCGACGTGATTCATGTGACGGAGGAGCACCGTGCGCTGTAATTAGATTGTATAAATCAAAAATTCAAGAAATTCCCAAACTAAGCCAGAGAGAGAGGGGGGCAATGGGATCTGCGTATTGTACCGTCACTCGGTCAGCAGGGCTGGCTAGGGGGTCGGTTCCTCCGAACATCTGCTCGGACATGTGCGGGCCTAATTAGGGCCGTGGAATTCCAACGAAATTGTTCTGTGTACTTGTGTCTAATTATTTTCGTAAGTGTTCCGTGTTCGCCAGAAGCGGAACTCGACTGACGTGCATGCGCTCGTCGTGTGTACGCTGTATGCTGACGGATGTGTGCACTGTGTGGCTAACTTTGGCAATTCGGCGGAAGTTGCGTTCTGTGGAATTCCTTTGCATTTCGCTTTAATAGTTGTTTTTTCTTTGTTTTGTTGCGATTTTTTTCAGCAATTCTGTGATGATTTAGAGGAGTTGCGGGTGAGTTGGACATACGGATGGACGTGAATGGAATGCAAATAAATATTCATATGCGATTTGAGAAGTAGCTTGTGTTTGATTTCTGTGCACTTTTCCAGGATGGGGATGCAACGAAGGGGTTGTTTTTACGGAGACGATGGGCCAGTTGCCCGGGAGACTAGCATCAGGATGGCAATAAGGAAAGAAGATGGATGCCAAATTAGCTGTGTTATTTGATTAATTTGGATAACAACCGAAAGAAGAGTTGACAAGATGAGATTTTTAGTTGTGCGGTTGTGAGAGTTACTCGCCGAAATAATGGAAAGAGGGCAGTGAGCGATTGACTCAACGTCGAGTAGCTGCTTCTTCTAACGAACAGGACCTTGCATCGATGGTTTTGGCACTTGGCACGAATGTTGCAACTCCTGAAGCTTGTGAGTGGTTGGAGAGTTAGAGTTCTTAAGGCGAGAGGTGGTTGGACCAAGTGCAAAACCTCGCTTGGTTGCACTGGTTGATGGCAGAAGGCAACGGCTTACATACGTGGCACATGTATGCAGCCGCGCATGCCAAAAAAAGACTTCTTCAGTGTTTTTTTAGGCATGCGCGGCTGCGTACTCACAAGTCCAAGTTGTGGACGAAAATGTCTGTAGTCGTGTCCCCATACAATCATCATGCCCCATTCCAAGCTTGACCGTCAAGGTCCATGGTGCCATCACTTCCCGGCTTTAGAACCTGTTTCCCTCGTTGATCTTACTTCATTTCCTGTTCAGGACTTTGGTGATATGGCGACATAATATTCTTCTTCCAGTTTTCTGCAAGAGAGCGACGCGTTTGCTCTACTTCCTCTGAGGCTGCTTCTGCAGATGTCATTCTAGTGAACGTCTTATCTTCTGTACACCGTTGGTAATGTTAATTCACGTCTATTAATCGATTCTGAGAGTTTGGTGCGGATCCGACAACATTGAATTTTTGACCCCAAAAAATTGACAGTGGTTAGTAAGGCTTTTTTGTTGATTTTCTGAGCCATCTTTCGACTGCCACGGCGGCGCTATTAGGCGCATCTATGACTTCTGTGCACGGTTGGTGATGTTATTTCACGTCTATTAATCGATTCTGAGAGTTTGGTGCGGATCCGACAACATTGAATTTTTGACCCCAAAAAATTGACAGTGGTTAGTAAGGCTTTTTTGTTGATTTTCTGAGCCATCTTTCGACTGCCACGGCGGCGCTATTAGGCGCAACTATGGCTTCTGTGCACCGTTGGTGATGTAAGTTCACGTCTATTAATCGACTCTGAGAGTTTGGTGCGGAGCCGACAACATTGTATTTTTGACCCCAAAAAATTGACAGTGGTTAGTAAGGCTTTTTTGTTGATTTTCCGAGCCATTTTTCGACTGCCACGGCGGCGCTATTAGGCTGACAGTGGTTAGTAAGGCTTTTTTGTTGATTTTCTGAGCCATCTTTCGACTGCCACGGCGGCGCTATTAGGCGCATCTATGACTTCTGTGCACACGTCTATTAATCGATTCTGAGAGTTTGGTGCGGAGCCGACAACATTGTATTTTTGACCCCAAAAAATTGACAGTGGTTAGTAAGGCTTTTTTGTTGATTTTCCGAGCCATTTTTCGACTGCCACGGCGGCGCTATTAGGCGCATCTCTGACTTCTGTGCACTGTTGGTGATGTTATTTCACGTCTATTAATCGACTCTGAGAGTTTGGTGCGGAGCCGACAACATTGTATTTTTGACCCCAAAAAATTGACAGTGGTTAGTAAGGCTTTTTTGTTGATTTTCTGAGCCATCTTTCGACTGCCACGGCGGCGCAATTAGGCGTATTTGTGACTTCTGTACACCGTTGGTGATGTTATTTCACGTCTATTAATCGATTCTGAGAGTTTGGTGCGGATCCGACAACATTGAATTCTTGACCCCAAAAAATTGACAGTGGTTAGTAAGGCTTTTTTGTTGATTTTCTGAGCCATCTTTCGACTGCCACGGCGGCGCTATTAGGCGCATCTATGACTTCTGTGCACCGTTGGTGATGTTATTTCACGTCTATTAATCGATTCTGAGAGTTTGGTGCGGATCCGACAACATTGAATTCTTGACCCCAAAAAATTGACAGTGGTTAGTAAGGCTTTTTTGTTGATTTTCTGAGCCATCTTTCGACTGCCACGGCGGCGCTATTAGGCGCATCTATGACTTCTGTGCACCGTTGGTGATGTTATTTCACGTCTATTAATCGATTCTGAGAGTTTGGTGCGGATCCGACAACATTGAATTCTTGACCCCAAAAAATTGACAGTGGTTAGTAAGGCTTTTTTGTTGATTTTCTGAGCCATCTTTCGACTGCCACGGCGGCGCTATTAGGCGCATCTATGACTTCTGTGCACCGTTGGTGATGTTATTTCACGTCTATTAATCGATTCTGAGAGTTTGGTGCGGATCCGACAACATTGAATTCTTGACCCCAAAAAATTGACAGTGGTTAGTAAGGCTTTTTTGTTGATTTTCTGAGCCATCTTTCGACTGCCACGGCGGCGCTATTAGGCGCATCTATGACTTCTGTGCACCGTTGGTGATGTTATTTCACGTCTATTAATCGATTCTGAGAGTTTGGTGCGGATCCGACAACATTGAATTTTTGACCCCAAAAAATTGACAGTGGTTAGTAAGGCGTTTTTGTTGATTTTCTAAGCCATCTTTCGACTGCCACAGCGGCGCATTTAGGCGTATTTGTGACTTCTGTACACCGTTGGTGATGTTATTTCACGTCTATTAATCGATTCTGAGAGTTTGGTGCGGATCCGACAACATTGAATTTTTGACCCCAAAAAATTGACAGTGGTTAGTAAGGCTTTTTTGTTGATTTTCTGAGCCATCTTTCGACTGCCACGGCGGCGCTATTAGGCGCATCTATGACTTCTGTGCACCGTTGGTGATGTTATTTCACGTCTATTAATCGATTCTGAGAGTTTGGTGCGGATCCGACAACATTGAATTTTTGACCCCAAAAAATTGACAGTGGTTAGTAAGGCGTTTTTGTTGATTTTCTAAGCCATCTTTCGACTGCCACAGCGGCGCATTTAGGCGTATTTGTGACTTCTGTACACCGTTGGTGATGTTATTTCACGTCTATTAATCGATTCTGAGAGTTTGGTGCGGAGCCGACAACATTGTATTTTTGACCCCAAAAAATTGACAGTGGTTAGTAAGGCTTTTTTGTTGATTTTCTGAGCCATCTTTCGACTGCCACGGCGGCGCTATTAGGCGCATCTATGACTTCTGTGCACCGTTGGTGATGTTATTTCACGTCTATTAATCGATTCTGAGAGTTTGGTGCGGATCCGACAACATTGAATTTTTGACCCCAAAAAATTGACAGTGGTTAGTAAGGCTTTTTTGTTGATTTTCTGAGCCATCTTTCGACTGCCACGGCGGCGCAATTAGGCGTATTTGTGACTTCTGTACACCGTTGGTGATGTTATTTCACGTCTATTAATCGATTCTGAGAGTTTGGTGCGGACCCGACAACATTGAATTTTTGACCCCAAAAAATTGACAGTGGTTAGTAAGGCGTTTTTGTTGATTTTCTAAGCCATCTTTCGACTGCCACAGCGGCGCATTTAGGCGTATTTGTGACTTCTGTACACCGTTGGTGATGTTATTTCACGTCTATTAATCGATTCTGAGAGTTTGGTGCGGATCCGACAACATTGAATTTTTGACCCCAAAAAATTGACAGTGGTTAGTAAGGCTTTTTTGTTGATTTTCTGAGCCATCTTTCGACTGCCACGGCGGCGCAATTAGGCGTATTTGTGACTTCTGTACACCGTTGGTGATGTTATTTCACGTCTATTAATCGATTCTGAGAGTTTGGTGCGGACCCGACAACATTGAATTTTTGACCCCAAAAAATTGACAGTGGTTAGTAAGGCGTTTTTGTTGATTTTCTAAGCCATCTTTCGACTGCCACAGCGGCGCATTTAGGCGTATTTGTGACTTCTGTACACCGTTGGTGATGTTATTTCACGTCTATTAATCGATTCTGAGAGTTTGGTGCGGATCCGACAACATTGAATTCTTGAACCCAAAAAATTGACAGTGGTTAGTATGGCTTTTTTGTTGATTTTCTGAGCCATCTTTCGACTGCCACGGCGGCGCTATTAGGCGCATCTATGACTTCTGGGCACCGTTGGTGATGTTATTTCACGTCTATTAATCGATTCTGAGAGTTTGGTGCGGATCCGACAACATTGAATTTTTGAGACATTCAATTTACCAGAGATAGCATGGCCTTATCCTTCAAGCTCAATGCCTCAAGACAGCATGCTAGTCAAAAAGTATTCATCAACAAAATGCAACATTCTTGCCGAAGTCACTCCGTTACACCTGCCCTCTCCTCCCTCACGTTTGTCTTGAGCGACAACAAATAATAAGACGCAAGCACACTGCCACCAATTAATTTCTATTTCAGTCCCGTTCCTGCAAGCAATGAATGAAAGCACTTTAATTGAATGTGTTGCACACACCCATCGGACGCATCATCTAATTAGGCGGCGAACGGAAGTGGTATGCCCCAAAACATTGTTTTCCTGCGATCATGTGGGACATCACTTTTAATGATCTGGCCGCCCCACATACCACTCTCAATTAATGTTGAATTAAATGCAGAAATTCGAAATGCTCGCGAGTCAGCGATTAGCCAACAGGTCCGAGCACAAGTGTGTATTGTTCGCGACCGTGATATCACAGCGGACGAGCGTGTCACCGTGGATGGACGCGAGTGTCGCAGATCCTTGACTGAAATACGTGGGCACACACGGGTCTGAGTGATGGGTGCACCTCGTGCGTTCAGGCGGTATTTTTAGTGAGAAACATTGCCACATCAACAGGTGGCCGGTGAGTGGTTTTATTCACCTAATTACCGTGATCTCGCGTGGGTAAAAATGACGTCTGACGAGGTGGGGAGTTGATCGGCATAAACATTTGAGCACAGTCCTTGCGCTGCACTCCGACGATATCTGTTGATAAGGATGGCAGAGGCAGTGAGAAAGGATGGTGATGAACTTTGACGTTTAGAGAGGGCGCATGAGCCTAAAAGGCACCAACGCCTAGAGTGGGTAGGGCTCGTAGAGCGCTCTCGAGAGTGGAGAAAAAGATCAAATAATATGTTGTGCGTAGCTGGAGAAGATCGCGCGTTGGTTGAGGGCACTTTTCAGCTCAGACTAGGTGATGCTTTATCAGATTGACTCCACATTCTGATAAACAGGAATTTCTAGGAGCTGGTTAAGTGGATAGCTTTAGTGCCGAGGAGGAAGTCAGTGGTAGTGGCCTTACCATCACTTGATGTATGCGTAAACTACTGTACTACTATTAAGCCAACTACAGCAACTCATCTCATTCTTGTTGATGCTGGTGCGACTACTGAGGAGTCGGCAACCATTCTCAAGGAACTCAACTTCCTTCCTAGCGACACTGACCGCCTAATACCCCACCACAGGCTATCTCCGAGAAGAAATTCTCGATCAGCATTCCCTCCAGATCGGACTGGATGTCTGATGGGCTGACGTTGGATGATGCTCTGAGTATTTTCGCAAGCGGATCGAGGACTAACGATGGGGTGGATGCGAAGCCAATGAACTCGGCAGGTGTGGTACAACCTCCTCCCTATCAATAGTGGGGGTACCACCTTCCATGCCGATCGCTACAGTCTACCATCTCCAACCAATGAAAAATGGCTAGAAGGCACCACCTGCCCTAAAACAAACGAAATCTGCTAAAAAATCAGCCCAAAACGGTCACTCAGTCTACTCAGGCTCAGCAAGCACTCGTTAAGGACTCTCATGGGCATCATAACCGGGCACTGTGCAGTTGGCACTCATGCTCGCAGGATGGGTGCCCATATTATGGTTCTTACAGAAGCTGCATGGATGAAGAGGAGAAAGAAAACACTCATCACTCTGCTCTGCTCGTGCAGCGCTCTGGCTAGTCGTAGGTTTCTATATCTAGGAGCCTACTACTTCGCAGGCTGATGCAGCCGCTATCAGCTAAACAGCGCCAGCATAGGACTGCTAAATCTTCTTCTTCTTCGATTGGCGCTACAGTCCGGGGTGGACCTGGGCCTCAACCAACATGCCTCTCCAGCCAGCACGATCTTTCGCCAGCTGCCTCCAGTTGCGCACACCAAGTTGGTTGAGGTCCTTTTCCACTTGTGTGCGCCATCTAGTGCGGGGACTTCCTCTGTTGCGCTGTCCCAATGGCTCGGTGTCGAAGACTGCTAAATCGCTTCACTACAAATATCAACTGGTTCCGATGTTAGGAGAAGTTACTCCGCGTGGTATCGCAATGCGCCTATTCTGGCCTAAGTGTGACCTTAGCAGTCAGCCACTATAACCTAACCCCGCCGCATACGGGCCTTTTACAAAAAGCCCAAAGCCTGGCCACAGGCTTTAGGATGGGCGCCCAGGCTCTTCGAAATTGCGAGGGTAATCTAGTTACGGACCCACAGGCAATAGTGGATGTGTTTAAGCAACACTTCCAACAGCTGCTTAACCAGCCTGACCAGGAGAGAGTGATAGGGAACCAGGAAATCTCAACTGCAGTCGACGAAGAAGTCTTTCCACCTAGCTTTGAAGAAGCCGATACAGCTTTTAAAAGGCTGAAGAACAATAAAGCCGCAGCATCAGATGGATTACCATCGGAGCTCTTCAAAGCTGGGGGCAAAGTTCTGGTAGGGAGCATGCACCAGATCATTTGCCGAATTTGGGAAGATGAAAGGGTGCCCAACGACTGGAATATCAGCTCCATATGCCCCATCCACAAAAAAGGCGATCCTACCTCCTGCAAGATCAATAGATGTATATCCTTGCTCAACGTCGCCTACAAGATCCTATCCAGCGTACTGTGTGAACGTCTCCACATTAAGGCAGATCGTGGAGAAGACCAGCGAGTTTCAAATCGATACTCACCATCCATTTTAAAGCATTCATCGACATTCCTACGACAGCATTCATCGCAAGGAGCTATTCGAAGCGATGGTCGAATTTGGCATCGCGGGAAAATTGATCCGGCTGTGGCGCACCACGCTATCACATACGCGTTGCACTGTGCAGTTCGACTCCAGGGCCTCTGAACCGCTTGAAAACTGTTAGAGATGCGCTGTCGTGTAATTTCTTCAACTTCGTGCTAGAGAGGATATTGCGGCGGGTGGATGTAATCACGGAAGGCACTCTCTTCTACAAGTCACTCCAGCTGTTGGGATACGCTGATGACATCGACATTATTCCGCGGTCTCAACGCGCCTTAGTGGCAGCCTTCACTGCGATTGAAGAAGAGGTGAAACAAGCTGGTCTTAAGGTCAAAGAGGACAAAACAAAATGTATGCTGTCTTCAAAGAAACGTTCCGTCACACCACCTAAGACCGAATATCTCAATCGACAGTGCTCGAGGCAAACGTAAACTCCACGAATGACATCGTAGTGGAGATCCGACGTAGAACCACCGTTGGCAATCGATAGTACTTCAGACTGTCGAAACAATTGGGCTCGCAACTCCTGCCTCACAGGACCAACGTCATGCTCTACACGACTCTTAGCTTGCCGGTCCTGCTTTGTGGAGCCGAAAGCTGCAGAGCTGATTCATCGATACTACACGAGCACGTGATACCTACTTGTCAGTAAAAGTGTCCAAGACGGATTCGCTCGCATCGGCGTCGATCAATTTGAGAGCGACCCTCCAGTCGAATGCCGGTGGATACATCTGAAAGCAGTCAGTTCAGAAGAAAGACCTCTCGAAAGAAAAATTCTGCGTTGGATATTTGGTATCGTCTGCGAGGAGGGCGAATGGAGAAGAAGAAGAATGTGAATGTAGTCCGGTAGGCAAAAATTCGTCGAATGGACAACAACGCTCCAGCAAAGAAGGTCTTCGAATCCTCCTGGTGCGAGAAGGAGAGGAAGACCGAACCTTCGGTACAGAGACCAAGTCATCGCGGATGTAAGGCAGCTTGGCCTTGATGACCGGAAGCAGCGTTCCCAGGACCGTCACCGATGGAAGGCAGCAATTGCTCAGGCTCAGACCTTTCATGGTTCGTCTGCCTGATAAGTGGGTAAGTAACCTAACCCCATTGTGGCTCGAGAGAGCATCTGAATATGCTCCATCTTCACTGCCGAAACTGCAATAAAACTGCCGCCATCACGTTGTATCTTAAAATATATATATTTGTATATTTCTCTTCATCTTAATCTTAGTAAATATTTACAAAATACAAAAAGAAGGAAATTACGTAGCACGTTAAGGTATGTATGTAATTCGTTCCATTTCCATAGAGTATCCTGAATCGTATCTATTGTCTAGAGAAAGACAAATACAAAAATTGAAAACAAATCAAAACTACAGAGTACTCCTCAGTTAACAAGAAATCGCACAGCTTAACGTTATTTACAAAAGTCCATCTCAACTCAGTGTTCAGCGGCAACGATGCCCGTGCACCGTCTTCCCTGTGTTCCTACAATACAAAAATATACTTTCTTTCAATACCTATCTACTGCGCGCGTCTGTGATGCAAACGTCGCCACCGTCACGTGACGCCGTGCCGTCACAAAAACGAACCAAAAAAAAAAAAAATAATAATTGCATTTATCGTTCATAAAACAAATTGAATTCGCAACAATCTCTCATGTCTCTCAGTGCGTGTTCCTTTTTCTTACATAGACTAGGCTTAGAAGAATCAGAAAAAAAAGTGTAAGAAAATACGAAGTACAAAACGGACAGATCTATTCTACAGTAGTGGTTGCAAAAAAAAAACCTAAACAAAACACATGTCACTTAATCTAGGCAGAAGAAAAAATAAACAAACAAGCGTTTGCTTGCGTAAAAGTCTTCAAGTCTTGACTACGAGGCTATGAAGTTTCCGTTTTGCTGCTGCTGTTGTCTCTGCTTTTCGCGGCGAGCGTAGTGCCTCTGCAAAGGCGGAATGGTGAAGAGTATCAGTCCACTGGTGGCAATCATGACGCCGGCCAGCACAAAGGCCGGTCCATACGATCCTGTAATGTCGTAGAAGAAACCTGAAAGACGGAAAACAAAGCGGTTATTCGAACGTCGTTGATTGTCAGCCACGAGATGGCACTCACCTCCAATTGGCGGTCCCACCAGCGACGCAACTCCCTGGAACAGGAGCAGCAGTCCAAAGGCATTCGTGAGCTTGTCCAGGCCGAGCAAGTCGACCAGAATGACGGAAGTCAGACCGACGTAGGCACCGATTGTGAAACCAAAAACACTGGCGTACACCGCCAGCGAGAATAAGTCAGTGCAGAAGATGCTCAAGGCAGTGGCTGCAAGGGAAATCGAATGAACACCCGGATTGCGAGACGCACGATCGCGGCGAGAACTTACCAATTCCACAGGCGGTAAGGCAAAGATTGTACACAAGCAAGCGATTGACCCACGGCTTGTCGGAGATGTAGCCGAGGACGATCCGGCCGACCGTGTTCGCAATGCCAATGATCGCTAGCAAGTAGCTGGACGTCTGCTTGTCTATGCCGAGGGTCTCTGCTTGGGCGGCTATGTACACGTAGGGCATGTTGAAACCGATGCTGGTGCAGAAGTTCGAGAATGTGAATATGATGAAGATGACGTCCTTGAAGAGGGAGAAGTTCATCATCTCCGAGAAGGTGTCGCGTGTCTCCTTGGAGCATGATACACAGCCGCAGAGTTTCTCCACTTCCTGCAAAGAAATTATGAAATGTTTGCCTAGAAGTATGCAATGTAATTCTTCAATCGACACTGTGCAGTGTGTTTCAAACTGTAAGTGGGTTGGTTGGTCGGTCGTTGTAGGTTCACAGTCCTATCAGTCATGATGGGCACCTTGTCTAGGGGGCTAGCTTTAGTTGCCAGGAAGTGAATGACACTACGGAGAGGTTTTATAATTTCTAATTTTGAATTGATATTGAGTTTGTTTTTGTTCCGGATTGGCTGGGTGAGGTATCGTAAATCGCATTGCCACTTGGAATATGCATGAGTCGCTGTGGAATGAATAAATATGGTTGTACAAATAGCCCTCTACTGGGGCAGAGTATCTGTCGAGGAAGAATCGCACCCAACTGAGTCAGAAGAGGGGTGAAATTCTGAAGCGAATAGGAAAAGGTTTTATCGTCTTCTGGTCAGCATTTGAGATTGGAAGTGGTGGTCCAATGTGGAACGGTCCAGATAACAGACGGAGGGTTCTTTCTTTTAACTGCAAGTAATATGCACAAGTTATGGCATGAAGTTCTTCTCTGCTTGATCATTCCGACTAGATCATGGTCACAAATTTCAAGGACTTTCCCGATCCGGGTTACAATGCCATTGCGCTGGAAGCTAGTGTCATGAATTAGAATGCCTGGCTAAGATGAAAACACGTCTACTCTTAATCTGATTATCCCCACGAGATGGTGACACACAACTTGTCTTAATCACAGCCTCGTCCAACAACACATAATCTGCGGCAGTCAATGACCCCGTTTCTGCAACAAATTTCCACAAAACGTGACCAAACACCCTTCGAGAGGTCGAACGCTAGACACAAAAAAAAAATAAATTTGCAAATGCAATAATTTCCATAAATGCACTCTCAGCCCCCATTCGAATTGCATTCGCTTAGCACCGTTCACAGCTTTTATCAATTCATATACCAGCTGGTAGCGTCAGTTGCAAGTCGTACTTGGTCGCGGTGCGCAGTTTCAACAAGAGCCCGAGGAGACACAACACATCGTTCAGTGCAAAATGTTCGCCGAATTCTATGAGGATCGTGAAATCTTCTTTACCGGCGGCTCTGGTAATCGTCCGAAGTTAATGTGTTTCGGTGGAAAAGTAACTAACCATGTTATTGCTTGTAGGTGTCGTTGGAAAGGCGGCCATCGAGAAACTCCTGCGGTCGTGCAACGTGAGAAAGATTTACGTGCTGTTGCGCAGCAAGAAGGGCGTTTCGCCCGACCAACGGCTGGAGGATATCAAAAAATCTCGAGTGAGTTGAAAGTGGGTTCTTGTGAAATGTCAGTGTCAGTATGAGTGTCAGCTTCGGTGTGCCCATTCGGCAGTGATGGACACCAGGACATACGGACGAGCTGATCTGTAAGAGATTTTAGAAACAGTTGTGTACTGTTGGAATTCGAGGAGCTTTTAGACTTGGGGCAGCACTGAAAACGTTTTCCAATTGGTTCATCGATTCGGGTGCTTTGTGACATCTAGTCTTGTAATCACATTTCCGACTAGTTGCATTTCTGGGTATATTGGCAACTCATGCGCATGCATTCACCCCGAATGAGACTCGTTGTTGAACAGAAATTCAGGCCGTCTGGCCTCTCGGCCTAATCTTTGTTAATTTAAAAATTTCAAGGCTTTCAAATAAAAAATAAATTTAGATAAGGTACCACTGTGGGTCCATGATATGATACCCAGTGCCGTAATTTGATCCCCACGGCAAATGGTGAATGGACTGGACTTGAATACCAGATAAAAGCATATTAACCCTGGCTTTCAAAGGGATTCCAACCTGAGACCCCTATAAGCAAAAGTAGGCACTGAACCAACTGCACCATCCATCCGTTGATTAAATCTAATACGAGTTCCGGTGAATTGGACGCCCTATGGGTTACGATCTGATGTTCCTCGTGAACGGCGGTCTAAAATCGATGCATTGCAGCCTTAATTTTTTCGATCGGTCAGCTGTCATAAATCCACTCAAAGCAAGCATTATTTGCCTAAGGACCTATTATTATTTCTTTAACTTTGCAAGGAGAGTGAGTCAGAGCAGAATATCAAAAATTGTTTTTTTTTCATCCTTGACTGCCAAGTCGATGCATTTTATTTTTGGGATGGGATCCACAAAATGCCAGAAAGATGGGAAACGTTATAGCTTCAGATGGGCAATACTTTGCATAATACTATTGTACATGTTTGAACGTTAAAAAAAAAACGGCACGAATAGTTATGAACCCAATACACAAATTAATGGACAACGTTACGAAAAATGTTACAAAAAAGTCACTACTTATAAGGGATCGTGGATATATTCGTTCACACGTTCTCTTCCGTTGCTACTTAAGTCCTTTAACCCCTCGGGGGGCATAGGGCGTCAACCACGCCTGCGCGCCATCTCGTTCGAATTTCCGCAACGCGTTTGAGCTTTCTCCAACTGCCGTTTGCCTATTGCGTCCCGCTGTTCTGCCTGCCTGCGTAAGCGGATTCCACTGCATGGCGTACTCCGCAATGGAATTGTCTTCGCGCCGCAGGGTGTGTCCAACTTTCTCCCTCGTATTGTGGTGTTTATAGGTTCCTGGCCCGTTCTCAGGTACATTTGCTCGTTAGAGATACGGTTCGGCCAGAAAATCCTAAGGATGTATCTTAAACATCTGTTTACGAAAAATTGCAGCTTTCGCGTAGTAATGGTGTCCACTTTCCAGGTGCTGCATGCATATAGCAGCACCGATTCTACGTTGGAGCGGAACAGTCGCATCTTGGTTGACATTGCTTTTCTAGATCGTGGAAAGTTAGCCTTTAGCCTTCCCGATTCTGTTGCACACGTCCAGTTCGGTGCCACCGCGATTAGCCGAGACCGCACTTCCTATATATGGACAGCTGTTAACATTCTCGACATCCTGTCCGGCAATGTTCAGTTGGACGCATTCGTCAGAAATGATAGGGGCTTTAGGTGTTGCCGCATTTATTTTGAGCCCCACTTTGTTTGCCTATGCTTCTAGATTAAATGAAGCTCCATTAGCCGATGCGAAAGGAGTCAAAGATCAGCCACACGTGCAGACCAGGGGTCGGGGTCGGAGTCGACAGTGCAGTCAGGAGCTAATTGGTTTCTATCTCCGGGAGTCGTAGTCAAGATGTTTAAGATAAGATGTCATAGTCCATCGAATGCCATACCTTCCGTCCATCAATGCTGCACGGAGTAACCACAGACTGACCACAGTCAGTCAGCGCTGATAACCACACCACACTTTGGATTTGGATTAAAGCTATCGAAAGCCTTCTCGAAGTCGATGAACAATAGATATAGCGGAGACCTATACTCAACGCGTTGTTCAATAATGATCCGTCAGGTGTTTATGTGGTCGATGCAGGAGGTTCCAGCGCGGAATTGAATTTAAGTGCTCTTTGATGCGTTCTAGAATTATTCGGATACTGCTGGGAGAACGCAAATACCTCTCCAGTTTCCGCATTCCATAAGGTTTCTATTTTTTTGGAAGCTTGATGATCATCCTTTTTCATTCCTGCGCGAATTGTTTGTTATCCCAAGCAGTGTATATTACGGGATGCAGCAAGTCTGCTGATACATTCGGCGCAGCTTGAAATAATTCCGCAGGGATGCTATCAACATCAACTGCTTTGGTTTTCTTGAGGGATTTGATTGCTAACATTATTTCGCTTTTACTGGGAGGTCCGTGGGGGTCCATTCTGCCATCGTCTAGGTGGTTTTCGACAGTCGCAAAGTGTTCTCTCCATCTAGTGAATTGCTCTTCATCCGAAATTAGAAGGTTAATATTTAGACTCTCCATCGGGTGTTGTTTGGAATTTCGACCACCACTGAGTTCCTTGGTGATGTTATAACCAGTCCTACTGTCGCACCTATTCACTGCGTCTTCAGCACTAGAAGCTAATGAGTCGATATACTGACGTTTGTCTCGGCTTACGATACGCTGCACTTCTTTCTTTTTCTTATCTAAGATCAGCGGAGGGATAGTGAGAAGAGTGGCAACCGTCTCTGTGCAGTATCCTTCTTTGCTTGAGTAAATAAAGTATTCAACGGTAGCTCGCTGCTGTGGTGGAATTGGCGTTTGAGGGTATTCTCGATCGAACCATGCACGAGGACGGTCACAACACCAAATCCATGAAACACAGAGTCCAATAATTTCAAATTTATAAATTTTGGGCATTGTTACTCTAAACATATTGCCAATATTGATACAGATTACCGAACCCATAGCTGAGTCGGAGAACTCATTTACATGCACACAGACGGCTCCAAACAGCATGAAGGGATCGGTGCAGGGGTATCGCAAGTCCTTAAAAACCCATACAAACTGGACGAAAGAAGCAGTCTTCAGGTGGTGCTAGTGGACAAACAAAAAGTTGCGGAATGCCTGATAAGCTGCGCAAACCGAACGCGCATTAATGTCTAAGTAGAAAGTCAGTCAGCGCTCAAGGTGCCCAAAAGATAAACGGCTTCGATGCGCTGTATGACCTCTGTGGTGACAATGCACTCGCTCTCTTGTGGATTCCTGGACGTATGGGAATCTAGTAAAGATCATCACGGGGAATAGCATGGCGGACCACCATACTCACAGACTATGCTGGAATCCCTTAGATAGACGAAGAAACTGCGAAGAAAAAATGGTGGCTGAAATTCTGGAACATCATCCCCGTTTCTGCTCGGAATAAAATTCCAGGTCAACCATTCTTTGAGTCATTAAGTGACGCGGACCACAACATCTCATAAGCTTTGCTAAAACCCCTAGAAGATGTCGCCTAAATAAGGCTGCAGCGAGCAGTTGTGATAGCACACAGCCCAGTCTCTACATGCTTGAGGTTCTTCTCCACTTTTGTGGGCCACCTCCGTGCGAATCAAGTTCCCTCTATCCAAAGGCGTCAGCAAGTTCCACTCGACCATCTTCACCTCCACCCGCCCCAAATTTGTTTCATTTCAGATATTCAACGTTCTCAAGGGCAGGAAACCCAATGAGCTGAGCAAGCTGACCATGATCGTCGGTGACACCGGACTAGACGGCCTCGGAATCTCCGCCGAGGACAGAGACAAGCTGAAAAATGTTTCGATATTATTCCACGCGGCCGCGTCTGTGCGCTTCGACGAACCTCTAGGCACCGCCATTCGATACAATCTCAAGTCCACCTTGGAGTGCCTAAAGTTGGCCGAAACCCTCGCGCACTTGAGGATGTTCGTTTACGTCTCGACGTTCTTCAGCAACCCCAATGTCAAGTGCATTGAGCATAAGGTGAGACGAGGCCGAAGCGTGCAGGTCTTGCTTCTGAACTGACTGCTTTCAGATGTATCCACCGGCATTCGACTGGAGGGTCGCTCTCAAATTGATCGACGCCGATGCGAGCGAGTCCGTCTTGGACACGATTACCGACAAGTAGGTATCCCGTGCTCGTGTACTGCTCGATTAACAGATCTTTTTGTTCAAGGTTCATAAGCGGCTTCCCGAACACGTACCTCTTCACGAAGCACCTGGCCGAGCATGTGGTCAACGAGTACCGATTCAAGGTGCCCGTGTGCATCTACAGGCCATCCATAGGTGAGTAGGATCAGTCCCTGCGACGGGAATTGACACAGCTTCGAGTGGTTTTTCAGTTATCAACGCGTTCGAGGAGCCGGAACCCGGCTTCACTGAATCCTTCATGGGGCTCATGGGCGTCTTCGTGGTCTGGGGAACGGGTGAGAGAAACACAAGCAAACACGCGTCCATAACCTGGGCCTTACAATTTCCATTTGCAGGACTGCTGCAGATAATGTACAGCCGAAAGGGACAACAACTGGACGTCTGCCCCTTGGACTACTGTGCGAAGAGTCTGCTCATGTCAACCGTGCGAGCGGCCCAGATGTCGCAGCCAGAGTAAGCAATGCCCACGCGACGCGTCGCCGAAAGAGTTTAATTGTGCAATTGTGTCTTGCAGGATTCAGGAGCGAATACCCATAACCATCGCATCGTCGCGAAGCTTTCTCGCGTTGGAAATGAACAAGCATGCGGCCACTCTCAAAGACGCCACACACGAGTTTGCGTACCTGAAATCCGTTTGGATACCCAGCCTCACAATGACCGGGTGTCCCTTCGTCTACCACATCGGCGTAAGTAGCCAAGCCTCAGTTAAACACTTCGACTGATGGGACAAGCCCCCTTTTTTCGCAGACATTGCTGCTGCAAGTTGTGCCGTCCTTCCTGCTCGACTGCCTCCTGAGGCTCGCCGGGCAGAAGCCGTTCTTCATGGCGATCCAAAGGAAGATCTGGGTGACCGTTCATGTCGTGTGGTTCTTCATAAACAACGAATACCATTCCGATCTGCTGCCGATTTTCAACGAGTACGAGCGGGTCGCCAGAGGGTGAGTCGTTTTGGAAATACCAGACAATGCGGGCCAACCAATTTCGGTTCGATTTCGTGCGCAGGACTGAATTCAGTATCAGCAAGGCGACGGAGTTGGGCCACAACATGGCGGCTATTTCTGCTTCAAGCAAGATAGTCGTCCACGGATGTCGAAAGTACCTGATGAACGAGGACGACTCGAGTCTGATTCTGGCCAGGAGGCTGCTGAAATTGTAAGTGCTGGCTGAAGACCCGGATGCGGTTCCAACTCTGTTTTTGTTTCAGCAAAAAGGTCGTGTACAACGTCCTGCGCGGGTATGTGCTGTATCTGGTTCTGAGGAGGCTCTACCGAATGGGACTGGAATACTTCGACTACTGAGGGTGACTTGCGAGGAAATGCCACACTGCCGCTAGAGAGAGTGAAGTGAAACGGGATTGGCTCGAGTGTTGCGCAGGTGGAGGCAGAAAAAATTAAAATTTGTACAGTACAAGTAAACGAGCTTCCAAATGATTCTTAATTTTCCGAATAAATGAGAGAATTTGTTTTGCGTGCCATGAATCGGGTTTCTGTTGGTAAAAAATGCAACATGGCACAGAAAATTCCAAACAAATGACCCCTTAAACTTGAGTTGCCGGCACTCTCCCAATAGACATTTGTTTTAATTTTTTCTAATTTAATTTAATGTTTACATAAAAAACTACAAAAACATACTCATGTATTCTGAAAAATCCCTTTTTCACGAGGTTTGAAATGAAAACGACGTTAAAGGCCTTTACTGTAACAGAACAAATAAAATAGTGAGCACATATAGTCGTGGTGGCCCGTGGCGTTGTGCGTCGACACCTACCTCTACGTCGTAGGTTCGATTCATGCTCTGTGCGACACAATCATTTTGACGACCCCTTTCGAGCCACTGACAATGCTCAGAGAGCTCTTCTGTCGAGAAAAAGGTTCTCAAACTTGGCCGTTCGGTGTTGGCATAAAAGTGTAGGTCCCTTAAACTCGATACGAACAATAACACGAATGGTTGCTGAGAGGCTAACCACTGGCCCTCCATGGGCTGTAGCACCACCCATTATTATTACTATGCTTGTTTTAAGGTATGGTAGACTCTCTTTAAGTCGAATTTTTCTCTCACTCGAGTTTTATGAAAACCATCCTCTAAGTCGAACTAATTTTGATATCCCGTAGTAATTCGACTGAAGGGGAGGGCCACTGTATGTTTTCGTTAACAGTCGTCTTCTAGTTTCTGCAAGCCTCTTCCAAACTCCTGGTCACGTGGGCAAGGCACTTACTATTGTCCCATCTTCTGGTGACATTGGACAACGTTCATATCACGCCTTTCTACTATCGTTGTGAACAGAAGCTTAGGTCAAGCAAACTAAATCAAATGACATGTGCACTCACCAGGGACAACAGGGGAGCTTGTGAGATTTGTTTAGGCAATATACTTTCCCTGTGGCATTGTGGGTATGTGTATCGACCCCAACCTCGACACCCTAGGTTCGATCCCTGCTCTGTGCGACGGAAATAATTTTCATGTCTCACGTTCGAGTTCCAAATCTTTATTCAGTTTCATGCTCAAGCACGGTTGCCGTCTTACATATAGTTTCACCGAGCTTGCAATAGTCGATTGAAGACATCATTTGAAATTGCCACTCCTATCGTTGCTATCTTATTGACCTTGGTCCGGCAGACAGGACCAACAACAATGTTGTGCGTTTTGACGTCCATTTCTCTTGACGTCCTGGATGCCCGCAACGAAATCTAGTGGCTAGAGTGGAGCCTGTCTTCCATCAGGGATCGCAAAAATTACAGATCTACTTGGGTAATGCACCATTTTGCACCAAAATGACTGACTCACCCAAACCCTTTTGCCCGTATCCTCAAACTTCTTCTCAACCTTAGCTACTTGTCAGGCCGGCGACCCATGAAGGCTCCGATCCTGAGCAAGTGCTGTCGTCCCTCGGTGACGTCCCTGGGTATGCAGCTTCCAGTCATCAAGGCCAAGCTGTCTTACATCCGCGATGACTTGGTCTCTGTACCGGAGGTTCGCTCTTCCTCTCCTTCTCGAACCAGGAGGATTCGAAGACCTTCTTTGCTGGAGCGTTGTTGTCCATTCGACGAATTATTGCCTACCGGACTACATCCACATTATTCTTCTCCTCCATTCGCCCTCCTCGCAGACGGGAACAATATCCGACGCAGAATTTTTCTTTTGAGAGGTCTTGCTTCTGAACTGACTGCTTTCAGATGTATCCACCGTCATTCGTCTGGAGGGTCGCTTTCCAATTGATCGACGCCGATGCGAACGAATCTCTCTTGGACACTTTTACTGACAAGAAGGTACCACGTGCTCGTGTAGTGTCGATGAATCAGCTCGGCAGCTTTCGGCTCCACAAAGCAGGACTGGCAAGCTAAGAGTCGTGTAGAGCATGACGTTGGTCCTGCGAGGCAGGAGTTGCGAGCCCAATTGTTTCGACAGTCTGAAGTACTATCGGTTGCCAAGGGTGGGTCTACGTCGGATCTCCACTACGATGTCATTCGTGGAGTTTACGTTTGCCTCAAGCACTGTCGATTGAGATATTCGGTCCTAGGTGGTGTGACGGAACGTTTCTTTGAAGACAGCATACATTTTGTTTTGTCCTCTTTGACCTTAAGACCAGCTCGTTTCACCTCTTCTTCAATCGCAGTGAAGGCTGCCACTAATGTCGATGTCATCAGCGTATCCCAACAGCTGGACTGACTTGTAGAAGATAGTGCCCTCCGTGATTACATCCAACCGCCGCACTATCCTCTTTAGTACCAAATTGAAGAAATCACACGACAGCGCATCTCTTACAGTTTTCAAGCGGCTCAGAGACCCTGCAGTCGCACTGCACGGTGCATCGCGTATGTTATAGCGTGGTGCGACACCACCGGATCAATTTTCCCGGGATCCCGAATTCGGCCATCGCTTCGAAAAGCTCCTTGCGGTGCTGTCGTATGAGGTGGTGGTGAGTATCGATTTGAAACTCACTGGAAACTCTCCAGGATCTGCCTTAATGTGAAGATTTGGTCTATAGTCGATTTGCCGGGCCGGAAACCGCACTGGTACGTGCTGATTAGTGCGCCGCAAACGGCCTTAGACGTTCACACATTACGCTGGATATGATTTTGTTGGCGACGTTGGGCAGGGATGTACCTCTGTAGTTGTTCCAATAGATATCATCACCTTTTTTTGTGGATGAGGCTTATGGAGCAATAGCTATATCTTGGCTCCCATTAATTGAATTTTTAATTTTTAGAGAACCTCACTGATGACCGTGAGGGGTGCCCCTCGAAGTTACAGCTTTAATGGTCGAATCACCTGAGGTTACAATAATGATTCACTTGCTGAGCAGACTTACAATTGCTGAAGTCACTGATGACTCAACTAGAGCTGTTCTTAATTGACTTGTTTTCTGCAGTATTGAGGGTTCCCTCGTTGTCTAACGATGCGATTCTTGACAGCCAGGGATTTTTCTTTACCACTGACAACTGACAACGTCGTGCAGTGTTGTTTCCAAACCTTTGAATGCACCAAAGATCGTGTTCAAGAAACCAGATGTACTAGAAAGTGGAGAACTTGTTCTGCGACCTCATTCCGCGTATGTTTCCCACGGTGGCCAAATGCGTTTCTTAAGCTTTCATGGCAGTGAGGTAATGTGACCGGCGTACGCAGATGATTGCGAGATTGTGGACAGTCGTTGCCGAACCGCCGAAGCGATTACATCTCATTTGAAAGGAGATTTTCATCCCAAACCAGTGCATTGTCTCGCTCGGTCGTTGGTGTCGGGCATTGTAACAGATTGACTGTAAAAGAGTTACAGTGGCCCACTTGATGGCACTGCAAACACCGTACTTCCTCTGTTGCCTTTGCCAGTTGCTCAGCCCCCTTGCATTCCGTTTAGCGCTGTTTCGGCTTCCTCGTCACTGTCCGCCAATTGCTTGCCCTGAGTCCGACTACCCGGCGGATACTCTCCACAATGTCGATCCCGGATGCGTCACGGGAAATTGCTGCACAGTTCTCCGAAAAACTCGCCCAGAGATGCCATAGAACAGCCCTCCAACCAAACAGCACCATTGTCAGATTTGGGAGTCCACCGCGACCGCACATTCTACTCACTCGACCAGCTGCAGTCTACAGGCCACGCGTCTTGCAACTGCAAACAAGCACAAATGATCGGCTCGGTAAAGGCACGTCGCTCGAAGAACTAATTGAATTTTTGGTCACCAATCGCATAACATCGACAAGCTGTATTAATTACTCACAAATTCCTTACGCAAAGTAATTGCGCCTCAGGCGAGCAATGAGGCACATACAACTGGCTTATGATTAATTCAGTGGAATGGAGCTTAGGAGCTGCCGGCACCCATCGCACCGCCAGGGGAACCTCTATCGCCAGAGGGGTCTTGTGTTGACCCATGGATGGCTTGAATAATTCAAACGGATAATGGGCCGTTTAATTAGTTAATTCCGATGACGACACGGAACAACTGAAAATTGCACGAGTGGAGGAACCAGGAAGTCATGTGAGATGTTCAATTTGTAAGAACTTCAGGAGCACTTGGTTCACGGCTTCGAAACGGCGGTTCGGTGTTCACTTCTTAGTTGAGAGAGAGGATGTGTCCCAATGCAAGGGATGTCACTTGCAGTAGGGTTCTTCCAGTGAGGGCTTCAACGAGGCAGTAGTGATTCAATGGAAGAGGAGGAATGACCAAGGCCCTTTGCTGTGTTTACCTTCTTGAGCTGTGACGAGGAGATGTCTTCGATAATTGCCTTGCTTGACTGCGCAACAGCCCATTGTTTCGAGGTCTTTGAAGGTAGTCGATGCCACTATCTTTGTGGAATGGGCCTAAAATAAGACTACGTCTCTCCCATTCAGCAACTAGGTCTACTATTAGCCTTGTTTCGGACTACTTTTCGATCGTTGCTCTCGTACCTAGACCAAGGATTACGTAAGTTTTTGAATTTTCGATTGAGAAATTCCACCAGGAATCCAACGATAGTTCCACCAAATGACCCGCTCTTCGAATTACTCACCGCGATAGTCATAATCGGCGGACGGTAAATGAGGAATGTCCCGGAGTAGAGTGCTCGTCATTAAGAATTGAAGGTTTGTGGCGAAAAAATCGATCTAAGAAGAAGTTTTCTAGTCCTTGGCGGAAGGAAAGAAGTATCCACGTACCACGAGACCACTGACGTCCACTATCACCTTGAATAAAGCTGACGCCGTCGACTTGGAGGAGGACAAGAGGTTCCATTAGCACTAGATTCATTCAACAGTGTGGCCACCACTTCCGCCGATGCTCCACCTCCTCCTTCACTGTATCCAGTTCCAAGCACAAAGGTACCACATCACCCGCCGCATTTCCAAGCCGTCAGTTCGTCGCGTCCTCCATCACCGTCACACAATCGGCTAACCGCGACTCTCTCCTACTATCCGTCCACCTCCACGGTCTATCCCTGTCGCAGGACGTCACACATTTCAAATAATTTTCGGCTCGACTGTATAGAAGGCTTCTTCTCACCTGGACCCAGTGCCTGTCCGTTTCCCCAGCAGTCGATCCTAGGCGGATTCTACAAAAGCTACTGGAACGGCAGCTCGGAATTCAGGTTTGGATCTCAGTTAGCGGTGATTTCGCGTTCAGACTGAAGGGTGATCATTTCAGGTGCACGAGCCTGCCAACTTCGTGCCAGAGGATCTTGGCGAAGAACGGACTCTACTCCTACCGCCTGCTCGACAAGAGGTACCACAATGTGTACTCAACCACAGATCAGTTCGGTCACAGAGAGTTGTGTGAACATAGAGCTTGTCATCTCAACTCTCTCACTCATTCGACAAAAACTCCCGCACTCGTTGAAGACTACAGACGAAGAACTCAGAACTGCCTGTCACTTCGACATCTTCCGAGTAGGCCTCGGCATTTATTGAAATATTCTACTTAGCAGAATGGGTCGGGACTTAAATGTAGTACTCCAATAGATGTCCACTCTGGTTCAACTCTGGTGCAAAAATGTGTTTCTTGGTTCAAACAAAATGTGTTCTGGTAACCTGCAGAGAATTATTGGAAAATTTAGTGTCCATCCCTGCTTCGAGGTGACTTCGGCTTAACCTTTTTTTTTGGATCCAAGGCGAATGATCGCTAAGTTGGACAACACGTCGCAAGTATGGATCGAGAGATGTGAATCGTTTCTAAACGAAGAGACCATATCCCCTGTGCCTCTCTGAGGATGGTGAAAGACTAGAGGCCCAGGCCAGTGTCAAGATCCACGCACGCACTCAGACATCTCCACAACATCTCCACCAGTTGGCCGGCAATCAAATTCACACGCATGCACCCCGAACTTGCGGAAATGTTTCCCATTTGTACCGCCACCAGGCTAGAACAATTTGTAACCTTCCCCCTCATTCCAGGCCTGTTTCGATTAAAATAAATTACCTAGACTGGCAAGGTGCATGCTAATTTCCAAAAAAAAAACCTCCGTGCGTCCATTCCAGTAGGTCAACCCTAGTGCCTACGTCAGACCTTCATTAATGGTAATCAATCGCTTGTTTTTGCAGCCAATCTGCCCGTCGAAACTACCAAACCACCAAACAGGCGAGGTTACAAAATCATTTTGAATACAAATCAGAAACGATCGGGAAAAAAAACCTAGTCGTTCAGCTAACCCGAACGGTTCTGCTGTCGGAGAACGTCTTTCCCGTTCAGTTGTGATTGGTGCCTAGTCGCGCATAGTGCCTCGCGAGCGTTGAGTGTCTGATCGATTTCTTCAGTTGACTTGTGTGAATCCTTCCAACATGATTGCCGAGTTCTATGAGAATTGTGAAATATTCATCACCGGAGGCTCTGGTAATTGATGTTGCGGATGGCGGGGCTTTGTGTTCACAGTCTGTGTCTTCTGTAATTGCAGGTGTTGTTGGAAAGGCTGCCATTGAGAAACTCCTAAGGTCGTGTAATGTGAAAAGGATCTATGTCCTCTTGAGGCCGAAGAAGGGTGTCAGTCCGAAGGATCGCCTGATGGATCTGAAGAAGTCCAAAGTGAGTACAAGAGTGAATCTTTCCGCAGCGATGTGGATGTCATTGGGGCAAGTATGCCACAGTGGCATGGACAAGCACATCACGAGAAAGTCTTCTGTAGGGGTTCAACGTCTAAGATGGTTAGACTGGACCTGTCGCGCGAATTGTGGTTTTGTGACTTAAGTCAGGACCCAAGTCGCCCCGTTCTCAAAGCCCACCACCTTTCCTTTCCATGTTCCTACCTCAACGGAACCGCACTTGAATATGATTAGCATATTAACATGGGTGGTGCGGCTGGCCGAGTCTACCTACTCCAGCTGAACGTGCCGCTGTTTCCTCATCCATATTAATTCCCCCTCCGACGTTCTTGTTTCTAGACAATCAATCTATTTCCTCATCAATGTCAGGTTCAAGTGCGCTCACACATTCGTGTCTTACAGATTTTCAGAGTTCTCAGGGAGTCGCAGCCCAAGGAATTGGATAAACTGGTGCCGATCTCCGGAAATGTCACAGACGATGGCCTGGGAATCTCGCCAGAGGATAGGGAATTAATTAAGAACGTTTCAGTATTCTTCCATTCGGCGGCGACCACACGCTTCAATGAGCCAATCAAAAATGCAATTCGAACAAACATCAAGTCAACGCTGGAGGCCCTCAAGATCGCTGAGACGATGCAAAAATTGAAAATTTTCGTTCATATTTCGACGTACTTTTGCAATCCGTCGAAGACCTACATTGAGGACAAGGTAAGTGGTGGGTGCGGTGGTACAAGGCGCATTAAACTCCCATTTTTGTCGTGCAGTTGTACAAGCCGGAGTTCGATTGGCGGACCGCTCTGAAGATGCTCGAGAGTGACAGCTTGGACGACGATGCACTGAACATTGTTACAGACAAGTGAGTATTGAGGCTATGGACACGGGGTGATCTTGTTCTCCGCAAGATCGGCAGGCGATCGTTGGATGATCTTAAGCGTCAGTTGTTGTCTTACCCAAAGATGAGACTATCGACGACCACTCACACTTTGGTCTACTTGAGGATTATCGATCACTGACTGACTGTCCTCATCACTCCAATATTCGCTGGTCCGCAAGGACGTGAATATTCACTGAGCATGATCAGACACCGAATATCTGGAAGCCCTCAAGCTCCTCCCCACTAGCACTTTAGATTCATGATCACAACCTGTCGTTCCCTTTCAGATTCATAAACGAGTTCCAGAACACGTATCTGATCACGAAACACATGACGGAGCACATGGTGAACGATTACCGTCACAAGGTACCAGTTGCCATTTACAAACCATCGATAGGTAGGTACCCTCGACACGATGTCCATTGGTCTCCTTCCAACATGGTCTTCTTCAGTTATTTCAGCCCTAAATGAACCGGAGCAGGGATTCTCGGAGTCAATCACTGGCTTTATGGCACTGACTGTGATCTGGAACTCAGGTTAGTCAGCACGCTTCGTCTAGTTAATTTCGCACTTATTCACGAGTGTACTTCTAGGTCTTATGCAAGTTTTTTCCATACCCAATGATAACATCGTAATGGACGTGACACCCTTGGATACTGGCACCAAGACGCTTCTCATGTTCACAGCCATGAGGGGTCAATTGACGAGGGAAAAGTCAGTTATAAGTTTTCTTATTAGGATTTTTGCTAGCGTCTGTTATCACCTGATGTCATGTCATCAGCCGCCATCTAATGTCATAACCTTTTTCATCACACGGCATTAAGTGTCATCATCTGTCATGCATTGAGATCAAGTGTTGCCATCTACCACGTTCAGTAGAAATAAAGACTGTCGTGGGCCATAGCCATATGCCAGGAGCGCATTGGACATTATCTGTCATTACCTATCGTCATCTGTCATCATGCGTCACTACCTTTCACCTCCTAACATCATCTGGCATCACCTCTGTTATCATATGTTATTGGCAGCCATAATCTGTTCTCTTTAGCATCTGTCACTACTTGTCATCACCTCCATCTTCTTCTGTCGCACCTGTCATCGCTCGCCGTCATATGCCACGACCTCATTTAACATCATCTCTAAGCATGTCTGCAATCATCTGTCGTCACCTGACGCCGTCTGTCATCATCTGCCGTCACCTGCCATCATGGGTCATAACCTCTGCCATCACAAGCTATCAAGTGGCATCATCCGTCATCAGCTGAGATCATATGATACCATCGTCCACCATCAGCAATTTGTACGGTCGATTGTAATATGTCACTACCTGTCATCACCTTACATCTTGTGCCATTGTCCTTGTCACCACCTGTGACCATCTATCACTAACTTCCACAATCTGCTGCCACATGACATCATCGCCAGTATCTCTGACAGCATCTGTCAACACCTGTCACTAGCTGCCATCATATCTGTCACCATCTGTCATTGCTTGACGTCATCTGTCATCAGTTTGCTAACATCATCTGCTATTACCTCTATCATCATTTTTCAGTGACAGCCTTAATCTGACCTAATCGCCAGTGTCACCGTCAGTAGTTGTCAACACTTGTCATCATCTGTCATCATCTGTCATCATCTGTCACTATCTGTCATCACACGATAATCGACCGTAACCTACTCTCGTCTGCTGTCATTCCTCCACCTGTCACCACTTAAACGTCAACTCCCCATCCGCAGATTAATGGAGTCCACGCCAATTGGGAAATTCTCTTCGATAAACGTTCTCCATGATCCCATCAAAAAATACAGTGTGCGTCTGACAAAGGCCGCCTACGAGTACCCGCTGGAGAAGTCCTTATGGATTCCACACGTCACAACGACTCAGTGCAAATACTACGCATGGATCCTGGTGAGTCTCTGCGACCGCGTCAAGCTCACACGATGGTCTCCTCTAACGGCTCGGTCTTCCCTTGTAGCTTGTCCTCTTGCAGCTGCTGCCCTCGATGATCATTGACACCATCCTCAAGATGATGGGCAAGAAAACGTTCCTGATGGACATCCAGCGCAGGGCGTACATCACACAGTCAGCTCTGTCGTTCTTCCTGACGAATCAGTACTACAGTGACGGTCCCACGGATCTGGACGAGATGGTGCGCCTGGGCCGAGGGTGAGTTTGACTTCGAGTAGAATCCAACGCAAATTGTCATCTGACTCGCTTCAACCCTAGGACCGAGTTCTCGTTGGACGACTTCGTTGCGTACAAAGGCGACGAGAACGGTCAGTGCCAGCTAGTGAAGAACGTTGCGCTTGGGTGCAGGCGGTACCTGCTGGACGAGCCCGACTCGAGTATAGAACAGTGCCGGAAGATCCTGAGAGGGTAAGCCGTGTCAGAGACTGCAGTTCACGGGACAACCGCTGAGGGATTTGTGTTTTTTGTTTGTTTTTCAGGAAGAAGTTCGCCTATAACGTGTTCCGATTCTTCGTTCTGTTCGTCGTGGTCCGGGCTGCCGTGCGATACTTGGTGAATTATTTCATGTGAGGCGCTCTCTAGCTGCCGCCCGTAGTAGGTCTTGCGAGAGAGATAGTAATAAAATCTTCTGTTGTTTGTTTTGTTAAGAGTTTTATGTTCTGTCTTCTGAGGACGCGCTCAAGCTCAGCTCTCGAAATTCACACACAACCCACTTACCACTCCCACACGTTACAGTTTGAGGAGCAGAAAAACACACCCACGCACACACACACCAACTTACCTGAGCAGAATCCCCGTGGACACTGTGCTTCAGTGAGCCGTAGCGGTTGAGGTTGTTGCTGGAGAGGTCAGTTCGTGAGCGGTATTCGGGGATGTTTAGTAGGGAACCCTGCAAGGCAGAACAAAGACTCGATTAATCACATCACTCTGGCGGACAGAACGAGGGGGAGGGGCTGCAACCAATCACTCACCTGATACAGGATGTCCTGGCGGTACATTGTGCCGCTGACTGACTTCTCGCGAGACTCCTTCAGCTGGTGCTGGCTGTCGTCGCGGGCAATGTGCGGCTGACTGGCGGTGGCTCGCATCATGTTCTCATTGCTGCTGATCTTCGGAATGGACTCCTTCTTCACGTTACCGTTCTGATTGTTTGCCTGTTGTGGTTGCTTAGTTGAGTTTCTGTTCACAAATGGGGGGAGGATGGTACAAGGACTTACGTGGAAATCATGACCGACGCTGTACGACCGCGACAGAGTCACGTCGCCGCGCGACGTCTGCAGGAACTCATCCGACTTGAGCGGCGACAGCTCGGCCACGGTGCCGGCTTCATTGCGAATCGACAGCTTGCGCTTGTTCTTCGGCGGCGCCTCCAGCGGCCGGAACATTATGCCGAAAATGATGCAATTCAGCACGATGCCCGAGATGATCAGCATCGCCCCGCGCCAGCCGAAGTTCCCGATGAGCGACTCCGTGAGCGGGGAGAACACGAACGTACCGAACCCGGAGCCGCAGACAGCGATGCCCGTTGCTAGGGATCGATACTTCTCGAAGTACATGGTCACGCTCACGATGGCCGGCAGGTAGATCAGGCCGAAGCCCAGGCCGGTGCCGATGCCGATGGTGAAGATCAGCGTGAGCACATTCTGGGCGAACATGCTGAGGAAGATGCAGATGGAGGCCAGTATCGACCCGGCAATGGTGACTGCTCTGCAGCCGTATCGATTGACGAATGACGACGAAATGGGTCCTGTGTGGGGAAAGGGGAAACGTGTTAGAGTGACGCGCCCGTTGTGAACTGAGAACCAAGCCAGGGGGTGGCGTGTGCGTTGTGCCTGTTCACCTGTCGATTGTTGTCATCTCGGCTGCATAAGAGTACACAACGCCACCATTGTTCTCGTTTGGTGTGTAGGCGAGTGTCTGTTTTGCATTCAATTACCAGCGCACGCTCAACAATGGAGCACTTTGTTATCCTTTCTTCATTCCTCTTGAATGCAGTCCTCCCAACTGGGTCAGGGGCTGTCTGTGCTCAGGCTCACCTTCACACAAGCCCCCCTCGCCTTGGTTCAATTAAAATGTTCAAGAGAATTTCGTTTTCACACCCCACCCCTTGGTCCTTGAACTTACCGGATGATAACGTGACGCCAACCAAAATCGAAACAATCCATGCTGTGTAGCCTTTGCCCTCGTTGAAGTAGTCCAGGAACTCAACGTAGAACATGCCGAACGAGTATGTCATGCCATCGGCTGCAATGATAGAAATAAACAGGCAAAATATCGTTAATACTGCTGTCAAATGTTTTATGATGGAATTAGCGAATGCATGAGTAGGTGTTGCCCGTGGGAACGATGTAACCCGGGGTGACAGGGATGTTTAGCTGGGATGCGGTGTAAGGTTAACAAGCGAAAATCTGATTGGGTGGACAGGATGGGTGAGGTAGAAATGTGTACTTTTGGGGAAAAAAAAACACCTACGCACATACATACATATGAAGTCTGTCAACACTCAAATTATGCTGTCAGCACTTCGTGTTCATCCACAATCCACATTCAGTCGAAAGGTCTGTACTTATCGTCTTGAATTGCATACACTTAGGCGGACGACAATTTTTGATGAAATGTGTATGGCTCTCTGCAAATGTCAAAGCAGATTCGCACAGAATTTAGTCTACTCACAATCCATTCGAACAAGGCTACCTATTCATCACGATTTTAACGAAGCAACCTATTCATGAACAGAGTGACCAGATAAGACGATAGGAAAGGACATTGGAACAAAAAACAACAGTGTGAGATGTGAAAAGGATGCTGGCCTTGTTTTGAAGCTACTTTCATGCCATTGTGAGTGCAGTGTGTCAAGTGGATGCCGCGCAGTGAATCTTGAAGGCACTCCAATTTTTGATGAATGAGGTCGGACGAATGAAAGGGTTATGTCAGCGTTGACCAAATATTCACATTTCGTCGGTTCTTGAAAAAGACTCAGGCGTTTCAAGTCGATACTCGCCATTTAGTTGCCAACTTTAAGACCGCATATGACAGTCTATATAGAGACGAGCCATACAGTGGATTGTCTAGCTTTGAAAGCCCTTCAAAACTCGTCAGTTTATGTGGGATGATGGACGCCATTTGCTCCGTCAAGGTCGATAAAGATTACACAGAGACCACTGATGTCAATAAAATATGGTGAAGCGTCATGCGACTTCTTTAACATCACTCTCAAGAAAATCGATCAAACGGCAGAACTCGAGGCACGATCGACAAATCTAAGCGGATGCCATTGACAACATTAGCAGGACATACCGGCTGTCAATGGAGCGTTTGTAAGCTTCGATAATGAAACGCCTTTGATGGGCCGTACAGTCGACGAAGTAACTCAAAGTCCATTTACACCGACGTCACTGTAGACAGCCATAACTTCAAAGAAGGGAAAGACCTTGTCTTACTAGGCTTCGGTGTTCAAACGAAGAGTGATAACGAGATGCAACGAAGGATCATACTTGCCAATCGCTGTGTCATTGCTTTTCTATGGCAATTTCTGAAGAAAGACCTCTCTCGGGAACGCACAGACAATAAACAAAGCGGACGCAAAGAACCTTGATCGTTTCGACAGAAAAGTAATTTGGTTCCGTAGGTACTGAAGGGGCTTTAAGGAGGAGACGGATCGACGAAGCCTACGGCGATGTCGATTTGGTCAAACCAGTTCGAGACTCTTGTCCCAGAAGGCTAGGTCATGTAGAGCGAATGGACACTAATACTGTGAGACGGAGAATCTTCAACAGTCCCGAGCGAAAACGGGGTAAACGACGACCACGTCTCCAGTGGCGAACGCAACCGGAAGCAACTAGCCATAGACCGTGATGAAGAGACCTGCATGACCTAGTTTGCCTGAGGCTCAGGTCTAGCCCGAACTGTAGCGCCAGTCAAAGAAGAATCCAATGTGTGCCGCCTTATTCCGGCAAAAGCGTTTCGGCTTAGCTTGTTAGACTTGACGCAGTTCCAGAGAAAATAGTCCAGTGGCGTCAAGTAGCACGAACGCAGTTGCCACTTGGTGAACGCTCGCTGTCAGATTAGCAAGCTGAGACTCCTTCTTCATTTCGAAAGAATTAAGGTCCACTCATGCCTATTACTCTTTGCGAATGCATTGACTCTGTCGTGGTCAAAAGTGCAGAGACATGAACGCTAATGGAAGCGGATGAAGAAGCTCTTGGTCGTTTTGAGAGAAAAATTCTGTGTTCAATGTGTGATCATGTTTGCGTTGGACGTCTGGAAGAGAACCACAAACTGTACAGCGGCATGCACCTTGCTAAGCGTCTTCGGATCCAACGCTTAAGATGGCGCCATGTAGAGCGGATGTACAACACATCTCAGGAACAGAGAGGGAGCAACCGAACAGGGGACGTCCTCGAACGAGATGGCCTACACAAGTGGAGAAGGACATCAACCAACGCGGTGTGTGCAGCTGGCGAATCGAGAGGCTTGGTGGGTTGAGTCCCAGGTCTTCCCCCCCGGACTGTAGTTCCAAGCAAAGAAGGAGATAAGGATGCACTGATCCCTGTTCGAACACTTGTGGAAGTCGGGATAATCAGCCTGATGTGTGCTTAGGTTAGGCAAGGTTCGAGTTGCTGACTACCAAAGATAGAGATCGCACTTAGATGAGGGTAGGAATGTTCCACATCACAGGGATAGAGTAGTTACTAGCCTGCAAACCAGTTGGGGCTTTTAATGAAGCGATGTAGGTTATTGATGCTGACATTCCTTTTCTTTAAGTGTACAGAGAAGGTGTTTAATGGTCTTCTCCATCTTTTGCAAAAGGCATCCCAGGGAATGGCTAATCTGGAGGCGTGTCTACCAATGGCACAATACCCGGTTAACACACCAATTAGGGTTCTGAGAGCCGCCCTACTCATACTCATCATTTGGCGTTTTGGATCGAGGGTCCCAATTCAATCAATGGGCTGGAGCAAGGTGGCATATGTATCGTGATCAGCTTGGCTGGGGGCCCATCTTAAAAACTAGCTAAGTCGCGAACAGTGTGCCGGGGCTACCTGGTGACACTCCGGGCTCCTGATTTGGGCTTATAAAAGGAAAGGATGGCAACAGCAAGGATGATCTTGTAGAAGCGTCCCAGATTCGACACCAAGATCATTCTAGGAGTCCTCAACTTAAAGCTGTAAGTCTTTGATATGTCGCGGCTCGGAATTCATCTCCTCCACAAGAGCGTTTCCCTGATCAACAAATCGTCAGCCAAAACGATCACGTCAGGCACTCGTCAGAACCTCCCGAAGAGTCAACATCTGAGTCACATCCGCCTAAGATAGAGGTTAGAGATCGTTGAACCGACAGCCTCATCAAATCTAGGTCGTCTGTGTCGGCCGATAACCACGCCAGCGCCGTTTGACTTTGACACGCAATAACGACGAAATGAAAATTATGTCCGCTGAAAGCACACATCTGCCCATCGACCTACTCTCCCTCTGCCGGGGGAAGGACATTACACCCCACTCTGTCCAGGTCCAGTTCAAAAACAGACAATCAATGCACGATCCAGGTGGTTCGACAGACGCACAAAGCACCACGCAATCACTCTGTTTTATCGAGGCCTTAATTGAATTGGCCAAAAATACCCTTATCTCGACAGTTGATAGACCGACCCGATATCGCGCATTGTTCGACGACACACGACACACACAAGTCGCACTGCATTGGGTCCAATCAACAGTGCGACTGGGATACGTGTGTGGCGCCTGTCAATCGGCCGCAAGTCGTCCCAGCAAGAGGTTCATTGAATGCTAATCACTCAAACGGGCTTTAATTAAATGTAACGTCGCCGTGCCGGACTAGATGCAGAGCACTGGACAAAGGTTGGAACAGGCCCAAGCCGGGGTCAACGTACGCTGATAAGACGACGCGAGCGAGCGAGAGAGTTTCTGTGTCAAACCAGTCAACACCGCCGCACAGATCGAATGCGTTCTTTGTCTTCGACAGAGATTGGAAATCGCGGTGAAGCGTGGGGGGAGGAGGGATTTGCAATCAAACTTCCTGGCCTTGACGTCAGAGCGTGTAATTCGAGCCCTTGAAGCATGGATTGTGACGCGATGTGGCGCTGTGGGGCTGTGGAGCTGTGTGCGCATGAGGAAATCGCTTACGAGCGGGCAAACTATTAATTAGCTTAAATTATTGAGCAAACAGAGCCGACATAAGTGACGGACCATTGAGACGACCGCCGGCACTAAGTGCGACATGAGCTGAGTCGGTGTGACGGGGGGCCCGGGGGTTGATGCCTTGGAGTGATGATGGGGTTCAAGTGCGGAAGTGAGCTATGCTCGTGCCACTCGTTGCGTCATCGCAGCGCGGTGCTGTGCGTCGATCCACTCCCAGAAATCCATTAACACCGATCGTTGGCGTAGAAACCTTCAAGCTCTGCCCATGCTCCATGTTTGCCGGCACTAACAGGAAGCCGGTCAACACCGCGGGGAGTACCATCGCACCGTGACCTTGTGTGCGCTCGTCATCGTCATCTGCCCTAAGACATCTCAGGCGGTGGTCCTAAGCAATCAGCCCATCAATTGCGTCAATCCGGCACTAACAAGAGGCAAACAAATCAAAGGCTTGACATTGACATTAACAACATTGAAAACAACCAATTAGCGGCAAGCCGCAAATAGGTGTCCGCCACTCAATTAAAAGCTGCCACCGGCCAAATTGAGTTAACGGAGGCTCCGTCTTGGTCGCCCGTCAGGTGGATGTCTGTTTTGATTTAATTTCACATCCATCATCCAGATGGTGTGCAACTGCCCAAACCAGTTTGCGCCGCATAACTACCACCGCGCCGCCCAGAAGGGTGGACAGTGGTGCTCTGCTCGAATTGTGAACGAAGTCGCTCAGAGGAATTGTGTAAATTTAGAGATCGGTCTGAATTAGGTGAGGTTTTGCTTGTGGGCGCTGAATCTCTCGGCGAGATTAATTAGCACGTGCGGCTGTGATTTTGGGGCTTGACATTTACGGCCCGAAGAAGGACAAGCAGTTGATTCAACTCTTGTGCTAATTGCTTGTCGCAAATTGGTGACATGCACGAGTCTGCGTTTGAGAATCATTAAAACTGAGTTCGGAGAGTTGCAAGCTAAGCCGAATATGTGCCGTCGTCTGGCTGGCAGGGGGTGGGGGGCATACATGGGGTGAAAGTGCCGAGGTGAACTGGGAAAGTGGACGTTGGAGTGCAGTGCATGATGACAGACAAATCGACCACCGACATCAGAGGAAGAGGATGGAGGCTCTAATGACCGCTGACATAAGGGCCTCCATGCTTCTCCTTTCACTAGCCTCCTGAAGTGTGGTCCAAGAAAAAGGGTCGAATGTAGATGAAGTGCCTGCAAGGGGTATACGGTAGCATTCATAGCGAGGGTTCGTGAATGCATAGGCCCTCTTCTGATATCCACAACTCCTTCAGCAGACCTGATATTATCGCACCTCTCATTCTGTTGGATGGGTCTGTGGGTGACTATATAGTTCGTAGAAGGGCCAGTGTCTAGCTTGTCAGCAACCACTCGGGCTATGCGTGACATTGTTCACTTACGAGTGGAAGGGGCCTACAGTTCCACGTCGACTCCGACCGGTCAAGTTTGAGAATCTTTTTCCAGACAGGCAGTACACTTTGAGCATTGTCAGTAACTCAAAAGAGGTGGTGTTGTGAAAATTGTTTTCGCCGCACAGAGCAGGAATCGAGCCAATGACGTCAAGGTTTGGGGCGATTCACATAGCCACAACGGCACGGGTCACCACGTTATATGTCAAAGTCTAGCATGTGACGATGTCTTCTTCTTCTTTGATAGTCTCCACAGTCCGTGGTGGACCTGTGCCTCAACCAACAAGCCTCTGCAACTAGCGCGATCTCAGGCAAACTGTTTCGCACACCAAGTTGGTTGAGGTCGTTCTCCACTTGGGTGCGCCACCTTAAACGTGGGCGTCCTCTGTTGCGTTGTCCCACTGGTTCGGAGTCGAAGACTCTTCGGGCTGGAGCAGTGTGGTCCATGGGCTCCACATGACCTAGCCATTTTAAGCGTTGAATCCGTAGATGCCTGACTAAACTCTTGTCGCTGTACAGCCCGTACAGTTCGTGGTTGAACCTTCTTCTCCAGAAACTCTCAACGCACACAGGACCAAAGATTGAACAAAGAACGCGAAGAAGTACCCGTCGGCCTTCTGCTGAAGCCGGAAGAGTTAAGAGAAGACAAGGGTGTGGAACTCTGTTGTTAACTGGTGTGGGTCGTCAAGATCGTGTGATATGTTGTCGTCCTCTTGAGGGGCCTGCGCATAAGGCTCAACCTCTCGACGCCTTGGCAGCGAATATTCGTCAAACGTTGTACCCATTTTCCCCTTCACATACTTTCAGAGCCGACAACAAGACCACAGAACAGAAAATCACTGGAGTCCATGCTGAAGATCCTGCACGGACTTGAAGTAGATCGTAGATATTGCCCATGAGGATAAACCTCTACGAAGGACAGACCCCCTCAACCACAAGGTCGTGGCCTACTTCTAGGCGAACTGTGTCCCCGTCACAGTGCACTAAGGACTCCTGTCCCCATTTACATCAACCTCCAATTATTTGCCTCCATTCACTGTCCGCTTACACCATCCATATCCATGCGAAGCCAGTTTCAAAGAAAATGACAATTTCATTCAAAAGTCACAAGCGCAAGCCAATCAAGCTGCACAAATCAATTTCGCACCCTATTAGGGCAGACTATGTCAGAAAATCAATAAGCCATGTCCACCCCCATCCACCCCCAGTCGCTGCACGAGAATGAGGCCAACCATAGCATCGTCTTGTCACATCTCCAGTCGAGCCGAGTAATTTATTTAAGCGTCATTTCATTCACTGTCTCTCCCCCGCCTGTTGCATCCGCATCCACACTGACAGTGACGTGTATAGGGCCGCAGCGCCACTCAGTGCCATCCATTGTCGGGGCGGAATCATTTTTCACTCTCCTTCTGTGCGCCCTCAGACACATAATTAAATATCTGATGCAGCCGAGATGCGATTACACGGCGACTTCCACAACCGGGAAGTCAGTTCGCCCATCTCTGAGGTTGAGCGAAACGCAATCTATCTTCGGAACAAATCGCAGCGATAGGTTTGTACATGGTTTTTCCTTATCCGACCATCGATTGGCTTAGTGGCCGCAGATAGAGTATCTTTTATGTTTCCAATGTCATTGGGTGGTCAATAAATCGATTAGCGTCGAGGTGCGAGTTAACAACGGATTTTCGGTCCCCGAACGCGGACAATTACGGCGCTCTGTTGTCATGTTGCTAATTTGTCGAGTGGTCTACAGATTAGATTGGGTCCGAGATGACGACGGCCGGCCTAAGCAGCGATTTGGGCTAATCTCGGTCTGGGCACGGTGACACGTGCAAACTGTCGCTCAGGGGGCTGTTCGTTGTTGCGTCTGGCTGTGAAGTGAACTGAATCAAGTGCAGGTGTCGAAATTCGGATGTGGGAACGAGTTGCTTGCGCCGATGTTGACAAGTGACGGCGAGTGGCGGGCAGATCCAGCACGCTACGGCGAAAGCCCCGTGCTCAATGTGTGAAGCAACGTGTGAATTTATTTTCCAGTGCTAAGTGGGTGATTTATTTGTCGATGGGGTAGAGGGGGTTTTTTGATTGGAAAGAAATCAGTTGCAAAGGTTGCGAGGCTTGAGGATCACAGCTAGAGGAATCGTTAGAAATCTCGTATCGACTGGACATGCTACAAAACACCTTTTGGAGAAGCTAGAGAGACGAGCATGAATCTGGAACTCTCCAGTATCTGGTCTGCCAATGTGCAGGCCCAGCAGAGAAAAGAGGACAGGTTATGGGAAAGCACTTCCTCATCATATTGGAGGTCTTAAGCACTGCTAATCTGAAAACCTCTCTAAGTTTCATATACGGACTAAGTTAGGTTTCAAGGTCATGTTTAACGCTCCCTACCATGGGGACACTGACCGCGGCCACAAAACCGATAGGACGATTACCTACCTACTGACGACTCTAAGGAGGAGGCCAAACGAGTCTAAAGTCTCCTTCTCAAGATATACATGTTACCTGCCTGCTGACCACCACTTGCAGCAGAGGCACCCTATTGAGCAGCTGCTTCTTCCAGCGGAAAGGGTTGCTTCAATGGACTCAGCACATGACACGAATGTCCCCGTCTTAACGACTTCCGAGGCATGCCTAAGCTCCTGCTGAGTTAGTGGCAATGGGGAAGGATTGAGTGGCCCGCAAATATCTGATGCTGGTTTACAAGATTCAACAGTGTTCAAAGAACAACATGTATCGGCGTCACCGGCGCTATGCGGTTGACACCAACAGACCTCAATGCAACATCTTCTACCCGACTAAGACCACTTCAGCACACAGTGCCATCAGACTCAGAGAGCCTGGGTGCTGCAAATCTAAGAATAATGAGCACAGTTTAGACACACATCTTAGACCTCTTTCCCAGTGAAATAATACAGCACTCCAGGGGCTGTACGGTTCCAAAACGGTATCAAACAGTTTTGAGAACCTAATCCCCGAAAGAAGGGAAAGGCAAGTGCTCCCGGACTTTAACTGGGTAATCTACACCGACGGCTCCAAAAAATGGACTGCGCAGTCGGTGCAGGTGTGTTCTCAGATTCCCTCAAACCTACAGACTGCCAGGTAATTCCAGTTTTTTTCAAGCGGCGCTCTCCGCTGCCCGGAAAGCCTGTCGTCGGGCCAAAATTCACCCGCATATCCCATGTATTGATAACCAAACTGCCATCCAGCCTATTTCCTCTCACAACAAACACACTCCAAATTTGTAGAGGCATGCCCGGCCGCCAAGCTGTCATTTTTAGAAGGTGAGGTCCAGTTAGCCCTAATCTATGCACCTGGTCACAGTGACATCCCAGGAAATGAACAGACGTATGAACTCCCCTCCTCCTTCAAAGCTCACTTGCAGTGGAAGTATTTGTAACTCTTCAAGCAGTGAAGGCAATTATCTCTAAACACTTCCATCATGTGGGCCCCACTTCTACACGCAGGAAAATTTGTCCTGAGTACTTGACACAGAAAAGCGGCATGAAATTGCTAAATTCGTGAAGATAGGAGTTCAAGCCGCAAAACTGGATATCCCACATAACTCACACTGTCGCAGCTGCAACAAAAGTGATGAGAAGGAGACCTTACCACTTTTGCTTTCTGAATGCCCGACACTCGCTAGAGTCAGGCTATGAAAGCTTAGAGAGCCTTCTTCAACTCACTTGATGCGCAAGTGGTTTTGGAAAGATCTCAGTAATATCCCTCAACTGAATAGAGCGGTGGCACTAAATCGACACACAGTGCTAATTAGGTTCTTATGTGAACCACCACGACTATGTACCTACCTTTACTCCTCTGACCCTTTGAGAAGATCATGTGCGTCAGAAGATGATGACGAATCATGTAGACCGTAAGTTGTATGCTGCCAGGTATCAGAGGCTTCGAGATGCCACTTTGTTTTATTGAATGCCAGTGTGCCCCGGGATCCAGCCTAGGATCATCGAATACGCCAAGAACAGGCTTCGGTACTAGAATTATAGCCTCTTCGAATGATGTTAGATTTCAGCTAAGATCTCTTAAAGCTGCAGTAAGTAGCCACAGCTACTCTACCAGCCTCTGTCTGTGAGCCTGATAGCGTCCAAGTGGATTACAGGATAACGTCTCTTTCCCTCTCTCTCCCTCTTTTCTGCCACAAACTCTATACGATCATCGGATCACCCAAAGCTCTGCTCTATTGTGTTCCCGTCACGCGAAGGCGACATGTAATGTTAAATTTGCAGCGGGGACTTAGAAGCGACTAGCTTTACTGGCAAATTGGGTGTACTGCAATGGAGTGTAGGAAATCATTTGATCAGCTCATCAATTAAGACGATGACCAACCGACTTCTTAGGTCGTTCCTTAGAAGTTCGGTTGCTGCTGCAACCAATTCAATGGATTGTTGCTGAGCAAGGTTCTTTCAACTGGGGACGCAGTTTGCCTTTATGGTCAGCAAGTCCTAGCTGGTGCCTGCGAGGGATAGGTGGGTGGAAGATAGGCTGCGTTGTCCACTGCGTCCCGAGAAATAACTTGAAGTAGAACGTGTGATGCGTGAGACCACGTCAGTTGGTTGAGGCAACCAATGACGCCACCGTAGTCTCAGGAAACCACATCGATTTTGCAAAGAAACAACAGATCAGACGCTTCAGTCACCACCCACTTCTGCAGAATCCATTCCAAAAGTCGCACAAACGCAACACAAAGTGGTCTGCGTTCTCAGCCAAAATTGAATTCAGACGAGACTCGATGAAATGACCACAAATGAATGAACATTTACGCCGAAAAGGTAATTCTTTGGGGATTCTTGCTATGACCCAGCGTGGTCAATGTGGTGGCAACTGAACAAGAATGGGTGGTGAGTTTGCTAACTTGAATAATTTAAATGGCATCCAGTGTCAATAGCATTGGTTTGTTACTGATGTAAGTTTCGACACACATTTTGACTGTCACCTACTCACCTATAACTTTCGTGTGGTTTGCTAAAAGATGGCGCAACTTGTATTATTCCATTGGAACATGCGTTGGAAAGCTACTGTCATTGTATGTCATTTCAGCATATGTCACTCATTTGAAGCGTAAACGATAATCTTTTCTTTTTCATTTAAATATGTCGAACTTTGTGCTTTTGCGGGAAGTTCTTCTTCATTACATTAGTATGAAGGAAACTGCTGCCGAAAGTCAGCGTATTTTGGTGGAAGTTTATGATGAACATGCGCTAGCTGAGCGAACGTCCCAAAGAGGTGATCTTGGATTGGAAGACGATGAACGTCCTGGGCAGCAACAAAGTTTGAAGATGAAGATCTGGATGCATTACTCTATGAAGATTGTTGCCAAACACAAGAAGAGCTCGCAGAGTTCACTCAGCGAGCCATTTCCAAACGTTTAAAAGCAGGTAGATGGATAAATTCAAAAGCAAGGCAATTGGGTTCCACATGGATTCAAGCAGGGAGACGTCGAAATGCTGCTGGAACTCCACAAAAGGAGGTCATTTTAGCATCGGCGATGACTGGAGATGAAAAATCAATCTATTACCACAACCTCAAGCGCACGTGGAACCCGGCCAAATAGCCAAATAAACGGCAAAGCAGAATATCCATAGCGCGTAGGTAATGCTTGTGGTGGCCCGTGGCGTTGTGGGTATGTGCGTCTACCCTAACCTCGACGTCGTAGGTTCAATTCCTTCTCCGTGCTACAAAAATAATTTTCACGACCCTCACCTCTTTCGAGTTACTGACAATGCTCAAACAGTATTTCCTGTCTAAAGAAAGCTCCTCAAACTTGGCCGTTCGGATTCGGCATAAAACTGAAAGGACATTCGTGAGAGAACAATAGCACGCACAACCCGAGTGGTTGCTGAGAAACTAGGCCCTGGCCCTCTACGGGCTACAGCGCCACCCCTTAATTAGTAGATAATGCTCTGTATTTGGTAGGATCAGAAGGGTGTGCTGTATTATGAGCTAAAACCGGGTGAAACCATAAATTGACAACGCTACCGAACACAATCAATCCGTTTGAAGAGAACAGTGGTCGAAACACGACCGGAATATGCGACCAGACAGAAGGCAATCATTTTCTATCATGACAGCGCTCGGCCCCACGATGCTATTCCGGTTAAGTACTATTTGGAAACAGTGGCTGGCAGTGGAAGTTTTACACCACCCGGCTTATAGTCCAGACCTTGCTCCTTCTGACAACCATTTATTCCGGTTGATGCCGGACGCCCTCACTGAAATACAATTGGCCTTAGAGCAGAATATCGAAAATTGGCTTCATTCATTCTTGGCTGCCACGCCGGCGCAGTTCTTTTGGGATCAGATCCACAAATTGCAACAAACGAAGTTGGGAAAAAATCATAGCTTCAGATGGACGATTCTTTGAACAATACTATGGTACATGTTTTTTCTTAATTTCTTCTTTTTTTCATCACGGCGCTAGAGTCAAGGGTGGACCTGGATTTGAAGAAACGTGCCTCTCTAGCCAGCTCAAGCACTCGCCAATGTCTCCACTTTTGCATACCAAGCCGGTTGAGGCTCCGCTCGAATTGCGTATGTCACTTGTCCGTGGACGACCTCTGTTACCTTGTTCCCCAGTCTCAGAGTCAAAGTCGAGACGAAGCTACGTTGTCCATATGATCTACCTTAGCTTTAGCCGAAATATCACGCGCAGAGTTCTAAGTCTCGTTCATTTGTTGACTTGCTAAAACACTTGGTCAACTAGTCGACCGTCCTAAACTGCTCTTGATTCAAGAGGCTTTCTCCATGTCCTTTGACGACAATTGCACACAAACCAGTGATTTGTTCAGACAAACAGGACGCGCAACGGCAATCATTAGGAAGTGACTTTTTGTTTAAATCGTTAGCGCGCTTATGAAATTGGGTACAAGTACAGAGGCATTGTTACTGGTACTAGTAAAAACATTAAGGCACGAGGAATTATCCCCGTACTTGAAACTCAGTCCAAATAAATTTCATTACTTAACAGGTCTCGATTAGAATCCCCCCGACCAACGTCGATTTCATTGCCAATCTCCCCCGAGACCAATCGCAAACTACAACCAAGTAATTTCCTGCAGCCCGTCCACCAGCGGTGCCAGTCGGTGACCCTTCGGGACCACCACCCACCCAACTGGACACTATTTATTTTATGCTACATTTCCCGCCATAAAACGGTGACCATAAACAAATTTCATTCGATTTTCATACAATAAAGGACGAAGCATGTACTTACTAATAATGTGAATCATAAACGACGCAAAGACGACCATCCATCCCCAGCCTCCGTCCGGCGGCACTGGGGCCGCCAGCGACTCCTCATCCGGATCGCACTTGATTGCCTTTCCATTGCAGTTCGATTCCTTCCTGCGAGCCGGAGGAGCGTGTGCCATTACGCGACGTTAACTCGTCCAACACAAACAAACACTCTGCACACAAATAAACCGTTCAAACTGAGGGCACTCCCCGAAAGACGAGACTTGCCAAACCGAAGGGGGGCAACCGTAACGAAAACGAAAACGAACTCAAACGAATTGTTGCGAAAATTCCACTGAGCACTGTCGATTACATTGATGTCCGTCCGCCAGACTCTCTTTCTGGGCCACGTGACCTGGGCTGGTTCGCGTCTCGTGCCTCCTTGAAGACTTTGTTGCGTTTTGCTGCTTTCCGAGAAGTAACTACGACTTACTCTCGGGCACTTGCCATTGTTGATATGCTCTCAGGGTGGAGATAATTGCGGGAAATTTGATACGTTTCTGGAAGAAGAAGAAGAATGTTTACCGATTAATTGAGGTTATGATTGCGAGGCATTAGAGGTTGGGTGACAGAGTGCTTTTGGGGGGAGATTGATTGGACGCTCTTCGAGGCACAAATCAATTTAACGAATCACAAAGTGGATTTAATTTAATGTGGGGCAACTGCGTATGGAAATCTGGCAGAGGCTGGGATGGCAATCAATTTTAGATGGCACACGCCGCTGTTTTGAGTGATTGATTTGAGAGGTTAAAGATCGCGGGTCCTAAGGGGCTTCCATGCGGCATGCCAGATGGCATTTGTCAACCAGCCCGCCGCAGAAAGGGGGAATTCATTTTTTCGAATGCGTAGAATGTGTCTGTTTGGGAGCACTCTGATGAGATCGAATCTGCTGTCATGATGATGGGCAGGCAATGAACTCAAGAGAGGACTACAGAGGGACACCCTCATGATCATGCAGAGCAACAACATTTGACAATACTATGCACTTACTGATAGACTTGGCCTCGATCCAGGCGAGTTCGAGGCACGTCTGCAGTCGGACCATGGGAGTTAGAGGAGCAAATCCGATGGAACACGGACTATTGTGTGGCGGTTGTAGAACCTCCAGTAGACCAACCTTGAGTGAGTGCGGAAGGAACGTGGTGTCAGCTTTAAAAACAAACCATTGCATGCAAATGGGGACTACAGTCTCTCATCACTCACTGACCTACAGCTGGGTTGTCAGACCGGCACTACCGTACTGCGTCTCAGCTTGGTGAACAGCACTAAACAAGGCTATCAACGGCAATGCACTCAATCGGTGGCATCAGTGGAGCGCTGAGGAGTACTCCGTCAAACGCACACGCACTACAGGGCGTTTTCCTGGTCCAAATCACACCTTGTAAGCCAGTTGAAGGCACATTGCCGCTCGGTCGTCGAAACTGCGATGCTACCCACGTCGACGTATGGGTCCGGGGCCTGGATTTAGAGGGAATGTTACCTGCCAACTCTAAGGATTGAAGTTCAAAAAGCCTTTTCTAAATCGACTCACTCTGGAAACCGCTGAGAACATCCATCGACTACGCCTCCCAACGCATAAATGACTTAACTTCTAGTGATGAATCCCTCGAGCGAGATTCAAACTCTTCCACGTATTCTCCTTTGCCTCGTCAGATAATAACATAGACCCGAGGGAGTATCGCCTAGGGAGTCTCCGCACCAGTCACGCTCCATGACATTGACTTGCTCTGAAAAATAAACCCACACGCAATAGGGGGTGTTTTCCAGAACGCCAATACCACAATGGAAACCATTCCAAGACGCAAAGACAAATGGTTATGGCGTAATGTCAATGAAGACTATTCCAAGACGTCATGATGCAAGAGTCATTTCACAAAGCATCATCTACGTTTGCCGCTCATACTCCTGCAACTTCCACCTCTTCACATGTTTGGCAAACAATCAGTAGACAGTACAGCCTAGAGACTCAAGACCCTCCCACTGTACCATCGGCCACTCAAGCATTCTTGACTAATGTAACTTCCTCCCCAGCGACACCGACTGCCTGCTAGACCAAGCCATCTTCGAGAAAAATCCCCCAGGCTGTCTCATAATGAGATGGCCGAGCATTTCAGCATGTACCTCACGTGGGCGCCACTCGCATGGGTGTAGCACAACCTCTTCTGTTACAATCGGAGAAGTGCCAACTTACGGCCTACCATCGCCTCAAAATCCACTCGTGAGAGAACAATAGCACGCACAACACGAGTGGTTGCTGAGAAGCTAGGCCCTGGCCCCCTATGGGCTGTAGCGCCACCCATATATATCCTCAAAATTCATCAAATCACAAACAAGGGACATTCGGTCATTTTTTAATCTCAGCAGACTCAGCAGTCCCTCGCTAAGGACCCTCAATCACGTCATAACCGGAAAGGCGCATTCGGTATTCATGCCCGCAGGATGGGTTTTCCATTTAAAGACGTTTGCATGAACTGCATGGATGGAGAGGCAGCAGTAACCAGAAGGCACCCATTCAAGTCACAGGCACTTACACCTAGGAGCGTACCATTTAAATAGTCTCAACGAGCCAAACAACGTCGGCTTAGGTCAGCTCAATCGCTTCATTAGCTCCACTGCTATGAGAAGTCGGGCCGCGTGGTATCACAATTGGCCCACTTCGGGTGTGACTGTCATCAGTAGTCAGTCACTTTTGGCTAATCTAAATGCAGATGGTGCATGGTAGTGTAGTGTCATAACGAGGATCGTTTGAAGGTGATCAAAAACAGTATGAGTTGCTACGTTTCGTCGTTCAGATCGTTCACACTTGTACGACCTAGTGCAAGTTGATACCTCCGTCGTGGCAGTACGACCGAGTTCATCAACACGCAACGCTGCCAATAGCAACAGGAGCTACAATTTTTATCAAAAGAGGGCGTGGCCACTGATCGGCTGAATCAGTGAGGATATCCAACGGCAATCGTTGGTTTGCTCGCGGTTGAAATTCACCTTAACTCAACTCACAACCGACTACGGCCACGTCGTCCTCTGAATTCGACAGTTTTCAGCCACGCCGGCGACCCATGAAGGGTCCGAGCCTGAGCAATTGCTGCCTTCCCTCGGTGACGTGCCAGGGCACGCTGCTTCCAGTCATCATGACCAAGCTGTCTTACGTCCGCGATGACTTGGTCTTCCTCTCCTCAGGAGGCTCGGATTCAAAGATGCTCTTCGCTGGAGCATTGTTGTCCATTCACTCGATGAGGCAGAGCCAGTGTAGTAGACGAATTTTTGCCTTCCCGACTACATCCACATCCTGATAGAATTCGCGGTTGTGTCTTTTCGCCTTCCTCGCAGACGGCACCATGTATCCAACGAAAAATTGTTCGTTCCAGGGGACCACGAATCAACTCTGCTGGTTTGCTTAGCGTCCATCTGATAAAACTAAAGCGTTGGTCCACCGAACTAAACGTAGTCACGGATATGCAGTATGGATTCACACAAGATTATAACCTGTGCAAATACATCGTGTCTCCCGCCATACTCCTGCCGATGCAAGGTTCCTCTCGCCTAGAGACACTGACCTATTGCCTGTCGCAGCTTTTAGACAAAGACACAAGGAAAAGATTGTGAGTTCATTTTTTTAGGTGAAGCCAATGTAATGAAGCATGCTTTGTCTGGTTCGAAAATCGTCTCGTACGCCCAAGTGTCTGTGCTCCTGAGTGAGGCGCGGCCAAGGATATGCCGTGGGGGTACTCACATGACGTTTCAATTCCCAGCACAAGCAACCTTCATAAGCCAAGGTTCCACTTCTCTGCACTCACTGGCAATCCTCCGGGAGTGAGTCGGTCGAGAAAAAACTGCTTAGGCTCCACCCCTTAGAGATGATCTGTAGGTCTCATGCACTCGGGACAGAACAATGGCACGCACTGCACGAGGGGTTGGTTGATGATGAAGGTGAAACCAGGCCACCTCACGCAATATCACAGATCCCCCAATAAACCGTCAATCGCGTCGGATTTTTAGCACAACTTTGGCTGATCCCCAAGGAAAAGAGCCGTCTTCGCTTGCCTGTGAAAGGGAAGTACAAGGTCTGCTCTGTGGTTCTATGTAAGCTCATGGCCCTAATCGCGGTGGTTGCAGTGAACTAGACATGAAAAGCAGAGCGACGGCGACAAGGCTCGCACGCACCACCTCCTTTAGCTTCGACATTCTTGTCAGACTCGTCAGTTTATATCTAACGACGACGAAGAATTTTCTGTCACCCCATTTTTACAGAAAATTCTATTTGACATAAACTGACGAGTCTGACAAGAATGTCGAAACTATACGAGGTGGTGCGCAGCCATCCGTCGTCATCTTCGTCGACTTAAATGAACATGAAAATTATTTTTTAATAGAATCCTGCAGCTAAGCCAAAGGCTAGAAAAGAGGCTAGAGGCAAGAGAGCTAATTAAAAATCTAAGAAAATAAATCTTTGGCGTCCAACATCGCACTTGACAGGATGCGACGAACCCCACTAAACTTGCACACCCACAGCCCGCACAGCTCTTAGCATACTCGAGTTAAATTGTCGTTATTAACCGACCATAGCTGTTAATGAGGCGTTGGCTGGCAAGGTGACAAAACGGGCAGCCAGGCGGTAGGCGAGGGCGATGCCAAGTCAGCGCTAGTCGGGGAGCAATAGAGCTCTGCCTCGATGGACCAGGATGTCTTGCCCAGACCCAGTCTTGCTCTGCGGTGCATGGACTATCGACTTTGTCTTCATGGTCTCCTTCTAAAGGGGAAGAAGATTAAACGCAAATCAATGAACATCAAAGGACTACGCAGCACACTACAATTATAGGCCAGTTAGACCACATGGACTGGTGGCACATGGTTCCAGAGGACGTCCCGGTTGAAGATCGCGCAAATAAGTCGAGGGAGACCACATACATCGGGGAGAGAACAACTCAGCTCGCTTGAGAAGCTTGTTAGTTGACGCACATGTGCACAGTTCACCTCGAAGAGGAAGGAGCACGTAGATCGAGTCATTTTCAGAGTCCCTTGCAAGAACAGGTTGACGTTGTACTCACAACAGCTCGCATCAGTTATTCGCGTCCATCAGTCTGCATTTATTTCCATGTCAGTCAACATTTCTTACATTGTATCAGCTCCTAAAGCCTCTCATTAAAAGCCCATCACTGCACTATCGGGTGCATGGCATGCATCAGAACACCCAATCCCGGCAACAGTGGTACCACTGTTTACTCAAGTGTGTTGTGTTGTGTTCAGTTAATCCGCGCCATTAACACGTGTCAGAGGCATTTCTTGCTCGACTCTGATCGTGGACTCAGGTGGAAATTGGACAACGAAACGAAGGTACTTAGGTTCGTCCCGACACCATACACATCACCGCTTGCTGTTGTCGCTCCCTTCGCCAATTGCGTCTGTCGCGATCTTGAAACAAATTCACAATAAACAAGCCCAGAAAGCCAGAAAGCCGCCCGTCATTTAGATAAGGACCGGCAGAGAGTCAGCGCTCGTGATAAGATACTGTAACATCTTGTGCGTGTGTGCGCCTCCACCTCGCTCACTTCTCCGCCACCAGCTCGGCTATTAATAACCGTCGGGCGATACATTTTGACACAGAAATGAAAATATTACAGCGCGGGGCCAGCACGCGGTCTCGGTGTCCGTCTATTGATAGATCCCCGCCGCTTGACGGGGACTAGGACAGAAGCCAGCGGCCGGCGAAGAGTTTGCGAGAATTGTGAAACCTGCCTTCCGGAGAATATCCGATCGCTTTCACACGGCGGCTGCGGTCGACCCGCAGCGCATCAGCTGTGTTGATAGCGAAGACCCCAGCGGAAAGTACCCAAAAATATCCGCGTATCTGTTGTTGTTTGCTCTGACTCGTCAACATTCGCCGCTCAAATGTCGTCAAATGGAGTCGTAAACCGATTAGAGCCGCGATAAGTGCCCGCGAGAGGCTGGAGGACGATAACCACGCTGTTGGGGGTCGAGATGGGTGGCTGCGATGAGAGCGCCACTGAGTGCGTCGCATTTCCGCCAAAAAACGCAGCTGGTCTATCCGTTGGTGACTGGAAGGTGATTCGCTATCGGCCAGTAATCGAGATACAATAAGTTCAAGTGTTGTTTACTGACTTGTTTTTAAAATAGGAGGGCGTCAGAGTGGCGCGGCGCGTATCTGCAATAAATCGAAAGCCGCTGGGTGCAGTGCAAAATCGATTGTAAAGTAGGAGTATCTTATCGGTGAACGTCTGCTACGAGCAGTCGAGTCGCGCAAACAATGCGTAGTGAAGTCCACTAAGGCCAGTAATTAATGCGGGAATGCAATAAAACTTGTCTACACAGATGTCGTTAGCTAGCGCGCTTCGTTGCTGGCGAGTTGTTTTGCATTTCATTTTAATTGAGTGACGATACACGTGTCTGCCCGTTTGCTCACGGGCTGCATTTGCAATTATTCACCTAATCCCCGTGAGTCATTGTTGTTGACTCTGAGTCTGCTTCGGCTTCGGTTCGTGTCGGCGATCGAGTGGGCAATGAAGTTCACTTACGTGTCATATCGGCTGGCAAGGGAGCTGAGAGGACTGAGAGTGGGATTTGAAGGCAACTCGTTGAAATGTGGGTAATTAGCCGTCGCTTGAGTGGAACCCCATTCAGAAACCTGAAGCTACGCAAGGTTGTTGATGACATTCTTTTGCCAAGACGAGAGATCAATGAGTAAAGAGACACTCATCTTCGGTCAGTTTTTCTCCTAGTCCAAGTAGTTGGCCGTGAAAATGTGTCTGCGAGAGCCTCGTGCTACTTCTGCTGCATGCGTAGCTAACTGAAACAATACCAGACTTCTGAAATGTTCTGCATTTTACGCCGATCGCACCAAAAGTAATGCACTCCGCTAAGACAGCCAACGCAGACTGACTTACTTATCAGGCCGGCGACCCATGAAGGCTCCTGCCTTCCATCGCCGACTGTACCGGGCCTTCTACTTCCCGTCATCAAGACCAAGCTGTCTTGCATCCGTGATGACTTGATCTCTATACCGGAGGTTCGGTCTTCCTCTACTTCTAGAACCAAGAGGCTCGGATTTGAATATTCTCTTAGCTGGGACATTGGTGTTGTCGAATGACACCAATGACCAGATCCTGGTACAGCCGGTAGAGTTCGCGGTTGAGTCTTCTCCTCCATTCACCGTCCTCACAGACGGGACCAAATAGCCGACGTTTTCTTTCGAAGCCACCAAGAATCTGTTCTGCAGTTTTGCTTAGCGTTCCACTTTCCGCGCCATAAAGCAGGATTGGCAAGATAAGAGTTTTGTAGAGCATGACTTTGGTCCTTCGAGTCAGGAGTTTCGAGGCCAGTTGTTTTGACGAACCGAAGTAGCATCGGTTGCCATGGGCGATTCTTCGTCGTGCACCGTGCATCAACCATGCAAAGGTCTTAGTAGCACGGGTAAACAATGACCTAAGTGTGCTGGCAATTCCATTAGCAGCCCACTCACCCAGGGGCCATGAGACCATTTTACAACTATAACCCATATCTACGGAGCAATAGCATGGACCTGAAGCGCACCACCCCGATAAGTGCTGGGGAAACTCTCAACAAAGCTCAAAGGTTGGCATGCCTCTGCATTACAGGAGCCCAACTGGTGTGATGTCACCGATGTTCTAGTTAGGAGACTGACTACTGGCCATTTCGAAAAATGACGGGAAAGAAGTTCATCGTTAAGCTTAGCACCAAAGAGATCCACAGACTGGGCAGCTGTGAGCAGAGAACTGCTGAAGGAACAGGACTGCGGACAAGCGCACAAGCATCACACGAGCAGAAATCTAACTATGCCATAGACAGGTGCGTTGAAGTCAATCTAGATAGAAACTGCACCGACTTCGTGGCTAGGAAAGGACCATCGGAACCCGCCACAGACTGCACTGTAAGAGATCATATCCTCAGATAACAATGAAGCTCAAAAGAAGGAGCCGAATAGAAACCTGGAACTAAAAGCATGGCATTAAGTAGGCCAAGGAATCTTAGGCCCGTAAAGCCTCCTTATCCTAACAGGCTTCCCAAAAGGGGAACTGCTGCCCCAGGGAGCACGTCAGGAAAGTAGGGGTGTCAGAAGGAGTCTCTGGAAAACGTACGAGATTCCTGAACACGTAGTGGCATTTTGAGAGGAACTTGTATCGGAGGAAGAAATGCAGTCATCTCTCATTCTAAGATTCGTCAGGTAAGCTAGTATCACTGGTACCACAGCCACTTATAACCAGTGAGTCATCTGCTCTCTTAATCACTTCTTCACAGACGGGACATACAAAAAGCTGTCAGATCAGCAAGAGAGGCAGAAGTTGGATATCTCTTTACTTGTTTATGTCCAGCCTAGTCCAGCAGCATTGTGGCGCGATATCGAAAATGTCCGTCTAATCGTACTGGAGATCAGTGCAATCTCGGCCGTGTATCGAAGGAGTCTTTCTTGATGTCTCTCTGCTACATTCTTCGATGCAAATATCAGCGAGTCTCTTCTTACGTTGATGAAGGCCCACTTGTTGAGCTTTGTGCTCCTACTTGACGGTGGTTGGGGCTAATGCCTCAGCCACGGCTCGCATTGTATACCAACAAGAGCTTTGTCCGACATGGATGATTAAGCGCGTAAGTGACGCGAGGATTCCACTTCGACTGATGCCACTGGCGCTGGAGATGACGTACAACAAATGAAGAGCGATTTCATTTACAACCAGGGACAAAGACAAGAACAAGATGCAACATCAGAGCACTTTGTCCCCTCCAACACAACATTTGTTAAGGGCGATGGTCGAAGGAGTCATACTTAGCATATAAGTGGCCGCTGTGGCATACTGGATAACTACATGTAAGCCTACGCTGAAAGTTCTCTCTATGTCTCTCTCTCTGAATAAATCACACTGTCTATTGAGTAGTGGAGCCCCCCCTAGCCCTGTGGGCCTGTTCGTGAACCTCGACGTCCAGGTTCAATCCCTAGTCTTCACTACAAAAATAATTTGTACAGCCCCTCCTCTTTCTAGGATTTCTGTCGATCTCTGACTGTTCGGACAGCACCATCAGTGGAGTTGTCGTTCAGTGGTCGATGATGATGGGGTATTACAATCGACCATCAATGGACTAAGATGTGTGCTGGCTGGTGATTTCGATGGTAGCCCACTTCCCAACCTTGCCTGCCATCTCTCCGTCATGAATAATATAAAAGTGTGGGTACAGCCGGTAGAGGGCCAAGGCCTAGCTTCTCAGCAACCACTCGCGTTGTACGTGCTATCGCGGGAGTTGAAGGGGCCTACCGTTTTATGCCGACTCCGAAAGGCCAAGTTTGAGAAGCTTTTTCTGGACAGAAGTACTCTCTGAGCATTGTCAGCGACTCGAAAAAGCTGGGGCCGTGACCAGGGATCGAATCTACGACGTCGAGGTTGGAGTCGACGCATGTAGCCACAACGCGACGGACCACCACCTCAATTTACAAGGCGTATATTCGCCCTAAACTTGAGTGCAAACCTGATATCTGGTCTGGTGTCAACAAGACCTCCGTGCACCTACTAGATAGAATCCAAAAGCAAGCGATTACACTTGTAGGAGTTAACAATATCGCTGGTTCATTAGACTCGTTCCAACATCGACGTACCGTGGCCGTGTTTAATCGCTATTTTAACAAACGATTCTCAGGTGACATAGCCAACTGCATTCCTCTTCTCCTTGAATCCACCCGGCACACTCGTCACACCAGGAATGCCCATCAGTTTGCCCTTAAGCCAACTTTCGCACAGCTAAATTTGGAGACTCAGCTGCACTGCACGAATATGAAATGATCGTCCCAGCCCAATTTCATTCCCACAGACTATATTCCGCAGATATTTAAGACCAATGTGCACAGGTACCTCCTCTCCCTCTATACCTTCGCCCAGTGCAGTGTCTTATTTCGGGACAATTAAGGGTATTGATAAGCCCTCATCGACTTCAAGGCCGGGTATGAAAATATTTATAGAGCCGAGTTATACCGCCCCTTGGCATCTCCCAAGACTCATGCGTCTGTGCAGGACAACGATGGAGAACGTCCGATACTCCATCAAGGTCGGCAAAGATTGTGTCGAGACCTTTGATGTCGGAAAGGATCTAGACAAGGCAACGCACTGTCAGTTTCGCACTCGGAAGACCACTGAGGAATAGAGCCATCTCTCGCAGAACCAAGATATCCCTATATACGACCTTGACAGTCGCAGTCTTGCTGTATGGCGCAGAAGCATGGACAGTAACTAAAGCGGACGAGGATATTCTTGGTCGCTTCGAGAGAAAAAATCCTTCGAATTATCTTTGCTTCCGTATGTACGGAGGGTGTTTGTAGGAGGAGAGTGAGCGACGAGCTGTACGGGCTGTACAGCGACATCGACCTGGTCAAACGAGTTCGAATCTTCCGTCTGAGATGGCTAAGAAGCGAATGGACACCAATGCTCCGGCCCGGAAAGTCTTCAACTCCAACCACGAGGGACAACGCGGTAAAGGAAGACCACGCCTACGGTGGCGCACGCAGTTAGAAGGTGACCTGCATAAGTTGAACGTGCGTGGCTGGAAGCAACTAGCACAAGACCGGGTTAGATGGAGAGGCATGTTGGCTGAGCCCCAGGTTCACCCGGGACTGTAACTCCAGCCAAGGACGAAGAATTACCCTTTCAGCACGGGCATGTTATAAAAACGAAATATTGACATACAGGCTCCGCGCAGCGCGCTAAACGCCATACGTGCGTACCTAACCAGTTTCTGCCTAGAAGTTGAGTAGAGAGATATGGAAGAGAAAGCCAACTGTCTCGGATGAGAATCTGGTGCCTTAAGTGTTGTCTAGGAGGAACTAAGATGGGTACGTACAGGCCGGTGTACTTTGCCCACTTCTGTTGGATGCGGTGGTGAACCATCTTCTGCTGAACCCGGAAGGGGCTGGGTGCAATCTCATTGACTTTGACCGGGAATACTAGGCACTTGACCCTCAGCAACAAACATGCGTTCCAGGTGTCACTACACTATTGCGTCATGCCCTGGAGGACTGCATTTAATAAGGACATCAACAAGATGCTCGACAAGGTGCAACGGCGGCAAGTTGAGGACACCCTGTTTCTTGACAATACTCCGGACCAACTCACTAGAACGAGCATCGGCTTATCGCTGCCACGAGTGAGATTGGCAAAGGCTCCACTTTCACTCTCCGAAACAACACTCAGCCTGCTTGGATAAGTACGCCGAATATCAGCCACAGAGCCATTGGAAGTCACGCTTCAAGATTGAGTCTGCCCAACAATGACTCTGGTAGACGTTGTAGTGCCACCGAGGGGAAGGCGGCTAGTGCAGCAGCCTCGCCTCTCGGGAGATAAGTCACCAAAGGACTCACTTCTTCAGGAACTTTGCCGGAGCAAGCAGCGTTAGTAGCAACCGCCGACGCAGACTGATTGGCCTCTGACAGTAATCCTCATGCAACCACATTGCTCACATTAATTCCTTGGTCAGAGAGGTACTTGCTTGAGCAGGAAACGAGTGTGCACGGTCTAGAGGTGATCACAACGAAAATGCGCCACAGAATGTGGTTTCTATTTATTGTTTCATCGGAAATCGAGACACACTTTTCGCGGAAAAACAAACAAGGGCGACAGATAATAAAATAGGCGTACACACGCGTGAATAGCTGGGAGTAAACGAGCGTGAGTGATGACAAACAGGCTGATGTTGCTGGGTGTGCGTCTCAACTCGAGGGCACTCCACTGGCGCTCTAGCCTGCTCAGAGGCTTCACAGTTCACCTCTTCCCAGATTCCCCCGTCAATCAACACCTCCTGTCGTATTCATCCAGCAAATATGGGCGAGACGACTAAAAATAGAGCAATTGGAGTATTCTCGTCTCTAAGACCAGCTGATACAGGAGAACAGCTCAAGCACTACGCACTCATCCGGGTTTGATTTCGACCCAAATACTACGTGATAACGCGGGGCGGAGGACGCTCGCCTTATCATCGTGTCGAGGGACGTTTGTGTGATAAGCCACGTTGCACATTGCCTCCGCACTGCACTGCACTGCCAGTCGTTTCAGCAACTCGACCGCGATGCGACTGTTTTTGCACACCGCCAAGGCAGTCACGTGATAGGATCGCCACTTGGACATGTACTATCGGCTCGGCGCGTCGGCTAATTTTATTGCGACCGTCGATGTGTCGTCTGTTTTTTCAGGTCGGGTTCTCATTTTCATTCTCGTAAATCGAGCGTGTGACAGAGCCCGGATCGTGTTTTCTGATGTCACACATTCGGTCAGCGTTTGACGAGGCATTGGGGTGGCGGTTGGGAATTCGCTTCCGTCAGGGAGTTGCGAGTTCAAGCGCTTGCACATGGCTGATACCGGCCAGGCAATGAGCTACGTCAGCGTGACTGGCGTGGAAAAACTCCGAGCGGTTGGGCTTCGGTCGCTGATAGCCCGAGATTATCTGCAGACTCTGTAAAGCTACGTAATTAAGGGTGGACTGTGATGATTAGAATTGAGTGCTCGAAGAGGCTATACTTTGTGAGAAACGTCAACATTGTGGTCGATTAGTTGAATGGAATCGTTTCCTGGTCGTGCGCTGGAAGGAGAGAACGGCACATGAGATGCATCGGTTGACACATGTTGACGAGAGCAGCTGTCGGAGAGACATCTGAAGTGGCACACCGCAGGGATGGGCCATGTTACCACTTCCTTTTCCGTTTCAGTGGTCGTCAAGGGATTGTGTCTTGATGCAAAGAAGATCCGAACTGCAGCCCAAACGTTCCCACGGCTTTTGGAGTGATTTGCTGATTTTTGTTGTTCGCACCTCCGACATAGCGACACAAATCTCCAGCGGACAGCACTCCCCCGGGCAGCTCATCTGCGCGTCATTGACGTCCGATAACAACGCCGAAAAGAACCAAAAAAATGCCCCACAAAATGCTTATCGTACGTCTTGCTGAATGAACTCAGTCGTAGTCAGCCTAGGCTCGTCAATCAAAGCTGGCCTTGATCTCTCCGATGGGGAACGAAACGAAACGCGAGAAGAGCGAAAAGCGTCAAAATGATTATTTTGCTGATTTCGGTTTTGTTTTGCGGGGCGTTTCCGACAGTTTACAGCGACAGCACCGACACCGATCCACTATCGACGGCAGATCGGTTATTTGTCCGATTCCAGTGCGCTGTGTGGGGTGAGTTTGATAAGGCGCCTCTGGTGGCAAGTAAGGAGGAAAAGTGCACAAGTCGGCGGAGAAACAAAATGCCGGGACGAGCTAAACTGCATGTGCTCAGCGCACAGTTCTGCTGTTGTCCTTTTCTCGGATTTATTGGTGGCCTGGGCTGGAGGCGAAGGACTGTCAAGGCTCGCGAGAGGATTGTATTCAGGGCGTGTGTGGTTCGTGTGACCGGAGGACAGGCCAAGGCAGGATCTACAGACGTGTACAGTTGGGCGGTTTGAAATAAATTAGATGTGTGTTATGAGGGTTGGTCTTATTTTGTTTCGTTGCCCTCGTAGGTGTCATTCTACTGTGACCTTCCTGTCTGGCTCAAAACGTGCACTCAGCCAGAGAGGGAATCTAAGGCAGAAATCAGTGATTAGTACGAGACCAGCATTTCAACCAAGCAGAGGTTAAGCCACAAGCCACTACCGAAGTGGCTGGGTGATTACTGCACTTAGGACACTATTTGTTTGCCGATCTGGGTCTATGTAGAGGAGGGGATGTGTGATCGCTAACTCCTCTCTATCCATCTGACGTGCGGGCATTTGTGCCAATGGCAGAGTTAAGCTTTGGCACCCTTGATGGTCCAGAGCGCCGGTCGGTTTAGCTTGTACGTGTACTATTGCATCGGCGCGGTTTGGTTCGAAGTGTCGTCTGTTTTGTTCTTTTCAGCAGTTTAGGTCGGGTTCTTATTTTCACTCTCGGAAATCGAGCGTGTGACAAAGCCCTCGGATCTGGTAGCTTGTGCAGACAGAATGATCGTTTGACATTAATTGTTGCCCTCTTGTGGGAGATTGTTTTGATTGTATGATTCTTAATTGAATATGGGGCTGTAGCAAAAATGATCGATCAAGTTTGGGCGCTAGACATCATCCATTACCTTCTACCAAGGAATCTCGAAACTTTCTCCACCGACTATCCGGTCCCCAAACGGCTTTCATACTCTAATCCCCGAGGAGCAGAATGGCAGGCAGAGTAGACGTTCAGGCATCTTAACAGGGAAATCTACGCACAGTGCCTCGTGGCGTTTTGGGTATGTGCGTCGACATGAACGTATTTGTACCTCGACGTCGTAAGTGCGATTCTTGGTCTGGGCGACAAACCTCTTTCGAGTCACTGACAATGTATCAGAAGCTAGGCCATTCTTCTTCTTCGTGTGGTGCTACAGTCCGGCGTGGACTTGGGCCACAACCAACAGGGCTCTCCATTCAGCGCGATCTCTGGCTGGCTGTCTCAAGTTTCGCACACCAAGTTTGTTTGCGGTCGTTCTCCACTTGGGTGCGACACCTTAAACGCGGACGTCCTCTGTTGCGTTGCCCGACAAGTTCGGATTCGAAGATTCTTCGGGCCGGAGCTGTGGTGTCCATCCGCTCTACATGCCCTAGCCACCGTAGGCGTTCGATCCGTAGACACCTAACTAGGCTCATGTCGCTGTATAGACGCTCCAGAACCCGTCAACACAAACAGGACCAAGGATTGCACGTAGAACTTTTCCCTTTTCCTAAGGAGACCAAGGACTTCCCCAGCTGCCTTTAATATTTCAGCGGACAGACCGTCCGCTACAGCAGCTTTGTTAGACTTCAGTCTTGATATTGCTATCTTGACCTCGTCTAAGTCTGGGGGACGGTATTCGCGTCTGCCATCGTCCAGATTGAGTGGAACATTCTGCCTGACAGCGGTATTTTGGTGCTCATCGCCGTTTAACAGTCCGCACAAATGATCTTTCCAGATTCTCAGTATCGACTGCGACTCTACTACCAGTTGTTCATTTTCATCTGGACAGGCTTCTGTCCGAGTTTTATATCCATTGGATAATTGTTTTACCCTTTGATAAAACTTTCGGACGTCATTCCTGCCATAACACCTGTCGATCTCCTCGACCGCGCGCTTCTCATGCTCTTTCTTTTTTCTTCTGAGAAGCCGGTTCTCTTAATTTCTCTTCTGTTCGTAGAGCTCACGAACTCCCCGTTGTTCAATGCAGCGTTGCCTTGTAGGCCTCCTGCTTGGCTGCATGTACCTACCTTCACTCGTCGTCAAACCATAGGTTCCTTCTAGGTGGTGTCGCAAAACCCTGGCTTTGGTCCTGGCCCTCTATTAATCTACACTGACGGCTCTAAGATGAACGGAGGAGTCAAAAACCTATAGACGGCCGGACGAAGGCATTCCAAACGTTGCCAATTACAAAAAAGCGATATAACTTGACAAGACAAAAGGTTGACCGATCGCCAAAGCTATAGCCTTCGGCCGGGCGTAGCTTTAGTCATTAGAAGGCATGCTCAAAATCTCCTGGATCCAAATAGCAGAGACATCGAAGGAAATGAGAAGGCGGACGAGCTTGTTGGACGGAGACCTTTCCTGCAGTGCACGCTTGCAGAGGAGGTGCACACACCACTACAAGCAGTCAAGGCTATGATACCTACGTACTTCATTAAATCAGCTCACCCCAGAGAGGCCACACTGGCAAGCTATGCATCATCAAAAAAGTACAACCGATCCAGACCTTCTTCGGCCAACTGGACATGATATCACTAGGATTGTGGCGGTCTGAACGGGCCACAATGCCGCATTTTAAGCAACATTGCTGAGAGCCAGACCTTATTTTGATCGAGAACGATGCTGAAAATTCCATCTTAACGAGTATGTCTTCGGATTAGTTTCCCTCCTCAGGAGAAAAGGTACATTTCTTTTGTAGGTACCTACCCCAATTGACGGACAAGCTACCCTTAATGCAATTGTGGGAAAGTCAAGTCCAAGCAACTCGGAAGTTGCCACCAGGAGCTCAAGGTTGAGCTATAGGGCAACGCACGATATCACACAGGCCGACTCATTCCAGGCAGTCTTACGAATCAAGGAACCTCCTGCCGATGATCACGGTGATAGAGGAAGCTAAAAAAAAGGTGGACCACCTTAGAAACCCCTCGGATGATCTGCGTGAACCAACCAAACCTCTGTTTTTAGCTAATTCTGGAGCGTGTAAGCCAAGTAATCGTCATCATCTTTTGTCGCGCATTATCCACTAAAGGGGGAGAGCACGAGAGATAACTTATCGATCCTTCGACATGAAATCGAACTCATAGAGTGTAATGCTCAAGAACTTGGTTCACCCTCTTCATCGTGGGGTTGTCAAGTGGACGCTTTTGTGGTGGAGTCGCATTCAAAGTACATTTTGGATGTCGTGATGAAGAATTCAGGCGAGTCCGAATCATTTTGAATGAGTAATCGAGTGTCAGACAGAAACTATTACGATCAGGGAAGCTCCGTGTTCGCTTAAAAAAAATCGGATGTGTTCTTATGGCCAGGTGGTGCTCAAGTGTCTCCTTGGGTCATCGCATTTTCTTGTGATTTTCTGCCATCCGTGCTCCTCGCTACTGCTACACTTTGTGCGATGACGAGGCAGCGAACAGAGGCCGCCTGGTTACGATGGTGGTGGAGGGACTCACTGACACCGTCATTTGCCGAGGAGGTTGAAGAAAATTGTCAAGACAGAGAGAATTTCGTCATCTGCAATGACCTCGATTGAATCCAGATCATCTTTGTCTCCTCCTCTGCCTAAGTCCAGGGTAACCAATGCGGCCACGTTTGAAAAGAGCTCCTCGCTACTGCAACACATCACTTGATGGTTGCAACGACGAGCACAAGATGTCCCAGTACAAAACCGTTGAGGCCTGCTTTCAATACGCGACGACAGTACTCTCAATTCACCGATATCACTGGGCTCTGCCTACTACCTAACCTTGGATTTGGAGTCTCCTGGTGAAGGTACCTCTCCCGTACTCCGTGTATCCTATTCGAGCTGTACCGTGACTTCGACTGCCTTGGATCCACTGGATCTCCTCCTCAGCTAGTTGTGGCCAGTGATCGCAGTCACCTTGGTCCCAACCATCCACTCTCAAACGATCAAATTAAATTAATGAGTGGCCGTTAACTTTGATTCATTAGAAATCAATGCAGCGTCATGAACACCAGTTTGAAGCAATTTAAGACCAAAACCGATTGACGAACCCCGTCGTCAACAACAACCGACACTCTTGCTGCTGCCTTTGTTCGCCCGAAGCGTAAAAAAACGCTCTACAAAGTGCCCACAGTTCTGGATTTATGCGCGAGTTGAATGAAATGTAACCACACCAAGCAGATGATTCAGATAAATTTATAAAGACAATGAATCGGTTAAGATGCGCCATAAAAACGGCAATAAAAGTCCTTTAATTGAGTCATGCGACGCGCTAAGCCGAATGACAAGGTGTCGCATTGATTGACGGCAACCAACCGGTTTGGGATCACTTCTGGATGACAACAAATTAGCAAGCGAGTGGAATGACTCGCCGGGGGACCTGTGTGCGATGACGAGGCTGGGATGGGGAGACTAACTGACACAGTCATTGGCCGAGGAAGTTGATGAAAATTGGCAAGGCAGAGGCCCCTTCTCTGAATCATCTGCAATAGCCTCGATTGAATCCAGACCACCCTAGTCTCCCTCTCTGCGCAAACTCCAGCGAAACAATGCGGCCACATTTGAAAAGAGCACAATCACCGCCTCCGTCACCTACTTCCCGTGCGAGTCTTTGTCAACAAGCGCATCCACCTGCCACTCCCGCTCACCCAACTCGTGTAAGTTTACAGGCTCGCCCACAAATCAATGACCCGGTTGCAGCCCAAGCAACAGCAACAACGCCGAGAGAAGACGAACAGAAAAAAAATCAACAAAATCTCTGCCAACTTTTATTTCCGTCATATCCCACCCACCCCCGCCGTAGGCAGCTCTCGTAGACAATAAAAACCACGGCCGCCGCGCCGCGGACTGAAATGGTTTGAAACAAAACGACAAAACCAAGAAACACAGACAGACGCACCGAGTCTGCGTCTGCGTTTACAGAGAGCATTTGGCTTTCAACGCCGCGCAGTGTCGGCGTATAGCGGTGCATTGTCGCGCACTGAGCACTCTTGTCCATAAGCGCCAAATAAATAATTTTCCGGGGGCATCCGCCGAAGGAGGATCGTAAATCTGCTCACCATCGCCTCTCGGTTCTCGCGTACATGTCACGAGTCACGCTCGACCTTGTGCGAGGCAGCTCCCGCGAAACAATGAAAACGAAAAGCGATTTGTTTTTTTATCTGCTCGGTGTTCTTGGCACATTGACCCATATCCGAACCCTCGACGAGCAGAGCTGTCATTTCTTGACGAGCGATATTGGCAACAGCAGCGGCGACCCCCGCCGATAAGCGGATAATGAAATCCTAACGAGAGATATGCGCTGGATGTGCAAACATTCGCAAGGTTTTCCGCAAACAGACAGCGAGTGCTGGCTGCAGCGAAGGCAGGCACTGTTGCAGGCCACCGCAAGGCATGCCCTTGACATTGGGTGTGTCTATCCGATGCTCCGCGCTGCGGCTAATGAATTCGGTTTTGATGGAGGCCAAGGCGAGCGCACGGCTAATGTCGCATCTGTATACATGTCAGATGATCGCCGTTCGCTGCTAACTGTGATCGTAACAGCAGCGGGCTGATTGTGAAGTCGAAGCACGCCGCAGCGCGGGTCTCGTCGAACGCGTGTCATACGCGAGGCTAAGACGTCGCATTGAGTTTACAATGGGAAATCGACACTCGGCTGTGGGTGCGAACGACGCACTGGCGAGACCGAGGCCTTAGTCACCGGAGTGGGGGCTTGCCCGAGAGACCTCTATGGACTCCCGTGGATGCTGTCGAAAGGGGACTCTCACTGTTACTTCCTTCTTTGCTTTGTGATTGTTGGGAGGAGAAATTCAAATCTGAGGCTTTCCAACAGCAAGTCGGACATGGTTTGAACTTCAAGGACGAACGCGTCAAAAGCGCGGCGGCCTTCCTAGCTCAATTTTGGAATTTTGCTTTATCACGTAGATCAGTGCATTCCCTTTAGGAGCTCTCTTCACTCGTCTGGAGCTGGTAACAGAACAGGCGAAGAGATGCCTACGATAGGCCGACTTGAATGTAACGACTTCCGGTTGGCTCCAGTGCAAGCAAATTTGTTTCAGTTCCGTCTCCTGTTGTGTGCGCCTACTTAGACGCAAGTGTTGTCCCACTGGTTCGCAGTCGTAGACGCTTCAATAAGTTGGACAACTTAGGCCACAACTAGCTGAGGAGGAGGTCGAGTGGATCCAAGGCAGTCGAAGTCACGGTACAGCTCGAATGGGATACACGGAGTACGGGAGAGGTACCTTCACCAGGAGATTCCAAATCCAAGGTTAGTTTGTAGGCAGAGCCCAGTGACATCGGTGAATTGAGAGTACTGTCGTCGCGTATTGAAAGCAGGCCATCAGCTCTACACGGCCCAGTCGCATTAATTCCGGCAGGCTAAGCCTTGTGTACCACGCACAGTTCATGGTTGAATCTTCTTCTCTAAATATCCATCAAGACTATAGGATCCACGCTCGGCTTGAGCTTTCGCGAAGAGCTTATGGTTCTCAGTAAGCAGCACTCGATTGCTCTTTGTTGGCTGGGCACCGGGACACAACCAGAAAAGGGGCAGAAATCGACCCAACTCAGGCAATCCTAAACATTCACCGCCTTCACTCAGACGTCAACAGGAAAGTGAGTGACGGGGTATATGAAAAATTAAACGAACGGTGGATAAATCAAACCACTTGTATGACCACTCCGAAGCTATGTGTACGAATCGACAAACTCTTTGTATGCCATAAAAAATTACCCAGGATGGTAGTCGGATCACTAACTGGACATAACCATCTGAAGTACCAAGAAAACAAAATGGGACCTACCCATGAGTACACTCCTCTTTTCCTCGGGCATTGTCCAAGACTTTGCGGACAGTGTACGGCGGAGGGATATAACGCTGGGAGAAGATTTCTTACATGACCTAAGCGAACCAGCAGAGGTGCCACTAAACTCTGGTTAGGAAGGGGCAAGAAGAACACGTTCCCCATAAGTATCACAATGGGTGTACAATGACAAAAGTGAGACGGACCTTAAACTCGTCGAACAACGCACCTTACCCTGGCCTAAATTATATGATCCATGATCGCATGACCACAGACGCAAGGCCAATGCGTCGCTTCCACATCTTCTTGTCCATGCCTCTGCGCCGTACATCAGAAGTGCAGCAACTACTGTCTTGTACAAAACAGCTTGATCTTTCGTGAGAAGATCGGAGTTGAGTACCAGGCCACAAAGGCATGCCACGAAACAGTGAATGGGACTAGCCCGCCAGGCTGTGATGGATACCTGCCCAAATATCGCTCAAGCTACGGAAGATCGGAGCTGAGTACCAGGCCACAAAGGCATGCCACGAAACAGTGAATGGGACCAGGTCGCCAGACTCTCACACAATCGCGTTGACCGGAGAGAGCTGACTGAACTGTCTCCACTATGAAGCTGAATTTTGTGCGGACGAAGAAGGTAAGTCGAACGAAAGTCGGATTTACTTTCAGTCTGTCAGCGAATTGAGGTCTTGTCATTATTGACTAGTCTGATACTGCATGTCTAATTTGTGTATTCACATGGAGTGCCAATTGATAGGACTTCGCGGTTGCAAGACAGTAGGTCTTGGCGACTGGAAGCCACAGCTCATTGTTGCTTACGCTCAGACTCTCCATGGGTCGTAGGTCTGGTAAATTAGAGTCAGAGTGTACACATGTTCATAGATAGATCAGACGTTTTATTGCTTCCGACGAAGTAAGTTTCCTAGATGTTAGTTCAATGCGTCAGTCGTACTACCAGCGGCTATCCTCTGCACTGGTGTGCCGAGGTAGCCCGGAAAGCCTTGGGGACGACCACGAACACTCTCTGAAGCCACTAACCTCAAGGATTGAAGAAAACATTCAAGAATTTGAAAAAGGAAAAAAAATGGGACATTATGTGTCCACGAGATTTATTCTGGATATGAACAGCATTCCAAGGGGTGTGCCCCATCGCGACGATTGGAGGATCACAAATATTTGCACGCAATTTGTTCCACATCGAAGATGAGCGAAAAGGTACGAGCATGAAATCTGGCGAAAAGCAGGCGATGAAGCCTGCAAAATGAACCAGTCACCGAAAGGCATGGCGTCACATGGAAGGCACAAGGTGAGCCAAAAGCGAAGAAAGTGCAGATGCAGAGGAGTCGAATCAAAGCCACGATCGTCGTTTTCTTCGAACCCAAAGGCATTATTTTGAAAAAAAAAACGGGACGTGCTCTGAATGTTCAGAATTATTTGGGTAATCTGTTGTTTTTCTGAGACGCAATTCATTGCGGTCAGTTGGAGTAGAAGGGAGGTGGAAGTCAGTGTCTGCTGCGTCACAACGTTCAACCATCACGACGTAATCGCTTGATCAATGCCCTTGGAATCCCTGGATGTCTCCTACGCTCAGAGGGGTAACACCTCGACGCTTGCAAGGACAACATTCTACCAGTTCATTCGAGGGGAATTGTTTTGCTGAAAATGAATGAAGGAAGTGCATTTCATATCGTCGTCTTCTTTTCTTTGGCAACATCTCATCGGAAGTCTAGGTCGTTAGAAGCAATCCACTGAGCCGATGGTTGGTCTGATGATGCACGCTTGGGCATCACAACAGTGCGCATGGAAAAATGCACTCATTAGTGCGGCTACAGTCCGTAGAGGGCCAGGGCCTAGTTTCTCAGCAACCACTCGTGTTGTGCGTGCTATTGTTCTCTCACGAGTGGAAGGCACCTACAGTTTTACGCCGACTCCGAACGGCCAAGCTTGAGAAGCTTTTTCTAGACAGAAGAGCTCTTTGATCATTCTCAGTGACTCGTAAGAGGTGGGGCCGTGAACATTATTTTTGTCGCACAGAGCAGGAATTGAACCTACGAAGTCGAGGTTGGGGTCGACGCACATACCCACAACGCCACGGGCCACCACAGTGCGGCTTGTAATCGGGTCATATTTTTTCTTTCAAAATTGGGCATCGTATTCGACCTTATTTTTGGCCATGCTTGAGCTGGAACCTGGCACGATCAGCACCCAAATTAGGTTCCAGCAAGGCGGAGCTACAAAAGGCAAGAGGGAGTAATGAGTTGAAACCGGTGAAATGGTCGGACTAGCCCGATGTGACGGCTTTGCACAATTTTGTGCTTATGTCGTTTTCACCCACTTTGTATGCCATTGGCTGGCTACTTGGGTGGACAAGGGCAAGAACCCAAGTCCTCGTCCTGACAACTAATGCTTGTAGTCTTAAGTAACGAGAAAAAAGGCAATACGCCTTCCTTGTAGACTTTAAAAGTGCAGTCGGTACTCTTTTACAGGACCGCTATACTGCACAAAGTAACGACAACAAGTCTTTCGATCAAATTCACTGTAAGGAATGGTAGCTCTTTGCCACACCTCTTCGACACAAAACCGGAAGTACCACAAGGGCGCGTGCTAAGTCCACTTTTGGTTGCACTCTACATCGTTGATATGGCAAGGGCTCTACATGGAGGTGTTAGTGTGGAGAAGTAATGCCCGAGATCGACACACAAGTCGCCATACTTTCCAACTCCAAAAAACAAAAGCAAGTTGCAGTGCTTGACTGCATCTAGTCTCACAAGACTGTCTCACCGCACGTGACGTCGGATGAACGCGTTGAAGACGCAAATTTCCTTCATTGTCGTGTACCGCTCTCAGTTCCGAAATCCATTTCGTACATCGGTCTTGCAGACAATCGGAAGCGATCATCCAAATGATCAGCACACATGTCCCCTTCCTCTGGATGTCGGCATCGACCTCAGAAAGTCAACACGACCCAAGGCACGACGATCTCAGCACTGGCCCCTCTTAATGGCGAACCTCTTGTCGGTCATTTCGGCGATGCTTTGTGCGTCAATTGTGAATTTCCCTGAAACGCGCCCTTGACGGCGTCCACTGGCGGATGAATCAGTTTGTGTCAATTGAGCTCGAAGTGAGATTCTAAGAAATCCACTTGGCACTAGGCTCCTGTCAATGCATTGACGGCAGTTCAGTTGAGGGGACTTGCTGGTGATCTTGTGAGACCGTTGCACGACACTGGGAGATTGTAAGGACATCGAACCTCATTTCAGACTCTTTGCACTGTTAGCTTAAGATGAACGGAAAGTGCATCGAGCTTGATGTGAGAACTGGGCGGTTCATACGTCTATTCGTGTGGCGACCAAACGCCGATTGGTAAGCAACTACGTTCCAACTTGTTCCAACAACTGTCTCCGATTTGCTCCTTCCTATAGGATGCAACAAAGTCACGGCGACAATGGGGTTTTCCGAGACCACACGATGTATCATTGTTCCGGTGACTTGTTAAGTGTAAACAGTGCTCTTCCGTCTTGCCACGCGACATTGTTGCATCCGTTCAAAAGGGCCTAAGTGGGGATGTAGTGCGAAACAATTACCTGCTGGGCAGTGGTGAGATAAGTCTTCCCACACACTTAATCCTGCCCGATATCAAGACGATGTGAACTCGCAGAAAATCCACTTTCGGTTGTCAACTGCGTGTCAAAATGACGGAGTCATCTCGACCACCGGCCACGAGATATGAACTCGTGATATGATAAGCGCTGTTTTTCAGAACAAATACGCTTGCTTATCACTTATCAATCGCGTCAATCGCATCTGTCCTTGTCAACAGCGCGTTACACATTTTCCAGACCTTCGCGGCAAGATTTCACTCGCTGTTGTTGTTTCTTCGAACGCCGATACAATCGCTCCTAACAACCCATTAATCGACTGTGTGTACAGCGCACCTTTGGCAACCACGTCTTAATCTTATCGTCGCGATTTGCTGCAAGATAGGTTTCGTAACAAACGAATTATCGCCGAATTCCGATCGAAATCGAATTGATTTATACTGTTCTCAGGCAATTGTGTGACAGATTACTGATTGTAGGCAGATTACGACATGATTTGGAAGAGGAATTCCTTTTTGTGCTAGAGCTCGGCATGTGTTGCTTAGCTAATTGGGATTGTATATGATTTGTGGAGGATAGCACACACGAAACTGAGGCGTCTAGACACTTCGACTGTGAACCGAACTCAGTACCAGCGAATCAAACTTCGGTCAAAACAACACTGATCGCCCGGAACTACAAGCCACCTTCGAGAGACAAAGTCTTTTCTCCGCTTTCCTTCCAAACCGACTGACAATCGAACGCTGGATACAAGGGCGAGGGTACCCCAAAGATCTCAACATCGCTAGATCATTCCATTCAAGACAACAAAGAAGAAGGAGGAGGAGGAGGAGAAGGAGGAGAAGGAGGAGAAGGAGGAAGAGTAGGGAGGTAATAGCAGGATGAGACGACATCGCAGAAATGGGCCCAAGTCATGTTTCGGTTGGATTCGACCTACTCTCGTGCAAGATTATACAGAAGCATGTCCTGAAGGCGGATAAGCATAGACATCGGCGTGACAACAACAACTCAACAACATCGATGTGGTTCTACCAAGTGGGACCTACTTGCTCTGTAACCTACAAACGTTGAAGCTGTACAATTTTTGCGGTTGGGTCATGCCACAGCGATCGCCCATCAGTAAGACACCGCTCCGTGGTCCTGCGTAACTCCAATTTGTAGCTTCGTCAAGTCCTTAGTCCACATCCACCGGCTGCGCACTTGAGTCCACATTCTTTCATCCTCCTCACGATGTACTCTATATCATCACTTGTGCCTCTTAAGTCTTGACAAATCAGAGAAGCGGTCAAGCTGCCAGTCGACAAAGTGGACAGCAGCACAAAATGTTAGCCAAACAGAGTATCCACCACCAACCCTAGCCCTTGAGATGGGCTTCAATCAGCGCTTTTCCGGACCGGATATAGCGGCAGGAACAATCGGAAATAGACTCGCCTGCTCAATGACGAGCGCTGGTACAGGTGAGAGGATCTTCTACGACTTCTTTGAAAAAATGTTGACGCTAAGAGACGATAGATGCTTCTTTCAAGGGAAGAAGTGCCTGAGCGACAACCCTCAAATCGATCGCCATTTTTTCTGACAGCCAAGCCATAGCGTACGACATCCCGTCGTCGAAGCTGGTTAGACTGTGCGGACAGAGCATCGTGAGATAGCCTGGGTGACCCTCTGCTCGGTACCGGGAGCGAGTTGGAAAGATCTCTAGACATGCTGAAAGTGCACATGCACAAGATAAAGCTACAGCTTGACGATTAGCCTACGTACGGCTAGGGCTCCACGGCTCTAGAGCTGAGCAAAAGGAGATCAACATTATTGTGATGTTCGTATGCTAATACAAGTCCAAGGCCGGGCACCTTGCCGAACTCTGCATCTGAACCTACCGCACAACGACTTTTGAAGAAGCTGCACAGATGAAGGAGAAATATAATCAATCCAGCACTTGCTCTGCTGCTGGGATCCTGCGTGAACACATCTTCGTAGAGCACACATCTTCTACCGTGGTGTTGGAGGGAAAATACTATTTTTAATGCTGTATCTCAGCCTCAGCCAACAAGCCTCTCTAACTATCACGATGTCTGGCTAGCTGTCTCCAGTTTCGCACGCCAAGCTGGTGGAGCTCTCACTGAGTCGGAAGTGACGAATAAGGGCAAAACGAAGTGCATACTGTGCTCAAGAAAGGACATACAACGTCGCACAGAGCGTCACAATGGGCAGCTGTAGGTAGTTAAGAACATCATCTTTCTCGGCTCTGGAGGACACTGTACGAATAACCTCAGCAACGAGATGAAACATAGAATAACTCCTGTCAACCGATTTTTCTAAGGGCTCCAGAGTCAATGGAGTAGTACAGCCGTGTCTCGAAAGCTGACTTGATAGAAGACAGTAGTTATTCAAGGCCTGCTCTGCGCCACAGATACGTGGACAATCTCAAAAGAAGAAGTCGATGGTCTCTGCGGGAGAAAAGTTCTCCGAGGATCTGGAAGCGATCGTGGAGAAGATTCAACCACGAACCGAACGACATGCGCCTAGCCAGGCGTCTACGGATCCAACGCCTGCGGTGGGTGTAGATTGTATGGACGACTCTGCTCCGGCCCGAAGAGTCTTTAAGTCCGAAGGCGTGAGGCTTACGAAACAGAGGCTGCTCGCTTTTATTGAGGCATACTCAAGCGCAGAAGTAGGTCTGCTGTCCGCTTCTATGGTGGCGCACACAAGTGAACTAGTAGGTCTCAACCAGCCCACTTAAGGCAAGGGTAGATTGGAACAAATGATCCAAGCCTGAAGGCCCAACAAACGAACCTTCTAAACCTCCTATGCTGCGCTCAAAAATCAAGCACTGCGTACGAGCTCTAGGCCATCATTCGAGAAGCTAGTGCCCGAATAAGGTCGCACATTACGGACCTCACCGTCGACGTTACAAATGGTATGCCCGTCCTTAAATAAAGACGGGGAATCCGCTTTACACCCCAAACCCTTGAGGTTAGTCCTTATCCGGTCACCCTGCAATTTACGTAGACTGACAAGTGCCCAAAAGCCCAACTTCAACTTCAAGTCGATGTGAGCGGAAGGACAATTGGCGCACTTCGATTAAATTGCACCAGAGAACGCCGGCTCTTCTGACCACATCCAACACAATCGCCCTCTCCACCTTGTGGCAAGAGTTCATCGCCGAAACAAGCAGCCACACATTCCCGACAAGATTCCCCGAGTCTCTGCACATCCATTAGCCCACAAAACCAGAAACTCGCATCGATTGAAGTTTTTCATTTGACCCAAATTCCCAGCGCCGCGAAGGGACCGCTGAATTCCTCCCAAAATAGACTGTCACCCACCGCCACCGCGGCAGGCGACTGCGGCCCGGCTCTGGACACCGCCGAATTACTACAAACCTTGAATGCAGTCCCGCTCCGCTGCAGCAACGTGAAAAAGCGCCAAATCAAAAATACACTTCACTCTCGGTTTTTTTGAAACAAAATAATTCTCTCCCTCTTGCTCTCGTATTCACCTTCACCGTTCTCTCGTAATTTTTTTGGGAAAATAAAAACAAAAAAAATCACAAAAAAAACTATTTTTAGCGAAACAAATCGAGGGAAACGAAAACTAGGAACGAACGAAATCACTTGTCACTTGTTTACACAGTTCGGCGTCTGCGGCTCTGCCGAAAGAGGGCACGAATCTCGGTTATTAATGGGGTCTTAACTTAACACACCGACCGACACAGAATATGAGTTAGACACGCAACGGTCGTAATTGTTGTCACATGCCGTCGGACATTAATTTGACACTGTTGCACTGACACCGTCGAGTGGGTGGCGAAAACAGATACACTTTATACGACGACGACGACGACGACGACAACCACCTTCTGGTAGAGACGTTGAGCACGTTGAGCACGTTTAACTTATGTCACACGATCGATCAACCGTCGAGCGTCTGGCAAGATCAGTGGCGGACTAAGAACTGAATTGGAAGACCGATTTAATCCGCGCCAGCTATTAGGGGGCGAACGGCATAAAGACAATTCCTCTCAACACTCAACATCGGCGGAGATTAACATGTGTGAACACAAACAAAGAATCGACAACACTGCGTTCGCTAGATAAGCGCGAGTGAACATTTTCGTTTCGCTTGTGTTCGGCTGTTTGAGTGGGTTTCAGTTGTGCTTATCAGCGATCTGTTGTGTGTTTCTGCGGCCGTCAGCAAGGGCTGGTGGCCGGAGGGACAAGTGCACCAGTATCTGGTGTCACAGATATCGATGGAAACCGAGTTTTGTGTTTGTTTTCGAAACGTTTACCCCGGCTGACGGGGCGAAATCCAACAAAACACTCGCACGCCACATGTGTCTAAACATGTTTATACGCACACTGACGACGCCGACTGAGTGGGAAACAAAGAAATCTCACATGTGTGCGCTGCGGGCCGCTGGGGTTTCGGGGTTTCGACTTTCGAGTGAAAAGAGCCTCTCGCGGGAACAGATAACGACCGACGACCACCAAATGAACTGATAACAGTGAACTGGCGCGCTTTGTTTTGCTCGATTTTTGTGTGTCGCCGCCTTGCCTGTGTTCGCTGTGTTCTCTCTGCGCCCTGCCTTTGTGCTCCACTGACTGTGTGTGTCTGATAATCGAGTTAATGCATACTCACATTGATTTTCAGTTTTTAGTTGACTTTGGCAGTTTATTGGCATTGTTTCCGATGGCAACTGTGACGCCGATACTGATCTAGATACGCACACGATAGCACATTCTTAGCAAAGGTGATGTTAGCTTGAGGGTGGCCGCTGATGAAGTTCCTTTCACCTGGGACGCGTCGATGTCTGACGCGCAGTACTGGCATTTGCGAATGCGATTAGCGCAAATTTGCTTCTTTGCATTCACTGCGAACGAATCGTCGCATATTGGCGCACACAGGAGGCGAGGGGACTCTGAACTCTGGACAATGCGGACGAATTTTTGCATCGATCATCAGTTTGGCGGGAACGTGGCTGAGCCACATCAGTTTGCATTGCATTCGACAGTTGACTTTGGAGCGAGAACAATGAGCGATCGTCTGGCGGAATTTTTTCGAGATCGTGAGATATTCGTGACCGGGGGATCAGGTGAATTTTTCTTTTGCCTTTTGTTCGAGGTGTGGCAGGCGTCTGCATGGAGGGTGGTTTCTGTTTCGATTTCAAGGTTTCATCGGAAAGGTATTCGTGGAGAAAGTCCTGCGCTCGTTCGACGTGAGGCGGGTGTACGTGCTGTTGCGGGAGAAGAAGGGACAGCAGCCGGCGAAGCGCCTGGAGGCGCTCAAGAATGACAAGGTAGGCCAGTGGTTTTTCTCTTCGTATTTTTTGCTGGCATCCCAAGTGGTGCTTAAGTGGGTTGTGGCGCGTGTTTGAATGAAGTGGCCGATGTGAGTGAGAAAAATGAATTCAAGTTTGCACAGCGATCGCTATGAACAACGTCCGGCAGCAAGCAGATGGACGGCCTTGTGCGGAGTGAGTGCGAATTTTATTCCGGGTCGCTTGAGTAGACTTACTGGATTTAGAAAATATTTGCTCTGCAGTGACACTGTGAACAGTTCGCTCGGTCTGGCAGAGAGGTAGAGATCGCGGAAGTCGAGGCTTTTTGATGGACACCCAGATCCGCGCACAGACTGTAGACATAGATGATCTGCCATTCCACTACAAAAAAGAGGAAGTTTCAGTGATCGGTATGGACATGCGATTAGGTCTTAAAAATGGCTGGCACTTCCGCTGTAGTGAATTCATTTCAATCCGACGTCTTCTCTGACAGGCTTGCTGAAAGTGTTCTTACTTACTCATCAGCCCGGCGAGCGTGAGCAATTACTGCCTTCTTTCAGTTCGGTCTTCCTCTCCTACTCGCTGGAGCATTGTTGTCCATGCGTTCCATGTGGCTGAGCCAGTGTAGTCCATTTTTGCGGACTAAATTTGCATCCTGGACAGTGTTACCACTCAGAAGCTGCAAAAATGGGTCATTTTGAAAACAAATGAGTCCCAACAAAGGTTTTTGATAACACAAACCCTTTTCACATTCACCCTCCTTATGTGAAAAAAATGAAATTAGAGGAGGTTTTAATACTACACTGGAACACTCAGACCCAAGACTGGTCATTGGGTCATTCTACCAAGCATCAGAACAACAATTCCTAAGGAAGACCAGCAGACGCTTCTGTGAAGAAGAGCCTACAGAATCAGCTCTCACCACATCATCGCCGAAGACCTATCATCTGATCCAAGCAAAGGCGGGTCGTGTCGTTTTCCTGTCCACATTCGTCGCAGAGTGTGGTTTCTTAAATCATGCACAATGGCCCGTTGTTACGCCGGCAAGTCGTCTGAAATCTTGGCAACAAGAATACCGCGGCTTTCTGGCAGACGTTTAAGAGCAAACGCTTTGTCTATCTACATGCTGGAGGCCCAACCATCAATGGAAGCCCTAACCACAGACACGGGTAGTCCGAGAGCAGTTTCAGGCTCTGAGTAAGTTTTCTCTGATCCTTGTCTAGCAAGTTAAGGAGCGATCTTATTCTTCTTCTTTGATTGGCGCTACAGTTCGGGGTGGACCTGGGCCTCAACCAACATGCCTCTCCAGCCAGCACGATCTTTCGCCAGCTGCCTCCAGTTGCGCACACCAAGTTGGTTGAGGTCCTTTTCCACTTAAGGAGCGATCTTATTCTAATTAAATTCAGAGAGGATGTACATATCTTGGAAGTGGTTTAAGGGTTGAGTATGACCTAAAGCACGGCTGTCACTATAAACACAGATACGTCGACCCTTTCACCTGTTCTTCGCAATATAGCTTGTTGCCATTAGGATCTGCTTGGAAAAACGGAGGCAGACTGTCCCAATGAGGTGTACAGCCTAATGTTGTCGCCCTCTACGAAAACATGAGCGCCGGACCCTTCATTGGTTTTGGAGCCATCCTTGAGACTACATTCCTTACCTGCCTCGTAGTCTGGCCAGAGCCATTCCTTGGTGTGTGCCCAGGCATTTTAAATGAAAGCGTTCGGGAAATATCAAGGCGTAGTTCACACCTTGCAAAGTTATGAATATGGCAATGTGAAATAAAATTGGTAATGTTGGTCTTAAAAAATTAGTCAAATCGAAAATTAGTCACTTTGACTCTATAAAGTCCCTGTGGTAACACTGATCCTGGTACAGCTCGTAGCGTTCGTTTCTCGCAGACGAGAGCATATGAATATCCGACGTAGAATTTTTCGTTCGAAGGCAGCAAGAATCAGCCTGCTGTGCTGAAAGTGTTCTAGTTTTCTTATATTTTTTGTGCCCAACTGGACTGCCAACTGCAATGAAACGCGTACATCTTTAGCTATGCTATCGATTTCTCCTTCTGTCAAGTGGTAGGCGGCGTTTGAAGCACTTCATCATAAATGTTGATGGTGTAGGTCAATTGTGCTCTTATTTTCTTTTACGAGTGTACCCCACACGGATTTCTTTACAGCGCTGTATTGAGGGTCAGGGTCTCCTGTTGTGAAAAGTTGGCAGAGGTTTGTTCTGGAGTTCTCTCTCTGAGCCAGGCTCCTTTCTTCTTCTTCTTTGATTGGTGCTACAGTTCGAGGTGGACCTGGGCCTCAATCAACATGCCTCCAGCTGCGCACACCAAGTTGGTTGAGGTCCTTTTCCACTTGTGTGTGCCATCTAGTGCAAGGACGAGAGAAAGTCATTTTTCTCTTCATAAACATAAAATAAAAATGTCTTCCCTTGGCAGTGCGATGAGCTTCTGTATAAATGCTCAATTTCAAAGAGAAGGCAGAGGAATTTTTCCCCAGTTGACTCACTTCACAGTCCCCCCGCTTTTGTATCATTCCAGATCTTCAGTGTCTTGAGGAACGAAAAACCGCAGGAATTGGATAAATTGGTGCCCCTTGTGGGCGACATCTCACTCCTGGGTCTCGGTCTCTCCCCCGACTCCATAGCTCTCCTGCAGAACGTCTCGATTGTCTTCAACTCAGCGGCCACCATACGCTTCGACGAACCCCTGGCAACAGCGATTTTGATCAACGTGCGCGGCACCCGTGAAGTACTCCGGATCGCTGAGAAACTGCCGAAATTGCAAGTCTTCCTGCACGTGTCGACGCTCTTCAGCAACTGCAATCGGAGGTTCATCGATGAAAAGGTGAGTTCTTCCACAGCCGCCCTCCACATCTGACGCAGTCCCGTCCCCGTTCGTCTAGATCTATCCAGCGCCAGCGGACTGGAGGAGCTGCATCAAAATCGCCGAGCACCCCGACCAGGACCTCATCCGCGTGCTGACCAAGAAGTATGAGCCTCCTTCGAGCACAATCCCCTGAAGGTCTTCAGAATGTTTCTTTGCAGGCTGACACAAGGATTCCCCAACTCGTACACGTTCACGAAGCTGCTCTCGGAGCACGTGGTCAACGACTTTCAGCACACGGTGCCCGTGGCCATCGTCCGCCCGTCAATAGGTAAGCGTTTCTAAACCGCTCTCCCCCACTACAGGCTGTGTCACTGTCGTTTCAGTCCTCTGTGCGCTCTTTGATCCTGTGCCTGGCTACACGGACAACGTGGCCGGGTCGATGTCAGTCGCTGTCGCTGGCGGTGCAGGTAAACATGAACTCACAGTCCAACCACAACCACACTTCCTCTGCTTCTCTCGCCAAGGTCTTCTGCGGAATCTGCTCTGCGACCCCGACTTGTCACCGAACCAGGTGCCCGTGGATGTCGTGACCAGAATTGCGATTCTGTCGATTTGGAAGGCGGCCAGTTACGAGGCCAAGAGGTACGCCCGTCGGAGACGAGAGTTAATTTGTTCTGTTGTCACTCATGTCCTTTGGCAGGCTGCCCTTCATCTGCAACATCTCGGGCGAAATGTTCCCCGAACTAAGCCTCCGGACGCAGCTGGTGGTCCTGGGCGATGTCTGGAAGGACATCCCGTACGGCAAGATGTTCTGGAAGCCGTACATCTACCCGACGTCCTGCGAGACCTTGTACTTCGTCCGGGTGAGTATGGCCGCCGACTAGCCCTTGCTCACGACTGACGACTCTCTTGCAGTTCGTCTTTACGCAGCTGCTCCCGGCGGCTCTGGTGGACGCGGTGCTTCGCCTGTCCGGCCAGAAGCCCGTTCTGGTGAAGTTCCAGCGGACGATCCTGGGCGCCGTCAAGGGATTCCAGTTCTTTCTGTCGAGTCCGATCGAGACGGGAACGGCCAACATGAAGGCGCTGATGGATGCATCCGAGGAATTGTAAGTTCACGTGGATGTCCTCCGTGGTGGACCACTCACTGGTGGTTGTTTTTTTCCCTTTCTTTGCAGCCCCGGCTTCGAGGCGCGACATGACTTTCATCGAGATAACGCGGAGTACGGCAAGGCGGTGGCGTGGAGCTGTCGCCGGTTCATTCTGAAGGAGGACGACGCAGAGTTGCCGAAAGCGAAGAGGCTCTACAAGTGGTAAAGTGCACGTGTGGGCGTCGAATGTGCGGTCGTGGCTTGATGTCGGCTCTCTTTTCAGTCTTACGGTGGCGGACGCTGTCCTCAGGGGATTTCTACTCGTTGCATTGGTCGCCCTCTGCTGGAATGTGCTTTTGTAGTTGATGAACAAATAAAATCCGTGCGCACAAGCATGTCAGTTTGAGTCTTGATTTAATGGGAAAAAAATTACAGAGGGGCTGTCGGGCTGGACTCAAGTCTACAGTCTGTATCTTTGCCCTTTGATCGGTATTCTCCGCAATTGCGGTTGAAGATGTTGGGCTCTTTTTATGGTATTGACAGCAACTTGAGTGGGAAGCATACGGAAGTACACGACCAACTCACTATAGGGGGAGAGATGGATCCGGTGTGCCAGTGCTTCTGCAACTTTGTCCAAAATCGCATGGAATTCCTTGTGTTCACTCTTGATGCGGATCAGTACCCTCAAAGGAGGACCTTTCGTCTCATGTTCCTGCAGAACAGTCTAGGATCTACCTCGAGGCACTTGGTACTGCCACCATCTGTTGGGACATCAAGGCTGCAATTCAATCATTGGACAATATCATGTCAATTGGGCAGCGCATGCTTTCAAACGAGTTACCTGCGCAATTGACATACACTCTCGCCGGTTGCATGTGCCACACAATGGTATCTCCAAGAACTGCATGGATGAAGAGGATGTAGAAATCACAAATCGCCTGCTCTGCTCGTGTGGCGCTCTCTCTAGCCGTAAGTACATTCACCCAGGAACTAACTATTTTCAAAATTTCCACGAGGTAAGCCTCATCACCGTACACACCTGCTGGTTCCCACGTTGGCTGAAATCAATCCGTATCTTGGTCTACATCCGCCCAAGTGTAACTGACTTGTACAGTCAGCCACTCTCACAAACAGTCGAAAGATGGCTCAGAAAATCAACAAAAAAGCCTTACTAACCACTGTCAATTTTTCGGGGTCAAAAATTCAATGTTGTCGGATCCGCACCAAACTCTCAGAATCGATTAATAGACGTGAAATAACATCACCAACGGTGCACAGAAGTCGTAGATACGCCTCACTGTCAATTTTTTGGGGTCAAAAATTCAATGTTGTCGGCTCCGCACCAAACTCTCAGAATCGATCAATAGACGTGAAATAACATCACCAACGGTGCACAGAATTCATAGTTGCGCCTAATAGCGCCGCCGTGGCAGTCGAAAGATGGCTCAGAAAATCATCAAAAAAGCCTTACTAACCACTGTCAATTTTTTGGGGTCAAAAATTCAATGTTGTCGGATCCGCACCAAACTCTCAGAATTGATAAATAGACGTGAAATAACATCACCAACGGTGCACAGAAGTCAGAGATGCGCCTAATAGCGCCGCCGTGGCAGTCAGAAGATGGCTCAGAAAATCAACAAAAAAGCCTTACTAACCACTGTCAATTTTTCGGGGTCAAAAATTCAATGTTGTCGGATCCGCACCAAACTCTCAGAATCGATAAATAGACGTGAAATAACATCACCAACGGTGCACAGAAGTCAGAGATGCGCCTAATAGCGCCGCCGTGGCAGTCAGAAGATGGCTCAGAAAATCAACAAAAAAGCCTGTCAATTTTTGGGGTTAAAAATTCAAAAAACTAAAGTTGGGGCAGTAGTGCGGGTTTGTCTCCTCCATTGCGTTGTCCCACAGGGGCAGAGTCCAAGACTCTTTAAGAATGAATTTCACTCATATCTTCTAACCCCAATTAATGATGCCGGCAGAACTTGAATTGGATGCTTTGAATGGCAGCTTATATTCCGCGGAAGAGGCGACTCTGGCAAACGCCAATCTCTGTCAAATGACATAAAAATATCAAGCGCCGGGATCTTGCTTTCGCCTGATGAATTCCACTTTTCGTGAAATAAGCCTTGATGGTTTATCACCAGTGGACCTATTGCCGGTGTCTGCCACGACTTAAGATATCTCCCCAGCTGACGATTGTACTGCTGTCCCTGATTGGAAAGTAGATTCCATTCAGTCTCCACAACCAACCAGCAAGATCCCTTAAAGTTGGCACCAGTGGAATGCGAGATCAAACGATTTATCGGCTTATCAGACCACAGAGGGTGGTCCAAACCTAATGCCTCGTTAAGCAAGGGACAAGAACACTATGCATCCGCTCTGAATTTCAGCATTGTTACTCGAGACGTCCAAATTTTATTGGAGTCGATTCAAAACGAAATCAGGATATTTCCCCGCACGGAAACTGTGTGGGAAGCGGCGTAGTTAGAGCACCATTAACTTCTACTTTCGCTTACGATTAAGCACTTGTCGCAAGTCGTACTGTCGTAAGAAAGGTATCCGAAACCCGCAGAGTTTCAAGTGAATTTGCACCCTTCTTGACCTGGGATCAAGGTACTCGGAAAACATTGTCAATCCACGCTGCCCCCCTCTTCCATTTTGTTCTGCCCAACACTTGACGGAAGGGATGATCTCCTCCCACTCGCGTTCCCCACCCCACTTTTCCACTTAGTACTCGACATTATTTATACTTCTCGAGTGATATCAAAACACGCTCGGATTGAACATTTTCCACCGAGCCCATTAGCAGGAGCACAACACAGTGTACACGGAGCTAAACATGCAAATATTTGCTCGGCCGCCATCCTCCCCACCGAAGCCTACCGAGTGGTATGCAAATCAATTTATAAAATACGCCCGAGAATAAATTAAGTGTCGATTGTGTAAAGAGCGGCGATCCCTTCCTGACCGGGGAACAGACCGCCTCCTCCCTCCCAGTGGCCTAAGTGCATTTAATGTTTTCATTAAGAGACACAGAGCATAATCCGAATCAGGGCACAGATTACACGTGGATTGCGATGGCTTCGGGCTGCGCTTGTGCGTCTTAGCAAGCACGTGCACCGCTGTGAGAGAGTCTGAGAACGAGGGCATATCGGATGGCAATAGCACGGGCATTCATTGGAAAGTGCTTCAATGATGTCGGAAATGGCGTCCGGCAACGATTCAACAGTGTGTTCTCTGGCGCAAATGGCGGGAGGATGATGGGGCCGGGAATATCGTCTTTCAATGCGATTGCACGTGTTGTCCCCGATTCGACGAGTGGGTGGCACTTCGCTAGCAAGCTTAATTGAAACAGGGACAGAGTGCTCGTTTTGGAGGGCAGGACATCTCAAGTAGCTTTGTTAAATTTAAATTGTAGCAACTGTTGCCATTAGGAGCTTCTTGTTGAGGGGGAAAGATGGGATGGACAAATAGTCTGGAGAATTTTTTTCGAACACGAAATTATTTAAGGGCGTCGCTTTGTGCACTTTTTCACTTCACTGTCTTCGGTATATGTCGCTGCGCCTAAGAGTATACTTTCTAAAATGGTTGCCACGGCTTTTTTCCGAACTCCCAGACACCTCGCCGAGACATTTCTCATGCCCAAATGGATGTGCGATGGATGCCTACTGCAGGCGGTGTCATTTGCAACTCGGCGATAGTCGAACGCAATATCAAGGACTTTGTCCATTGTGAGGGCATTTAGACGTACTTTTTTTTGAGCCCCATTATGCTCTATTCCATACAGAGTCTCTACAACATTTCTTAAATTTATCGCTTTATCGTTAAGTTACTATACCTAAGATCCTAGTGCATGCCATTGTGCCAAGGTGCCCCTTGCTAGGTCCATCGCTTTTGCGGCAGGCAATGAGCTCGAACTCAAGTGGACCGTTGGCTGCAGGTACAACCTCAACTGAGGTATGGTATTTTACATAAGGATCTTGGTTTGCACCCATACAAGATCAAACTTATTCAAGAATTGAAGCCGAATGACAATTTGAAGTGAAGTACGCACCTACTTACGAAATAGCTGACAATTCGGCTGAAATGTGTGGCCATGTTGTTGAAAGTTAGGCCCAACGACTCGACCAATGCAAACGTGCCCGTGGTGGCCATATAAACCAAGTTGAGTTCCGTTCATAAATGGTTGGATTAGTGATGGGAACTATCGAATAAAAGCTATCTAGTTATTCGATAGTTGCAACCTATTCATATATTCGATAGTCGAAAATCATTCATTAATCTGTTGTCATGGCTGGTTGGACAGAGTCAAATGGTTTTGAATTTGTGTGTATTAAGCTCTGAGAGAGAATTTTATATATGCACACGCACATTGCCAAAATATTTGCATGACAGATTGTTCACGTATATATATGGTTTGGTTCGCGACTCAGTTGGGAAATGAGTTCGAATGGTTTTTTCACCGACTTCGTTCATTTGTATTATGGAAAAATTTTCGAATGGTTTTAGTTGAATGAATGGTTTTTTCATTTGTTTGGACCTTAGACTATCGAGTCCAATAAACGATTCGTTCACTTGGACAGAAGGAGATATTCATATACCGAGGACTAGGTTTCCTTGGAAAAAAACCCAAAAGACCACGGCACTCGTCGTGGTTGTGCTGTGTTTTTTTACGTGGCACGAATGTCTCCATCACCACGTATTCCAAGGTGTGCCTTAAATGCGACTCCATCAGGAAGACGTCCAATTGGAAGATCCAGGATGAGCGGGTGGGACCAGGTCCAAAAAATAGCTTGGTTGCACCTGGGCATAAGTCCTGAGAAGTAATGTCGATGTCGGAGAATAGAGTGGCCTGGAGCTCTCTAGTGCTTGTTTTACCCCCACGACCCCCTTAGGGTTAGAGAATGATGTCGATGATAAAAGTTTGTTTCTTATAGGTCTTTCACTTCAGGGGGTACATTTGGTTCCTTCGAATCGGGCAATACTAATAACATTTGTAATTCTATGATGTACAGTAAGTAAAAGTGTAAGTAAGTAAGTAAAAAAGTAAGTAAGTCCAAAAAAATGCTTTTCAAAAATGTGTGCGTTTTAGTGGGTGCCAGATGCCGCTATGGCATCTCGTCTCTACTCTACTCTAAGAGAAATAATGCGGAATGCCTTCGACAAGTTGAAAGCATGGACACAAACATGAGGACTCGTCGTTAACCAACAACAAACGGATATCGTACTCTTTACCAGAAGATACAAAATCCCCCAGTGCTGTGTGGCACTGTATTCCAGCTTACAACCACTGCGAAATTTCGGGGTCTCACGATCGATAGCAAGCTAAACTGGAAGCTCAACATCCAGGAAAGGGTCATGAAAGCCTCTTCTACCCATTTTAGCTGCAAAAAAGCCATTAGATGCAAATGGGGCTTACAACCCCGCTTCGCTCACTGGATTTTCATCTCGATTGTCAGAGCGGCACTTGTGACTTCTGAGTCCCCTCGATCAGCATTCCCTCCAGAATGTACTGGATGCCTGATAGGCAGACGTTGGATGATCCTTTGTGTATTTTCACAAATAGATCGAAGACTATCGAAGGGTTGGGTGCGGGTGTCTGTCCCAAGATCTCAACATTGCTATCGCCATGAAGCTCCCTGATCACTGTAGCGTTTTAGGCAGAAACCAGAGCGATTAAAGAGGCCTTGTCATGGCTCAAAAACAACGTGATATCAAAAAGGGATATCACCATCTGCTCGGACAGTCAGTTTACTCAAAACATCCCTTAAGTGCAGGCTGTCTCTTAACGAGATGGCTGAGCATTGTAACTCACCTCATGTGGGTGACGTACCAGGAAACTGCAAAGCCGACGAACTCGTCAGGTGTGGTACAACCTCATCCCTAAAAATGGCAGGTGTACCATCTTCCATGCCGATCGCTACAGGATACCATATTTTGAGGATTCACACAATTAACGACAAATGGCTAGGAGGCATCACCTTCCTTAAAACAAAACAAATTTGGCCGTCGCTTGACTTAAAATGGTCACTCAGTCTACTCCTTAAGGACCCTCATTGGAGTCATAACCGGGCACTGCGCTATTGGCAATAATTTCTGCAGAAGCTGCATGCGTGAAGACGAGAAAGAAAACACTCATCACCTACTCTGCTCCTGCAGCGCTCTGGCTAGTCTTAAGTTTCCAAAAGTAACCTCAATGAGCTAAACAGCGCCAGGATAGGCCAGTTAAATCGCTTCACCACAAGCATCAACTGCTTCCGATGTTAGGAGAAGTCAATCCGCGTGGTATCACAATGGATCTGCTCTGGCCTAAGTGTGACTGCCCTTAACAGTCAGCCACTACAACCTAACGTAACCTAATGGAATATGCCTACTGGTCAGCTCAATTATCAAATTGCCTATCTGTTCAAGTTTGCCACGTTGTACAGGACCTCGTTGGGATGGACCTTCTTGAACTTAGACTCGGGTGTACGATGCAACCGGAGGCAGGTCTGCAGTCTCTCCAAAAATCTCATATTTTCCGTCTGGGAATTACTGAAACCGTACGCCATAATTGGCCGGATGAGGGCCATGTAGCAGATTACCCTCACTCCGGAATCAAGTTGGCTTCTGTAAAACAACCTCCTTGCCACAGCAAAGGCCTTTTAGCTTTGGCCAGAGGAATATCTATATGTTTGTCAAAATACAGATATTGATCCAGCCATATGCGGGAAAGCTACAACCACAATCGACGGCTGGGAACTTTTCCGATCGAGTTTCCCTGAAGCTCTCAGAGAGACCAACCCTGCCAGGCGAAACAATCGACGAACAGTGGAACCGTTGTCAAAACGCCATCAAAGAAGCGGCTTCTGATGTGTTGGGCTTTAAGACGCCACCCAGAAAAAAAACCCATGGTTTGCTGCTAACAGAATATAAGGCGACACAGGATAGAAGGAGGAGAGCGGTTCGTGAGATCTATGAACTTAAAAGAAGGGAAGAGCACCAGCTTCTGAAAAATAAGAAGAAGGAGCATCAGAAGTGCAGTCGAAGAAATAGAAGTGTGATACGGCAGAAATAATGTCCGAGAGTTTTACCAACGGGTGCAACAACTATCCAATGGGTACAAGCATTGGACAGAAATCCTGTCGGAACCAAGAGTAACAACTCGTAGCAGAGTCGCAGTCGATACTGATAATCTGGAAGGATCACTTCTGCAGACTGTTTAACGGCGAAGAGGACACCAATACGGCTGTCAGGCAGAATGTTCCACTCCACGGCAATGGACGAAGATAGAAGAGAATTCCGTCCCTCCGAACCAGACGAAGTCAAGATAGAGATATCGAGACTAAAGTCGAACAAAGCTGCTGATGCAGACGGACTGTTTGCAGGACTCTTTAAGGCGGCTGGAGATGAGGTGGTACGGTGCATGCACCAACTTATTTGTGCGATATGGTCGGAAGAAGGCATGTCCGACGAGTGGAATATCAGCGTCGTTTGCCCGGTCAACAAGAAAAGAGACCCCTTTGACTGCGCCAAGTATCGAGGGATCAGCCTCTTCAGCATCGCGTGCAAGATCTTCTCTGCCGCCTTGTGTGAGCGCTTGAAACCATTCGTCAACAACATGATAGGTCCCTATCAGTGCGGTTTCAGATTATCTTGACAGTCATCCCTTATTACTTAACCTAGTGGGTGTGGACATATGCAAGTTTGACAGTGAATTTACAATGGTACTAAGAGTAAATATGCCAAATTTCATGTTTCTATCTTGTACGGTTGATTTGATGTCAGGTTTCAGGTCATTCTGGGTTCCACTGTTAGGGTAAAAATTCTTTTACTTCAGCAAGAGAGGTACAATGCCAACAATTCGGAAAACTCGATGCTTTTGACGGTCAAATTTTAGAGAAAGAATGGATTAATAGAACTTATCGATGTCACAAAAATTCTAGATAACGCAATCCACATAGATCTTGGATTGTGCCAGTAAGCACAAGTGTCGTCTGGACCAGCACATAAACTCAGCTCTCGACGAAAGTGACGTTTTCAAAGAACTAAGCCTCTCGACCCAGTACGGTGAATTCATTCCGCGATTAGCTGTGGTGTTTGCAAGAACTCTCAGTGAAGAATCTTTTGCCGAACGCGCCCCAATGAAGCAAAACTGCTGGAGAAGTGTAAAATTGAGTTGTAGTCTAAAGGCAAGTGTTTTACTGGGTGACAATCCTTTTCGATGTGTCGGAGCGGTCCACATAGCGTCTTTCGAAAATGTTCAACTACCCTCGCAAGAAATGAGTTGCGGACAGTTCGTTCACTTCGTGGGACATTGTGCATCAAAGGCTGTTCGAAGAATTGTTTGTCAGTCGATTCCACTGCGTCGGAAACATTCTCCGATTGATGCCAGGAGCTGAACAAGTTGGCAAATGAATGCAGGGACGACGTTAGTTTTCCCAGATCCACGGATCAAGAAAGTCAATACGATCGATGACAAATTTCTTTCATAAGTTGAGCCCTTGCCTTGAGTCGGATTAGGCCGGAAACTTCTTGGTCCTCACATTTAGGGTAACTACAATGAGTTTGCTTTTTTGATGCACATTAATTCGGCTGTTGACGATTGAGTTCAAGAATATATACTTGTTGGTGTAGCCTCACGTGGGAACCTCCTTGTTCTCCCTTCCCACTTAGTGCTTTTGATTCGCAAATCCGGGGACAAAGACAAGTTCAAGAATATAAGGCACTTGTTGAGTCGGCATTGTCCATCTCCCTCCCCACTCAGTGCTTCGGCTTGGCAACTCCGGGGACAAGGATTACCTCCAATCAAATCCTGAGATGATGGCCTGATTGATGGCCTAATTGCCTCTTCCATTTGATTCAACAGATTATCGTCGAATTACGAAGGCACTTCAGTGTTGGAGCATCTTTTAAACTCCAAGGGCGCCTCCTCGCATTTCACGGTCGATTGTGCGCTCGACGGAGACATTCGAGTAAGAGGATTTGAATCAAATAGCGGAAGACTTCAAATGGTGACACATCCCAGGCATGAGTGCTCGCCATAATCCCCTCTGAGTGCCGCAGTACCATTCTTCGGCAAGTTTCAAGCACACCCCCCCCACCTTTCACCGAGTCCGCTTGTCCACTTTGCTCGGACAGCGAAGGCGTATCCGATTTCAATGTCAGTCCAGTTTTCAAGGACACTCAGTGTGGAAAGCAAACAATCACCGTTCTGTCCCTCAAAGCGCCCTCAAATTGATCGGAGGGATTAACAGAGCAAACCTCAGAGCAGGGACGGGCTGTCACCGTGGCGACGGATTGTTGCGAAATCTCGACAACCCGATCCTGTTCTGACGCCTAATCGGCTTTGTTATCCTCACGCAGCAAGGCGTGACAACACGGGTGTCAAGGGGTGTCCTCCTTGGCCAAACAAGAGGCTCTGTAAACTGTTTACCCCCACCCTCCAATGGTGTGGCACTTGGTTCTTACCTGTTTGCCGGTTCGCTGGTACGGGTCACGGTCGCTGCTGGATCGATTGTAGGCCTTTTGCCGCAGAGGTCCGTTGCGGTTTGACTGCACCAAAGTGCATCGTTGTGAGTGGCGCTGCTATTTTGGGAGCGCGAGCAGAGAGCCTTGCAAAGTGCACGTGCCGCGTTTTGAAACATGAACCGAAATCACACACAAACACAAACGGCGCCACGTCCACCGCCCGCCGGACGAAGGGAGCGATCTAAGTGAGCAAGAAACGAGCGATGTTTTGACACCGCATCACGTGTGAGCACTGGACTCGTGTCGCAGGATGTTGTCGCAGACACCTGATGAATACTGGCGAGTGTTTACATTTGTTTGTTGAATGAGTGCACAGCTTGTGGAATGCATGTGGAATGAGAAGCTTCCGGCTGCGCTACGGCGCATGTCTGCGGTAAGCCGGGGGAGCTTTCGACTAGACTCCTAGAGACATCTTGCCGTCGTGAACGTGCTCTTGGTGAGGAAGCAGGCATTGGAACCATGAAATGAGGAAAATGATTCGCTACCTGACTGTCAGAAAATTGGCACTCATCATCACTCACAGAGGGAGATTGAGCCACAGTCTGTGCGAAATGTTTTCGACCGTTCCAAACTCACACACCCATACGTGTGGCCAGGTCATAAGTTCGCCTATTAGGGCCGCTGTGGCAGTGGGAAGATGAGCCGTGAAATCCATCAGAAATGCCATACTAACCACTGTAAATTTTTCACCAAAAAATTCGATGTTGCCGGATGCGTTCCAAACTCTCGGAATCAGTTGATACACGTACGACAACATGGAGGTTTGCACAGGTCTGGGAATCACTGAGAGGTACTGGAAATTCCACGGTATCTTTTTATGATTTTCTTGGTATCGTTTACAATGCTGTGTAGAAAGCGCTGTTGTCACTGCAGATCAAGCAATCCACTCAGAGACCATTCAGAACAACCGCTTGTTTATCCATCCTTCACCGTCAAATCCGTCCCACCACGGTGTCAAAACGGTGACCTGAAAACGTCATATCTCATCGAGCTGACCCAGCCACCTATCTCAATCGATAACTACCGTCAGTGCGGATGGCTATCAATGCCCTTCAAAAGAAACGACCGCCGAAGTTCATAACTCAGAACGTGCTTATCGATATCGAAGCCCATCGAGGCAACCACGACCACCATAAACATGACTAATAGGCAATTCAAGCGAATCCCTTCGGTTCGTCCTCAGCCCATTTGCTCATCTCGCTCACTGGCATCAAACATTTCCACATCATTTAAGCGGAATTATCTCATCCGAATTCCAATCGCCTATTGTCATGTATGAACCCGAGAGCTATTCATCTCCGTCTCTTCCATCTCTTGCAGAGTCTGACTTCACCTCCCCACCCCGTGAACGCCTCGCACTGGCACGGAGCACATTCCTTTGCTCCAATTTCAGCATGAATTGCATACGTATTCATATCTGTGTGCGCCATCGCGTCCCCGGATTCGCTTTTCGAACTCGTTCAACCGCGGATAGTAAAAGTGCATTTCACTCGGAAGCAATGCACGATAACCCTGCAATCGTCTTCGAGGTTCTCCTCTCGTTCGACACGCAAGTGCTGGCATTCATTCAAATTGAAAAGGATAACGCATCGGGAACCGTGAAAGGGACCTCTTCTCGTTCATTTCGTCCTTTTCTGTGCATTTAGTCGAGCAGCAGATAAATTAACCATTTGGGTGCCTCATCAAGGGGAGAGCTTTCAGCTGGGGTAGCACTTCAGAAGGGGAAGCGATTTCGCTCAGACATGCGCCGGAGTGTTGTTTACGTCAGGACTGAATGGAGAAATGAATCCTTGAATGAAAAATTCCGCCGAAGGGGGTTGGTATTTTTTGAATCGACATTTAGTCGGGTGAATGGGATGCCAGCCTAATGGAGGCTGTTCAGTGCAGGAAAGGAGAGCTTTCAGAGCGACTAGGTACAAGAGCAGCTATTACTATCAATCAGAGATCAAATCGGTCATCGAGTGTAATTGCCTTACTAACCACTGTCAATAGACGTGAAATAACATCAGCAACGGTGCACAGAAGTCATAGATGCGCCCAATAGCGCCGCCGTGGCAGTCGAAAGATGGCTCAGAAAATCAACAAAAAAAGCCTTACTAACTACTGTCAATTTTTTGGGGTCAAAAATTCAATGTCGTCGGATCCGCACCAAACTCTCAGAATCGATCAATAGACGTGAAATAACATCACCAACGGTGCCCAGAAGTCATAGACACGCCTAATAGCGCCGCCGTGGCAGTCGAAAGATGGCTCAGAAAATCAACGAAAAAGCCTTACTAACCACTGTCAATTTTTTGGGGTCAAAAATTCAATGTTGTCGGATCCGCACCAAACTCTCAGAATCGATCAATAGACGTGAAATAACATCACCAACGATGCCCAGAAGTCATAGACACGCCGAATAGCGCCGCCGTGGCAGTCGAAAGATGGCTCAGAAAATCAACGAAAAAGCCTTACTAACCACTGTCAATTTTTTGGGGTCAAAAATTCAATGTTGTCGGATCCGCACCAAACTCTCAGAGTCGGTTAATAGACGTGAAATAACATCACCAACGGTGCACAGAAGTTGTAGATACGCCTAATAGCGCCGCCGTGGCGGTCGAAAGATGGCTCAGAAAATCAACAAAAAAGCCTTACTAACCACTGTCAATTTTTTGGGGTCAAAAATTCAATGTTGTCGGATCCGCACCAAACTCTCAGAATCGGATAATAGACGTGAAATAACATCAGCAACGGTGCACAGAAGTTGTAGATACGCCTAATAGCGCCGCCGTGGCGGTCGAAAGATGGCTCAGAAAATCAACAAAAAAGCCTTACTAACCACTGTCAATTTTTTGGGGTCAAAAATTCAATGTTGTCGGATCCGCACCAAACTCTCAGAATCGATCAATAGACGTGAAATAACATCACCAACGGTGCCCAGAAGTCATAGACACGCCTAATAGCGCCGCCGTGGCAGTCGAAAGATGGCTCAGAAAATCAACGAAAAAGCCTTACTAACCACTGTCAATATTTTGGGGTCAAAAATTCAATGTTGTCGGATCCGCACCAAACTCTCAGAATCGGATAATAGACGTGAAATAACATCAGCAACGGTGCACAGAAGTTGTAGGTACGCCCAATAGCGCCGCCGTGGCAGTCGAAAGATGGCTCAGAAAATCAACGAAAAAGCCTTACTAACCACTGTCAATTTTTTGGGGTCAAAAATTCAATGTCGTCGGATCCGCACCAAACTCTCAGAATCGGTTAATAGACGTGAAATAACATCACCAACGGTGCACAGAAGTTGTAGATACGCCTAATAGCGCCGCCGTGGCAGTCGAAAAATGGCTCAGAAAATCAACGAAAAAGCCTTACTAACCACTGTCTATATTTTGGGGTCAAAAATTCAATGTTGTCGGATCCGCACCAAACTCTCAGAATCGGATAATAGACGTGAAATAACATCAGCAACGGTGCACAGAAGTCGTAGATACGCCTAATAGCGCCGCCGTGGCGGTCGAAAGATGGCTCAGAAAATCAACAGAAAAGCCTTACTAACCACTGTCAACATTTTGGGGTCAAAAATTCAATGTTGTCGGATGCGCACCAAACTCTCAGAATCGATCAATAGACGTGAAATAACATTAGCAACGGTGCGCAGAAGTCATAGATACGCCTAATAGCGCCGCCGTGGCAGTCGAAAGATGGCTCAGAAAATCAACAAAAAAGCCTTGCTAACCACTGTGTGTTCAAAATTCTCCCCAAACACAACCGCCTACACCAAAAGCTCTCATCACGCCAGCATCCAAGTGCCACATAGACTCCTTCGCTTCCCCCCTGCTGACACAGAATGGCGTCCTGCCAAAGGTGCTCATCGAAAGACTAACGAACCAACAAGAGACACTCAAGCCTGTCTGGCTAATTGCCTTTGCATGCAATTACCTTGGGCCGGGGAACCTACGAAAAATCTCCGAAAAGCCCAAAATTAACCACAATTAGTCTAGGAATCCTCCCCGAAAAGCCAGCGATCCCTTCATTTCGAGAGTCCTTCCCCTGTTTCTGCTTTAATTTTATCTGACGTCCCACCCATTCGGTCACCATTCACTTCTGCTCGCTCATTTCAGTTCCGCACGAGCTGCCGCGGGACTCGCAACCCTATCCGCTAATTTGTATCCGCCCGTCATTCGCTTCCAATCTGTGGGTGGGACATACAATTGGCTTGCCGTGTCCATCCTGCAGGTAAGCTGAAAGAAAATGTTACTTATACGCCCCGGTGTCATTCTCTTTTCAGGTTCAAGGCGAAACCTAATTAACCCCCCGTGGAGAGTCTTTAATGAGGACACACACGTCTCCCACGCTGCGTCATCGATTTTTTCGCATTTGCCTCATGTCCTCCGCCGGATGAGGACTCTGCTTGTATTACGTGGATGCCAAGCGAGATGCGTGGTCATACGAATACACTCGCCGAGCGATGGTTCACTTTCGAAAGGGATCCGTCTGGAATGCCAATGCGAGGATCATTTCGGTACCGCGCTTGTGGAATAACAAATTTATGAAAGAACGTCCATTCCTCCCGCCAAGGAGCATCATTACTCCATCATCTTTGCTTTTCACAGTCGGTTCGTCGATTCGTTGGCTCCTCGGTTTTTTTCCGTATTTTATTTGAGACTCGTGTGGATTTCGTTTATTCGATGTAAACAAGGCCTTTTGTGTTCGCCAGCTGCGCGTGGAATACTCTCCCCGACGGAGGGTGAAACGATTGTGTGTGCGGTGGCGGCATGTGTATTTATAGCTCGGTATCCTTTCAGCGGCGGTTTCTTGGAAAAGTTTAACGTCAAAAACGACAGCGATAAGCGTCGTTGTTTTCAGCTGAACTGAGCAACTTTTCAGGATAAACTGTAAACAAAAGTTTCCCTTTTCACTTTTCATGCGAAACGAATTGTCCTTGTGTCCCGGTTGCCAAAGGCGGGGGCATGCCTTGCAAATTGTTACAACTTGTGCTTGCAGATGGCCTCTAAATCGTAAATAGTTTTGTTTTGTTTCACTTGTCAGTTTTGAATTAAATTGGCGTCTGTTTTGTTGCGCTGCTCCGGCTGGTCCTGTGCAGTGTTAAATTATAAATGACTTGGATTTTGTGCTGCGTACAATGACAACAGCCGCGATGTGTGGTGTACAAACAACGGCTGTCGCTCTTGAATTGGTACATTTGGTGCACATGGTTCTGACTGATTCACAAAACCGTAGGGGATACACACACCATAGCCCACATCCATCATTTCATCGACTGACTGTGGGTGAGGCGGCTGCGGCTGATAAAGTCTGAATTCGGACAACGTTCTCGCGGGCAATGTGGATTTAGGTCAGATTGCATCTGTTGATTGAATATCTTCCGATGTTGACCGAAATATTGGATTCGAATCGCAGAGTGTGGGCGCACTGAGGCTGTGCTGACTACGCGTTGTGCTCATCGATTAGTGGGCGTCCCATGACGGAACGGAAGCCAAACAAACTGCCTTTGCGTGTAATTGTGGTGTTTTTCTCTGAAGAACTGGATACAAGTCCGTACGCAGCGACGAGGCAACGGCTGGAAGCCAGCAAGGTCTGCCGAACTAACTCTGATGGAAAAACAGGAGGTAACACGAGACAGCGAGTAACCAACGCACTTTTAAACATTCTTTCTTTAGGTTGGGTTAGGTTAGGTTACCCTTCGCGTGGTTGCGCACATTGGCGCGGTGCGAAGGCTTAGTAGAGGTCAATGACTCAAAGGAGTTCTTCCGCTGGAACTTCTTCCGGAATAACTTCAGCTCCTGAAGTGCTGACGGATAAGGCGGCTCAAACCGTCTTATGGACTGTCAAAGGCCGCGTGGAGCCTAGAAAACAAAGAACCTGCACGGTAACTCCCTCAGAGAGTTCCTGTACGGACATCTGCCCGCGAAGCTGCCTCCTCCCCGAAGGTCCCGGGACATTCCAATAAAAGATACAAGGAGAGGCGCTCTGCAGCCCGTATTCGGCAGCGCTTTAAATGCATTCCTCCGGAGAAGCTAAACGATATTAGCAACGATCTCTAACTTGGGCAACAAAAGTAGTGAAAAGCCAGTCACATGTGGACACTACGTCCAAACGCGCCAGGTCACTGGAGGCGTCACCCTCGGACCACAAAAGGCAAAAACCGAGTGGTGGAACATTTAAAATTGCCAGCAGGTTCAACAGGCCGTAAAGTGAAGTGCTGAAAGGCGACATCACTTGCGCCGTACTAGATAGAGGCGACGCTGACTGTGCTATCTCGGCATTGAACTGGAAGAAGGTGGATTCCCAGATCAATGATGTCTATCCTTGCACCTGTAGGGCGTGACGGAGGACGGCACCAGGATCACATAAAGCTCGTGACTCGGCTGATTTGTTCAAAATTGCCATAAGCAGACTGGCTGAGGTGTGGAAGGGTGCACGGATCGAGGGAGTAGATCGCCAGTAGACCAAGGACCTGCGCTAACCTTCCGCGGAGGCCCTCGGATCCCTCTACGATCCTGAATTATTTCTCTAGGACCGTCGTTTTTGTCGATGGTGTCGCGGCGTTCAATGAACTAAGCAAAGTACATCGTTTGCATTTTCTCGTCGTGTGAACTCCGCAAATCATACCGAGATTGTCATTGCAACATTTTCGGTGTTCCCACGGCGAGTGTCTGGATCATGTGACATTTTGGTTCCATATTTGAGGTGTCGTTTATTAAGCGGCCAGCAGTATCATGGGATTCGTGCATTATTCTAAATTACAGCACAAAGTTACCATCAACGTTGAGAGCAATTGTCCCATGGTTTGGCACTTTTTTCATTCAATCTCTGGTTCTTTTTGTCTTTTTCTGGGAAATTATATCCACAAGACGTGAGAGACCTGATGCGACACAGTCTCAATACCTTGGCAGCAGAAGATAGTCTGGGCGTGATGGCTGAGAAGACCGAATTCGTCTTTTTTACTAGAAGACACTAGGAGACACGGAATCACCTCCACTGACCCCATCACCTTATCAAATGGGACCAGTATTCGTTTCTCCAGCAAGACGAAATGGCTTGGCCTTATACTGGATCGTAGGCTAAGGTGGCAGCTCAACTCAGATGAATGGCTACAGAAGGCAACTACGGCCTTATACATGGGCAAGAACGCCATCGGGCATAAATGGTGTCTCGAACCTGATACGCACTCATCCTCAAATCCTCCTAGCACCCCGTCAGGTCATGGTTGTGTGCAATCTTTCCTCGTGCGGTGGAGGTGGACGGAATGAAGCAAATGCAAATGGAAACCCTGTCGGGAGGTTTTTTGTTTTATGCACAAGCACAGGTTGTAACGAAATTTGATTTTGAACATCTGATGCAGTAGACGAGTGATTTTGAGGCGTGCATCAGTGGGTCTTTCAGAACTTCTTCCACGGATGCCTCTAACAAACAGCTACCAAAGGCAATTCCTTTAAAAGCATGCTCCCAATGGTGTGACTACACCTAGGAATACGCCAAGATCATGTAATAGATCAGAATCTCACCTCAATTGATCTTGACTGTGCTTCTGCACGATACTTCACAGAGAACAACATCGAAACCCTGATTGCGTCTGACGGTGGCACCAGTCGCTCCGGTAAAGCCTTACACTTCTGCCCAGATAAATCCAAGACAGAAGATGATGGGAATCGGGGTTTTTTTCCAGTGTGTCTAAGTCCGAACGATTCAGTTCGTCTTCAGCATCTTCCAAGCGGAAGAAATGACAATTAGCGCAGCCCTGTTCTGGCTAAAGTGGAACGTGATACGTGCCCGAGATATCTGTCTCTTTACGGATAGCCAGGAAGTCAGTGATGTCGTTCTCTTTTGTTTTTTCTTCTTTGATTGGTCCGCAGTGGACCTGAGCCTTTTTGCCTTAGTCTGCCTCGAACAGCAAATCCGCATCCGAATAAGCGCAGCCTTCCCTCCTTGTAGAAATCAACGTAGTAGATGTCGCAGTTTCTCATCCTTCTTTTGCCTATCCCATTCGACCGCACTTCCTGGATAGTGGTTATGTCTGCTTTGTAGCATTCCAGGACCTCCGCACGTTCATCGGCTGCATGTGGTCTGTTGAGGGAAAGTCTGTGTCCTTTCCTGAGGCTGGGGTAGTCAACAGTAGATCCGTCATTATACGAGGCGCGGTGTTGGTTCTGAACTCTACTTACTTTTTGACGTGGTCAGAAAGGTAACCTCACGCACAACCTCCAACTGGGAGGACAGCCTCATTATTTTATATCCTCGGGCAGAGGATAAGCTGCTTACATTAGTTCACCACTCAAAAGCTATTGTGAGGGCTATCCAGGAGAGGCTGTATGTCAACTTGACTTACTGGCTTGTGTTCATTTCCGTCAATTTTTTGACATTCTTACTCAAGCTTAAATTACTCCTCTTGTTGGAGGAGCATTTTTCAAGCAACGAGCCCTAAGCATCGAATGCAGTCAGGAGGAACGCTTGGTGAGTGTAGTGCTGTATGATGTGAGCTGTTGGATAAGTCTCTGCAGCTCAGGATGGAGGCTTGCGCCACAATCAACAAGCGTCGCAATCTGCGCAGCCAATACCAATTCTGCACATCATATCGGTTGAGCTCATGGGCACGGGCATTTCTATCAATAGCCTTATGTGCTCGGAAAATAAATGCCAGATGTTCAACAGACAACAAGTGTTGAAGAACGAAACAAATTCGGCTTCACTCTGATCCAAAAAGATCAAGTAGCCTTATCTCCCTAAAGGGATAAACAAGCAGCCTCGCAGTTTTAATTATCACCAGTCTGTTTGGCCTCTTCTTCAACAACTTCCTGCCTAGACGAGGATGAGGAGGAAAGCATCCAGCAACTGTCGAGGACTCGCTTCAACCAGGAAACTCACCATAGGATCATATTTCTAGTCGATGTGTCGTAAAATTTGTTAGCTGGTCTAGTCTTTGGCCAAAGTGCATCAACGCCACTTCCAAACTTACCTGCTCTTGGTCCTGTTCGTCCTGATGTTCGTGGAGAAAGAGTGCATTTAATCACAAGCTATAGCTGGGCGTCGATCGATCCAACGCTTAACGTGCCTAGGGCGTCGACAGTGCCTGGAGAACGCTGCGCCAGGGTCTTCTACCTCTCTACACCGGAGGGGGTGCGTAGCAGACACCCAATTTTTGCACCCGTTGAACTTATACTTCCCTTGCGCTAATTGTGTTTACTTGAAGGAATGTGTCGCCCTCAGGAAGTGACATCAAGAGATGACTTCCAACAGAGCCCCTCCCCCTCCTATTCAGACAAAAACGATGTAATCTCAACATCAATCGAAACCGAGTTTCTTACCGAAACAATAGGAATCGATTAAATTTATGCACCACGACACATGCCGGCAGCCTTAGGCCATATGACATCAAATGGGGTCTTCGAAGTAAGAAACGCACTCACCCTCGGCCGCCCTGGGAGATGACACAAGCCAATTGTTACATGCGACAGCTGGTTACATTAAATCGCAAATCCAATTGCGTTAACTGAACTTCGATGCGGATTATAGCCATCTGCACTCGTGCCGGTGAATTCAATTAATTCCCAGACAACTGTCTGCATTCAGGGCACACAGAGCCAGCTTCCCAAAAATCAATTACTGTCGCATGTCAGGCATATTCCGGACTTAATGAGAAACTCAGTGGCATGCAGCTGAGTGGATCAATCAAGGCCGAAATGAGAATGAATCGCTGCAAGCGTGGTCCGTATTCGAATGATGATTGTCCCAGCTTTGGGCCTCAACAGGGTTCTGTGGTCCTTCGTCAGAGGATCAGCATCAGACAATGCGCTTCACCCCGCCGATGGAATGTAAGACCTGCATGGCATCACTCATCCCAGCTGCATCGAATCAAAGAAATGACCAGATATCTCTCTGCAGCTTAAGCGGGTCCGCACTCCGCTCATCACGAGGACTCGGGCGTGAGCCAAGATAAGGAAAGATTTGCATTTGCTTATAAATTACTTGGCTGCTTGCTTGCGAAATAGCAACAGGATGCTGGGAATTTGAATAACAAAGCAATGCATTTCGCAAGGAGCCGACATGACCTGCGACGACGGAGGGAACACGGTGCCCTGATTCGCTGTTGTGGGGTTGCAAGGATAGCATCTTGGCATACCTTCAGGTCATGGTTGTGTGCAATCGTTCCTCGTGCGGTGAAGGTGGACGGAATGAAGCAAATGCAAATGGAAACCCTGTCGGGTGGTTTTTTGTTTTATGCACAAGCACAGAGTGTTACGAAACTTTATTTTGTACATACAAAATAAAAACATACATACTTTATACATCTCCAACATGGAGGCAACTTATTGGCAAAAGCTATCCAAGATTCGGGAGCCTCTTTAAGGTTTGGAAGGCGAAGGTGAGCCCACATTTCTAGAAATGAGAGGCAGACTATGCAAAATGCGAAGGGCCACACTTAGAGCTAGTTAATCGAGTTGGAGAACGACAGCGATCACTGTACACCACAAGAAAGGAGACCCCTTTGACTGCGCCAACTATCGGGGGACTCCTCAACTGCCGTTTTGTGTGGACGCCGGCAACCATTCGTCAACAACCTGACAGGGCCTTATCAGTGCAGTTTCAGCCCTGGGTAGTCCACCATCGACCAAATATTCACACTTCGGTAGGTCCTGGTAAAAAACCCAAGAGATGCAGATCGACACCCACCACCCATTTGTCGGCTTCACGGCCGCATATGACAGCGTGCATAGAGACGAGCTCCACAGCGCCACATCGAGTTTTGAAATTCCTTCTAAGCTCGTCACGTTGCGCGGGATGACGATGGAGAACTCTCGCTGTTCCATCAAGGTCGGTAACGAACTCACCGACACCCTCAGTGTCAAAAAAGGTTTTAGACAGGGCGACACACTGTCATGCGACTTCTTCAACATCATACTTGAAAAGGTCGTGCAAAACTCAAACGTAAACCGAAGCACGATCTTCCAAGAGTACGTTCAAGTGCTTGCTTACGCGGACGACATTGACGTGATTAGACGAACACAGTGGGCCGTCAATGAGGCTTTTGCTGGAAGCGGCTAAAATGGGTCTAGCGGTGAACCAGGAAAAAAAAGTATTTGCTGTCATCACGGAAGGAGGCACAACATCGACGTCTCGGATAGAAACTTTGTGGTTATCAAGTACTTCGTCTTCCTCGGCTCTGGAGTAAATAGAGACAACAACACCAGTACTGAGATCAAGCGCAGAATTGCTCTAGACAGCCGATGCTTCTTTGGGCTCGAGAGGCAATTGAGTGACAGAGCCATATCACGAAACACCAAACTGATTTTATACAACACTCTGATCGTCCCAGTCTAGCCCTATGGTACAGAGTCATGGACGCTATTGACAGAGAAGGTTGCTTTGAGAGAAAAGTTATGTATCTTGGTCCTGTTTGCGTTGATGGCGTCTGTAGGACAAGATTCAACCACGAACTGTACGGGCTGTACAGCGGCATGCGCGTACTTAAGCGTCTTTGGTTCAAACGCTTAACCACAGCTCCGTCCCGAAGGGTCTTCGTTACCGAGCCATTGGGACAGCGCAACAGCGGACGTCCTCGAACGAGATGGCTCACACAAGTAGAAAAGGACCTCAACCTACTTGGTGTGCGCGGCTGGAGGCAGTTGGCAACAGATCGTGCCGGCTAGACAGGCATGTCAACCAACATGCCCAGGTCCAGGCCCAGTTTCACCCCGACTGTAGCGCCAATCAAAAATGAAGAAGATCACTGTATACACGAAACAGCTTCGCAGCCAAAAGTTTTGCAGGAGGTATAGGAAGAGTGTGCTAAATTGGAAGAGCATCTTTCACGTTTCTCACTCTAAAGTGTCAATCAAATAACGTGTCAATGCAAAACAAGGACGTGGGAAATGGTGCACCGCAAGAGTACACATTGTGTGAGCCGTGGCGTTGTGGGTATGTGCGTCGACCCCAACCTTGAAGTCGTAGGTTCGATTCCTGCTCTGTGCGACAAAAAAAATGTTCACGGCCCCACCTCTTTCGAGTCAATGACAATCTGTTTTACCACGTTTATGAGTCCCAGCAGCTTAAAAAATGAGTAATTTTGAAAATAAATGAACACCGACAAAGGTTTTTGATAACTCAATGCCTCCTTATGTGAAACAAGAAACTAGTATGTTTTTTTGTAGTTGGTGGTTTTAATACCGCACTGGAGCCTTCAGACTCAAGACTGATCCGTAGACTAGCAGGCAGCAACCTTTAATTCCTTTTGAAGACCAGCAGGCGTTTCCGTGATGATAGGCCTTCAGCATCAGCTCTCGCAATGCTGTTCAGGTCCTAAGAGAGTTTCTTCTGGTCCATGTCTGGGATCCAGATGAGTTTCGGTGAATTTTGACTACCAATCAAATTCAGAGACGATTTGAACTAGCTTGGAAGTGCTTAAAGGATTGGGTAATGCCTGAAGCACAGCCTGACTGTCACTGGAGACATAGATACGTTGATCCGTCCATCTGTTGTTCACCGCATGGCTTGTTGCCATTAGGATCGCATGGGTTTCCGCTTGGAAAAGCGACGCAAATTTACCCAATTATGTGTACAGTAATAATAATAATATGGGTGGCGCTACAGGCCGTAGGGGGCCTAGCTTCAGCAACCACTCGTAATGTGCGTGCTATTGTCCTCTCACGAGTGGAAGGGACCTACAGTTTTATGCCGAATCCGAACGGCCAAGTTTGAGAATCTTTTTCTAGACAGGAAATACTCTTTGAGCATTGTCAATAACTCGAAAGAGGTGCGGTCGTGAAAATTGTTTTCGTCACACAGAGCAGGAATCGAACCTACGACGTCTAGGTTGGGGTCGACGCACATACCCACAACGCCACGGGCCACCACCAATTATGTGTACAGTCCTCCACGAAAATACCAGCCTCGGACCTTTTCTTGGTTTTGGATCCATCCATGAAGATACGACTGCATTCCTGAGTGCAGTACTGGTGAGCACATACCAGAGACGAGCTCCACAGTAGTATGTGCTCAGGCATTTGAAATGAAAGCATTCAGGAAATATTAAAGCAAAAGGGAAACCCGAGTCAGGATAAGAAATATGAGTCATTTTGACTCTATAGAGTCAATGTGGTAACACTGCCCAGCCCAGCCCAGAAATGCTCAGCCATCTCGTTAAGAGGTAGGTTTTGAGTAAACTGACTGTCCGAGCAGATGGTGATATCCCTTTTTGATATCACGTTGTTTTTGAGCCATGACAAGGCCTCTTTAATCGCTCTGGTTTCTGCCTAAAACGCTACAGTGATCAGGGAGCTTCATGGCGATAGCATTGTTGAGATCTTGGGACAGACACCCGCACCCAACCCTTCGATAGTCTTCGATCTATTTGTGAAAATACGCAAAGGATCATCCAACGTCTGCCTATCAGGCATCAATTGTAAAAAGGAAGGTCAATGAGGTCTATTGGTGGCCCGTGGCGTTGTGGGTATGTGCGTCGACCCCAACCTCGACGTCGTAAGTTCGATTCCTGCTCTGTGCGACGAGAACAATTTTCACGACCCCACCTCTTTCGAGTCACTGACAATGCTTAAACAGTCTACAAAAAGCTTCTCAAACTTGGCCGTTCGGAGTTGGCATAAAACTGTAGGTGGCTTCTACTCGTGAGAGAACAATACGAGTGGTTGCTGAGAAGCTACCTTGGCTCTCTATGGGCTGTAGCGCCACCCATATCATTATAAGAGTACAAACTTAGACCTATGATTTTTTAAGATATCTGTATGTGCTTCCAAATGTGTGGCGATACTGTGCAACTTTTGACAAGAACATTACTTTCCAGTAGAGCAAGTGCTGCAAATGGGGTCTAAAACTGGTTCAGTCCTAGTCTTTCGTGGTTACAATTAAAATGTGTGACGATGTGTCCAATAAGGCCTACCTCATGTGTCCATGTGATGACCAGTAGGCGCATTTGAATGAAATTTAACCATTTTTTATTTTTATTTCGTGGGCTTAGATGTCGAATTAAAGTCCAAAAGCTTGTAAGGATTGCATAATGGGAGCCCTTTTGGAAACTAACAACAAAGAGCCTCTGAATAAGAGGGGACACCATGTTGAACACCATGTGCCATATCATCCGCACAATTTTTTAAGACTGCAATATGAAGTTCTGCGTACGTTTTTGTTCATAACTTTTTGTCGCCGGACGCCTTATCATGCGCTGTCTGCTGAAGCCCTCATATCTATGCACATACATCACTGACCTCTCTCGCAATACCAACGGCATCCTACGAAAAATCACAAAGCACAGATATTTGCATTCGCCACCCTGTGGAACCTCGTTTATCGCTCACTGCCAACAACGTTACATGCGGGCGACGCTGATGATGGTTTTTCAAATTTACGTTGCTTTTATCTAACGTCAGTTGAGATTCCATTTAATCCGCCGAGCAGAGCATGCTAAATAAACGAAAACAAAAAACAAAAAACAAAAAAACACTCTCCGATGATTGGAATCTTGGATTCCACATAACCGTCAGGGTTGTCAGCGCAAGCATTCTTCTGTCGCGGCTAATGGAACCATCAAGCTCCGGCGTGGATGTCAAGAAAATGTGAAATCAAATCATATCCTCTGAGTGGTGGTATGCAGGATAACAACACGATTCTTTCATTTACGCGCGTCCTAGAAAAACCATCGACAGCAAGCCATCACATCCATCCGGCGTGGATTAATTGTGACAGGAAGACACGAGTTTCAGGAAGCTAGTGGTCCTGGAGTAGGGCGGTATTCGGCCTTGAACCTTGAGGGGTGTGCGATTTTAAGAATTTCGTTTTTGAATGGAAATGCCAATGGCAAGCGGAGGTGCATGGATTCCTTGAATCGTTGCCCTTCAGTTCGACGAAGCACTTCTGAGGACTCAAGCTATTCAATGGGATTCTTTTCTGAACAACAATTACAGGGAATTTGCCTCTCTGCCGGTAGCACTTGGTGTTTTTCAAATTCCGGTGAAAAGGCTTTCGATGATGGTACTCAGAGTTTTAATTGACTGTCCTGTCTGGCGGCCCTCGTACCATGCAAATTATTATATTTAAAATTATACTGGCCGGCGGGCTTAGTAAAAAAAGGACACACTCGTGCGCGGAGTTTTAAAAAGCTGACTCACTCGGCTGCTAGATTAAATCTGAATTACAAATATTTCTTTTTATCTAACGACCCATATCCATTTATGAGTTCTTATTTACCACATGATGTCCCGACGGTAGCCATCGTCCCGATGAGGTCCTCTCGACTGTGTCAGGTCAGCCGCATGACTCGGATCTGCCATAGCTCTCCTAGATGGTCCAGTGTGGGATTGGATGTGGTGCTGGTTTCCTTGAACTTGGTTAACTTGAGTCCTGTTCAGCTTCTTACCACCAGTACACTGGAACCACCCGTCGTGTGCGGTAACGCCAACAATGTGGTCATTTGCAATTGATAACAATGATTTTGTACGGCCGACCACAAGGTTTTTTTTATGTAGGTAGTAGGCAGCTAGTGGCTCACTTAGACTAAAATGTTGGGTCCATTGTGCCCTTAAAAGGTGTACAGGGGATCGTAGTCAAGTGTTTTCTTTCATGAAGCTAAGCGGTATGAGCTCCAGGTTCTCCCAACTCATGTCAGGATATTTTGGTATCCAGTAAATGGTAACCGTGTTCGCTACCTCACTGGCGTTTTGTTTGCATAACGCAAGCAGTTTGGATGTGAAAATGCTGTATGCCATGGCTGGATGCTTTGTCTTTCGCAATCAGGGATTTTTGGAAGAGGTCAGACTGAAAACCAATGTGCTGGTCCTCCTACCGGGAAGTGTGCGGGGAAGAGTTCGATCTTTCGATTTAAGGCTGTCCAGAGGACCAGACACTCGTATATCAGGATGGAGCGTGCTATCACGGTGTAAAGACAGTGTTCCGACCGCGGTCTTAACCTCTATGTCCTACCACCATATGAACTGAGGGAATATTGCCTACTTGGTAGAGAACAGCAATTCCGCTTTATTCTCCTCTTCCGTTTAATGCTCGTACGCGTGTCCTTTGGTTAACTAACATTACCCCCTTGCTCAGACGTACGTTTGAGTGTTGTTGGAAGTTATCCCAATGCGAGGATGAATTCATGGTTCACGTAGATGACAACTGTGAGGTTGTCGTTTTCCAACGTCTTGATGATGACTTTCCAGGAGGATCCTGATGAGACTCCATCTACGCTCTGTTTACCTTGCTGGTCCAGAAGAGACGTGATCGCCGCATCAGATGGCTTGCTCTCTCTCGTTCTTTCTTGACCAAGTCCAAGTTCACGATTTCTGGCCACAAAATCACGTATGTTTATTATATGCAATATTGTTCCTTCCTTCTCCACTCACGCGGCTTGGTTTCTTGTCAAGAATGTAAAAAAATACTCAAGGTGAGACTGATACCGTGGTTGACACCAAGGTTGCAAAGTTTCTATCTGGTTGTCGGAAATAAGACTCTTGGTTATGTCGTAAATGAGACACAAGCTGAATGTTCGATAGAAAAGAATTCCCTCCACCCAACCTAGCTGGAGTCAAGATAGCTATGTAATATAGTAATAATACGGGTGGCGCTACAGCCCGTAGCGGGCCAGGGCCTAGCTTCTCGGCAATCACTCGTGTTGTGTATGCTCTCACGAGTGGGAGCCACCTACAGTTTTATGCCGTCTCCGAACGGCCAAGTTTGAGAAGCTTTTTCTAGACAGAAGTACTCCCAGCGCGTTGTTTTTGTCGCTCAGACCACGAACCGAAGCCACGACGTGGAGGTTGGAGTCAACGAGCATGCCCACAACGCCAAGTGCCACCACTCGTCGATCTTGTCTTAGCTGATTATTTCCCCAGCGGTCGTTGACGGTTGGTACAGCCTGGTCATCAGTGAAGCCAGAGACCAAGGGACTCTTAGAATTCATGACCTCTTTCCAGTCTAGCTCATCTCACGACTAGCTCTCGGCCCTCAAACTGAACAACCGTCACCTTCAGTGTGTGTCGTCTTGTGGGGACTAAGGGGACCCTTTGGTTCTGCCAGGTATTCCACCCCAAGAAGGTATATCAATGGGAGAACTAAAGGATACCACGTCACCACGAACCTACTTGTTCTTGAGGATACCTTCTCCATCCAAATTATTCATTCGCTCGTCCCTGTGTATCCAATCAAATGAAAGTCTGCGAAAGCAGCAACTAGTCTCCTAAATTGTTTTCCATGAAAATTCAATGTGATGTCAGTCTGCTTAAGGGTCCGGTTGAAAACTTGGTCCATCCTGGCGACCTCCGCCCTCCTCTCTGAGTCCTCCTTGAAGGCGGAGACAATTTACAACTGTATCCACTCCTATCACGATTCCATCTAGTGGATATAAATTTTTGAAGAGCCCTCCTCAGATAAGCGTTCGAAATAAAACGAGGCCACGCTTTAAAGTTTATCCCTGGGAGCAGTCGCTTATCAGTCGGTACGTATGTACGTTTCGATTAAAATTCCCCGATTGTTCAGTGTTTCTGGTCACGTCGCTTGTTACAACACCACCACTGCTGTCGCCGCCGCCACCGTCTCCGGCAGCAGCAAAATTAAAATTCCCACCGACGGGGCGGTGGGGCGGCTGTTTGAAAGTTTGTTCCACGTCCACCGTCGGAACCGTTGCATTGGTTAGTATTCCTGGGACGGTAATAAGGTTTCCCGAAAAGAAAATGCGGAAGCCTTTGAAAATTGACTTTTCTTCTTTCGTCCTTATCCGTCCAGTCACAAAGAAGAAGTTCTACTTTCTTTTGATGAGATTTTTGCGACAGTTGTGATTAAGTTTTAAGGATGTGTTCGACTGTCCTTCGGTGCCACGGACCCGCGTTAAGTGGGGCAGATGATTTTCAGAGGGAATGTGGGTTGAAATTGGGGAGAAACGACGTGTGTTCCATTCGACTCGAAGTGACTGCTCGTAAGGGAAGTGAAGGGATTTTTCGGTGGCCACTGAGAGTAGTTTTTGACAAAGTCCTGTTGTGACTCACTCACTGCCGGTGAAGAGCTCACATTAAGCTGTGGCTGGTGGTTGCTTGCGCGCAGGCAGCAGTCAGAGGGAGGTGTGCAGTCTACGTTAAGTCGCTTGACATTTGTTTAGATGGTGGCCGAACGATTTAAGCAAGAACCACAAGGCTTCGAGGAAGATGCTGTATTTTCTTCCACTCAGTACCGCTTCAGCTGCTGATCTCAACGTTGTAAGTGCATCTTGAAGTAAACCAGTGTATCGAGCAGTTGTGAGCATTCGTGAGAAGCTGCGCAGGAGCAGCAACGATCAAGAACACCCTGGCAGAAGTTCTGAGTTCGCTTACTGCGCTGTGACACCAACCTTGACCGCTCCAAAATTCTGAAATTGGCTCAAAATGCTGGGTTAGTTGGACCCGATGGTGTTAAATTTCCTAGTACAAAGCCTGTATGTGTTTTGTCAGACCCCTTTTCCGCAGATCTACGATTGCTCCTTTCTAAAATCCTTCGTGGACTGCAGCCACTCGCACAGACCGTTCACGAGAGGCAGAGACTCCCAAGACAAAACGATCAGTGCAGCTCAACGGGAGCTAAAACAAGCAAGCCGCAAACATAAGACTTCTGGACATATTCGTAAAAGACTGCCCAGCAAAAAGCGCTCCCAAACTAAGGGAGTCCTCTTCGTGAGGTCTTGCTTTGGCAGCTGAGTCCTCTTTTGCCGCCTGTGGACAGGCATCTTTAATCAAAGTAATTGATGATTTGGACGAGAAACATGGTTACAGTAGCCTCTCCCCAACACTGACTGCTCTCTCAAAATATCAATCCTATCCCCCCACACAGACGATCGCCGATATCAACGACCACGAGACTGACCTCTTCACCGATGGATTTGAGAATCTCAGCACAATCAGCAATCATTCGGAGTCAGTGAAAAACTTGCAAGAAACCGATATCGCACCATCCGATGTCACCATCCTTGCAGACAGCTACGCTGCACAGAAGTCAGTAGGATGCTGCACAACGAAATCAAAGGCTGGGTCTCGGGCCAGCTAGATCAATCGTAGGGATCGAGGGAGCGGACGAATCGGCTGGACAAGGATCTGAAATGACACGCCATTGCAACCACTGATCAGATCAGAGCACGCAACAATGCTCTGGAAACGGAATCAGCTGCGGCGACGAGGACAAACGAAGACAATCCCTCCACGGTCAACCATCACACTTCGTTTCCCGAACCTAACCTAAACAAAAACAGCCTCCAAACCGAACACAACTCTTAATGCTATGTCCGCTGTGCTTCTGCACTGAATTGTGCAACGATCAGAAAAGGAGTCAATTACCCATCAGGAGACATCCGGCGCCTAGGGTCGGTTCCGTTGATTGGTGAAAATTCGCCTACCTCTCATCCAATTTCAGTTCAATTCTAGCCGCAGTTCAATGCACAAATTTTCGAATTCCTGCTATCGTCTCTGCCTCCGCGTATGTTGTTGAAGAGAGCACATGACAGCCCGTCAAGCAGTTAGTCGCCCAGCCACCATTGGCCCTAAGTCAAAACAGCTCGTTCGACGTTTGCGTAGCTGAATACCGCATAATGAGCGATCTCCCGGGGCACTGCCAACTAGCTTAGTAACGATTCGCTATTCTACATATAATGGCATGAACGTAGCTTCGAATGAAGCCAGAATCAATTCTATTCCTCTCACCGTTGTTGGTTTATTTGAATTTATTTTCCTATCGCAGTTATCTGGTCGAGGTGAGTACACTAAAAACTTTTCTAGACTTTCTGTCTAAGTTAACTTCGGCATACGCAAATGACCACCTCAGTGTCACTGCAACCGCAGGATTATGTGACACCCACACCGGCAATCAGAAGCAACGTCCCATTAGAGTTGTACGGCCAACTTCTTGCGGTTGAGGTTTGCCTCTAGTCCCAAGCAGCTTTCAACGAGGCTTATCATTCATCCATTGCGCGTCACATCAGGATAACAACAAGGCCACTGCGCATGTCCTTGCGGCGAATTCACGTCCTCTTCTGCGTGTCCACCACACGAAAGCTCCGCAACACCACTTCAGGTGCATTTGGTAAACAAAACAGCTTGCATTCAGTTCGTAATGAAACAGCGCCACTGGATCCGTGGTTGAACTTCTCCATTGCTTGCTTTCAAATGAACCCACCAGCAGGGTGCGGTGCTGGCAAGGGCTCAATTTAATTTATTTCCGCAGCCCAAGTGAGCACAAGCACACACACACGGGCGCAAACACTTGACCTGCAGTGAGAATAAATTAATTGGCGATGCCAGCAGTGGCCTGCGGTGGTGGCCCCGCTCTGCTCTGCGGCTGGTGTGTAACTCATGTAATTCTGTTTGGAGGCGTTTTTTTTTCTCTTTCTTAATTTGTGCTTAACTTTCTGGGTCATCCTGTAATGCTCCCGTTGTGTGGATTACGCAAGGATGTGTGCTTGCACGAGGATTACCCTCAAGTGGACTTAGAGCAAGGACACCTGGATGTGCTGGTGGCATGTAAATGCACTCGGTTATGTGGGGCCACTTGCGCTTACCTTGTGTGATACCTCGTAGCCCCGATGTCGTCTGTTTGCACGCCGGATTGCGTTCTGGTGTGCTGCCGGATTATGAGGCAGATTAACTGCAGCAGTCATCTTCTGGAGAGGTATGACCCCAGAGCAGCAGCAGTCGCACAGAGTCGCTTGCAATTTGACGGGGCACGTGTGGTTGTGGGATTGTTTGAGGCTTCACCTTAAATCCAGGACCTCTTCGGCATTTTTGCAGCCGCTACACTGATTCTTAAGCAACTGTCGACGTGGCATACTGACGTGATAGGCTGTGTTAGTGACTTGCCAAGGAGTCCTTGAAATCGTGTGTGTGGAAGTTCGATGGAGTGGCGATCTGAACCTGTACCTCTGAACTAGCGGCAGCAACCTGCATTCGCTGATATTTCTCAGTCTTCTGCAGGAAGACCAACCGCAGCGCATCTGCAATGAGGAGCCTACATCTTCTTCTTCTTCTTTTATTGGCGCTACAGTCCGGGGTGGACCTGGGCCTCAACCAACATGCCTCTCCAGCCAGCACGATCTTTCGCCAGCTGCCTCCAGTTGCGCACACCAAAGTGGTTGAGGTCCTTTTCCACATGTGTGCGCCATCTAGTGCGAGGACGTCCGCTGTTGCGCTGTCCCAATGGCTCGGTGACGAAGACACTTCGGGCCGGAGCTGTGGTGTCCATCCGCTCTACATGACCTAGCCATCTTAAGCGTTGGATCCGAAGACGCTTAACTAGGTGCATGCCGCTGTACAGGCCGTATAGTTCGTGGTTGAACCTTCTCCTCCAAACGCCATTAACGCAAACAGGACCAAAGATCGTACGCAGAACCTACAGCCTACATCATGCGATCAAAACCGGGACGATGGAGTGGAGTGCGGTCCAGTGTCGTCGTCTTCACCATAGGCGCCGCAAAGGGCTTTATCGCTTAGCCCAGGCGCACTTAAGTATTTGGCGAAGTTGGAGTGGCCCATGTCGAGGATTTCTCAGGCACACATGCGCTGGGCTTGACTACATCCTTGCTGTGATGCCCAACCAGCGGTGGGAGCCGTAACCAAGGACGTGGGTAGTCTCAGTGTTTGTTCGGGTTCTAAGAATGCCCTCCCCTTCAAATTTGAATCCTTGTATTGTAAGATTATCGGCGACCTCATTTCTGAGCAAAATTTGCAAGACGATAGCAAGACTCGAGAAAAACTAATTCTTGGTGCCTTCGGAAGAAAAATTCTGCGTCGGATATATGGTCCCGTCTGCGAGGAAGGCGAATGGAGGAAAAGACACCGTCGCGAACTCTTCCGATGTACCAGGATCGGGATGTAGCCCGGAAGCTAAAAATCGTCCACTTCAGTGGGCTCGGCCCAATCGGTGGGCCGGCCAACGCATGGTCTAGCATCCGAGCCTCTTGGCTCGAGAATAAGATGAAGACCTCCGGTATAGAGGTCAAGTCATCGCGGATGTAAGACAGCTTGGTCTGGATGACTAGAAGCAACGTGCCCAGGAGAAACGCAGCAACTGCTCAGACTTGGACCCTGCATGGATCGCCGGTCGGTCACGTAAGTAGGTAAGTATTAAATTTAGTTTAAAGACTGCTTGCATTCCTCAAGCATCACGGCTTAAATGTAAGCGCAGACACTCAGTCCCTTCCATTTTGGAAAACTGACCCAAATTTAACTGACGTTGTGTGCAGTAGGCGCCTGCATGCCTTGTCCCATCCTTAGACTAGGCACCAATTGTACTCAAACTTCAAAGTTGCCCCAAGGCGCAATAATGGCTTGGCCCTCTTTTGTACATCCTGCTAGCAAAGTCCCATCGCAGTTAAATTCCCATCATTTCGAGTCAAACTGTATACTCACTGTTTTTTGATGCGTGGGGTAAGCACCATTCCTCCTCATCACAATCAAAGTGTCCCTGATGTTTATGGCAAGGTCAATGGCACTTCGTCAACCCCTCTGCAACCAGACATGTCACTCGGCATCATGAAACGGCTTGCAAACATCTGCCTCTTTGCGTAAAGAGGCCGTAATTCTCTACCGAATCGTTCTGAGAAATCCATAAACCAAGTCGTCGCCCTCCGTGCTTGATGTCAACTGACATCAAATCCAAATGTGCCCATTCTCAACCAAATCATCATCAATGTTGCAGTCACCTTCAATCGGCTGTAACTGCTCACATATGCCAACAGAGTGCGGGTACTTATCGTCGATGTCGTTCGACTTTATGACGCGTTCAAAGTGACACGCGATGGGCCGGTCCCTGGTGGCCCTTAATTAGTTTGGCAAATGACATCAATGTTGCAGAAGCAGTCACGGAGGAATTCACCGATCGTCGTCGGAAGTTCTTCTTTTGAAGGGAGTGAATCCGGACCTCAGCCAACAAGCCTCTCCAGCTGACACGATCCTTAGCCAGCTGCCTTCAATTTCGCACGCCGAGTTGGTTGAGGTCTTTCTCCACTTGTGCGCGTCATCGGCTTTTGGTCGATTTCCACGTTCATCTTCCAACTGCCCTACGACTTCCGTCACCGCCCGGCAATGCGGCGGCCAGTATCGAAGAAGACCTAGAACTGGCATTCTTCCATTGACCACCGCGAACACGACAACTGGCATCTCGCTATCGCTGTTAAATGGTTACGCCACGTTCCTCCAGTTGTGCTCGCCGACGCTTCTAATTGCTCGCACCTCCCAGCCCAACTCCAGCGTTATGCCACCCGCTCCACCCACAGGTCAGCGCTCTACCCTTTGGCTGCAGGAAACACTCCCAGGTGCATCGTTCCATGCGCCACCTGCTTGCGAGCAAACAAGAAAAACAAACCACTGACTGCTACTCAAGGAAAGTTAACGTTGACACTTGAGAAGCCCTTCGCTTCAAGGCGCCGCAACGCATTCCCTTCACACGACCGCCCCCTCCCGCTCTTCACTTTCCGCTGAATTTATTTTAATTAAGTTGCATGTCGTCCGTCATTCTCCTTTCGTCTGGTGGCGATAAACTTTGTCGCTTCAATATGAGAAGTTTTTTGCAAGTTTAACTGCCATCGGCTGCTGCAGCTCAACGTTACTCCATCCAGTGCCCGTGTTGCCCGGACCCGCCCCCATGGCCAGAGATTCTAATTTATTTTCGCATTTAAACGGGCGGCTGAGCGGTTGGCCGCAAAACAACGGCCAAAAAACAAACGCGAATTCCGAGCGGGACTTGATGCAACACAGTGGCTGGTGCAGTGCTCCAGGACTGCATTTGCACACGGCTCTTTTTTTGCGTCTTGTCACGTGCGATGTTGACAGGATAATTCTCTTGGAGGGAAATGAATACGTGCAGCGTCAGAGCTTTTACTTTTCATCCGAATATGGCCGTAGGACAGTTTATCTGCGGATGACTGTGTGCAGTGCGGCGTGGGTGTCCTTTTTATTGTTCTTCGCTTTTCGCTGAATTATTCATTTTTCTCTTGGTCTTCTGGTTGATGTGACACACATGGGGTGGCCTCGGGCCGCTCGAGCATCGATGACAAATGGTTGGAAATTAAAGTTTGCAAGCCATTAAAGTTTGCCCCGGGCGGTGGTGGTTCGGAGTTATTGTGCGGTGGCTTTGCAACTTTTCGTTGACATCGTGTGGAATTTTCGTCATTATCTCTCGGTTTCTCGTTTTGTGACGAATTTGGAGCGGATGGGCGGTTGGAGAGGATTTTGGTCGCCCGTGGTGATGCAGCGACCCAGGGTGGCCACTGCAGAGTCTGCGCTGAGGGTCGTGTGCGATGCAAGCCCATCGCACTGTGTGACACCTCTTGGGTGGGGAGTGCGCCTGTTAGCACGTTACTTTTGCTGAAGGAATATTTAATGAATGTGCAACTACCGACGATCACTTCTGCAGGCTGATTAGCGGCGAAGAGGACACCAATACCGCTGTCAGGCAGAATGTTCCACTGGACGACGATAGAAGATAACGCCGTCCCCCCGACTTAGACGAAGTCAACATAGCGATATAATGAATGGCGGGCGCAATCAGTGCAACTGTTGGGATATGCAGAGGACATCGATATCGTCGTGCGTTCCCAACGTGCCGTAGTGGACGCATTTACGGCAACTGAAGAAGAAACAAAAACGAGCTGGTCTTGAGGTCAACGAAGTATGTGCTATCGACAAAGAAACGTTTCGTCACACAACACGTCCTTGGACAAGTCTACCTCGCGGCAAACGTAAACTCCACAAATGACATCGTAGTGGAGATCCGACGTAGAATCGCCCTTGGCAACCGATGCTACTTCGGTTTGTCAAAACAACTGGGCTCGAAAACCCTGACTCGAAGAATCAAAATCATGCTCCACAAGACTCTCTCATTTTGACAATCCTGCTTTATCGAGCTGAAAGTCGAATGTTAAGCTAAACTGCAGAGCAGATTCTTGGCGTCTTCGAAGGACAAACGCTCTACGTCGGATATTTGGTGCAGTCTGCGAGGAAGGCGAATGGAGAAAAAGCCACAGTCGCGAACTCTTCCCGCTGTACCAGAATCTGGATGTTGTCCCGAAGCTAAAAATCGCCGACTTCAGTGGGCACGGCCATCGCATGGTCACCAATGGTCTAGCATCCGAGCCTCCGGGCTCGAGAATAAGAGGAAGACCTCCGGTATGAAGAGGAACTGGAAGCACTGTGCCTAGGACCGTCCGCCATAGAAGGCAGTAAGTAGACAAGTAAGTAAGTAATATGGGCGGCACTACAACCCGTAGAGGGCCAGGGTCCAGCTTCTCAGCAACCACTCGTGTTGTGCGTGCTATTGTTCTCACACTAGTGGAAGGGACCTACAGTTGTATGCCGACTTCGAATGGCCAAGTTTGAGACGTTTTTTCTAGACAGGAAATATTCTTTTAGCATTTGTCAGTGACTCGAAAGGGTGTTGCTGTGAACCATTGATTGAACTTATGATGTCGAGGTTGGGGTCGACGCACATATCCATTACGCCACAGGCCACCAAGATAGCGATATCGTCAAATAGAGCTGCTGCTGCAGACGGATTGTGTGCAGATCTCTTTAATACAGCTGGAGATGATCTGGTTAGGCGCATGCACTAGCTCTTCTGTAAGATATGGTTGGAGAAAAGCCTGCCCGATGAATGGAATCTCAGCGTCGTCTGCCCGGTGTACAAGAAAGGAGACCCGTTTGACTGCATCAACTATCGGGGGATCAGTCTTCTCAGCGTCTCTGTCGTTTTATGTGGACGCCTGAAACCTTTCGTCAACAACACGATGGGTCTCTATCAGTGCGGTTTCAGACCTGGGAAGTCCATCATCGCTCAAATCTTCACATTATGGCAGATCCTCGAAAAAACTCAAGACCTGCAGATCGACACCCACCATCTATTTGTCGACTTTAAGGCCGCATGTGACAGCGTGCATTGAGACGAGCTAAACAACCCCATGTCTAGTTTTGACATTCCTGCCAAGCTCGTCAGGCTGTGCGGGATGACGATGGTGAAGTCTTGCTGCTCCATCACGGTCGGCAACGAAATCACCGAGACCTCCAATGTCAAACAACGTTTAAGGCAACGCTACGCGCTGTCATGTGACTTCTTCAACATTGTACTTGAGAAGGTCGTGCGAAACTCACTCGCCAACACAAGAGGCACGATCTTCAAGGAAACCGTGTAACTGCTAGCATACGCAGACGACATTAGCGTGATTGTGCGCACAGCGGGACGTCAATGAGGCTTTTGCTGGCATTGAAGCTGAAGCAACTAAAATGGGTTTAGCGCAGAATGGGGGCAAAATCAAGTATATGCTGCTCAAGAATACTCGGTCTTAACGTTCCCATAGGCAGCTTCAACTTCGACGCGATAAGGGACTTCATTTACCTTTGTTCGCAAGTGAGTAGAACGAACAACACCAGTTCCGAGATCAAAAGCAGAATAACTCTTGCCAACCGCTGTTTCTTTGGGCTCGAGAGGCAATTGAGTAGTAGAGCCTTCTCTCGAATGACCAAGCTAACATTGCATAAGACCTTGATCATCCCAGTCCTTCTCTATGGATCGGAAGCTTGGACTATCTCAAAAGCGAATCAAGACACGCTTGGTCTTTTCGAGAGAAAAGTTCTGCGTCCAATCTTGGGCCGTGTTTCCTTAGAAGAACTTTCAACCGCGAACTTTGCGGGCTGTACAGCGACTTGAGTCTAGCCCGTCGTCTACACGTTCAACGCCTAAGATGGCTAGGCAATGAAGAGCGCATGGACAACACTGCTCCAGCCCGAAGAGTCATCGACTCCGAACCAATGGGGCAACACACTGGAGGACGACCACGATGTTGATGGCGCACACAAGTGGAGAAGGACCTCAACCAACTTGGCGTGCGAAATTGGAGGCAATTGGCTAGGGATGGTGTCAGCTAGAGAGGCTTGTTGGCTGTGGCACAGGTTCACCCCGGACTGTAGCGCCAACATAGCTAACTAAACTTTTCACGTCTAAGGGGCATCCCTATGCGTCAACAATGCCACACCTAGGCCAGTTTGTGCGCGTGTCCTACGGTGCCATGTACAGCGGAGTCCCGACAAGGATAGTTTCACACAATCAACTCCCAGTCGTCGCAAAATCGCCAAATTTTTTCCAAGTCACGTTGCGGCAGGATATTCATTTCTTCGACCTTCGGACTTGATGTAGTGGCATACAGGCCACCAAATTGAACCTTTCAAATCTGCAGTGAATTTTGAAAACAGGATCGGCGAACCAACCGCTTCCCGTTGGAGACCGTTTTTGATGTCAAAGGCCGTGGATGAAGTTACATCGCCACTTTTCATAACGAACCTTCTACGTGTGATCATGTATAGCAATGGTTTTCGTATGCCGAGCCTGACCAGCTTCAGGAAGAGGCCATCCAACCAAACAGCGTCGAACACTTTCTCCAAGTCAATCGGGCAAGCACCCGTGCATTGTTTTCAGAACTCGAATAATAGAAGTTAACCGTACTAGACACCTTTATATTGGATGAGCACAGGATGGTGATGTGAAAGCGTATGTCCTGCCAAGCAGTTCGCAACACCGTCAGACCCAATGCACCAATTCTCATCGTGATCCCCGTGATCTGATGTGCTTCTTGAAAGCAACTACGGCAAAGCCTGCCCACTTCTGTCGTCCTTGTCGAGTTTGGTCGACCTTGGCGGGCATACACTGAATAGGCACTCCTCCCACGACAGGTCTGCCACATCAAACGAAGCTAATTACTCATCCCGGAGTCTATTTTTCCAGGCTCGTGTCTTTTAACTTCTGTTTACCTTCCGTTCGTCGACATTGATCCCGAACTCCGTGTTTTTGGAAGGACTCTCTTTGCATCTTCTGACGGTGGCTGATTGTAAGCAGACATCCGCGTCAATTTCGTCTTTCTCTCCATCCACCCCTTTGTGGGGCAACATTTTAAGGGAGAATCCCTTTCGCATCAACATTCCCAATTTGCCAGAAGCCGTTGCTCTGATCAACCCCCACCACCGCCGTTTTTTTCCCCGAATTACCTTAATTTCCGTTCGTACTTGGAAATAAAAAATAATATTCTTCGCCGCTCCCTTGACACAATCCACGAGACACGCCACGCAGACTATTCCGCTTCAAAGCATCCCATGCGCCTCGCGCTGTGTATCCAGTGGAAGGCAATGATTTCATTGTGACAAAGTTTAATAACAGTTCGAGTCGGTGGGGGATAATCCTTATGAAATCTAAGCTCGCTGTCGTGCCGTCGGTAGTGCTGCGCAGAGCGTCGTGATGAAAATGAGAAATTGATGAAAATCGATCAAGGGTGCTTTTAAATTTTCATCCCGAAATCAATTACTTACAGCGCTGCCGCTATCTTGCATATTTTATTGGTTTCCCTCCGCGAGTGGGCGGCAGGTGGAAACGTCACCGTGTGGGTGGTGGCAGAGGGAGTGTGCTCGTGCCCGTGCCCGTGCCCTTGTGTTCATTTTTTTGCATTTAAATTAAATGCGTTCGTACGACAGCGGGGAGGGATGAAGTGTGATGAAGACTGCGCTCTCATCAGACACTTCTTCCTATGAAGAGGGGTTGCCAGGAACCCAGTGCACCAGTCGAAGGCGGTGATTTATCCTCGCCGTCTCAAGCACCCGAGTCGTTGCCGCTGCATGTGAGGATGTGCGCTGGCTGGGATTCCTTGCATGTAATGATTAATTCTCCATGGAAGACGAGAGATATGCATTTCCTCGCGATTGATGGGGCCGCATGCAAAATTGTGCACACTCCTCGCCTGCGCTGAGCTCCACAGACGGAATGGGAACCTATGGTCTGCGTTGTGCAAGTCCCCTTGGGATGTCATTTGTAATTTTTCTGATGGTGCATTACTTTGGGGACACGAACGAGATTGCTGCATGCGCAGACACTGATAAAGTGAAGGAAGTGGCAAATTGAGTTACCCTCAGATGGGGGGAAATGAAATCGGGAGCCAGTCCCTGCGAGCGAGGATGCAGGAGCGCTCTTGCGATTATTAACTACTGCTCGAGTGGTGTCGAGTTTGGAGACTCAGAAATGTGCTTGCTCGCCATTCGTTAACTGAACTGGTCTGAGAGAGCTCTGGGGGTGCTGCCGGAATCAGTCATGTGGCTTAGGGGCACCTAGCTCCGGAACCCTGTCATGGAATGTATTATCCGCTTGCCATGCGGATAGTAGTCCAAACTTGACCCAGTTTGGATCCTCTTCACTGTAAGCAGCTGCAGACTATTAGACGTCATCGCAAGCAAATTGTCTGGAAATTAAAAGGACAAGAATGAGAAAGAGAGGACATCGCAGCTTCTCTCCTGTTTCCGATGTCGATCAAAATCGAAATTCGCTTCACCCTCCGCAATGGACACTTAGGTCTAGCTGCGATCCTAACCTCAGCCTCATACGTGCTCACGACGCTTTTGACGAGGACGAAGGTATACTTCATGAGAAAGACGGCCGAGTGGATTACCACAGGAATGCAAACTATCACCATTGCTATTATTGGCGATCGTCGGAGATGTACTGTGTGGTGCTTGAGGGAGTACTTCAATGCCAGTCGGTAAGAGGATGGCTTGGTGGAGCATAGATCCGATGGAGAATGCGACTGTTGTGGATTTCTGGACTGCCTGAAATGAAGGATTTGGAGGGACTGAGTTCACATACAGCAAGCTGGCGATCCTCCCACAAACCATCGAACTACCCTCATGCCCTTATGGAGGACATTCGGCAAAGGTCTTGGTTGTACTCGAGGGAATGCCGGCTTTGGCTGTTTTTTCATTGAAGCATGGTTCACAGCACAGATCAGATTCACAGCAGTCGTAGGAGAACGAAGCTGACAAATCCATTGGTTCGCTATCAGAGTTGTTCAGTGCTTTGGTCTGATTAGCTGCAGAATTTGATAGGATGACAGTAATATCCGCACCGTGGAACGCTCTTTTGGCAATCGTTCGCAGTGGTGGTATTCGGCTTTTACCTATTTGAACCGATTCACACCGTTGAACTTGTGTTGTTCTGCATGCGATTGGTTGGTCGTACGAGATTGCTTCTCACCCATTTTAATAGCCACCTTTGCTATTTCGAGCATCCAAGTGATGTTTGCCACCAGTTCTGGTTTCCGCAAGTGCAGGATATGTGCCGAGGCAATGTCGTCTTCTTCATCATACCTGCAGCTTCTGCAGAAGTCGTTCTATGCAGTCCCAAGTCTCCTAGCCTGGTTGCCGATTAGACTAACCTGCAGATGCCTGCACTCCTATTACTTTACTTAGAACCTTTATCACAATGGGTCCAATAGGACCCTAGTAAGACGTGGCAAAACCGCCTGTACCCACGCACCGTACTGAGAACCTGATAAACCTCAGTGCCTCTATGTGCGCGGACCCAACCTCGACGTCTACAATCCAAACCTGGTCTGCACGGCAGAAATGGTTTTCATGGCCCCACCTCTTTCGAGTCACTGACAAATCCTCAAAGAGTATTTTCTGTTTAGAAGAAACTTCTCAAACTTGGCCGCTCGGAGTCGGCATAAAACTGTAGGTCTCTTCCCTCGTGAGGGAACAATAGGCAACGCGAATGCTTGCTGAGAAGGCTCCCACGGCTCTAGCGCCGCCCTCAGGAGTGATTTGAGTATTTCTCTCGCTTAGTTCGGGCCACTTCGTTTTGGACGCCATCTCTGTCCGGTTACGATATGTATCGTTTATAGCAAGTGTCATCAATCACAACTTTATTGTCTTCAGAGAGGTGTGGGGTGTCTTCTGACCTAGTGCTATTGGCATACCCTGCTGGTTTATCGGGCGTTTCTTTAGCTGGAATACTATTGCGTCCGCGGACCGTACCATCTCTTAATCGATGGTGCGTCAAGAGCTTTCTGACTGTCTGTGCATACTTTGAACACCTGTGGTTCGGTAGCCGGTTTACTATAGTTACCTCTGGCGAGTCTGGTTTAGGCCCGTCAGTGTAAACCTGCAATGCAGCTGGTAGGAGTTATAATCATGCTCAGGAAGGGCGGTATTTGAGTGCCCTGACAAACCAAGACTAACGTGTGGTAGATTATGAGAGCAGTAGATGATACTTAACTACCGTGAGGCCGGCCACACTGGGTCATATATGAGCCTAAGAAGGCTTTCCAGTTGAATCCTATTGAAGCCCACCAGCCTTGCGATTTGTGAAGAAGAGAACAGAATTCAAGCTGAGCTCAAAAAGATCTCGTTTTCCCAGTCAATATTAAGGCTGGTTTCGGTAGGTCACGGGTTGGCTGTCATTGTGGACCATTGAATACACCAATAAAGAGAAACATGAAAAGCAGCACTCAACTGGAGTGAGGACTTGAGAACACACCAACACAACAAGCGAATGTTCTCGTTTTGTGTAAGGATGTTGTGAAAATATGTATGCTTTATAAATTTGCGTGCTCACTGCTGATCACTATCTGATTTTGTGTGTAAGTTTTCTCCATGCGTTCTGGGGTGTTGAATAATTTGAATACATTAGTGGCAATTATGTACTCTCAGGATTGACACTTAAGTCGTGGTCATTGGTGACTTAGTCGATCAGTAGATAGAAAAATAGAAATTTCTATTGATTCTGAGTTCAGCATCAGAAATCAGAATAAGAAAACTTTGAGAAACTTAGTCTGACCTAACTATGGTAACTCCGAAACCTCAAAACTAACTGAAACTGCCATAAGTCTTAACTTCGTCCGTTGAGCGGACGTGTGCACCAGCGCGTATATGTCATGTCATATATGCTCAACATTTATCATCAACCCGCCTTGGTGCACCTTCTTTTGCATATTTTGTTTTTAATCTTAAGACTAACTGAAAAAATCTTCGTAAGTTGGCCACCATTGTCAACTGTCTCATCGTCTCGGTTACGCAACAGAGGCCGAGATACATTCTGGTGCAACAACCAGTAAAATTGCCTTTCCTTTGCAGACTCTCCTCCGTCTCGAGCAGAGATATCTCTACTGAACCTCGTGACTGCTACCCACATCGCGTTCGTATTGGAGGCATCCTTCCAGTGTCCAGGGAACTACAGGGTAGATTATAGGACATCCTGTATCAGGCCAATGGTAGCGATTTAAAGGAATGCTTCAGGACGAATAAATCCGTTGAGGTGCACCATATCATGGTACATGGTACATATTTGTGCAGTAATCGGAAGAAGCTATAACCAGAGCTCGTGCAACCGTCATTGGGATGGCTCATTTGTCTCGGCGAACAACGTCGAGTAGATAATGTCCAGTCACGGCATGCTCTAAAACTGCATGTGAAGCTGAGTGATCTGCCCCTGGATAAAGAGGAGGACCGTTCTAAGATCTAAATCGGCTTCAAGGCGCCTAGGTACTGGGACCGGAGCTATCTTCGGCTTACGTGATGCCTTATGGGAAAAGGAAACGCCCGGGGTAACAGTGTCAGCTTGTATACGAGGCACTGGCATCGTTTCCCAACGCTTCGCCTGATCTCTCGGACTTTTGGAAAACCCCGATAGTTAGCAGGGTGTCCGCTGGTCTTGTAGAGTACGCACGTTAGCTTGTTTCTGTCGTCAACTTTCTTCGCCCCTAAAGGACATTCTCCTTGTTTGTGGTTTTTAGCGCATTTTACGCAGCGGGATTCCATACTGGAATTCGCCGCGGCATGGCCAAACCCCTGACAACAAGCTCATTGGAGCATGTCTCTCGTCTTTTTTTATGTATCCCAGTTTACAGACACGGAGCCAAAACTGAGGATCTTTTTGGGCTCTCGATCTGGCTTGACCTGGGATAAGGGAAGCTTCCTATTCTCTCTCCTTGTTAACGCAGTGTTGATAGGCTGGACCACAACGAACTGGACATCATCGCTCTGCGCACGACGTAACTCTGTGAGTATATCCTCCGGATCGGTAGGTGGACCCACGCCCCTAAGGATCATGGTCTCAATTTCTTCCCTCTAGGGCTGCATGAAAAGAACTCAGCCCCCGCTTTTGCCAGATCCTCATTTAGGGCGTGAAGCTGTGACTGTTTGACACTCAAAATGTACTACACATTGGAAGACACTATTGTGAGCTCCACATAATTCACATCAATTGATAAAGCGACATGTTGTAGCAAAAAAAAAAAAATCGCCAGGAAGAGCTAGTTGCATGGTCTTGATTAAAATTAGTATTCGATGTTCAGGCAAACAAGGCCTATGTGGAATATTTTTTTTTCCATTTGCATCAAAGCCACGGCTCAAAGTCCCATTCCGATCTTCGGTCCAAAGAAACACTCATCGCCCGTTTAATGTTTCCCAGAGACTCTCGTCCATCCAACAGGTACCCTTGCGGCCTCCGTTTACGCAAATCTATGAACTCGTAGACAAATCCTGTAAGACTGGCGTTGATAGGCTCCAAGATGCAACGACAAAGAGTTCGCCTTTATGCAAGCAAATCTCGTCCAGACTCTCCTCAAACCTATGTACAACCCTTAGTTTATCCCGATTGATACACTCCTCCGTCCTGACTCGAACCAACCTGAATCGCAGTCCCCGGGAGGTGAAGTTAAACGAAAAAATAAGCCCACCTCCTTGTGAGCACTCACCAACTTGTCCCAATTTGGGCGTTCTTATAATAAGATTTATGGACGGTTCCCTGTTTGTTCGGCCATAACAGTGAATAGCATTTAATCCCTATTAAGGGGGGGTTCGCCGGTAATTGAATTCAAGAGGTTAACTGGACAAAGTATAATTAATGAGGCCCTCGTCTGCTACAGCGTCCTTTTTTCGCCGAACCTAGTCGAGTGGTGGAGGCGGCGAACCAATTAACTCCGGCAGAGGGTGCGGCCCGGCCTAGTCGTGGCAATTATGAGCCTATTAACGGGCATGCACACAAGGCCGCGTGAATGGACTCCGGCTGGCATTTTATTTTGTTTTCGCCCACCGAAACCATCGGTCGATGCAACGTCCCCTCGGGGAAGCGGAAGTGTCAACAGAAACCCAATTCATTAGCTTTAACCGTCCAGCAGGAAGGCGGGATAATGAATGTCAACAGTGATCTAGGACGTGGGACAGACTGTGACTGCCACTCGAAGGAGCAATGCTCCAAGTAAAAGAGGGGATGACGTGCGGATAAATCAAGCCATGGAAGTGCTCAAGAGTGTCTGAGAGTCACAACTGTTCGAACAAAGTGCTCACATGCGATAAACTCTAATCATGTGCAGTCGCGTGACGGGACGGACTCACTTGTCAGGCGGAACGAAGAAAAAAAAAAACAATGCAAGGACGTCCATATGACACCTTGTCATGCGAAGGGATATCGATCAAATCTGCTGTCATTCTCATTTGTTTGGATTCCAGCACGACCCAAGCTGTCAATTCCCGGGTATGCGTGTCAGACGTGATGGCATGCACACGAGTGCGGGAATTCGGTCAGCTCTCGCTCGCTAATGGCACAGGCATGCCGCGCAGGAACCAGAAACGGCTCCAATTGCGATGGAAATGTATTGAATATGCAATTAAGGTCTGGTGTTGTCATTATTTGCCAATTCGCACACAATTCGTTGGAAGTGTTTATTGCGGCGAACGACGGCGGCGACGACGACGACGACGACGCACGATGGGACGTGATGGCTGAAGCGCACGTATCGCGTTCATCATTCGGAGGGGTGGCCGGGGCGATGCAGTTTGCTCATTAGGAATGGAAATGAGGACTCACTTGAAGGGGACAAAAGGACTTCGAGGACTGTTCGGTGAGTGATTGTTAAAATGTTGCTGGGCTTTGAAAATCAGTGCTTCACGGGGACGGGATGGGTGAGGGGAGGAAAAGGTCGAGGATACAATCAAAAAGTTGTTGTGAGTGTTTTCTGATACATGCGTCCCTTGTGGGCTGCCACAGGAATACAAACTATGCCCGTTGCTCGCTTTGAACGTTATCAGGAGTTTTGTGTTGGCGACTTTGCTTACAGGTGGAAATGAAAACTGATTCTTCTACAAGCTGTCATACAGATAAGCTTGTGCGATCAGAAGTCCGGTGCCCTGGAGTAATGCGGACGAAGGCGACATTTTAGACATTTCAAAATTGAAGCAGGCTTGAAAGTCAATGTTAATCTGGCCCAAAATTTGGGAAACAGGCCTTAAACCTTCCATATCCTTGTGCCATTCTAAAAAGGGGTTGAACATTTTGGAATGTCGCAATTAAAAATATCACAACCACACGGCCCCACGCGCGGTACTTGACATACACCAATAATAGTGGCCTGGCTGCAATGGGATCGTTGTTGTCATTGTCATTTAATGTTGAAGTAGGGAGAGGCTTAGAAAAGACGAAGCTTCGAAAATAAGAGATGGGACTGGGGCGTCACAGCTAGGGAGCCAGATGAGAGATGTCCAGGAGCCACGTTAGTATCGCAAAAACCGCTGATTTTTTCTTTTTTTCGACTAAGCAACGAAATTTAGCGTCGGAAAATATTTGACATAGTAGACAAGACGTCCTGAAAATGCAAATACTGCCGACATATCGTTTACGAATATTTGAAATAGGAGTGGACCCATGAGACTACCTTGAGGAACACCTGACTCTGCTGACTTACTTGTCAGGCCGGCGACCCATGGAGAGTTCGAGCTTGAGCAATTGCTGCTTTCATCGGACCATCATCACGCACGCATACCAATACTTTCGATCAAGGTTCAAGAGCAAAACAACTTTGGTTGGTGTGTGGTGGGTGGTAGTCCGCGAAACGCGAAAATAACCTTGCACCAGACGATGAATAATGCAAGTACATACGAATAGAGATCGCAACGAGTTTCGAACGTACGGCCTGCTTCCCCATGTTGCAATACATCAAACATCTTGCCCCACATCATTCAAGGTGCATTCCAGTCGGGCGGGCATCCTTCAACGTGTCAGATGGTCCATCGCATATGCTTGGTGGGCGGCGGGAAGGGTAGCAGCTGGGAGAGGAGAGCACTTCACAAAAAATTGCACGCACCCCGCGACGGTCACCAACGCACTGTGCTCTCTCCCTGGTCGGAGGACTCTTAAATAGTCACGGTCACCCTACCGGTCGGCGATCAAACTTTCGAATTTTCCGCACTTTTTTGTTGGATTCTTCGCCAAATTTTCTCACTTTTTTCGTATTTTTTCTATATTTTGAGGATCGACGCTTTATGGGGTTGAAGGAAGAGGGCGTATGTGATGCGATTTTGTGTTTTAAAACGCTGCCTCAAGGTTATTATGTGTTTTTTTCGAAGTTTAAGCTTCACTTTTACACTATTAGGCCTACCGGCGAATTGCGCCGTTTTACATGTTCTGGTATGTGCAATAATCGATCCTGAGAGCTTGGAGTGCATCCGGCAACATTGAGATTTTGACCCAAAAATCCATGCGGTCGATGTGACAGACCCAGTGTAGCCGACGGCAAAAGCCTTCCGGATTACATCCTCATGTCTTCACCTCCTCATGAGTCACAAGCTGATCTTGAGGCAGAATTTTCACCAGCAAAATCTCTGCTTACAGGAGCAGGTAACTCGGTGAAAACCGAGTCCTGATGCAGACGTTGATGCATCAAACCAACCAAGTTCCCACAGCTTCTCGCTGGTCGATATGGGTGTAGTGGCCCGGCGAACAACTCGTGGGACTCTAGGCCAAACCTGGCCGCTTTTACACGACGCACACTGGACAGGTTTGTATGGGTGAGCGGAATAAGAAATGTCAACTCTAAGCTATGAAACAGATCCACACACTTTGAGATTGCCATCATACGTATCTGGTTTAAATTTGGTTAAGATGTCGTGGTGGCCCGTGGCGTTATGGGTATGTGCGTCGACCCCAACCTCGTCATGGGTTCGGTTCCTGCTGTGCACGACAAAAATTGTTTTCACGGCCCCACCGTGATCTGGCAATACTCAAAGTCTAGAAAAGGCTTCTCAAACTTGGCCGTTTGGAGTTGGCATAAAATTGGAGGTCCCTTCCACACATGAGGGAACAATAGGATGCACAACGCGAATGGTTGCTGAGAAGCTAGACCCTTGTCCTCTACGGCCTGTAGCGCCACCCATATAACTTTTTCTACTAAGATGTCGAAGCGTTGCTTTCTGCTGTTGCGAACGTTCGCAGAGAAATAGCCGACATGTGCAGATGTGGAGAGTTAATTCCGTCTGATAGCAAAGTCATGACTCTCGCAAATATGCTTCGTGATACGCACAGAATCTCGCCCGCTGCAAAGTTATGTGCTATTTGTCTCACACGAGTCGAAGGGACCTATAGTTTCATGCCGAAACCGAGTTTGAGAAGATTAGACAGGATATATTTTACTCCTCGAGCATTGTCAGGGACTCGAAATAGGTACGGCCGTGAAAATTATTACTGTCACACAGACCAGGGATCGAACCTACGACGTCGACGTTGGGGTCGTACATCAAAAAAGGAGCATCAAAATGACTCTCATATTTTTTGCCCAATTTTAGCACCATATGATACTGAAATGTCTTCATTCGGCTGACTCTGAACTTCGAGCCAAGCTTCGCATGATTCTCAAAATTGGAGATAGTTGCAGCGGAGAGAGCTTAACTACTTCGTCCCCTTGTGGGATATATGACTTGACATAGTCCTACGCGTCGCTGGATTCTATTTCTGGCATTGTGTCTAACCTTCCCCCGACAGATATGGACCCATGCACTGTCCTCTATGTAATGTGGGGAAAGTTCCAGACTGGACGCCCGCATGACACTCTTGACTAATCACCACCTTCGCTATAACCGTAGTAGCCATATGCTCTATGAACACAACGCATATCCGCCCAAGTGTTTGACGATATCATCACGTCGCGGAAACGCCAGAGAACGATGGTGTCACTTGGGATGCGATATTTTCACAATTTTATCTTAAACGGCAATCTTTCATCTATTGACTGTACGCACACTTTTGATCGTGATTGTAACTGATACTCGTAACTGGGAAGAAACTCACATCCTAAGGTCTGCTCTCTGGGTTTGCGTAGGCTTGGCCACAGTGACTACCAAATTGAGTTAAGCAGCCTGTTTTGCGTTCACTGGACTGCCCGGCAGCTAGTTGAAGACATCATCTGCTGAAGGGAACCTTGGCGACAGCTATGAATCGGCGACTGTGCCTGGACATGGGGTGTGCTATAATCCATTCTCAAGAGCGCAATTGGAGCCAAGCTTTCAAGTGAAACCCTAGGACGTATGCCACAGTATTCAGCGACACAACAGGACTACCATACGACTAACGAACACAGAACGGAACGAAACGACAAAACGACACACTACTAGCTGTCGCAGCAAATATATATCCAGTGAACCCCTTTTTTTTCTCTTAGACGATCAGTCTACTTTCGGTGTCGTTGAGTACCGACTTTTTTATGATGGCTCACCTTCACTCGAGATACAAGGAACCAGGTTGCCGAGAACCGAGATTAAAGCAGAGAAAAAACAAGAAGAGCAAGAAAGCAAGTCGGGAGAAGGCTTTTTCATTCGAATCGAGAACAAACATAAATTGTCATACAAAAAGTGGCCCCAGGACGGGTTCAATCATACGCCATCCATTGCCTTTCGGCGAGCTGGAGGGTGTACAAACAAAGGATCTCCACCTGGCGGGTATAGCCTGAGCACTCCAACATCCCATCCATAAATCACTCATCAGCCGTTGTATGGCAGCCTCCTAATCTGTTTCCCAACCCACAAAACTATCCCATAAGGGGAAACCCAGAGCCAATCATAAGAACAAAGAAAAAAACAACAAAAACAGAAACGCTTTCGTCCCTTCGCATCTGTTGTGATGAGAGGGCCATTCGAGCCATTCGCTCATTCCCTCACCACTTTTCCCATGGCACCTCCTGTGATCCCTGGAAGCACCCTGCCCACCTTTCGACTTTGTGTGACCATCACACCAGCCCTCCACACCCCTCCAGCTTGACATATCCATCTCTTAAGGGCTTTGATGAATGTATCGCCCCTTCAACGACCGACTATCGCCACATGGCCGCACGGCCACATGATGACCACCATAACTGATGACAAACGGAATTATTGGCCGACGACATTTGTGCCGTTTCCACTCCTCTGTCGACAGTGTTCTCTTAAATTTTCGTTGACAGCTTGCAGGGACCGGCCACGTACCGAAAAAGGGACCCGTTCACACTTTTTCACTTTGGCTGACTTTTCGATTCGATTTCAGTTGTAAGGACATGGCACGAAAAAAAAGGACGAATTTCCCCACCGGCCACGATTTTGTTTCCAATTCTTCTGGGCGATTGCCATAAATAAAGGGTCATGACACTCGGCCAATGCTGCTATCAACCACATTCATCTGTCGGGGCGCCTGCCCCGAGTGGGTGGAGAGGGCCAGGACTGTGTCACTTGCCATGTGGACACATCTGCGAAGTCGACAAGTAAAGGAAAATGCGGAAAGTTGACACTTTGGCTGGCGAATGGATGGATTTTGCAATAGCTGAGTCAGACACGAAGCCGAGTGCCACTCGGTCGCGTTTCGTTCATTACTCGTACTCAAGCTATGCACCACAGGAATCCTGCATTTTGCCAATTCGAGTGGAACACTGTTTCCAGGAAGCACCCCCACCACAGGCAACCCTTCACAGTTTAATCACAAGCCAATGACGAACAGCATCCTCCTTATTGCCGTCGTCATGATTGAAAACTTGCCTTGGCTGCACAGCCCCACCGATGGCTGCTGGCAACGAGCTGCTACCCTCATCTGAGTTAAATGAACCCATGGCCCTCTTAGCGCTGATGGAAGGTCAATTATGAGGGCAAAGTAATTTTATTACGAGCGTCTTCCACCGGGCACAAGCCAGCCCAGGGACTCCGTGATTCGATCCATGCTCCGGGACACACACTCGAAACAACCCCCGGCTGGATGCAAGTTGAATTTAATGAGCCTTGTAACTCGGGGAAAATTGTTAATTCCGTTAAGGTATATGGTACACTCCAGGACCAGCAATTGAATTACGGATACGAACGGGGACTGGGCGGCGAGAGGGAGGGAGGCATTCCCTCATCCAGCTGAGAGGAGAGTCCTTGTTCGCTGCGCACCATGCACGCTTGAACGACGTGGATGGTCGATGGTCAATGGTCGATGTAATGAACCGGATTACTGCGTTGATGATTGATAGTGCTGGAAGGGAGGAAGTGTATAAAGCGGGTGGAGGAGGTCATTAACTTCACAATTTATATGGATTACTTGGGCGAGCTGACGCTTGCACTGAGCTGCGAGTGAACAATGTCATTAAGGACGTGAGACGACAGGCGAAGCTGTCACGGCGTCGTATGTCATTTCGGTTTTGTTGCGATTGCACGATAATGGCCGAACGAACAGTGGCGGCTGTAGAAAAATGTTCGATTTCACGGGTCATACACGAAGGGGCTGGTCGGGAGTCAATGAATGCTGATTTATGACCCGATTACGGCGGAAGGTGGTCCTGTACGTGCTTTACTCGGTGAAGTTTTTGCGAAGCCATTCGAATCACTTTAGAGACAAGAGATGGTAACGACCTGTGCGACCTGTAAGGACTCTTCGCAATACATCTTCTGTAGGACTTATAAGATTTTTTATGAACGGCTTCAGGGGAACACACGGAACGGGCAACTTTTAACTTCACTTTTCGTCTGCGGTACTTGTCTCTGGCGGGATTGAAGACTACTTGGAACAGAGGCGAGTTGTACTGTCAGTTGCCACACATGTATTCGTGGTTGTTGAGCGGATGGTGACGAAAAGTAAATCACTTACCACAACGTTCAGTGAAAGCGGTCGTGTTTGAATGGCGGTGAGTTTGCTCAGTCTCAGTACTGCTGACCAGCTAATCTCGGGAAATCTGTTAATTCACACCTGCACTGTCAACAATGCACAGCTCGGCCATCCTACTATCGATCTCGCCCTCGAGATTGGAACGCTCTTCCTCGCTGTTGTCTTTGTCTAGTCCCTCGTTCGAGAGCTCGCTCCAGTCCATCATTCCGGCGAATGCCGTGATGATGTCTGGTGCCCGATGCCTCGGTAACAGGTTCCGCGTCTGGCTCGATTTTGATCAGCACTAGGTCCGGTTGCCGATACGATGTTGGACACTGGCTCTGGGCGTCGAATCGTACCTGAGCCCTTTTGGTGTTTCTTACAGCCACGCCCCGTCGGCTCGCCGATATCGACTTCCCTCAGTAATATCCGCTTTACCTTGTGCTGACGCTTTTTCCACCTCTCGTTTCACAGAGTCCTTGGCGAAGCGGTTCCGCATAGTATTGATGGGAGCCCCAAGTGGTCCTCTTGTTGGTTCTACCTCTGGCACAACTTGTGCCCTATGTTTTTCCGCTCTGCAATCGGTGATCGACACGCATTTGTGAGTTTAGGTCATCAACTCTCGAGAATCAGGACTATTGATACCTTGGCGAGATCCTTTTTAACGAATGCGCATATGCGTTACTCAGGAGTAGTGATGGGCATAATCGAATGGTTTTAAAAATCGCAACTTTAGTAATCGAGTTATTTTTAATAATCGAATGATCACTCGAAAGACTACTAATCACTCGAATGACTACTAACCGACCAACACGCTGGCTTTCGTCGGGCACTATAAGAACCTCGCACCACGACGTAAGTTGACCTACACTACCGCCGCAGTCACTGTCCCTACTGTCTGGCAAGTCTATCCTCCGAATCCGCTCAGTCGCCTTTTTGTTGTTCTCGTACCTGATTCCGCCTTCTTCTGCATTCGAGCGGCGCAACATTGACCCGTCACTTCCCAGGTTAATAAAAACCGTGACCTTGTGCCCGTTCACAGTGGCGTTCTTGACATATTCGGACCTGCTCAGGTCACTGAATGCTTTGGCCTGGTGCCGATCCACTGCGGCATCCTTTTGGGGCCTGCACTCCCTCATCAGCAGCTGTGAGTTCCTTTCTGGTTGTTTCATTTCTCTCTTCCTATCCGTCACTCTCCTGTGGGCGGTCCCGTTGGTAATGCCCGAATTGATGGCACCCGAAGCATTCCAAACTACTTTCTGTGAACCCCAGAGCTACTGCCCCTTCAGATCGCTGCTCCGTCTGCCTGCGCCTAGTGTGCTGACGTCTTCTGAGTCTTAGTCCCATGATCCAGCGAACCCTTTCCAAGATATCGTTCACCGAGAACGGCCTCACTGCTCGGAAAGCCTTCTGACATTCAGCACCCGCTATACCTCAACATCTAAAATTTAAGAAATAAGTCGAAAATCTTCAAAGAAGCCTATATTTAAAGGTTTCTAAAAGGTTTCTGTGAATACTTCGCTTCACTTGAGTTTCAACATTTCCTACGTGCAGTGGTTTACGCCCATGTTAGCTTCATACTTTCGAGTTGCACCACAGATAAAATTAACTGGATATTTTTGCATATTTGGGAGTTATGTTCAAAAAGTGTCGCTGTAACAGACTTAAAAAAAAAACAGGAGTTGACATGACACGTGTTACAAAAATTACAATTTCCAGGCTCTTGGCAAATACGGCTCCAATTCTAGAAGAATTACAAGCCGTCCTTTAACAAAAAAACATAAATGAATCCATTGAAGGAGCTTGCAGTTATTACATTTCTTATACAAGGAACTTATTGATCTCAAGTTGATACCCGCCACCTATTCATCGACTTTAAGGCCGCGTATATCAGTATTTATGGAGACAAGTTATACAGCACCATGTCTAGCTTTGGCATCCCTAAAAGGCTCGTCCGTCCGGATGGTGTTTGGAAGAGGAGACGGAACGCCGAACTATACGGGCTGTACAGTGACATCGATCTGGTCAAAAGAGTTCGAATCTCTCGTCTCAGATGGCTAGGTCACGTCCAGCGAATGGAAACCAATGCTCCGGCCCGGAAAGTCTTCGACTCGACTGAACATGTGTCTTAGGATCATGAGGCGCAAAATCTATAGAAATTATTTTTCCTCGCTCAGACCAGGGATCGAACCAACTGCGCACATACCCACAACGGCTCGGCCGCAACAAGATGAGCAATAAAGGCTTCAAAAAGCATTTAATTTCAAAGAGAAGACATCAAATGCCTGGAACATCCAGCTGTTGTTACCCAAATGGACAATCCGAAGGTTCTGAGAGTACGACATTGTTAGCTGCAACGCAGGAAGTTAGTTCTGCCGATGCACTGATGGAACACCCACCGGCATAGACATGTTTCTGCACCCCCGAATCGGATGGTCTCCGAAGAGAGAAGACGACAAGGCTTGATCACAAAGCCTACCATTGGCCAAGCTGATATCACGACGAAAGTCAACCTCAAGACAACCTCCAATTTCTCGCAGACAAAGAATGACTACTCCCTCATCGCTACAGATCGGACAACATGATAATCTTTTCCAATGTATCCAAACCCAGCAAGCAACTCTCCAATTCCAAAAAGGCTTATCCGTAGACTGAAAAGCCCTCACTGAGAAAACAAAGGCTATGCTCGCCAGAGAAAAAGCGATCGTGAAACCTGCAACCACGGCATGTCACATAGGCTTCAGCAACGACTAACGCACTTGCACCAGCAAGCAGAATCGTATAGTCTCGTCAGGAAGGATATTTTTTCCGAGGAAAGCAAAGCAAGGCGACTGTTGGGTCCACCGCCAATTTTTAAGAGATCCTATTGATTCACCGAAAGGACATGAAAGCCGCAACATGTCCTTCCATCACATAATCTCATAGTTGTCAAGTCAAGCTAGAATTTACCATCGACTGTACTCGGCTTGCATTAAGTTATATGCCATCCATCAGTCAGCGCGACCAGGATATTTCGGAAACTCCATCCGTCCATCCCACGGTTCACTCTCTCCTTATGCGAGGTCTAAGCCGAAAGAGTCTGCTCTCCCTCACGAGTTTCCATCACGTACTCCAAGCACACTGCAGACAGCAAGTCTCTTCGTCTCACAACAGAGTTGCAAGGATCTCCGTTAAAAGCTTTAAGTTTCCTCAAATAAATGGACATCCTTAGCCGACGAGGGACTTGTAATCCGGGTCACTTTTTAAATTGCTTTTCCCATAACCCACCATCCACCACCCACACCTCGAGGGCCAGGGAGCATGATTAATGTGGAAACTGCTGCAGCGTACGTGATGTTGCCTGATTTAATGAACCCTAACGAGATGGTTACCTCGGTGGCGCGCAGAAGGAGCTGCTGACCTTCAGCCCGTTGATGACTTCCTCAAGAATGACTAAGTGATTCCTTGTTCCGGGATAACAGATTGCCTGCTGCTTTTTGAACTGATTGGCAGGGAGATTCTATTTTTTGTTTGATTTAAAAATTCTTTCAAGGAGGCCGCGTATCCGCGTTCCAGTGGCAGCAACTATCTTGAAGCGTGTCGTGGCAAAGGATCGCCCAGTCGACTACATTTGACCGCATTCAATGGGTCAGCTCTGCTGCCTCTCACTTTGGACGCCCCCTTTAAATCCGCCCGACTTATCTTATCGCACCCAATCAAACCGAAACCGTTTAGCACTTTGCCCAAATCTCCTGCGTTACATAAGCCGGCCCAAGAGGAGTCCTCAGATTGCCCCAATTCCAGGCGGCACAATAGCATTCCTCACATTCAAGCAGGACACTTCAGTCGTCAGCCGTCAGCCGTCTGCCTCGCCCACCCTGACGCCCATCACTTCGATACAATGCCACAACATCCCTGTCCACCGCCACCCACCGCCCGGCGAAAAGGGACGCATCAAAATAAATTAATTGAGCGCAATCTTCAGAGGTAGTCATGTTGACAAATCCCCACTTTAAATTGCTCCTGTCAATTTCTTCTTCACAAAAGAAATTAAAATTTCCCTCTCGCATTGGCCATGGTCGCGCCGCGGAGTCAGTGGTTTGTCCTTTCTTGGAATCGCCCGTCCAGAGCGCTCTTTGTTCGCGCGGGGATATTAATTAGAGGCGAAACAACAACTGTCCTTCAGTTCGGAAGGAACAGTTTGTACCCTAATTAGGCGGATTGCCTGGTGCTTGTTGTACGGCAGGGGTGGCGTTCCGTCTGAGGAATCCCTTTCGTTATTTAATTAGAGCGCGTGGGCAACACTGGAAGCTGAGGAGAATAATGGAAACCTGTTCGTTAATAGAAGAGCCACTCCAAGTGGCCTGACTGGGTAGGGGGAGGGGTCTGTGCACGACTGCAAGTACACGAAGCAGACGGTACGTGCTTGTGCTGTGCGCGCCGAATGTCCTTTGGCGGGCTCCGTCTTTTCGATCTTGATATCAGCCGAAGACGACTTAGTTTCTGATGGTGGCCGGTCACTCATTCGGCCTTGTTTGGAATGCCTTCGCGAGAGATCATTGATTTCAAGGAGGAATTCTGTCTTCCCTATCACCCTGCGTGCCATTGTCAAGGACGCACAGCTCTGCTCCTCGCGCCGGTGGCTCTGATTCCCTCGAACGTGTCTGAAATGTGTGAACGCGTATGTAGCCGTTAAATCTATAAGATTCCAGATGGCACTTAGGCGGAACATCAAATCGATATGGAATAATTATGTGCGCCGCCCCCTCGCTCGGAATGCGGGCGCGAATCACGTACACGGCATAAACATTTCACTTAGGCACTCATTTGCATATTTCCACATCGCCACACCGTCAAGTTTTCATAATTTCGACTAATTCCTCGTTCCACCGCACTCGCAGAGAATGTCGCGCGCATTGAGGCGATGCCGGCGAAAGAGCTCGCTCCGGCTTAAGGGGATGTGAATTATTGATGTTAACGGTTTTCCAATGTCAACGGCCTCTTGGGTCCGATTCGATGAACATCGTTGGAAATTAATTCGTTTCGACGATGTTCGGGAAAATTGAAAAGTCTTGTAAATTAAGGAGCGCTCGGGCGGATGTGCGTTGGGGTGTTCTCTCAGAGAGTCTTTCAGCTCTCGTCCTACGCTGTCAATGAAAGCCTGTAGCGACAGCCTTATCCATAGCCTGTAAGCATAGGAAAACAAAAAACGAGGACATTCTTGGACACTGAGACGTCCTGCATGGACCAAAAAAAGAGGGAAATTCAAGCAGAATTCGGTTGCACGCTAAATTTGTCGTCGATTTGGTAATGTTCTCACATGAGTGGAAATGTTGGCACTGGGAATGACAACTGGGCTTATTTCAAGTGTAATCTGTAGCTTAAGGTCACAGACACGGTTTTGAAAAAAGAACGTGTTTACAAAGTTGCCCGTGCAAGAGCGGCCTTACGAAAGAAAACGCTCACAACGCGTCACGACTACTGTCAACCAGATCTTCAGGTGATTTGTACGGCGCACAGACGCAGGGTGTACTGTAGAGATTTGTTGAATGGTCGGAAGTGAGGAGTAACAGTGGTGGCTACTTTTCAGATAAGTAACTTTCTGCATTCGTCAATAGGCTGATAGGTTCTTACCCAACATTCTTGCGATTGCTAGCACACGCGGACGACATTGACGTAACTGCTCAAATACAGCGCGCCGTCAATGAAGCGATTGCCGGTGTTGAAACAAAAGCGGCTAAAATGGGCTTAGCGTTGAATGAGGGCCTGTCATCAGGTCATCTGTTCGATGTTATGTGTCCTTTCAGCTGTCATCAAGAAAGGACACACAATATCGATGACTCGGTATCAAGCTCACCACAGGCAGCTACAACTTCGAGGTGGTAAAGGACTTCATCTACCTTGGCTCCCAAGTGAATAGATCGAACAACAGCAGTACCCAGATTGAACGCAGAACAACTCTTTCCAAGCGCTGTTTCTTCGGGCTCAAGAGGTAATTGAGTAATAGAGCCTAGCCTATGGCTGTAGGAAACGGATCATCCAAGTCCTGCTATACTGTGCATAGACATGGACCATCTGAAAAGCGGATGAAGAAGTCTCTTTGAGAGAAAAGTTCTGCGTTCAGTTCTTGACCATGTTTCTTTAGAAGAAGATTCAACTACCAACTGTACGGGCTGTACAGCTACATTAGTCTAGCCAGTCGTCTACGCGTTCAACGCCTAGAATGACTGGGCCATGTCGAGCGCATGAACAACACTGCTCCAGGGCGAAGGGTCTTCGACTCCGAACCAGTGGGACAACGCACTAGAGGACGACCACGAAGCCAATGGCGCACACAAGTGGAGAAGGGCCTCAACCAACTCGGCGTGCGAAATTGGAAGCAGCTGGCTAAGGAACGTGCCATCTGGAGAGGCTTGATGACTGTGGCCCAAGTTCACCCCGGACTGTTGCGTCATAAAAAGAAGAAGAAAAGGGTACCAGTTCGCCGGAATGTCTCGATCGCCTGGTACCTAGCATAGCCGAATTTGGAACTCATCCGATGTATCGAGGTTAAGAGATTGGTTGCAGTCGATAACTATTCTTGAGTTTATAGAGAACGATGCCAGGGACTGCTTGGCTGTCCCTAAATGGAAGAAGCTAAAGTGACGAATTGATTCGTTCAGATTTAGATACTCCGAGAAAATGCCACTTCGTATGCCGTCCTTTGACATGGATCCATCTGGGGAGAAGCGCGGAGAGTTACCAAAGGGGCTGATGCCACGGTCCCACAGGTATCTGTCCGGAATCAGGGTTTCGAAGTTGATTTCTGGAAGGTTTCGTAGTGAAGTGTAATCTAATTGGATTGCGTTGCGGACACCATTCAGAAAAAGCTTTGCATTGAACAGCGCAATTGGTTGCTGTCTGCTTGTCAAAGACATCCAACGGGCTGGTCAGGAGAATTTCCAGCGCATAGTTCTAGACAGTAGCTTTGAGGGTTCTACTGGTGGTAAGACAGGTCGAAACAAGAATCTATATCCCTTCTTGAAACCACCTAAACGTTTCTCTTCTTCTTAGCCCATCCAATCTAGACCTTACCTTTGATCTAGGAGAAGCTACGTGTTGGATTGTCTCATCTTGTATGGCCATTGATGAAGATATTCCCTCGGACGGCATAGAAACTAAATCTGAGCTTGCGATCACTAAAAGTGCCAGACTTACAGTAGTTTGTGACTCAAACTTCTTTTATGGAGAAGCACGGATCCTATTGACTTTTGAACAACAAGGGCGACGGACCGAAATTCAAAACAAAAAACAGCCAAGAAGTTCTAGATTTCACTCTTGTCTGAAGCACACTCCTTTTTAGACCATCGATACCTCTGCTTCGACTTCGACCACTCGGCACAGCTACCGCTCCAGAGATGGTATGGAGTGGGAGGCAGCTTCTGTCGCACAAAATACCGATGGAATCAAGGTTGTTTTGGAGGGCATGCGAGTGAATTGTATTAGATGTTGCCTTGCTTTTTCCACCGTCTACGTAGACAGATAAATTGGTGTGTTTTTGAAAACAGAAGAGGACCCAGTGCACTGCCTTGCGGAACGTCTCAGTATGACAATGGGCTGCGATATTGAGTGTCTGAGGATTGCTTTGTAGTAGCGATTCTCTTGATACGATTTAAGTCAAAAGATGATGTGGGTGGGAAGTTCAGTCGAAAGTTTGTCTTAAGACTGGGGTAACAGAACCCATTCGTTTTCGAAGGGCTCTCAAGACACCTTGATCGCGTGGTTAACAGAAAATGTAAAGCATACCGAAACAGCAAGGCAGTTTCGCTCGTCCTTCGCATGTCCGCTGCTGTTGCTGGTGCTCGAGTCGCCGTGTAAGCCGAAGTGAGGCTGGACCATGGTCATCAACTGCAAGTACAGGTGTAAAGTCGAGAGCTCGGCTAAGCCTCTCCAAGCTCACGTGAATGATTGGCTGGACCAAAGATAGCACGCAGAATGTTACTTTCGAGGATATCGAAGACTTCTGTATCCGCTTTTGAGATCGTGCCTGGCCTCTTGCCTAGCTTACATCAAATCGTTGTTCTAACACTGGAGGAACGTCTCACCTTCTGAGACACTTGTTTTGTCATTCAAGTTCTCTGCGAGTGCTACGGGAATCTTGGGGTTGTCTTGACATCAGCAGCGTCTGGAGTCCAGCCTTCCCCGGCAGAACAACTCTCTCTCTTCAGTCATCAATCGCTGACATCCGCACATGGATATGGATATATCACTTGAACAGGACCCTGCGTCCCGATCATCGCTAGGAAAAAGATCGACTTCAACTCCACGTACTTGCAACAACCTTCAAGTCGTGATTCTCTGCTCCATCGCCTGCTGACAAATCATCGTCTCATTGTGTCTGCCTGATTCTTTCCAAAGCACAGTTAACGCGTCCGCTTGCCATTCGTTTTAGTGCCAAGTCAGAGTTCAAATAACAAATGAGTGTGCTCCTCGAGGGATAAACAGCCGGCAAAAAATCCGATTCATTCGTTGAACTTAATTTCCGTTTTGCATTTCGCAAGTGCACGCGCCTTTCGGAACGTTGCCCGTCCTGTTCGCCACTGCCACTGTAGCTGGAAAATACACAAAACAAGAAAATCCAGCACAAATCGGGGACAAAAAAAAAAGCAGAACTGAAACAAAAACCTCCTGCCAATGATGGCAGGCGGAAGAAAAAACTTCGCAAAGGAAGAACGAAATGAAAAGAAGCACAAAGTTTCCGCGAACCTTGGGCGAGTCCTTGGAGGATGCGTTGGCAGAATTTTAATTTCTTCGTAACGAACGACGTGACTGGAAAACAAAGTTGAGAAATACTCGAATCGAACTCGAACCCAACCGGGCGGTGGACAGGCGCGTTAATAAGGATAAACTTTAAATGGATGTCTTGTTAGCTGTTTGTGTTGACGCTGTTTGACGATGGAAGTCTCATTTATTTGTAAGTGATGGCAGTTGCTTCTTGTTGCCGTTTGTGTGTTCTTGTTTTTTTTTTTTTTCTTATTTCTTTGAGTTGATCTTCGGGTGAGATTGGCAGCTGGATGTATGGGCGCTTATTTGCGATGGCGCTCGGATGGGGAATCGATACTCTGGTTTGGTTATTGCTGTAGGGTGACATTTTTGTTATATTGGGATTTGGGTCTATTGATTTTGGGGGTTGGCGTTGGTTTCGAAGTCGGGGATGGATCTGGGTCTCAACAGATGTTCCAATCGGCGAGCGGGCTTTCCAGTCAGCCGTCTCAAAACTTGCGCAGATCCGTGAAGTACTATGTGGCTGTACAAGAAGACGAGTTTCTCGGATAGAACTGTGCTGTGCATTTCCTCAAAATCGTCAAGTAAGACTTCGGACGTGTGTTAAGCCAATTTTCCAACTTCTTTGCTACCTCGATCGGAAAGCTGCCTATTGATAAGCAAGGCCGCCACACCAGCCTATTTTGTATATCATGCCTGAAGTGATAAAGGAAATCAGGAACTTGGCAAAAGCCGAAAAATTAGGAAGGAGGAAGGTTTCGAACTCAACATTCGAGCTAGTGCTACAACCATTGATATAAGGCTCCTATTAGCAACATAACAGACTGAAACTACCTAAACTACCCTAAACATAAATTGCGCCGCATTAAAATCTTAAACTAGGCTTTAATCTTAATGGCTTTTGATCCTAACGCGTGTAAACACTAATCATGCGCTTTCGCCATTCACTCCCAATACTCCTCTCCAATCAGACACACATTAGCATCATTTCAAAACGCAGATGACTTTATTTAAGTCAAGTTAATTTGCCAGCTCCTCTGACTGACACAGAGCTGTACGTTTTGCTCCGCCATAATGCCAGGCAGTGGGCATTTCCCTTAAACATGCGATCATTCTCTAAATGAATATCCAAGCAGACCTACTATCATTTGTGTACAGCGTTTGTCCGCCAACACAATCGGTCATCTCAGGCAGTAGTCGATCAAATCGCTTGCCTCTTTTGTCAGTGCTATGCACATCAACTCGGTTGCCAGATCACGGAAGCCCAGGCAAGAGCTCAAGAGCGACCTCAGCCAACTAGTAACTTTAACTGACTGGGCTCCGATCTCCGAGTTTGTCCACTTTGAGGCAAATGGGGAACTTCACAAATGATACCCTTCTTGAGTCACCTTTTTAAGAGCCTGCTACTCTCGGCTTGGAGGACCAACATCATCCTCTACCAAACTCAGCCGAAAAGAAGTCGAAGCCCGAATCTCCGATCTAAGCCCCAAGTGCGACGAATGCGCATGCAAGACACCTTAGTCTTGGCGAGTGGAAGCGACGTGCCCAGCCCAGGTTTAGGCGCAGATTCTCCATTTACTGCCAACCTGGATAATGATGAATAAAGAAGCCAGATGTTGGGCCAGTAAGCTCAAACTGCACTGAAGCCTTCGAAAATTTCACACCTCACATGCTTACTTACTTACTTCCTTGCCAAATCTGCAACCCATGGAGGGTCTAATCCTGGGCAATTGCTGCCTTCCATCGCCGACGATCCTGGGCACGATGATTCCAGTCATCAAGACCAAGCTGTCTTACGTCCTGACATGGTCTCTCTCCCAGAGGCTTAGACTTCTCCTCATTCTTGCACCAGGAGGCTCGGATTAGAATACCCTCTTTGGCTGGAGGGTTGTTGTACATTCGCTCGATATGACGGAACCAGTGTAGTCGACGGATTTTTGCCTACCGGACTGCATCCACATTCTTGTACAGCTGCCCCATTCGCCCTCCTCGCAGACGGGACCAAATATCCGACGCAGAACTTTTCTTTCGAGAGGTCTTGCTTCTGAACTGCTTTCATGTGTATCCAGGGGCATTCGACTGGAGCGTCGCTCTCAAATTGATCGACGCCGATGCGAGCGAATCTCTCTTGGACACTTTTACTGACAAGTTGGTATCACGTGCTCACGTTTTTGCTTATCGCCCAGCTTTCAGCTCCGTAAAGCAGAACTGGCAGGATAAGAACCTTGTGGAGCATGACTTTGGTCCTTCGAGTCAGGAGTTTCGAGCCCAGTTGTTTTGACAGTTCAGACAGCATCGGTTGCCAAGGGTGGTTCTATGTCAGATCTTCACTGTCATGTCATTCGTGGAGCTTACGTTTCCCCCGAGGAAGACAAACTTCTCTACTACCTCGAAGTTGTAGCTGTCGATTGTAACGTTTTGGCCTAGGTGGTGTGCGGCGGATCGTTTTTTGCTCGACAGCAAATATTTGGTTTTGTCCTCGTTGACCTCGGCTGTTCCTCAATTGCCGTGAAAGCTTCCACTACGTCGCGTTGGCACCGCGCGATAATGTCGACTTCATCAGCCTATCCCTACAGCTGGACTCATGTGTAGAAGATAATGCCTTCCGTGTTTACAGCTGCCCGCCGTACTATCCTCTCTAGCACCAGATTGAGGATATCACACGACAGCGCATCCCCTTGCCGAAATCCGATGCAGTTTTCAAACGGATCAGCATCGTTGCATTGCGCAGCGTGCCGCGACACAATCGGATCAATTTTGTCGAGATCCCGAATCGACCATCGCTTCGAATAATTTCTGGGCATGAATGTTGTCGTATGCGGCTTTGAAATCGATCAAAAGGTGGTGGGTATCGGCTTGAAACTCACTGATCTTCTCCACGATCTGCCTTAGTGTGCGGCCGGAAGCTGCACTGGTAAGTGGCGACTTGTGCGGCGCCACACAGCTTTAGACGTTCACACAGTACGCTGGAGAGGATTTTGTAGGCGACGTAGAGCAGGGAGATACCTCTGAAGATGCAAGTAGGGTCGTCTTTTTTGGAATGACACCTCGTAAGCGCCCATGCAAAATGTGACTGAGTGGTCTTTTAAGGTCTTTTTATTCTGCCACGAGATAACCAACGAGTGTACCTTTTCGTGGTCCAAAGATGATTGCTACATGGCATGTCCTCCCTGATTCACCCGTTCGGTGGACTCTCACTCTTCTACTCAAGAGGGTAGCTCATTTGTTGTCATTTGAGTCGACTGAGGAAGGGGATCATGTTTGTTCCTCCTGCAATATCGCTCAACAGAAATAATTCGTTGCAGCGCCACACCCTTCCTGGGCAAGCCAGTTCTGTAGAAACCATGGGATGACCGGGCGACTAACAAACAAAATTAACCATGGTCCAGCCTCATTTTGACGCAATCCTCGTCCGTATTAATGTCGACAATAGGAAAATCGTCCTCTCAACCAAGTCAAGTCAGAGGCAGCTCAAGCCACTGTTCCTGGCAAACGCCGCGGCGGCAACGGGAGTCAGTTTTCATTTGCGAGTGTGACTTCTTTTAATTTCATTCCATAATCGCAGCGGCTGACGCGCAGAGAGTGGCCTCACTAGCACCGTGTCACAGTTCTTTGTTTTCCCGCTGCATCTGGCAGCCCCCCTCTTAAGTTCCTCCACAAACAGACCTCAACCATGGCACCAGGGATGCAACACGTTTCATCTGTCGTCCTCCCGGAATAATCTTGTCACCAACTGCATGTGGCACCAGCAGACTGGGAGGGAAGTCGCGTGCAGAACGAGGCAATAAACAAGAAACCACTGCTCCACTAAGAGCCACTCCCGCTGTGAGTAACTTTATTATTTTCAATTTCACGTTTTCAGATGGTGTTTTGCAAATCCTGTTTAAATTGGAAAATTAATTAAAAATTCTGGACAGGAGCGGCGCTGCTGCAGCTGCAGCTGCCAGAAACAAAGCGCCACCCTCCCGGAAGCAGTGCAGTCTGCCGATACAAAGGACAACGACGGCGACAAGTATTCACACTCAGACTGCCATTCGCATCCGCTGCTGCGATGTGCGCGCACAAAGTGTATTGCTCAACGGGAAAGCAACGTCTGACGGGGCATGGGGGAGGGAAAAACTTCATAATGTACTGTACAGGTTGCAGAGTAAGATTTGATTTTGAAAGCCTTTGTCTTATCCCGTGGCAGGAGGGAGCTGTTTTTTTTTCTTTTTTTTTTTTCGTGTTCCTCTTCTCGTGGATACCGCCAACGGCGCGGTTGGCTGCGATGTGTTGACGAAAGTTTTTGCCTTTGTCGTGCCACGATCTCCACCACTGTGGTCGATAGTGGAGCGTGTATCTACCGCCCCTTGCGTGGCCTTGGAATCGTCGCTGGGAACTGAGCCACTCCCGAGAAGGGGTTCTTGTAACCGTCCCACCCCAAAAAGCAAGGGCAACGACAACTGGCTTGTTTCGAGAGTAAACCCCCGGCACCGAGTCAGCTTGCTAAAGTTTGCACTAGAAAATCGCTTGGTCTGCTGCAGGCGGCGGGTGAGTTATGGTGCGGCTGGGGCCAACCATCCCCGTCGGAGGACACATGGATTATATGATACAAGTTTCGCAAACAATTTGAATAAAGTTAAATTTATAACTACGCCCTGAGAGGAGCCGTATTCTGGGAAATTGTTTCATTTGTTGCCACCGGAACGTGCAGGTGGATCCACTGGTGGCGGCTGAACTGTAACGGCAAGTGGGACTGTAGAAGTCGAGTGGTGGAGTTGTTCTGATTGGCAGTCGTACCGGGATGGCGTTTGCAAATTGATTGGACACTTGCATGCAACGTGTGCAGAAACTTTGATGTCAACCCTCGAACGTACAACTTCATATTTCTGCTAGTTCCAAGCTCATCCGCTGGCTTAAATATTTACTTCCAGAGCTTAGGCTGCATCATTCACAAGAGCTGACGCCAGAATCACAACAGGGAGGGCTTCATTTCGGCACTTTTTTAACGAAGCGAAGAAGCAAACCCCGAAAGCAACACACAAACAAACCACAAATGAAGGTCTGAAACAAGGATGCCTCCTCAGTGCACTGCTGCTCTGCCAGAAGGTGTTAGAAGTGCTGGTTCCACAATCAATGTGTTGCTAAAGGGTGATTTTTTAACTATTATCTTTTTGGCAACACTAGTTTAAGCAGCTGACTCTGTCACTGTCAAACGTCTTCAGTTTGGTCTATAATTTAACCATGAATCGACTACAAACGAACAACGCTGGCAAATATGGCATTTTAATTGTATTATCGAAATGCGTAGTCTGTTAAGAAAGTTCATCGCTCGCTTCTTCCATTTTATGGTCAGTTTAACAGACGCAGTGAAGCGGCTATTCGGGCTTCTTCTTCTTTTTTGTGTGGCGCTACAGTCCGAGGTGGACCTGGGCCTCAACCTGGCCTCACCTGGCCTCCCAGCTGGGGGTTGTGAGTGGGGTTAACGCCCTCACCACGTAAAAAGCAACATGTTCAGAGACGACTAATTCCCTCGGATACTGACCGATCTACTGTTGACGACCCCAGCAAACGAACAAATGACGATGCTTTTCAGTTCTGCACGTGGAATGTGAGGTCTCTTAACAGGCCACGTGCAGCCGAAGAACTCGCGGAGGCCCTTGACTGCTATAAAGCAGATATCACCGCCATCCAGGAAGTGCGATGGAATGGGCCGGGCAAGAAGAGGATGAAAAACTGCGACATCTACTGCGGTGATTGCAGTAGAGAGAGGCGCTTATTTGGATGTGGATTTGTTGTTCGAGGCAGACTTAGGCAAAAAGTCTTAAGCTTTGACTGTAAAAGCGAACGCCTCATAACAATCCGCATCAAGGCTACATTCGGCAACATCAGCCTGATTTGCGCCCACGCCTCGACAGAGGACAAAGATGATAGTAGCAAAGATGACTTCTATGATTTCCTAGAAAGAACATACGATCAATGCGCCAGCTTTGACACCAAGTTCGTTCTAGGATAAGAAATCTTTGCTAACGTCATAGGGAAACACAGCCTACACGCCACCACGTCCAGTAACGGACTAAGGCTTGTGGATTTTGTCATGGGGCGTAACCCCTCTGTGATGAGCACGCGGTTCCCACACCTCAACATCCATAAAGGGAAATGGCGGTCCCCAGATCAATCAACCGTCAACCAGATTGATCACGTTGCGATCGACGTCAGACACTCCTCCAGCATTCTTGATGTCCGAACGTTCCGAGGAGTCAACATCGACTTGGACCATTTTCTTGTTGTAGCCAAGGTAAGAATCAGGATATCACGAGAACAACGGAGTCGAGAACGACCACCACGGTTTGGTGTCGCAAAGCTACAATCGCAGCGGACTGCCAGGATCTTTGCCGACCTAGTCTCCCAGAAACTCTCTGTTCCGGGAGAGTTTGCAGACGTCGCCTGCACAAACCATCGAAAAAGAATGGAGTCGTTGTCAAGAAGCCATCAAATAAGACTATTCGGGCTATTGTGACTTAATTTCGCACCGAATTTACATTGTGTGACATTAAACCAGCAACACGCTTACGTAGAGTGCGAACTGAAGAAAATATCGCAGCTGTATCGGCCAGTGTTAATGATGACCATCAATTACCGATTCGTTGCCGTTCGCAGCGATTGGGCCTCAGTTACTCAACAACGTGGAACATTTTGCGGAAGGATTCAGGTGTGATGCCTTTCAAAAAACAGCTGGTGCAAAAATTTAAGCCGAACGAATTGGCTCTTGGTAAGTTGGCCGAGGATCCACTTTTTTACCGAAAAATTGTGTTCAGCGACGAAGCTCATTTTTGGCTCAGTGGGTACGTAAATAACCAGAATTGTCTATGTTGGAGTGAATATCAGCCAGAAGCATTGCAAGAGCTACCAATGTATCCAGAAAAAGCTACACTTTGGTGCGGTTTATGGGCGGTAGCTGGTGGCATCACTGGACCGTACTTCTTCAAAGATGATGCGTATCGTAACGTAACTATGAATGGTGAGCGCTACCGTAAGATGACGTCCAACGTTTTTTGCCCAAAATGCAAGAGCTTGACTTGCATGACATGTGGTTTCGACAAGACGGTGCCACATGCCACACAGCACGAGCAACGAGAGGCGAGTTCGGTGAAAATTTTATTTCACGTTCGGGACCGGTCAGTTGGTCGCCTAAAGCGTGCGATTTAACGCCTTTAGACTATTTTTTGTGGGGCTATGTTAAAGCTCATGTCTATACAGACAAGCTCGCTTCAATTCACGCATTGAAAGGCAACATTGAAGCATTTATTCGTGAGATACCGGCCGAAATGTTGGAAAGAGTATGAACTAAGCGGATGGGCCATTTGAGGCGCAGTAAAGCTCAACTTCCTATAGCTTTCAAAAAATCACCCTTTACATGCAGATGACCTCGTCGTACTTGCAGAATCCCCGGGAACATCTGCAACTGATGACCAAACGCCTGTTGCGTTACTGCAAGGGATGAGGATCAACATCAGTTCGATCAGCGCGATCTCAAAGAATTCACATTAAAAGACAATAGAACTTCTACTACAACCACTTGGTTATTTGGGATTCAAACTGAATCCAACTCTAGATTTCAAAAAACATCTTAGAAATAAAGCAAATAGCTCTCGAAGCGGAAAAATGTTCGTTTGGCTGGCGCTACAGTCCGGGGTTGAACCTGGGCCTCAGCCAACAAGTGTCTCCATCCAGCCCGGTCTTGTGATAGTTGCTTCCAGCCACGCACGTTCAACTTATGCAGGTCACCTTCTAACTGCGTGCGCCATGGTGGGCGTGGTCTCCCTTTACCACGTTGTCCCTCACTGTTGAAGTAGAAGGCTTTCCGGGCCGGAGCATTGGTGTATATTCGATCGACGTGACCTAACGCATTAATTTTTCGGATAATAATTCGGAGAAGAGAGACGGACGAATTAATAATATGCACGTCCTGGCAAATATGAGCAGGGAGTGACTTCGCATGTAACTCGATTATGTCTTAATTCGTGTTGTTTGTTAAGAGATGGCGTAACTTGTATTATTCCATTGGAAGCGTTGGAAGGCTTCCGTCATAATAAGTTGTCATTGAAAAAGTTATAGCTTCAGACGGGCGATGCCTTGAATAATACTGTTGCACATGCTTTTCTTAAAAAAAACGTTACTATATTTGAACGTAAGTAAGAAACAGCACGAATTAAGTTATGGAACCAATGTAATGCAAACGACAATGTGGTTTGATTCACTATATCAATTTCTTACAGACTAGACTAGCTACCACTCAGGATACAAAAGCTTTCTTACATCTTTCCAGTACCCCTTCACTTGATTCAATGCTCTCCGATCGTAACGTACATAAAGATTAAATACAAGGGTGCGGCAGCAATCCTTCAACAGGAAAGCCGCAAATCGACACAGACTTATGAACTCGCGGGATGATTTCGATTTTGTTAGACATTACTTCCTAAACTTATCTGAGGTCACTATGACTCTTAGGTCTAATGCGTACCTGGCTTGTCGCTTACCAACTATCCGAAAATGAGAGCACATTTTCATACGTTCGCTCCATCTGCATCACCATTCCATTGACAACACACACAAGCCTCCAATAACAAGAGAGGATCGTTGTGGGTACTCTGATTTTCACAACACTTTCAACGTGATCCCTAGCTGCCTCTGCAATCTTCGCAATTGAATAATCACTTTAATTTTGTATCACTGCTCCTCCCATGCGCCGCAGAAAGTCTTTTTTTTTTCCTCCAAGTATGGTATGACCACTTCTTCTTCTTTGGCTCGCGCTACATTCCGGGGTTGAACCTGGGCCTCAGCCAACATGCCTCTCCATCCAGACCGGCCTTGTGATAGTTGCTCCCGACCACCCACACTCACGTATGCACGTCCCCTTCTAGCTGCGTGTGCCACCGTAGGCCTGGTCTACCTTTACAGCGTTATCCCTCAGGGTTGAGGCCGAAGACTTTCCAGGCCGGAGTATTGGTGTCCATTCGCTCGACGTGACTTAGTCATCTGAGACGAACTCGTTTGACCAGGTCGACCTTGCTGTACAGCTAGTCGTTCAGCCACCTCCTCCAAACACCATCCGTAGAGATGGCAGCGAAGACAATTCAAAGGACTTGTCCTCTCGAAGCGACCGAGCATATCCTCGTTCGTTTTAGTTAGTCTCTATGTTTCTGTGCGCTGGAGTCGACACATTTTCCACATGGCCACAGGCTACCAAGGATAGTTGCAAATCAAATAAAAATTAGAAGTATATCAAGATTTTCCTAGGGCGTGCGATGAATACCTGCGCCCTTTCGAATTAACGACACAGGTCTGCATGCAAGCTGTCATATCGCCAAATGGGTGGTGAGTGTCGAACTGTATGGCTTGGTGGACCTCCCTCGGCTGATAAGAAACTCTCCGGTGATGAATCAGTTTGTAAAACTTCAACTCCAAAATCGAGTTAAGTCGGCCTTACAAAAGCGTGCGACGTACATTCCCAATCGCACTGCACACTTCGTGAATACATCAACGAGCGAGTAAAATCCTTCAGTTCTTCAAGTATCTTGATGAACGAGCCCCCTAACCTCTGAACTTGCGGAGTGAGTGTGAGAGCTCCGTCTTCAGCCTCAATCGCCGTGCTTTTCGGTGTCCTTTCAACCGAAATGCCCCACACCCTCCGCGCCCGCCTCAACCAGCAGAAATTTCGTTAGCCTCCACATGAGTTTCCTCGCAGCACAGCATTTGCGGGTAACCCCAGCTTACAGCGTTAAGAAATTCCCCATGGTTAACCTAATAGGATTCGGCAGAGCCATCGCAAACGTACTCCGAAAGACGTGGCATTTTACGTTTCATTTAAAGTGAATTACACCCATTCGAGGAATTCATTTCGTGGGATGTCTTCGTTTACCGAGCGAGTCCTCTGAGTTGATTCAAATGGGGAGCTTCATGCTCACGGAATGACTCCCCCACTCGGTGACGCAACTGTTCACCCACCGACCGCGGATGGCGTCGAATGCAATTGGATGAGATTTGAGAAATCATTGGTCACGGTGCGGTGCAGTGTGGTAGCTGCTCCGAGTGGTGACCAGGCCATCGTGTCCTAACGGACATCATTCGGCTTCCAGCAGCATTGTCCTCCGTGATGGATTGCATGTCCTTGTCCTAATTAAGACCGAGTCCGTGATTTGTATTAGCGTCATCGGATAACGTCCAATCCATCACCCCCCTCGCGGATCGGGTCGACGAAATTTGATTGAATTGCTTGGCAGCGTCGATGGCGAGTGTTTTCGAAAATCGATCAAGTGTCTGTGAGAGTTTGTATCCTTTTGCGATGTTGGCTGTCTGCTGGCATGGTGGATGGGTGGATGAGTGGATGACTGAAAGGAGGAGCGCTGCCGCGTGTAATTCGAGTGCTTGTCGTTGGAAACGCTGCCATAATTGCTTGAAGTCACTTACTCGACGTTGTCTTGACGATGATTTTGAGTTACTGAAGCGAAGCGAAGGCTTCGTAAATTCGATTACGCTTCACAAGCATCAAGTGGGTGGGAATTGCACGGCAACTGTGGGCGGAGAGATCATGGAAGCTGAGCTGTTGACTGTGTTTGACTGGTGAGCTAATGGCCGTTTGATGTCAGTTGTCGCGGGATTGACGAGTGATGGAAGATGATGAGATGCAATCTGAGGACATCTCTGAGATATGCAAACTTCGGGACATTTTGAGAAGGACGAGCCACGTGACGTACAATCAACGCGACGCTGACAAAAGAATTACTGGCATGAAGTGTGCACGAAGTTTAAGGAATGTTGCTAGAGTGCTAAATTAGTCCATGGGGTTGAGCGGGACGATGGACGAGATACGTAAGCTCAAGCCTCACACAGAACCATGGAGTGTCCGAGCCTGAGCAACCAAGATTACTTCCTCCACCGTTGAACTATTCTCCATCCCTACTCAAGTCCACGGGCCTGGCACTCTCAGTGCCCTGTTCTGGCTTGAGCAGCTCCGAAAAGTGCTCGCTCCATTTGCGTAAAATAACTCCCTCTTTCTGTGTGTTCCTTCCACTGAGTCGGCGAATAATTCGCTTCTTGTGCAGATCTGTGGTCGCTTTCCAGCTTCTCGCCGAACTTTCAAGTCGGACTGCTCTCAAGAAGCTCGCGCTGCCAATTTGCAAGTCAGGGTAGCAGTCGCGGGTAGCAGATTTTAGTCTCTGCGGGTCCCCTTCTTCTCTCTGATGGAATTTCGGATGTTTTAAACTACAGAGTTCTTTTCTCACCATCAATCACTAAGAAATAATAAATAATGCCTAATGTCCACGTAGGACAACAGAATTCGTGCAGAATACATTTTAGTTCTGCTTGGGTGCCTGGAGTGCCTAAAAGTTATTCACTCATTTCTCGCTAGTGTCCTGGAGACACACTGGTGCATAAACCGGGCTGAATTTTTACCGATGACTAGTGTTATCCTGGCTGCTGTCGTTTGATTCGATGATTTCGGAGTCCAGTTCACAGCACCTCCGCGTGAGATGGTCATTCCCTCGAAACGCTCGTGCGGAATTTTCGTTGTGGCGTGAGCTGCGTCGTCCTGTTGACACCACAAGTTGCTAACATGCATATCTTCCAATTGAGGACAAGTGGGGTTGGTAACTATCGAGGTGCTCGCTGTTGACAGTGCTGACTAGGCCAACGTCGCCCAAAAGCCACAGCAAAAGGTGGGACGGACATTGGACGCTCTTGGATCTTGGTGTAGTTCCAAATTCGACAATTTGATTTGTTGATGTAGCTACTCATGCAGAAAGGGGGCTCGCCATTGAAGGCGTTTTTGCGATCAAAATCGCGGTCAGTTTTCGACTGCTCTAGAGTCCATTCCGTTGTCTGTAGTCGTTTACCTTCAGCTTCTGGATCGATTGAATTGTAAACGGTTGCAGGCCTTGTTGTCTGCGTAAGGCCGACTTGTTGTGAGCGACGAGAAATCGGCTGGCTCGAAGTCGCCTGCACAATCTCACGGACACCGGTGAGCTAATTGTCATATCTCGAGTTTCATCGACGCCCGTGTGATGCTTTATCGTTTGCTGAGCCTGTGAACTAACAAGAGTCCAATGCGAGTGGTTATCGCACATAATTAGTTACTTATCAGGCAAATGACCCATGAAGGGTCCGAGTATGAGCAATTACTGCCTTCCATCGCTAATGATCCTGGTCACGCGGCTTCCAGTCATCGAGGCAGAGCTATTTTACATCCGCGATGACTTGACCTCCGTACCCGAGGTTCGGTCTTCCTCTCCTTCGCTAAACAGGCGGCTCGGATTCGAAGACCCTCTTAGCAGGAGCACACTCGATGTTCCGGAACCAGTGCAGTCGACGGAAGTTTTTTGTCATCCGGACTACATCCGCATCCTGGTGGAGTTCGCGGTTGTGTCTTCTCCGTCATTTATCAACGGACCTAATGTCCGACGCAGAATTTTTCTTTTGAAGGCACCGAAAATCGGTCGGAAAGCACAGCGGATTCAGGCTGATCGACTTTGCTGCGAGGCGAAATGTTGTAGTAGCCAGTACAAGATTCTCACATCTCGATATTCACAAAGGAACATGGCGATCTCCTGATCAATCAACCGTCAACCAGATTGATCACATTGCGATCGACGTAAGACACTCTTCCAATATTTTCGATGTCCACCACCTTGTTGTAGCCAAGGCAAGGTTGCGGATGTCCCGCAACACCGCCAAGACAAAGAAATACTGTGAGGAAGCTCAACTTCAGCCGGCTACAATCGCAAGAGATTGCCAAATCCTTTTCCGATCGTGTCTCCCTTAACCTCTTAAGAAATCCTACGCCGCCAACATAAAGTATTGAAGACCAGTGGCAGCATTGCCAAAAAGCCATGAGAGGTGCCGCGTCCGATGTGTTGGGTTTCAATCCGCCACCACAACGAAACCCCTGGTTTGACAACGAGTAACGGCAGGCGAATGCAGCAAAGCAAGACGCCTACAAAGCGGCACTGCAAAGAAGGACAAGAGCTGCTCGGCAGCCCTACGAACAGAAGAGGGGACACGAACACCGGCTTCTCAGGAGAAAAAAGAAGGAGTATGAGAAGCGCGCGGATATTACTGCAGGCATAAGGTAAGGAAGTTTTACCATAGGGTAAAGTTAACCAGTCAAGGTTATAAAGTCCGAGCCGAAGCCTGTAATGATGATCAAGGGAATATCGTAGTAGAGTCACAGTCGATGCTGAGGATATGGAGAAACCATTTCTGCAGGCTGTACAACGGCGACGAAGAACCAAATTCCGCTGTCAGACAGAACCCCAATGAAAGGGACGATGAAGATCAACAATTCCGTCCACCCGACCCGGATGAAGTGAGGATTGCCAAATCTAAACTGACATCCAACAAAGCTGCTGGAGCTGACGGCCTACCCGCCGAGCTTTTTAAGGCAGCAGGCGATGATTTGGTTAGGAGCATGCACCAACTCATCTGTAAAATATGGTCGGGGGAAAACATGCCAGATGAATGGAACCTCAGCATTGTTTGCCCGATCCGTAAAAAAGGAGACCCTTTGACCTGCGCCAACTACAGAGGCATCAGTCTCCTAAGTATCGCATGCAAGATGTTATCTGCCGTACTGTGTGAACGCCTAAAGCCATTCGACAACGACCTGGTTGGTCCATACCAGTGTGGCCTTAGGCCAGGAAAGTCCACCATCGACCTAATATTCACACTACGGCAGATTCGGCAGGAGGAAACCCAGGAGCAACAAATCGATACCCATCACCTTTTCATCGATTTTAAGGCCGCGTATGATAGCATCTAAAGAGACGAGCTATACGGAGCAATGTCTAGTTTTGGCATCCCTACCAAACTCGTCCGTTTGTGTAGGATGACGATGGAGAATGCACGCTGCTCCATCAAGGTCGGACAAAACCTAACCGAGACCTTTGATGTCAAAAAAGGATTCAGACAAGGCGACGCGCTGTCATGCGATTTTTTCGACATTGTTCTTGAAAGAATTGTTCAAAACTCGAACACCAGAGAACAATCTTTCAGAAGTCCTTCCAACTACTTGCATGTGCCGACGATATTGACATTATCGGAAGAACGCAGCGTGATGTCAATGGCGTTCTTGTGGGTATTGCAACGGAGGCCGCGAATATGGATTTAGCGGTAAACGTGTCACGAGAAAGGACACCCAAGACCGACGTCTCGGTCAGAACATCACAGCGGACAGATATAACTTTGGTCTACCTGGGCACCGCTATCAACCAGCCCTGGAATCAAACGAAGAATAACTCTTGCCAATCGCTGTTTCTTTGGGCTAAGAAAGCAATTGGTCAACAAAGCCCTCTCTCGAACAACCAAGGTAACGCTTTACAAGACCTTAATCGTCCCAGTCCTGCTATACGGCGCGGAGGCATGGACTTTGTCAAAAGCGGATGAAGCTACTCTTGGTTGCTTCGAGGGGAAAATTCTTCGTGTGATTTTCGGTCCCGTCTGCATAGATTGTGAGTGGAACTATACGGGCTGTTCAGCGACATCGACTTAGCCAGAAGATTGAAGATCCAACGATTGAGACGGCTAGGTTATGTAGAGCGGATGGAAACCAATGCTCCGGCCCGAAAAGTCTTCGAATCCACCATCGAGGGACGGCGCAGTATAGGAAGACCGCGACTCAGGTGGCGCAGGCAAGTGGAAAGGGACCTCAACCAACTATGCGCGCGAAACTGGAGACAGCTAGCTAAAGATCGAGCTGGCTGGAGACGCTTTGTTGGTTGAGGCCCAGGTCCACCTCAGACTGTAACGCCGCCTTAAGTAAGTAAGTAAGTAAGGCTCCAAGTAGATTTGCTGAGCGTTCGGCTTTAGGTCTTGTAGAGCATGAATTTGGATCGTCGAGCCCAATCGTAACTCGGAACCCCAGCTATTTTGACACTACACAGGCACCAACGACAATAGTTTCGATGCATTTCCACTTCGTCTAGGTGTACACAGGCCATACGTTGGTGGTCGAAAAAATAGGAGAGGGGACGAAATGTTGGCCAATTCTCGTCTGGCTTCAGTGAACCTCTCAGCCTGATGTCAGTTTATTTCAATCCACGTCGTGGCTCGAAATTCTGCAGAAAAGATCCTTGTATGCACAGTGTCGATAGTGGCACACGGAGAAATGAGCTCCCAATGGTTAAAGATGACAAGGACGATGCTACAAGTAAATAAAGACGAGCGAGACGAGACGAGACAAGACTCAAGCCGAGGTTTTGATCTGTCCCTTAGCCTGAGCATTTGTGGCTTAGAGTTCCATGTCACCGAGCAAGCATAACCGACGGACAGCTCATAAAATTCGCAGTGTGGTCAGCTCCTCAATCAAAGCGGAATGTTTTGCCCCGTCCTCTGCTGCGAAAGTCATGAGTACCACCACGACGGTTCAGTTCCACAGAAGCATTGCTTCGGTTGCATTCCTGATTCAGTGATCTTAGTCGAAAAGGACCCCGGACTCCTCGAAGGGGCCGTTTTGGACCCACGTAGCCCATGTCCCGCCCCTTTGCTCCCACATCCAATTGCAGCTTCAGCCCAAAGGAAGGCCCGTTGTGGACACGCAAAGTTTCCTTTCCAAGCAAACGAGTGAGTTTCTGTCGGCGGTGGGGAAGAAAGACACCCGTGCTTGTCATGGAACTCGACAACATCCTCATAATAAGTGAGGTATCGCATACCACACGACCACACGGGCACAGCCCACCCCCAGCCGGAGTCTTGTCCTTGGAGCACTTCAGAGCTCATCGTGCAGATAGGATAAAATATTTACCTTACAAGGATGCTCACAGTCGCAGGCAATAAAGTCAGAACAAAGGACCGGCAGCCATACTTGAAATATTATCCTCCCCCAATCCACTGCCACTGGCACACAGAGGACATTCAAGATGTTAACCCACTCGTTGGGGGAGGCAGGCGCAGGCCTTAATTGTGCCGATAGATAGCACCGAGATTCATGGCCACCAGCCATCGGGCCATCGGGCCATCGTGCCATCAAGTCGTCAGGCCGGCGCAGCTACCCCACCCGCACACAGACGCTCAAAGCCATTCCATAAGCTGATCGATACACAAACGACTTTATGGCGCCATAAAAATCAGTCATCGTGGTTGTCGTTATAGTCCTTTATGTCTTTCTGGCATTAAAAGCTGTAAGCCCATTATAACATCATTTAATCCCTTTGCCTTCGAATATTTAAGCTTTCCTCTTCCGGCAGCCGTTGCGTTGCTGCCATCAGCGTCGTCGTCGTCGTCGGCTGGCCTGGTGATGGTGGCGATGGCCATGGCTGTGGGGTGGGGCTGGAGAGGTGATAAGCCTGTCGGAGTCCTCTCCCGCAAAAGGACATGAAGGCCATCTGTGCTGGGTCGATTTTAGTTGAGTGTTAATTTCGATTGCACGCATTTGGTTGTCGCTTCTTGTTGCATGAGCGGCCAACTGGAGAGTGGTGGGGAGGCTGATTTACAAGGATATGGCATGGCTAGCCAATTTAGGGTAGTTCAAAACTACCCTAAATTGAGCGTGTTTGCTCCTAAGGAGTTGCAATTTCTTTCCCGCATCAAACGACCGTGTGCACTGAGGAATTCCTCGCCAAAAGCAATCACCTTCTCGTCTCGTGGAGAAAAAGCACACAGCATTAAGGCGGCGTTTATCACAGCGCTTAACCGAATTTAAATTAGCCACACACACGCGTCGCCCCCGGACGCATCCATCCACGCATGATGTTAAAGTCTTTCGGCGACGAGGATTCTCTTATCACCCGCTAATCTGCGAAGGCAACGAAGACGTTTTGACACTTCCCCTCCCCCCACATCAAACAGCTGCGCATCCATCCTCGTCCTCGCCTGCGTCGCACTCGCACCTGAAAATGGAAAGAAAGCAACACTCGCTCCTTCAAGGCGACATTTACAGCGCTTCATCTGTGTGGAAATAATTTCGTTCGCTTAGTGCTGAGTTGCTGTTGCTGTTGCTGATGTCAATGCCATTGTTGTTGTGCCTTTTCGCGGGCGTGACGCCTCCCCCGCCCCCAACCCCCCCGAGCAACGGGCTTTTCCGGTGACGTGTATAAATTACGAGAGAAGAAAGCATAAATAATCGGCGCCATCAGGGGAAGGATACGACACGAAACCACAGGTGTTCAGCGGGCGATATGTGATGGCGGTGGTTGATATGTGAGGAGAATGCGGGGCAGAGGGGGTGCCTTAAAAGCAAGCCTTTGCAGTTTTTTTTGCGTGTCTTTTTATTGCAGCAACAGAACGAGAGGGCTTTAAAGGGCAAAGGTTAACATGTTCGTGATTGGAGCGAGAAATGGGGGAATAAGGACCTGAAAAGTGGCAAGAAATTAAGCCCTCTCTGATCTTGGTTGCCCTCGATTCTGGCGTGGAATGTCCTCTGTGACACAGGAGATGGCTGAATGGTGACATAAATAACTTTTCACGTAAAAAAAAACAAGTAACCCGAGAAGGCCAACACCACGGAAATCTAGTTCGCACGGGGAATTTGAACTGTAAATAAATCATCAAAAAATGCCTTACAAACCACAGAAATTCCGCTGTGGTCCGATTGATTGCGAAGTTCGCGTGTACAGGGATCATTGATGCGCCTGGTAGAGCCGCTGTGGCACTCGTGATGAACTCTGAAATGACCACAAGAACACATGCAAAATGGTGTGCGCAAGTCGTTGGTAGGCCTAATAGGGCCGCTGTGGCAGTTGGAAGATGAGGCATGAAATCCATCAGAAGTGCCTTACTAATTACAGTCAAATTTTTGTTGGCAAGCACCTCACTGTTGCCGGATGCACTCCAAGTGCTTCTTCTTCGTCTTTGTGTGGCACTACAGTCCGGGGTGGACCTGGGCCTCAACCAACATGCCTCTCCAACTAACGCGATGTCCGGCTAGCTTTCTCCATTGTCGCACACCAAGTTGGATAAGGTCCTTCTCCACTTGGGTGCGCCACCTTACACTCGGGCGTCCTCTGTTGCGTTGCCCCACAGGTTGCTATTCGAAGATTCTTCGAGACGGAGCTGTGGTGTCCATCCGCTCTGCATGACCTAGGCAGCGTTGGCGAATCGGGCGGAGTGCAAAAGAGGTGTAGAATGGGGCCATCCTCTTAATGACACCTGCAGCTTTTGTTGTTCGGGTAGTGTATTCCTCTCAGATTGAGATCAGATGACCATCCTTCAAGCAGATTTGAAGTTTGAAAGATCATGCAATTAGTGTCCCTTCCAGAGCGTTTGAGAGCTCCGCAATTTTCTGAAAAGGCCCAGTGTCCCACCACCATTCAGGTAAAAGGCCCCCAAACCTTCAAAACGAGGAGAATTGGCTTCCAAAAAACTGTCCAAATCGGACCCTGCACTCACCTCAATTAGTGTAACAGCCCAAACCGTGGTAACCCAGCCTGGCAAAAGGCTACACGTAGGGAAGGCGCAGTAATGTTTAACACAGACACATGGAGAGGAGGTACTGCCGTCATTGCCGCGTCTACAAGCAGATTTCAAGACAACACCCAGGAAGCTGCTCCAACAAGAAGTGTTAAGAACTTAGTCCGAAAACATGTCACAATAGGCAATGTTTCGGCTAAACTCCCCAATTGTTCAACACGGAACATGACCCTAAGCTTGTGCATAAGCACCGGCGGGCAAATCAGAAGCTGCTTCAGACGCTGTGCCAGACTCCCTAAGAAAACTGGCCTCAAGAACAGAAGACCTCTTTCGAATGAGCCACTAGGGTCATCACCCAACTTAATACTACCCATCTATAAATATATAATATGGGTGGCGCTGCAGCTCATAGAGGGCCAGGGCCTAGCTTCTCAGCAACCACTCGTGTTGTGCGTGCTATTGTTCTCACACGAGTGGAAGGGACCTACAGTCTTATGCCGACTCCGAACGGCCAAGTTTGAGAAGCTTTCTCTAGACAGGAAATACTCATTGAGCATTGTCAGTGACTCGAAAGAGGTGGGGTCGTGTAAATTATTTGTGTCGAACATGGATTGAACGTATTACGTCGATGTTGGGGTCGACGCACATACCCACAACGCCACGGGCCACTAAGATAGCGATATCGGGCCTAAAGTCGAACAGAGCTGCTGATTTAGATGGACTGTGTGCAGAACACTTTAAGGCACCTGGAGATGATCTGGTTGGGTGCACGCACTAGTTCTTCTGTAAAATATGGTCTGAGAAAAGCATGCCCGATGAGTGGAATCTCGATATCGTTCGTCCAATTCACAAGCAAGGAGTCCTCTTTGACTGCGCCTACCATCGAGGTGTCAGTCTAACCAGCATCGCGTTCACGCCGTGTTGGATGAGCGCCTGAAACCTTTCGTCAACAACATGATAGGTCCAGGCCTGGGAAGTCCACCAATATTCACACTCCGGCAGATCCTGGAAAATACTCAAGAGATGCAGATCGATACCTGCCACCTATTTGTCGATTTCAAGGCCGCATATGCATAGAGACGAGCTATGCAACGCCATGTCTAGTTTTGACATTCCTGCCAAGCTCGTCCGGTTGTGCGGGATGACGATGGAGAACTCTCGCTGCTCTATCAAGGTCAGCAACGAACTCACCCAGACCTTTAATGTCAAAAAAGGATTCTGGGTGAGGCGACGCACTGTCATGCGATTTTTTAACATCACTCTCGAGAAGATCATACGGAACTCAAACGCCAGCACCAGAGGCACGATCTTCCACAAATCGGTGCCACTGCTCGCATTTGCCGATGACATTGGCACCATCTGACGAACACAAATCAGTGGGAGCATCCAGAAGGAAGCGCCCAAGATGGGACTTGTGGTCAGCGAGGGTTAGACAAAGCATCTGCTGTCCGCCAACACCGACGTCTTAGACAAAACGTCACTATAGACAGCTATCACTTCGAAGGAGTGAGAGACTTTGTCTACCCAGGCTCCTAAATTAATACAGGCAATGACACGACTGCAGTGATAAAACGGAGGATCACGCTGGCCACTCGCTGCATTTAAGCACTCGGAAGGCCACTGAGGAATAAAGTCATCTCTCGAAGAACCAAGATAAAAGACCTTGATAGTCCCAGTCCTGCCGTATGGCCCAGAAGCATGGACACTTACTAAAGGGGACGAGGATATTTCTGGTCGTTTCGAGAGGAATGTTCTTCGAATTGTCTTCGGTGCCGTGTGTACGGGTGGTGCACGGACTGTACTGTGACATCGATCTGGTCCAATGAGTTCGAATCTCTCGTCTCAGATGACTAGGTCACGTCGAGCGAATGGACACCAATGCTCAGGCCCGGAAAGTCTTCGACTCCAGCCCCGAGGAACAACGCTATAAAGGAAGACCACGTTTGCTGTGGCGCACGCAGCTAGAAGATTACCTGAAGAAGTTGAACGTGCGTGGCTGGAAGCAACTAGCACACGACTGGGCTGGGTTAGGTTAGGTTAGGTTGTAACGGCTGACTGCCAAGGGCAGTCACACGTAGACCGGACTAGACCCATTGTGATACCACACGATTTGACTTCTCCTAAATCGGAGCTTGTGGTGAAGCGATTTAGCTGGCATATGCTGGCGCTGTTAAGCTCATTGTGGTTACTGTGGTAACCTACGACTAGCTAGAGCGCTGTACGAGCAGAGTAGGTGATGAGTGCTTTCTTGTACCTCTTCATCCATGCAGCTTCTGCAGAAATCATTGTATGGAGCACCCATCCTGCGAGCATGACTGCCAATTACACGGTGCCCGGTTATGACTCCCATGAGGGTCCTTAATGAGTGCTTGCTGAGTCTAAGTAGACTGAGTGACTGTTTTTAGTCAAGTGACGGCTAGATTTCTTTTGCTTTTAGGAAGGTGGTGCCTTCTAGCCATTTGTCATTAATTGTATTAATCCTTAAAAGATGATAGGCTGTAGCTATCGGCATGGAAGGTGGTACCCCTGCTTTTGCTAGGGATGAGGTTGTACCACACCAGGCGAGTTCGTCGGCCTTGCAGTTTCCTGGTGCGTCACAGTGTCCCGGCATCCACATGAGGTGAGTGTTACAATGCTCAGCCATCTCGTTAAGAGACAGTTTGCAATTAAGGGCTGATTTTGAGTAAAACATGACATTGTCCAGCGATGCAGATGGTGAAATCCCTTTTTGACATCACGTTGTTTTTGAGCCGTGTCAACACTTCTTTAGTGGGATCAGTGATCAGGGAGCTTCACGGAGACAGCAAAGTTGAGATCATCCCGCACCCACCCCTTCGTTAGTCTTCGATCCGAGAATACGCAGAGGATCATCCGACGTCTGCCTGTCAGACATCCAGTCCGATCTGGAGGGAATGCTGATAGAGAATTTCTCCACGTAGATAGCCTGGGGTGGGGTATTAGGTGGTCAGTGTCACTAGGAAGGAAGTTAAATTCCATGAGAATGGTTGAGTGGCTGATGTGGGGTTCGGACCACAGTCGGAGTGTTTTGGGTCTCAGGGCAGTGCTGACACCTATTTGTTTTCCGATTCGTTCCAGTGGTGGAAGGTGGAGGAGAATATTCAGTGCGACTGACGGAGCACTTCTCAGTGCTCCGCCGATGCACAAGCAGGCCAATCTTTGTACTCGATTGCGTGCCTTGCAGTTGACAGTCTTGTTTAGTGCTGTCCACCGAACTGAGACTCCATACAGAAGTGTCGGTCTGACAATCGAGATGAAAATCCAGGGGACGATGCGGGGTTGTCAGCCCCATTTTCATCCAGTGGTTTTTTTTTGCAGCTAAAAAGGGCAAACGAGGCTTTTGTGACCCTTTCCTGGATATCCTGGAGCTTCCAGTTCAGCTACCCATCAATCGTGAGCTGTAATGAATGGAGAGGCATGTTGGCTGCGTCCATCCCGGGCTGTAGCACCAGCCAAAGAAGAAAACTAGAAAGGACACGGCAGCGAAAAGCAGGACTACCCTCTAAAAAAAGACGATGGTCACCGCAGCTCTAATTCAAATTTTCTAATCGAAGCACTGACGCCACGCTCGCAAGTGCAGACATCGAACCACGCCTGAACCATAAGCCACAGCAGCCCTGAACTACGAACTCTGACGAGGTAACACACGCTTTCTTGTCACACTTCAAGAAGTTAGACGTCCACTTAAACTTCATCACACAAAACGACCGTCAGTAGGGATGCTTCCATTCACAAGCATCACCCGAAGACTCATTCAAGTCGCACTGTCGCTGCCGTTGCCGAGCATCACAACCGCCACCACCAGCACCACCACCACTGGCGCTTTTAAGAAACTGAGCGAACGGAAGTGCATCAGCCAGACAATGACCTGCACTTAGTGCAACACCTCCTCGACCCTGCGGCAGTGGCAGCAGAGTTTAAAACAACACAATGGGGACTGGCACTGTGTTAATATTTTAACCACTTCAAGAGTGTGTTTCAGTTCCCCGCTACCACTGCGCCACAAAAGAATGCTCCTCAGCCACGTAGCCTTTGTTTATCCACAGCCCCTCACTCTCTGCACCATTCGGCGAACATTCTTTTCTAATTCGTGCTTTGTTTTGCCTTTTCAGCAGATTCCTCAACGGAGCCGCAATGTGCTGAAGGGCCTCGGCAGAGTCGCTGCCATTCCGTGCTGCTGTAACGAAAAGTTACGGACTCGTGGGTGCGAACGAAGTGCAAGTGGCACAGCGATCAAAGCGAACTTTCTGTGAGCGCTCTTCAAACAACTTATCGGGCTGGTTGGTGGGCTTGGGTGGGTGGTGGATCTATCGTAGTTCGAGGTGACACCGAACACTTGCCGGTGCTCGATGTGAATGCGGATGGGAGATATGGAGTGGAATTGGCAGAGAAGTTGAGAGCTTCGGAGGACCCTCCGAAGTTCGACTGCCATTCCCGACTTTCAATGGAGGCAACTGATGACGCATTTCGCAACTAATTGCTGGGTTATTGAGCGTTTTTGAAAAAAGTAACCAAGTGCGACTACACGTCGGTAGATGAGTACTTTCGGACGAGTACGTTTAGTTACCCTGCTGCCGTTGCACTTGAAAATAAAGCTGCACTGCACGTAACCTTGGCGGTGGCACGGGATGAGTCAAGGCCATCGCTGAACTGTATGCGACTGTAGTGCGGTAAGAGTCCAAACCAGCGCCCAACTGGATGCGACTGTAGAGCGGTACGAGTCCAGGCCAGCGCCCAACTGGATGCGACTGTAGAGCGTTACGAGTCCAGACCAGCGCCCAACTAGATGCGACTGTAGAGCGGTAAGAGTCCAAACCAGCGCCCAACTGGTTGCGACTTTAGAGCGGTAAGAGTCCAAACCAGCGCCCGACTGGATGCGACTGTAGAGCGGTACGAGTCCAGGCCAGCGCCCAACTGGATGTGACTGTAGAGCGGTAAGAGTCCAAACCAGCGAACAACTGGTTGCGACTGTAGAGCGGTTCGAGTCCAGGCCAGCGCCCAACTGGATGAGACTGTAGAGCGGTACGAGTCCTGGCAGGCGACTGTTGAGCGGTACGAGTCCAGGCCAGCGTCAAAATGCATGCGAATGTAGAGTGGCACGAGTGCAGGCGCCCAACTGGATGTGACTGTAGAGCGGTAAGAGTCCAAACCAGCGAACAACTGGTTGCGACTGTAGAGCGGTTCGAGTCCAGGCCAGCGCCCAACTGGATGAGACTGTAGAGCGGTACGAGTCCTGGCAGGCGACTGTTGAGCGGTACGAGTCCAGGCCAGCGTCCATCTCGATGCGACTGTAGAACGGTACGAGTAAAGGCGGGCGACTGTAGAGCGGTACGAGTCCAGGCCAGCTCCCAACTGGATGCGACTTTAGAGCGGTACGAGTGCAGGCCAGCGTCCAACTGCATGTGAATGTAGAGCGGTAAGAGTGCAGGCAGGCGTCCAACTGGATGTGACTGTAGAGCGGTACGAGTCGAGGAAGGCGACTGTTGAGCAGTACGAGTCCAGGCCAGCGTCCATCTCGATGCGACTGTAGAGCGGCACGAGTCCAGGCCAGCGCCCAACTGGATGCAACTGTAGAGCGGTACGAGTCCAGGCCAGCGCCCAACTGGATGCGACTGTTGAGCGGTACGAGTCCAGACCAGCGCCCAACTCGATGCGACTGTAGAGCGGTACGAGTGCAGGCAGGCGCTTATATGGATGCGGCTGTAGAGCGGTACGAGTGCAGGCCACTGCCCAACTGGATGCGACTGTAGAGCGGTACGGGTCCACGCCAGCGCCCAACTGGATGCGGCTGTAGAGCGGTACGAGTGCAGGCCACTGCCCAACTGGATGCCCTTGTAGAGCGGTACGAGTGCAGTCAGGCGCTCAACAGGATGCGGCTGTAGTGCGGTACGAGTGCAGGCCACCGCCCAGCCAGCGGTACGAGTGCAGTCAGGCGCCCAACAGGATGCGACTGTAGTGCGGTACGAGTCGAGGCAGGCGACTGTTGAGCGGTACGAGTCCAGGCCAGCGTCCAACTGGAAGCGACTGTAAACTGGTACGAGTGCAGGCAGGCCCCTCTATGGATGCGACTGTAGAGCGGTACGAGTGCAGGCAGGCGCCCAACAGGATGCGACTGTAGAGCGGTACGAGTGCTGGCCAGCGCCCAACTGGATGCGATTGCATAGCGGTACGAGTCCAGGCCAGCGCTCAACTGGATGCGACTGTAGAGCGGTACGAGTCCAGGCCAGCGTCCAACTGGATACGACTGTTGAGCGGTGCGAGTCCAGGCCAGCGTCCAACTGGATGCGACTAGTAGAGCGGTACTACTCCAGGCCAGCGTCCAACTGGATGGGACTGTAGAACGGTACGAGTCCAAACCAGCGCCCAACTGGTTGCGACCTTAGAGCGGTACGAGTGCAGGCACACGCCCAACTGCATGCGACTGTAGAGCGGTATGAGTCCAGGCCAGCGCCCAACTGGATGCGACTTTAGAGCGGTACGAGTCCAGGCCAGCGCCCAACTGGATGCGACTGTTGAGCGGTACGAGTGCAGGCCAGCGCCCAACTGGATGCGACTGTTGAGCGGTAAGAGTCCAAACCAGCGCCCAACTGGTTGCGACTGTAGAGCGGTCCAAGTCCAGGCTAGCGTCCAACTGGAAGCGGCTCCAGAGCGGTACGAGTCCAGGCAGGCGACTGTAGAGCGGTACGAGTTCACGCCAGCGCCCAACTGAATGGGCCTGTAGAGCGCTATGAGTGCAGCCAGGCGTGCAGTTGCGGCCATATGTTATCACAATACTGTGCCCCGAGCGTCCAATAACAGGTTTATTTAGCAAAAAATTTTCGACAGCCACTCATCATCTACCCCCGAGAGCCACTTGCTTCCATCCATCGAGACATGGATCACAGCAAATGAAAAAAAAAGCAGCAGCGTCTACTTAAGCCGCACATAGACACATCCCCAAAAATCTGGATGCCGGCATGCAAATCATGTGCGGCCTTCGCCCGACTGGGGAGGGGGCGGGGAACTTGTCTGCGACGCATAACAGGACTTTTACGACACGATAATGAAAATCTCATGCACGAGTGCTGGCGCGGGGGCGGAGCGCACGGAAATCCATTCCAAGCGACATATGCACACACTGGATTACACGCGGCTGTCGTGGTGGTAATTTTGATTTATGGCTATTATCCTGCGAGCGATAAGTGCACGGATAGATTTGACACGTAATAAAGTACGTTTGTGCCCGAATCACGAAATGAACGGCTCTGCTTGTTCTCGGTGGCGAGTGCGCAGCCATATTTTTTGCTCGGCTCATTCTGGCTCGAGATTTGTGTGATTGATGGGTGGCCTGATGGATGGGATGGGTCCTTTCAGGTCATCATGTGTGTTCGCACAGGTCGGACATGATGGGCAGGATTACCTTCCTTGTGCGGATAAGCCGGACGGCCATTTCAAGAAAGACGTCCTCTTCCGAGGTCCGTGTCCCTCCTTCCTCCGGCCGGTCGGACAATTAGAGTCACAGTCCGTTTGAGGACTCCATAAGGATGATGCTCCTGCACCCAGATTACCTGCTAACTGAATTAATTTCCGGTCTCCCTCTCTGCCGCCCATGCCGGTGTGCGACGAGTCCATTACGTTTTGGTCTTGCGTACGGTCATTAGGAGTAATTAAACGGTTCTTATTCCGTACAAGGAAAAGGACTCCATAAGAATTAATTACAATTGCCCGAGGGGGGCATTATTCATGAAGGGCGCCGCAGAATGGGAATGCGTTTGCTGGCCACTGTCACGGCCGGACTGGGTGGTGAACAAATTGCTCTAGCCACGTTCCGGTTTCGGTTAATTTGCATAAAAAATTGAAACAAAAAATGAGTGGAACGCAAGGATTCACAAGGCGTTAGCACTTGTGGGGCCTCCGAGGGACAGAGGATGCTGCGCTAATGGATACGCAGTTTTCGGTTTTCCTTTCGGCTTGTATCGCGAGCCGGTAATGACACTCACTTCCCTCTGTGGACAAAGAAAGGACGCGTAAGCCTTCAAAGACGATGCGGCTGAATAAAGGACCCTCTAAATGAGTTAGTGCTGTACCGCAGAATTGCTTAGGAAATATGAGCGTTTTTTTCGGGAAATTGTTTCTCTTTAATGAGGACAAATTGGTGGAAGTTATGAGGCTGTCAGGCGGCTTCTTTGAGTGAAACGCGAGTGATTCGGATTTTTGGCCGAATGAGCTGACATGATTGCAGTCGATTATATGCTACTACTGCAGCTGAGAGAAGGGCTTGTGTGGGACTGTTTTCAAGACTGCTAGACCCGATCTGGTTTCACTATGGCATTCTAGGTGGCAGTGTCGGGCGAATGGAGAAGGGAACCCTCAGTCTTCCTGTCGTGACATTCTCTTCAGCCTCTGTCATCTCCAATGCTTTGGCTGGTAAGTCTTGCACGAGGACTTAGCTTAGACTCGTATTATTAGCTTGCTGCTTCCATGCGCTGAGAGAAGACGACGATGACTTCACTGATCTCCTAGCATGGATATACGCTCAATGGTCCAGCTTCGACATCAAGATCGTTCGACTAGATGTCAGAGGGACACCTCAACATCCATAGGGGAACCTGGTGGTTTCCGATCAATCAACCTTAATCCAGATTCACCACTATACGATCGATCTTAGACACGCGTCAAGCATTCTTGATGACCGAATATTCTTCATCGTTTTCTTGTGGCGCTACCGTCCCGGGTGAACCTGGGCCTCAGCCAACAAGTCAGTCCAGCTGGCACGATACTTAGCCAGCTGCCTCAAATTTCACACTCCAAGTTGGTTGCGGTCCTTCTCCACTTGAGAGCGCCATCGGGTTCGTGGTCGTCCTCTATTGCGTTGTCCCACTGGTTCGGAGTCGAAGACTCTTCGGGCTGGAGCAGTGTTGTCCATGCGCTCAACATGGCCTAGCCATCTTAGCCGTTGAATCCGTAGAGGCCTGACTAGACTATTGTCGCTGTACTGCCCGTCCAGTTCGCGGTTGAAACTTCTTCTAAAGAAACATGTCTGAGAAAGATTGAACCTAGAACTTTTCTCTCGCGAATACAAACTTGAGTTTCACACGATCTTCTCAAGTATGATATTGAAGAAGTCACATGACAGTGTGTCGCCTTGCCTAAAACCTTTTTTGACATTGAAGGTCTCGGCGAGTTAGTTATCGGCCTTGATGGAGCAGCGAGCAGCCTGACGAGTTTGGCAGGAATATCAAAACTAAATACGGCACTGCTCAGCTCGTCTCAATGCACGCTGTCATATGCGGCCTTGAAGTCGACAAATAGGTGGCGGGTGTCGATCTGCATCTCCTGAGTATTTTCCAGGATCTGCCGAAGTGTGAATATATGGTCGATGATGGACATCCCATGCCTGAAACCGCACTGATAAGGACCTATCAGGTTCTTGACGAAGGGTTTCGGGCGTTCACACAGAACGGCAGAGAGTATCTTGTACACGATGTTAAGGAGGCTGATCCCTCGATAGTTGGCGCAGTCAAAGGAGTCTCCTTTCTTGTGAACCGGACAATCGACGCTGAGATTGCACTCATCGGGCATGCTTTCCTTCGACCATATCTTACAGATGAGCTGGTGCATGCGCTCAACCAGGTCATCTCCAGCTGCTTTAAAGACTTCCGCGGACAGTCCGTCCGCTCCAGCAGCTTTGTTCGACTTCAGTCTAGATATCGCTATCTTGACTTCGTCTAAGTCGGAAGGACGGAATTCGTGCTCATCATCTTCCAAATTGAGTGAAACATTCTGCCTGACAGCGGAATTTGTGTCGTCATCGCCGTTTAACAGTCTACAGAAACGATTTTTCCAAATTCTCAGCATCGACTGCGATTCTACTACTAGTTGTCCATTTTCGTCCCTGCAGGCTTCGGTCCGCGGTCTATCTCTTCTGGATACTTATTTTACCTTTTGGTACAACTTTCGGACCTCCTTCCTGTCGTAACACCTCTCCATCACCACGATGCACGCGCTTCTCATGCTCTTTCTTTTTCCTTCCGGTGCTCTTCCCATCTCTTCTGTTCGTAGAGCTCACGAACAGCCCTCGTTGTTCGATGCAGCGTTGCCTTGTAAGCCTCCTGCTTGGCTGCATGTACCTGCCTGCACTCGTCGTCAAACCATGGGTTCCTTCTAGGTGGTGTCGTGAAGCCCAGCACATCAGTGGCAGCTTCTTTGATGGCTTTTTGACAACGTTTCCATTCTTCTTCTATTGAATGTGCAGCGTCGAACTTTCAGAGAGTTTCAGGGAGACTCGGTCGGCAAGGTTCCTAGCGGTCGATTGCGATTGTAGCTTTCCGACGTCAAACCGTAGTGTTCTTTCTCGACTCCGTACTTCTCTCGATAACCTCATCCTTACCTTGGCTGCAACAAGGAAATTATCCGAGTCGATGTTAACACATCGGAACGTTCGGACATCGAGGACACTGGAGGAGTGTCTGACGTCGATCGCAATGTGATCAATCTGGTTGACGGTTGATTGATCAGGGGACCACTAGGTCCCTTTGTGAATGCTGAGGTGAGGGAACCTCGTGCTGGCTACAGAAAGGTTTCGCCCCGTCACGAAGTTCAACAGCCAAGTGCATTGTCGGACGTGTTGTCGTGTAGGCTGTGTTTTCCGACTTGCATTAAAATCCCCTAGAACGATCTTGGTGTCGTAGCTGGGGCATTAATCGTTTGTTCTTTCTAGGAGATCATAGAAGTCATCCTTGCAATCGTCCTCTTATCCTCTGTGGGGCGTGGGTGCAGATTCGGTTGATGTTGCCGAATGTTGCCTTGATGCGGATGATGATGTCCGAATATGCCGAGGAGCAAACATCGACATCTGACAATTTCCTATTTGCAGCCAAGGTAAGGATACAGACATCGAGAGCAAAACGGAGTAGAGTTAGAACACCACATTACTATGGTTATGAAATCGAATTTCCAAAAATGTGCGCCGAATTGCTTCGTACCTGTCCTTTCCTACCCGTTTTCTGGCCATTCTTTTGATAGTTTTAGTTGCGAATTCTGCAACCGCCAGATGCAATGGAGTTAAATCTAATAGCACATCCATTACGGCAGTTGGGCAAGTTGCCAAGGCCCCCTGTTATACAGAGGCATGCCAACCTCTGAATTTTTTTGAGTGCTTGGTTCATTCGGACTTAACTATTTCACCGTGTGTGATTGTTGGTCTAACAAGAGCTATGTGCATCCATCTTAGGATGCTCGGACTGCAACTCCAAGATTTGCGCGCTAGGCTTCTGCTGACCACTTGAGCACGCCTCGCTTTCCTGGTAATCTCATCTGTATGTCGTTCCTAGGTGAGTTTGCTGTCTCAGATGACTCCTAGATCTTCTCTCACCGAGTGTTGTACCTGACAGACTAATTCGATTCAGCCGTTCCAGTGTATGGTCTTGTATGAGGTACCAAGGTGGTATTTGCCGAAGTCCTGGCGATAGACGCCACAGGTCTCCTCTAACTCGCCTCTGGTTATGATAATCCCCATCAATTGACTTCTTTGGGGACTTCGGGACCATAGCATCGAAGCATCGAATAGACTTCAACTAATTTTCGATGCAGTCTTTGGGACTTCAACGCCTTTGGGATTTCAATATGTGAGCAGGTTCGTTGAAGTCAGACAGAATCACGAATCACACTTTTATATGAAGTAGAATAGGCTTTTAGGCTTAGAGGATGAGGAGTACGCTGTGTTCACGTCCGGAGGAGGGTATGGGGATGGAATGGAACGATGGAATGAAAGTAAAGAAATATACATTATGTAAGTACAGACTTTTTTGTCAAACAACTTGTGGTGTATGCCGGTTGCAATGTTAAAAGTCTTTCGGCGGACAAAAGCTTTCGCTTGGAAATTTTTCTCTTCTCAGTTTCCAACGATGAGCTAGATGGTCCTGTTCCTTGATTCTCGACATTTATTACTATCGCAGCAGGTAATGGTGCTATAGGTAGACGACTCCGCCAAGTAATGCATTGTCGAACAAAGCTTTCACCGAGTTCTTACAGAAACAAGCGACGTTTGTTTAATTTTTTACTTTTCCATTCTGGATGCACCTCAGTCTATTAGACATATGCCTTCAGGGCACAGATGTTAATGAAATTACTAAGCAAAGCCACCGGCCAACGGTTTGACGTTTACACGAATATGTTGTCACGAATTGGTTAAGCGTATCCACCCCCCCTTTGGTTGAGTTGTCAAATTTAATAATTTCAGGAAGTTTTTTCGGATGTTCCTCTAAAGCATTAGTGTCATGGTGTGAAGTGCTCAGAAGTGTAACTAGCTTTCTGTTGTTTTCGGACATATTGCACAATTGTCACCTTTTCACACCTCCTTGCGGAGCTCTTCGACTGAGCCCAAATTGGCAAGAATATTTTATTCTTTCGCATTGTGCCAACAAGAGTAATTTTGATCTTCAGGAACTCCATTGCCAATCCATGGATTGTACATAAATCAATCGTTGTTATGCTTCTTCCGCGATTAGCTGACACTTAATCTAAAACTACTCGTTCCCGTTGGTTTCTCGCAGGAAGGGTATTTCTTGAAGCTTTCTCAAGGTAATCTTGGCAGTTCTTCCAGCCTTCAGCAGTTCTCTTCATCTTTCCCCATCATTTGGAGACATCACGTGAAGCTAATCGGTATATAGGACTTAGGCAGGCTTTCGATTATGTAACACGGACTTCATTAGTGTTACTCACTGACACTCATTCCCCCGTCACCTTGACTTCCCTGCCAATCGCCCATAATCTCAGAAGACAGCTGCATTTGATTCGCACCCATCCTGGTGTGTACAAGTTACCAGGACCAAATCTTAATACACCCCGTCCTCCTCCCATCGAAAGCCACCAGTCACCAGTGCACTTAAGGCATCCTGTGTCAGCGTCGACACAGTAACCGTCCGGGATTAAATATTCCCATTTTCAGAATCTTCCAGACAGTCCGCCGATAAGTCCCCGCTGTCACCAGCTAAGCCGGCAGACCGCACTGGATTGGCGTTATCAGCCACCAGTTATCGCCAACAAATCGATACGCATCCAATCCACTGGGAGAGTTTTCAACCTTCGCTTCGGATTATTTTGTTAGCGCGCAATCCCGATCCGATTGATTTTTCCTCAATGGCATATCGCCGGTGCGCCTGTTCGGGGGATTGGAGTCGTGCAGGCGATAGCTAGCCACAAAAAAGGGAAAAAAAACGAACGAAAGTGGGCGGCCATTGGGTGTGGGGGCTTGGGAAAAATTATATTTCACCGATAAATGGATCCCTCTTGCAGTCGGAAAGGATTTACCGCATGTGGAAGAGAAAATATTTTCTCGGCTTTGGATTTGCAGTCCCCGCCGCAGAGGGAGAAGCCGCACTCTCCACGAGGGAAATTGATATAAATGCCTTTCGCAAGAATTTAAAACCATTCCTTTGAGGAATAGGTCTCGTTGGTCCATGGATCGGTTGCGTTTTGATGCCGGCGGCTGTGGCTTGGTGTACATGTGAGCTCATGTATTTAAGTTCCATGCACTGTGGGCTGACTGCTACGAACCGAAGCAATGCAGTGTGGGGGAATGGGACGAGTTATGGACGCACGAGGTTTCATTTTTCTCCAAGGGGCGGTGGTGTATTGTAATGTAAACAAGACGGTTGCGGAGAACCCACGAACCGCATTCGGAAGGAGGGCCACTTTGATGATGTGCTGAGAATTGAGATTGCGAAATGAAAAATAAACTGGTTGGCAGGAATGCCAGCTGTAGTTATTGGATATGCAACTAAAGGGTGTTTGTTTTTTTTCCTTCACCCCGGAAGACTATAAAATGATACTTTTCAAACGCAGACAAGTGCTTTGCATATTTTCTTTTTTATTTTTTTATGTACTTCATCTACAAACTGCACATGTCTTAACAGACACTTTTGAAGCGTTTGAATATTAAATTAACTTTGAAGTTGTTAAAACATAAAATGGCTTGATAAAGTAAATTTAAGGAGCGCTCCAGAATGAGACAAATCCAAATAATGTGAATGTTCGTGGAGTACTCGAAGAATTATCGTAAGAGGTTCTATTTTTTGCAGTAATCAGTGATGTGGAACTTTTGAGATAAGATATCCCAGTAGAGGAGTGATCTAAAGAATATCTAGATCCCTAACAATCTTGACATCATAAACAGTGCGTCTAGTTGGTAGGAATTCTAAGCCAGGCAGAATTCTTTATCCCTCTCAATACGGATTTCGAATTTCCAATTTGTTTTCTAGTGCAGCTATTTTGTGTATCTGCCTATCCATGGAATCCGTAAGAAAAGGGGCGTGACCAGAAAATATAAGCGGGACATTTTTAGGTAGGACTTCTTAGTCACACAGGACAGTACACAGGGAGAGTACCTTGGTGCGGATGTCGACGATTTTCTGAGTCATCTTTCGACTGCCACAGTGGCGCTATTAGGCGTATCTATGAAGTCTCTGCACCGTTGGTGATGTTATTTCACGTCTAGTGATCGATTCTGAGGGTTTGGTGCGGATCCGACAACATTGAATTTTTTACCCCGAAAAATTGACAGTGGTTAGTAAGGCTTTTTTGTTGATTTTCTGAGCCATCTTTCGACTGCCACGGCGGCGCTATTAGGCGTATCTATGACTGCTGTGCACCGTTGGTGATGTTATTTCACGTCTAGTGATCGATTCTGAGGGTTTGGTGCGGATCCGACAACATTGCATTTTTGACCCCCAAAAATTGACAGTGGTTAGTAAGGCTTTTTTGTTGATTTTCTGAGCCATCTTTCGACTCTCACGGCGGCGCTATTAGGCGTATCTATGACTTCTGTGCACGGTTGGTGATGTTATTTCACGTCTATTAGCTGATTCTGAGAGTTTGATGCGGATCCGACAACATTCAATTTTTGACCCCCAAAAATTGACAGTGGTTAGTAAGGCTTTTTTGTTGATTTTCTGAGCCATCTATCGACTGCCACGGCGGCGCTATTAGGCGTATCTATGACTGCTGTGCACCGTTGGTGATGTTATTTCACGTTTATTGATCGATTCTGAGGGTTTGGTGCGGATCCGACAACATTGAATTTTTGACCCCCAAAAATTGACAGTGGTTAGTAAGGCTTTTTTGTTGATTTTCTGAGCCATCTTTCGACTCTCACGGCGGCGCTATTAGGCGTATCTATGACTTCTGTGCACGGTTGGTGATGTTATTTCACGTCTATTGATCGATTCTGAAAGTTTGGTGCGGATCCGACAACATTCAATTTTTGACCCCCAAAAAATGACAGTGGTTAGTAAGGCTTTTTTGTTGATTTTCTGAGCCATCTATCGACTGCCACGGCGGCGCTATTAGGCGTATCTATGACTGCTGTGCACCGTTGGTGATGTTATTTCACTTCTATTGATCGATTCTGAGTGTTTGGTGAGGATCCGACAACATTGAATTTTTGACCCCCAAAAATTGACAGTGGTTAGTAAGGCTTTTTTGTTGATTTTCTGAGCCATCTTTCGACGGCCACAACGGCGCTAGTAGGCGTATCTATGACTTCTGTGCACGGTTGGTGATGTTATTTCACGTCTATTGATCGATTCTGAAAGTTTGGTGCGGATCCGACAACATTCAATTTTTGACCCTAAAAAATTGACAGTGGTTAGTAAGGCTTTTTTGTTGATTTTCTGAGCCATCTTTCGACGGCCACAACGGCGCTAGTAGGCGTATCTATGACTTCTATACACCGTCGGTGATGTTATTTCACGTCTATTAATCGATTCTGAGGGTTTGGTGCGGATCCGACAACATTGAATTTTTGACCCCAAAAAATTGACAGTGGTTAGTAAGGCTTTTTTGTTGATTTTCTGAGTCATCTTTCGACTGCCACAGCGGCGCTATTAGGCGTATCTATGACTTCTATACACCGTCGGTGATGTTATTTCACGTCTATTAATCGATTCTGAGGGTTTGGTGCGGATCCGACAACATTGAATTTTTGACCCCCAAAAATTGGCAGTGGTTAGTAAGGCTTTTTTGTTGATTTTCTGAGCCATCTTTCGACTGTCACGGCGGCGCTATTAGGCGTATCTATGACTGCTGTGCACCGTTGGTGATGTTATTTCACGTCTAGTGATCGATTCTGAGGGTTTGGTGCGGATCCGACAACATTGAATTTTTGACCCCCAAAAATTGACAGTGGTTAGTAAGGCTTTTTTGTTGATTTTCTGAGCCATCTTTCGACTGTCACGGCGGCGCTATTAGGCGTATCTATGACTTCTGTGCACCGTTGGTGATGTTATTTCACGTCTATTGATCGATTCTGAAAGTTTGGTGCGGATCCGACAACATTGAATTTTTGACCCCCAAAAATTGACAGTGGTTAGTAAGGCTTTTTTGTTGATTTTCTGAGCCATCTTTCGACTGTCACGGCGGCGCTATTAGGCGTATCTATGACTTCTGTGCACCGTTGGTGATGTTATTTCACGTCTATTGATCGATTCTGAAAGTTTGGTGCGGATCCGACAACATTGAATTTTTGACCCCCAAATATTGACAGTGGTTAGTAAGGCTTTTTTGTTGATTTTCTGAGCCATCTTTCGACGGCCACAACGGCGCTAGTAGGCGTATCTATGACTTCTATACACCGTCGGTGATGTTATTTCACGTCTATTGATCGATTCTGAGGGTTTGGTGAGGATCCGACAACATTGAATTTTTGACCACCAAAAATTGACAGTGGTTAGTAAGGCTCTTTTGTTGATTTTCTGAGCCATCTTTCGACTACCACGGCGGCGCTATAAGGCGTATCTATGAAGTCTCTGCACCGTTGGTGATGTTATTTCACGTCTATTGATCGATTCTGAAAGTTTGGTGCGGATCCGACAACATTGAATTTTTGACCCCCAAAAATTGACAGTGGTTAGTAAGGCTTTTTTGTTGATTTTCTGAGCCATCTTTCGACTGTCACGGCGGCGCTATTAGGCGTATCTATGACTTCTGTGCACCGTTGGTGATGTTATTTCACGTCTATTGATCGATTCTGAAAGTTTGGTGCGGATCCGACAACATTGAATTTTTGACCCCCAAATATTGACAGTGGTTAGTAAGGCTTTTTTGTTGATTTTCTGAGTCATCTTTCGACTGCCACAGCGGCGCTATTAGGCGTATCTATGACTTCTATACACCGTCGGTGATGTTATTTCACGTCTATTAATCGATTCTGAGGGTTTGGTGCGGATCCGACAACATTGAATTTTTGACCCCCAAAAATTGACAGTGGTTAGTAAGGCTTTTTTGTTGATTTTCTGAGCCATCTTTCGACTGTCACGGCGGCGCTATTAGGCGTATCTATGACTGCTGTGCACCGTTGGTGATGTTATTTCACGTCTAGTGATCGATTCTGAGGGTTTGGTGCGGATCCGACAACATTGAATTTTTGACCCCCAAAAATTGACAGTGGTTAGTAAGGCTTTTTTGTTGATTTTCTGAGCCATCTTTCGACTGTCACGGCGGCGCTATTAGGCGTATCTATGACTTCTGTGCACCGTTGGTGATGTTATTTCACGTCTATTGATCGATTCTGAAAGTTTGGTGCGGATCCGACAACATTGAATTTTTGACCCCCAAAAATTGACAGTGGTTAGTAAGGCTTTTTTGTTGATTTTCTGAGCCATCTTTCGACTGTCACGGCGGCGCTATTAGGCGTATCTATGACTTCTGTGCACCGTTGGTGATGTTATTTCACGTCTATTGATCGATTCTGAAAGTTTGGTGCGGATCCGACAACATTGAATTTTTGACCCCCAAATATTGACAGTGGTTAGTAAGGCTTTTTTGTTGATTTTCTGAGCCATCTTTCGACGGCCACAACGGCGCTAGTAGGCGTATCTATGACTTCTATACACCGTCGGTGATGTTATTTCACGTCTATTGATCGATTCTGAGGGTTTGGTGAGGATCCGACAACATTGAATTTTTGACCACCAAAAATTGACAGTGGTTAGTAAGGCTCTTTTGTTGATTTTCTGAGCCATCTTTCGACTACCACGGCGGCGCTATAAGGCGTATCTATGAAGTCTCTGCACCGTTGGTGATGTTATTTCACGTCTATTGATCGATTCTGAGGGTTTGGTGAGGATCCGACAACATTGAATTTTTGACCCCCAAATATTGACAGTGGTTAGTAAGGCTTTTTTGTTGATTTTCTGAGCCATCTTTCGACTGCCACGGCGGCGCTATTAGGCGTATCTATGACTGCTGTGCACCGTTGGTGATGTTATTTCACGTCTAGTGATCGATTCTGAGGGTTTGGTGCGGATCCGACAACATTGAATTTTTGACCCCCAAAAATTGACAGTGGTTAGTAAGGCTTTTTTGTTGATTTTCTGAGCCATCTTTCGACTGCCACAGCGGCGCTATAAGGCGTATCTATGAAGTCTCTGCACCGTTGGTGATGTTATTTCACGTCTATTGATCGATTCTGAGGGTTTGGTGAGGATCCGACAACATTGAATTTTTGACCCCCAAAAATTGACAGTGGTTAGTAAGGCTTTTTTGTTGATTTTCTGAGCCATCTTTCGACTGCCACGGCGGCGCTATTAGGCGTATCTATGACTGCTGTGCACCGTTGGTGATGTTATTTCACGTCTAGTGATCGATTCTGAGGGTTTGGTGCGGATCCGACAACATTGAATTTTTTACCCCGAAAAATTGACAGTGGTTAGTAAGGCTTTTTTGTTGATTTTCTGAGCCATCTTTCGACTGCCACAGCGGCGCTATAAGGCGTATCTATGAAGTCTCTGCACCGTTGGTGATGTTATTTCACGTCTAGTGATCGATTCTGAGGGTTTGGTGCGGATCCGACAACATTGAATTTTTTACCCCGAAAAATTGACAGTGGTTAGTAAGGCTTTTTTGTTGATTTTCTGAGCCATCTTTCGACTGCCACGGCGGCGCTATTAGGCGTATCTATGACTGCTGTGCACCGTTGGTGATGTTATTTCACGTCTAGTGATCGATTCTGAGGGTTTGGTGCGGATCCGACAACATTGAATTTTTGACCCCCAAAAATTGACAGTGGTTAGTAAGGCTTTTTTGTTGATTTTCTGAGCCATCTTTCGACTGCCACAGCGGCGCTATAAGGCGTATCTATGAAGTCTCTGCACCGTTGGTGATGTTATTTCACGTCTATTGATCGATTCTGAGGGTTTGGTGAGGATCCGACAACATTGAATTTTTGACCCCCAAAAATTGACAGTGGTTAGTAAGGCTTTTTTGTTGATTTTCTGAGCCATCTTTCGACTGCCACGGCGGCGCTATTAGGCGTATCTATGACTGCTGTGCACCGTTGGTGATGTTATTTCACGTCTATTGATCGATTCTGAGGGTTTGGTGAGGATCCGACAACATTGAATTTTTGACCCCGAAAAATTGACAGTGGTTAGTAAGGCTTTTTTGTTGATTTTCTGAGCCATCTTTCGACTGCCACGGCGGCGCTATTAGGCGTATCTATGACTGCTGTGCACCGTTGGTGATGTTATTTCACGTCTAGTGATCGATTCTGAGGGTTTGGTGCGGATCCGACAACATTGAATTTTTGACCCCCAAAAATTGACAGTGGTTAGTAAGGCTTTTTTGTTGATTTTCTGAGCCATCTTTCGACTGCCACAGCGGCGCTATAAGGCGTATCTATGAAGTCTCTGCACCGTTGGTGATGTTATTTCACGTCTATTGATCGATTCTGAGGGTTTGGTGAGGATCCGACAACATTGAATTTTTGACCCCCAAAAATTGACAGTGGTTAGTAAGGCTTTTTTGTTGATTTTCTGAGCCATCTTTCGACGGCCACAACGGCGCTAGTAGGCGTATCTATGACTTCTATACACCGTCGGTGATGTTATTTCACGTCTATTGATCGATTCTGAGGGTTTGGTGAGGATCCGACAACATTGAATTTTTGACCACCAAAAATTGACAGTGGTTAGTAAGGCTCTTTTGTTGATTTTCTGAGCCATCTTTCGACTGCCACAGCGGCGCTATAAGGCGTATCTATGAAGTCTCTGCACCGTTGGTGATGTTATTTCACGTCTATTGATCGATTCTGAGGGTTTGGTGAGGATCCGACAACATTGAATTTTTGACCCCCAAATATTGACAGTGGTTAGTAAGGCTTTTTTGTTGATTTTCTGAGCCATCTTTCGACGGCCACAACGGCGCTAGTAGGCGTATCTATGACTTCTATACACCGTCGGTGATGTTATTTCACGTCTATTAATCGATTCTGAGGGTTTGGTGAGGATCCGACAACATTGAATTTTTGACCCCCAAATATTGACAGTGGTTAGTAAGGCTTTTTTGTTGATTTTCTGAGCCATCTTTCGACTGCCACGGCGGCGCTATTAGGCGTATCTATGACTGCTGTGCACCGTTGGTGATGTTATTTCACGTCTAGTGATCGATTCTGAGGGTTTGGTGCGGATCCGACAACATTGAATTTTTGACCCCCAAAAATTGACAGTGGTTAGTAAGGCTTTTTTGTTGATTTTCTGAGCCATCTTTCGACTGCCACAGCGGCGCTATAAGGCGTATCTATGAAGTCTCTGCACCGTTGGTGATGTTATTTCACGTCTATTGATCGATTCTGAGGGTTTGGTGAGGATCCGACAACATTGAATTTTTGACCCCCAAAAATTGACAGTGGTTAGTAAGGCTTTTTTGTTGATTTTCTGGGCCATCTTTCGACTGCCACAGCGGCGCTATAAGGCGTATCTATGAAGTCTCTGCACCGTTGGTGATGTTATTTCACGTCTAGTGATCGATTCTGAGGGTTTGGTGCGGATCCGACAACATTGAATTTTTTACCCCGAAAAATTGACAGTGGTTAGTAAGGCTTTTTTGTTGATTTTCTGAGCCATCTTTCGACTGCCACGGCGGCGCTATTAGGCGTATCTATGACTGCTGTGCACCGTTGGTGATGTTATTTCACGTCTAGTGATCGATTCTGAGGGTTTGGTGCGGATCCGACAACATTGAATTTTTGACCCCCAAAAATTGACAGTGGTTAGTAAGGCTTTTTTGTTGATTTTCTGAGCCATCTTTCGACTGCCACAGCGGCGCTATAAGGCGTATCTATGAAGTCTCTGCACCGTTGGTGATGTTATTTCACGTCTAGTGATCGATTCTGAGGGTTTGGTGCGGATCCGACAACATTGAATTTTTTACCCCGAAAAATTGACAGTGGTTAGTAAGGCTTTTTTGTTGATTTTCTGAGCCATCTATCGACTGCCACGGCGGCGCTATTAGGCGTATCTATGACTGCTGTGCACCGTTGGTGATGTTATTTCACGTCTATTGATCGATTCTGAGAGTTTGATGCGGATCCGACAACATTCAATTTTTGACCCCCAAAAATTGACAGTGGTTAGTAAGGCTTTTTTGTTGATTTTCTGAGTCATCTTTGAACTACCACGGCCACAACGGCGCTAGTAGGCGTATCTATGAAGTCTCTGCACCGTTGGTGATGTTATATCACGTCTATTGATCGATTCTGAGGGTTTGGTGAGGATCCGACAACATTGAATTTTTGACCCCCAAAAATTGACAGTGGTTAGTAAGGCTTTTTTGTTGATTTTCTGAGCCATCTTTCGACTGCCACAGCGGCGCTATAAGGCGTACCTACGACTGCTGTGCACCGTTGGTGATGTTATTTCAGGTCTAGTGATCGATTCTGAGGATTTGGTGCGGATCCGACAACATTGAATTTTTGACCCCCAAAAATTGACAGTGGTTAGTAAGGCTTTTTTGTTGATTTTCTGAGCCATCTTTCGACTGCCACAGCGGCGCTATAAGGCGTATCTATGAAGTCTCTGCACCGTTGGTGATGTTATTTCACGTCTATTGATCGATTCTGAGGGTTTGGTGAGGATCCGACAACATTGCATTTTTGACCCCCAAAAATTGACAGTGGTTAGTAAGGCTTTTTTGTTGATTTTCTGAGCCATCTTTCGACTGCCACGGTGGCGCTATTAGGCGTATCTATGACTGCTGTGCACCGTTGGTGATGTTATTTCACGTCTAGTGATCGATTCTGAGGGTTTGGTGAGGATCCGACAACATTGAATTTTTGACCCCCAAAAATTGACAGTGGTTAGTAAGGCTTTTTTGTTGATTTTCTGAGCCATCTTTCGACTGCCACGGCGGCGCTATAAGGCGTATCTATGACTGCTGTGCACCGTTGGTGATGTTATTTCACGTCTAGTGATCGATTCTGAGGGTTTGGTGCGGATCCGACAACATTGAATTTTTGACCCCCAAAAATTGACAGTGGTTAGTAAGGCTTTTTTGTTGATTTTCTGAGCCATCTATCGACTGCCACGGCGGCGCTATTAGGCGTATCTATGACTGCTGTGCACCGTTGGTGATGTTATTTCACGTCTATTGATCGATTCTGAGGGTTTGGTGAGGATCCGACAACATTGAATTTTTGACCCCCAAAAATTGACAGTGGTTAGTAAGGCTTTTTTGTTGATTTTCTGAGCCATATTTCGACTGCCACAGCGGCGCTATAAGGCGTATCTACGACTGCTGTGCACCGTTGGTGATGTTATTTCAGGTCTAGTGATCGATTCTGAGGGTTTGGTGCGGATCCGACAACATTGAATTTTTGACCCCCAAAAATTGACAGTGGTTAGTAAGGCTTTTTTGTTGATTTTCTGAGCCATCTTTCGACTGCCACGGCGGCGCTATTAGGCGTATCTATGACTGCTGTGCACCGTTGGTGATGTTATTTCACGTCTAGTGATCGATTCTGAGGGTTTGGTGCGGATCCGACAACATTGAATTTTTGACCCCCAAAAATTGACAGTGGTTAGTAAGGCTTTTTTGTTGATTTTCTGAGCCATCTTTCGACTCTCACGGCGGCGCTATTAGGCGTATCTATGACTTCTGTGCACGGTTGGTGATGTTATTTCACGTCTATTGATCGATTCTGAAAGTTTGGTGCGGATCCGACAACATTCAATTTTTGACCCCCAAAAATTGACAGTGGTTAGTAAGGCTTTTTTGTTGATTATCTGAGTCATCTTTCGACTGCCACAGCGGCGCTATTGGGCGTATCTATGACTTCTGTGCGCCGTTGGTGATGTTATTTCACGTCTATTGATGGATTCTGAGGGTTTGGTGCGGATCCGACAACATTGAACTTTTGACCCCCAAAAATTGACAGTGGTTAGTAAGGCTTTTTAGTTGATTTTCTGAGCCATCTATCGACTGCCACGGCGGCGCTATTAGGCGTATCTATGACTGCTGTGCACCGTTGGTGATGTTATTTCACGTCTATTGATCGATTCTGAGGGTTTGGTGAGGATCCGACAACATTGAATTTTTGACCCCCAAAAATTGACAGTGGTTAGTAAGGCTTTTTTGTTGATTTTCTGAGCCATCTTTCGACTCTCACGGCGGCGCTATTAGGCGTATCTATGACTTCTGTGCACGGTTGGTGATGTTATTTCACGTCTATTGATCGATTCTGAAAGTTTGGTGCGGATCCGACAACATTGAATTTTTGACCCCCAAAAATTGACAGTGGTTAGTAAGGCTTTTTTGTTGATTTTCTGAGCCATCTTTCGACTGCCACGGCGGCGCTATTAGGCGTATCTATGACTGCTGTGCACCGTTGGTGATGTTATTTCACGTCTAGTGATCGATTCTGAGGGTTTGGTGAGGATCCGACAACATTGAATTTTTGACCCCCAAAAATTGACAGTGGTTAGTAAGGCTTTTTTGTTGATTATCTGAGTCATCTTTCGACTGCCACAGCGGCGCTATTGGGCGTATCTATGACTTCTGTGCGCCGTTGGTGATGTTATGTCACGTCTATTGATGGATTCTGAGGGTTTGGTGCGGATCCGACAACATTGAATTTTTGACCCCCAAAAATTGACAGTGGTTAGTAAGGCTTTTTTGTTGATTTTCTGAGCCATCTATCGACTGCCACGGCGGCGCTATTAGGCGTATCTATGACTGCTGTGCACCGTTGGTGATGTTATTTCACGTCTATTGATCGATTCTGAGGGTTTGGTGAGGATCCGACAACATTGAATTTTTGACCCCCAAAAATTGACAGTGGTTAGTAAGGCTTTTTTGTTGATTTTCTGAGCCATCTTTCGACTGCCACAGCGGCGCTATAAGGCGTATCTATGAAGTCTCTGCACCGTTGGTGATGTTATTTCACGTCTATTGATCGATTCTGAGGGTTTGGTGAGGATCCGACAACATTGCATTTTTGACCCCCAAAAATTGACAGTGGTTAGTAAGGCTTTTTTGTTGATTTTCTGAGCCATCTTTCGACTGCCACGGCGGCGCTATTAGGCGTATCTATGACTGCTGTGCACCGTTGGTGATGTTATTTCACGTCTAGTGATCGATTCTGAGGGTTTGGTGAGGATCCGACAACATTGAATTTTTGACCCCCAAAAATTGACAGTGGTTAGTAAGGCTTTTTTGTTGATTATCTGAGTCATCTTTCGACTGCCACAGCGGCGCTATTGGGCGTATCTATGACTTCTGTGCGCCGTTGGTGATGTTATTTCACGTCTATTGATGGATTCTGAGGGTTTGGTGCGGATCCGACAACATTGAATTTTTGACCCCCAAAAATTGACAGTGGTTAGTAAGGCTTTTTTGTTGATTTTCTGAGCCATCTATCGACTGCCACGGCGGCGCTATTAGGCGTATCTATGACTGCTGTGCACCGTTGGTGATGTTATTTCACGTCTAGTGATCGATTCTGAGGGTTTGGTGAGGATCCGACAACATTGAATTTTTGACCCCCAAAAATTGACAGTGGTTAGTAAGGCTTTTTTGTTGATTATCTGAGTCATCTTTCGACTGCCACAGCGGCGCCATTGGGCGTATCTATGACTTCTGTGCCCCGTTGGTGATGTTATTTCACGTCTATTGATCGATTCTGAAAGTTTGGTGCGGATCCGACAACATTCAATTTTTGACCCTAAAAATTTGACAGTGGTTAGTAAGGCTTTTTTGTTGATTTTCTGAGCCATCTATCGACTGCCAAGGCGGCGCTATTAGGCGTATCTATGACTGCTGTGCACCGTGATGTTATTTCACGTCTATTGATCGATTCTGAAAGTTTGGTGAGGATCCGACAACATTCAATTTTTGACCCTAAAAAATTGACAGTGGTTAGTAAGGCTTTTTTGTTGATTTTCTGAGCCATCTATCGACTGCCACGGCGGCGCTATTAGGTGTTTCTATGACTGCTGTGCACCGTTGGTGATGTTATTTCACGTCTATTGATCGATTCTGAGGGTTTGGTGCGGATCCGACAACATTGGATTTTTGACCCCCAAAAACTGACAGTGGTTAGTAAGGCTATTTTGTTCAAGACTTATCCTGTTAAACTTACGTCTATGGAGCCAATACTCATTACAAATTGCGATTTTATTAATTTCGTCTATAGTATCCAAGGACTTTTGCTTAGCAATGTCCATAATTCTTACATTACTCCACATCTCAGTTACATTTAAGTTTTTACCGAGACGACCAGAAAAGTGCATTTTTTTGGCGGCCTCTATTTTTGAAACACCTACATTACGCGGCCAATTGTATACTCGATAAAGCTCATCTACTCGGAAACGTTTCGTGCAAGCTTTTATCCCGGGAAGATTAAATCATGTTTCGAGAAAGCTGGTGCGCCCCGTTGATCATCACGCTCAGCTCTCTTTCAAAAAGGCCCAACCTGGTCCGATAAAACATTATGCAACGACTCGTTAACAATATAGAGGCCACATGAGAATATATTTGCGGTCGTCAGTCAATTGGCAGAACAATTGCAACCAATTGTAACCACATTTCACTATTCGCTCAATAGCTTGTTTTGAATCCCCAAAAACCGCTAAGTCGACCAAAAAATCGAACAGCAATTTGCTACGCAAAACAAATTGATTCCCCACTCGGCACAAAAGTCCAATTAGTCCACTCGAGTGCCCAAAGGACCACTCAATGCAACCCTAAGCCAACTCTCATCGGATTATGATTCGAAAAACCGGTTGATTGCAATTAATTGCAATTATGACTTGTGTTGAAATTAGCGCTTCATTCAAATAAAGCTCGCTCGATGACACACTGCCCTGACTAGCCGCTCTCTGCCCTCGCTGACATTCCACCCATACACTGGCACTGCCGATCAACCGATGAAGTTGAATACAATCACGAGAGTGGCGGAAGCAGAAGCCGCGCACAGCGCCGCTACCCCATAGAGACCTAATTGACTGCGTCATGTTGTTAATTGCACCCCATCGCCATTCCGATACCGAGACGACCCAATCTCGTCGTGGGATAGTTTTCACACTTTGCCCGCCACACACCCCACCCGCCCGCCTGACATCCATTATCAACCCAGTCAGCAACGCCCCATCGATTGCCATTCACCAGCGCCACCCAGTCAGGTCGGCTGAGCCGCCCCGCGGCGAAAGTCATTTGTGGGCACATTTATCATTTGGCTTTATGGGCCGGTCCCGCAAAATTATCATGGGAATTGTTCTCGGGGGAGAATCGGGCATGCTGATAACGGAAGCAAGCAACCGAACAAAAGGTGCCCCATAAAGCAAATACGATTAGGCACGTGCGTCGTCGGTTGACACAGGCAAACTTCTTTAACAGGACCTTAATCGTTTTAGTGGGGCGCTCGCTTCCTTCTTGTGACTTCTGATTTAGAGTGCTTAATGGCGGGACATTCGTTAAGCGACTGCCGCGCCCTAGATTGAGTGGGTTTGCGGCTGATTCTGGGGCCAGACTGAAATCGATTTGAGTGTCCTGGCTAATCCATCAGACAGGTCCCTTTCGTAGCAGGTGGCGTGAGGGGGCACGCCGCCCATCCAATTTAAATGTCAAAACAATTGCATATGCTTTCGATTTTGAATGTGGCAGGCCTTCTGACACATCCTCAGAGCGGGGGGCATATTTTCGTTCTGCTCGACTGACAGTCCAATCTATTCTTGAGGGATGTCAAGTGGACAGCTATGACTGCAAGGAGCGTGTGGGGCCGGTGCTGAATGAAGCTGGAATGATGTAAACACCGGACAGGATGGTGTTCCTGTTGCCTCGTCGGAGGACTCAATTTGCTTGCTGCTGTCAAGGGTGTCGTTTCTGCTCGAGGACACCCTTCGAATGAAAATTGTGCTCTCGTACCAGACGGCCAGATCATTTCAGACGGGTGAGACATGGACGGACAGCCAATACGAAGTGGAGTTCATCAATTCGACGTCAAGGTGGAGACGTTGTATTAAGCAACATGTTATGAATGAAAGTGCTGCTTAGGCACATCTAGTGTGTCATTGACTGTGGACAGGAGCTGGTGCCTTCAGTTCGGGGTGCCCTGGATGAAGGCAAGCAATACACCTTGTTGGTGTTGTGGGCAATGCCAATGGCTGACATGAGTGACACCCGACATGACCTGCTCGGTGTCATTCTCCTGCGCTCGCCATTTGGTAGTCCAAATGAAATGTGATGCATGCACGCTATTGTCCGACAATTCCCATCGTTTTCCGGACCAAACTGACTGGCTGTTCCATCGGAATACAAAAGACCCCAGTCGCAACGCTTTGCCCACTCCAACAATCGGAAGTCGGAAGTGAGATCATCCATTAGGCAAGACAGACCAAATTGCTCGCCCGTTTCATCGTGGTCAACCTTAAGGTGGTGGGTGTAGCTTGCATTTTATGCGAACTCAGTACATAGACTCCGACAATGTCATCAGCCATCCAGCTGCTGAGCTGCTTGCATCCTTGAACGAATGTGCAAAGGCTAGACGATCGCGGATTGCATCAGGCAGAGGAATGATGGAGCCCTCTAAGCACACTATGGCGACACGGGTGGTTGCTGTGTACGCAAGGCACATGACCACCTTACAGAATATCACTACACATACAGAAGATCCTATTCAGGGCAGAAAATGGAGAGTAGGTGCCAAGAAACAGGACGTCTACCAGCTGAGCTTATAGTCTCTTGAGCGTCCCATGGTCCGTAAAAAATCAAATTAAGTTATTTCGAAAAGCAATTCATGTCGTATCGCTTAAGGCTGCACCACATACCTGACGGAGTTACCACAAGAGTCTGTACTTCTTCTCCTTATGGCGCTTCAGTCTGGTGTGAGCCTGTTCTCAGCCAACAAGCCTCTCCAGCTGACACGATCCTTAGCCAGGTCCTTCTCCACTTGTGTGCGCCATCGGCTTCGTGGTCGTCCTCTAGTGCTTTCCCTTGTAGGTTTGGAGTCGAACACTCTTCGGGCTGGAGCATTGAGGACCATGCGCTCCACATGGCTTAGCCATTTTATGCGTTGAATCCGCAGACGCCTGGCTAGACCCATGTCGCTGTACAGTTCGTGGCTGAAACTTCTCCTCCAGAACCCGTCAACACAAACAAGACCAAAGGTCAGAGCTCTCCAAGAGACCAAGGACTTCTTCATCCGCTTTTGATATTGTCCATGTATCCGCGCCATAGAGCAGGACAGGGTGATCATTGCCTTATGTAATGTAAGCTTGATCTTGTGTATGCCTTTAGAGTTGGATGCTATTGCAATTGTTGTGGCGGTGAAACAAACAAGAAACTGGTCCTCCAGGTGGCCCGGCCACACAAAAGCAAGGTTACGAAGCAACAACAAGCCTCGGCAACTGAATATCTCACTGATGACAAACCCTGCGAACGAAACAAGGAAACGAAGCTCGGATTTGTACGTGGAATGTAAGGTCCCATTATAGACCATGTGTAGCCGAACAATTAGCCCTAGACTGCTCCATAGCAGACGTAACTCCCATCCATGACATTCGATGGGATGGACGAGGATCAAAAACTGTGACATTTACTACTATGATTGCTAGAGTCAACAAAAGCAGCACTTACTTGGATGTGCAGTCGTCGTTAGAGGCAAAGCTTAGCAAGAATGTTTGTGAACAAGCACCTCGCGTCAATTCGCATCAAGGCTACTTTTTGCAAGCATCAGCCGTATATGCGCACATGCCCCCACAGAGGAGAAAGATGACGACACTAAAGACAGGTCCTATAAGCTCTTGGACAACTCGTATGGACAATGCCCTAGCAACGACATTAAAATTGTCGCAGGCGGTCTTATCGCCTAGTTTTAACCTCCAGTTAGAGATATCCAGATGCAAGAGAAGCAGGAACGGGAAGATGACTTTTACCCAATATTCATAAATAGGGCAGAACAGTCCCATTTCCAGCAGCCGGGCATGACATTAAAAATGTCCAACGCCAAAGCTGGGAAGAGAGAGTGTCCTTGGTAGTAGGTTCAGGAAGTACAGGCTAAACGGCGCTACATCCGTTAATGGCTTTTGGCTGATCGACTGTGCTGCGGGGCGAAACACACAATATCTCCATGTACGCAAAGGAACATGCGGATCTCCTGATCAATCAACCGTCGACCAGATTGATCATATTGCCATCGACTCGAGGCACTCCTCCAGTATTATATAATAGATGTCCGGCATCAACATTGACTCGGACCACCACTTGTGGCCAAGCTGAGGTTGTGGATATCCCAAGTACCGCCAAGGCAAAGAAATACTGTGAGGGCACAATCGCAACAATCACAAGAGACTTGCAAATCTTTTCGGATGGTGTCTCCCTTAACCTCGGCGCCACCATCAAGCACTGAAGCCCAGTGGCAGCATTGCCAAGAAGCCGTCAGAGATATACCCCTGACTTAACGACGAGTGTCGACAGGCAAGGAGCCTATAAGGCCACCCTGCGAAAAAGGGCAAGGGCGACACGAGCTCTACTAGCGGAAGAAGAGAAACGAATTCCAGGTTTTTAGTTGAAAAAAAGAAGGAGCATGAGAAGCTCGCGATCAGTTGAATGGAGGGATGCTGTTGCAGAAATGAGCTAAGGAAGGAGATGAAAAGAAAATCCTAGTAGAAGAGCTGTCGATGCTGTGGATATGGAGGAGCTATTTCTGCAGACTCTATAACTCCGACGAAGAACCAAATATCGCTGTCAGGTAGGATGGAAGTCAACGAATATTAGGGACGATGAAGATCAACAATTCCGTCCACCCGACCCGGCTGAAATTCAACAAGTCTGCGGAACTGACGGTCCTCCGCCTGAGCTTTTCAAAGCGACAAGTGATGATTTGGTAAGAAGCATGGACCAACTCATCCGTAAAATAAGGTCTGCGGAGAGCATGTCCAATGAAACCTCAGCATTGTTTGTCCGATCCACAAAAAGGAGACGCCCTGGATTGCGCCGACTAGAAAGGCATTAGTCTTCTGAGCATCGTGTACAAGATATTATCTGCCATGTTGTGTGAATGCCTAAAGCTTGGTCGGTCAATACAACGGACCAAGGTGCACTTGAATGAAGACCGCAACTCAGCGGCCCTATTAGACGGACCAACGACTTGCGCACACCTTTTTGCATGTCCTGGTGTGTGCATTAATTGATCCTGAGAGTTTGGAGTGCATCCGGCAACATTGAGAGTTTGACCGCAAAATCCAAGCAGGGGTTAGTAAGGCTTTTCTGATGGATTTCATGGCCCATCTTCCAACTGCCACAGCGGCTCTATTAGGGTGCCAACGACTTGTGCACACCTTTTCGCATGTCCACGGTAGTGGAAATGGACCAACTTGGCGTGCGAAACTGGAGGCAGCTGACTAAAGACACTTCTTGGTTGAGGCCCTGCTCCACCCCGGACTGTTAGTAAGTAAGTAAGCGGCGGCGAAACACCTGGAAGATATGGAGGACATTGGAAATGAATGTATCGAAAAAGTGAGGCTGTGAGTGGCAGCAGTTTGGTTGCAGTTTTCAGAGCATAAAACGGGAGCGTTAATGGAAAGAAAAAAATTAACATGAACACATGAACGTCGGCTATCGTATACTTAGGCGTGATGGTTGATGGCTCGCCAACAAGGCACATCTAGAAAGAACATGCGACAAAAGCAGCTAAGACGAGCGAAAGTGGGAGGATCTAGACATCAAAAGAGACTAATTGAGCCAAGACCATAACTCAGGCAACCGACTACATGCTCGATTGTGAGCTTGCTGTGCAGTGATGCCATATATGTCATTGTAGGAACGCTGTCAGCAGACATCCATGCTAGTGAGCCTCAAAGGTCTTACGAGGCCATCATGGATCTCCAGTTAAAGACATCCAGACGCAAGGGAAGCAACGAAGCAAGCCAACATGGCCGAAAAGGTAGAACCACTCATCAAAGGGAAGATGGACCTAAGGACTTTTACCATCCATAAATGGGTAAGAACACTCCCATCTCCAGCAGCCGGGCAGACTTCCGGCGGAGTGTCAGAGAGCGCTATAGAAAAATCCAGCAAATGCTGACCACAATGTCGAAGCAGCTGATGAAGAAAAAAAAAACATAAAAGGCATACTAGCGCCGTAGAGTGAGGGTTAATGCGTATTCAGTAAATCGTGCATCGCTCTGTTGGTGTCTTTCGAAGATTGCCTCACTCTTCGACGTAGCAACAAGAAAAAAAGAGAGCACCAAGCTTAAGCTAGACAATATACGTCTCCTTTCTCAAGCGCATGCAAGAGACCTAGACGCATTCACTCAAGGCGTCCGCAGGAGTTGCCCTGCTCCTCTTCAGACGACGAGGCATTAGACCCTATCCTCAGTTCCCTAGACCTTGCCAGTCTGCCATAGTTGAGGCTTAGAACCCACTTAATGGAGCTTTCGCCATCAAGCCCCTCATTAACGAAATCCGCTTCTGTTGGCCACTGCGCCCCTCTAGTTCTGCGTGTCGCGACGATTTGCAGTCTCAGAGATGGTTGGTTCCCTTCTGCCCCACATTCATTCCCCGGGAAGCGATTGTCACATTTCAAATTCGACTGTAATTGAGAATGAATCCTTGAAGCGGAAGCACCCCATTCCGTCGCAGCGAAACACAAAACATTCGCCGAGTCCTTGGCAAAATCATCGTCCTAGCGCCAAACACCCTCGACACCACAGCACAAGAGCTCCAGACAGAGGAAGAGCGAAGGCACTGCTCCTCGAGATACATAATTGCGATGCCTAATTAGAATTCCACTTTGCTCAACAGAAAACCGTTCCAATTGAGTGCACACCCCTGCCCCTCCCCCTCCGCCGGCAACGACTCAAATCATATTTTCCGATGACTGCCCCTGACTAGGGGACTCATTCATCTTGGCGAGGCAGCCACTCCTTGTCACATTGACACAACAGAGAATGGCCACCATCCTCCCGGTATCGGTTGCCATGGCCACGGTTGCCATGCCGTCGGGCGTGTTATTCTAACGAAGCGAGCTGTAAGTACAAATTAAATTAATTGAGTGGAATTGTTGCCTGCTGACGTATTTCGCTTTTAATTGGCTTCACCGCCGCCCCCTAGGTGAAGCTCATCGCGATGCGCCCCCACCCTGCCTTGATTGGAATGTGATTTTAATCATTTCACGAAGTCCTGCTCATGCAAAGGACCAACTAATGCCGTGGCGGATGGGGGAGTCCTTGCGTGTGCACTTGTATGACCTCTGGTCCATGTTTTGTGGTCTCTGTCTCTGTGGAGCCGTTCCAGACGAAATTTGCCAAAAAAAGAAGACCGCATGAAACTCCACCGAAAGCGACCGCAACTGATTCCATCGACCCACCACACACTCACACACAGTACACAGCAAAGCCGACCGACACACAGCCACACAGAACGGGCCGTCATTAGCATATCCTTCGAAGTGGCTGCCGTCTGCGGATGAATGCCACGGCAGACTGAATGCAAAGAAACAAACACTCGTCGAGGAATATCTGTGTCATTTCATCACTCAGTCACTGCTATGTATCAAAACGATGCTGAATTACACGTCCGCCGAGCGGGACGCGCCCGGGGTGTGCTGTCCTGTGGCTGTGCTATTCAACGGGAGCATAACAAGCAGACAAAAGCTGGTAACCAGAATTTGCATTTGCTTCCTGCACCAGATCCGGAGATCGTGGCGGGCGCACAGCACCGTGCCGAGCTTGTGATGTTTCATGATTAAAATGCACACCACCCCTGCTTGCACTCTGTGCATTGTCCTCGCTCTGATGGTGTTTTCCTCAAACAAAGGCCTTACTTGGCTGTCGGTTTATGCATTCCTTTGTTCGAATGGACGCATTCATCAGGACGATGGGGGCTCCCGAGATGATGAGTCTGTCTGACGGAGAGCTTAAGAGCTCTCGGGACCGTTTCGAAATTAACTTGTCACCCTCGAGTAGATGCGGCTAACCAATTTAGAAAATCATGCGACATAGTGCTGGCGCTTAGCTGCGGCTTGTGCTGCGTGTAGTTGAGGCGATAACAGGGTCCTCGACTAAGACGGCAGTGGAAGGATGGAGGGGACGCTAAGCACATGCGGACCGAAGCCTTAAACTTAAAGAGAGACAGAGCTTATAGTTCTGGTGATTTGAGGTCGTTGGGTGGTATACTAAGCTGCTGTAGCAGTTGAAAGATGAACTCTGATATTCCTCAGAAATGCCTAACTAACCACTGTACATTTTGTTCACCAGAAAATTCGATGTTTTTTCGATCGTTTAATATGCACACGAAAACATGGAGGCGGGTGTTCCCCGGTCATAGGTAGGCCTAATAGGACTGTGGCGCTCGAAAAATGAAATGCAGGCCTATTCGAAAACGCAAGCTTTGCAAAGCAAGAGCATCAAAGCAGGGTGCTAACGATGTACCAGGTATACCGGTATAAAGTGAGCGTCAAGATACAAATGTCTCGATAGGGAACATTTGTTGTGAATGAGCATTAATTCGTTGTTTTCATTTGAAGAAAAGTGCTGCAGAGTCGCATCGAATGCTTTTCGAGGCATATGGTGATCGTACCGGCTTTATTCCTCCCGGGGCGTGCCTATATCTCGACACAATTGGCCTAATGCAGGATCCACACGGATGTCCTGTAATCTTCCACGTCGTACGCCGAACGGTGGATAGGCGACTTCAATATGAACGAGATGTCGCTCGCAGTCGCGAGAATCTTCTCCGGTTTAGTAGAGCGATCTCTGCTCAAGACAGGAAGGAGTCTGCCAAAGAACGGCAATTTTACTGGTGGTTACACCAAACCCAGTCCCCGCCACCGCAAGCTTTTCGAAATTGACGCGGTAATTGACCATGGTGTCCAACTTATATAGTTTTTAAGGTAGTCGTAAGAAAACAAAAAAAAGGTGCACCGCGGTGTATAAATTATATATGTTAGGCATATACATAGCATATACGCCCTGGTGCACGCGTTCGTACTGTTACGGACATAGTTAAGATAGTCTTAAGTTTTAATGTTAGGTTAAGTTAGTTTAAGTTAGGTTAAATAGATATATATATAGCCAAGTTTTTCTTATACAGTTTTCCTAGCGAAGCAAAGAAGCAAGTAAGACAAAACTAGTGTGTTGAACACAATACAAAAATAAAACATGGCATAAGCCGAGAGGCAGAGAAACATTTACGATTAGAACAGCTTAGAGTACCCGTATAGGGTCAGTAGGTTAGGTGTAAGAACATTTGTTAAGTTAGTTAAGCTAGTTTTAAGCATTTTTGTCTAGCATGTAAGTAAATGAATTAAAAATACAACAGAAATGAAACAAAAAAAAACATGGTAATCATGCTCTATCAGAAGCAACATGCAAACGATGGTTTCAACGGTTCAGAAATAATGAATTTGATATGAGAAATGAAGAACGTGGAAGACCACCAAGAAAGTTTGAAGACGCCGAGTTGCAAACGATATTGAATGGAGATGGTACTTTGAGTCAAAAGCAAATGGCAGCAATGCTAAATGTTGCACAACAAACAATTTCTGACCTTTTAAAAGCAATGGGAAAGATCCAAAAGTGTGGAAAGTGGGTGCCCCATGAATTGAATGAAAGACAGATGGCAAATCGCAAAAATCACTTGTGAAATTTTGCTTCAAGGACACGTAGGAAAATCGGTTTTGCATCCTAAACGGAAAGAATCATGGGTTAGTCCGGGACAACCATCAACATCGACTGCAAAACCAGATCGATTCGGCATGAAGACAATGCTGTGTGTTTGGTGGGACCAGAAAGGTGTGGTGTACCACGAGCTCCTAAAACCTGGTGAAACCGTTCATACTGATCGCTACCGACAACAAATTATCAATTTGAACCGTGCATTGATCGAGAAACGGCCAGAATTGGCCAAGAGACACGGCAAGGTAATTCTGCTCCATGACAATGCACCTGCACACAAAGCAAAACCGGTTCAGGATACAATCGAAGCATTTGGCTGAGAGAGGCTACCCCACCCGCCGTATTCACCAGACTTGGCTCCTTCCGACTACCATTTGTTTGCATCGATGGGAGACGCATTGGCTGAGCAGCACTTCGATTCCTACGAAGAAGTCGAAAATTGGGTGTCTTATTGGTTTGCTTTAAAAGACGAACAATTTTATTGGCGTGGTATTCACAAATTGCCAGAAAGGTGGTCAAAATGTGTTGAAAACAATGGCCAATACTTTGAATAAAATGTTTTACTTTCCCATTAATAATTAGTGTTTTATTTTCAAAAATCATTTCACACCGGTATACCTGGTAACTCGATTCTAATTCTGGTTCTATTCGAAAGTTGCATCCCATTTTACACTACATTGGTACCAAGTATAAAAGTAGAATCGAGTGCCAGATATGCCAAGTATTTTGTGCAAAATGTCCTACTTTCGATCGAGTATCGTTTTAAATTTGGTCTTCATTTCCTTAAACAAGTTGTTTTGATGTGCGATTTGGTTGTCCACTTCTCGTTCTAGGAGCGACGCTTTATGTTGTTTTTTTTTGTGTTGATCTGTGTTGAGGACAGTTTTTTTTTCGGTTTGGAAAAGGCTTATGCTTGAATGATTTTCCTCACCGCCAACCAAATTTTCGTTCATGTCATCATCTGCATTGTGGTCATTTATGGATGATGAGTTATCGATTCGGATAGTCAAGGAGCCCATCGTTCCATCCACGGCTTGTCTTAGGTCCAATAATTCTGAAACCTTTTCTTCCAGTGGTGTAAGGGAGCAATATTTTAATGGACCTCCACCACCTCCACCGAATAACGCTTGTTTATTTTCTCTCGGTTTTGATCTTGTATGAACCTTGAAGTCAGCCCAAACCTTGAATAAATAAAAATTAACTTTGGATTGAATAAATTCTTTTTGCTTTTCACTGGACCTTTTTCCAACCAGCTACATCGCGTTAAGGTGGTCCATTGGCGTGTCAATCATTCGCCAAGTCCCACTTATTCAACTTTTGTCTCGCTTCCGTTGACTTCAAATACCCTTCCGATAGGTCCGGATGTTTGCACATATGTTCCACGAGGATTTCAAATTGAGGGACCTTGATTGATTCAGTTGCTGATAAATATTACTTACATTTTGCAGAAAACAAATTCGTGTTCCTTCCTATTCGATAACACATTTGATGTCGTTTTCAAATTTGGTTGATATTGACTTTTATTTTCGGATTACATGGTACTAGATATGCGAAAAGGAAACGGCTGTACTTAACTATTTCGACCATCGCAGAATAAAATTTGGTATATAAATACATGGTACCGACTTTTCGAATTCGAACGATAATTTTGTAGAATCGAGTTACATAGTTGGCCCCCAGTTCAAACGTCAAAAGCATACAATTTGCAAGACATACTTTCGACGATTGTGAACAAATCATTTGCTTTTTCTCTAAAAAAGAACAATGAGCATGGTGAATACAACTCTTAACACATTATTGGGTGGGTGCAAAAATAACACCGAAATAAGGACAAAATGGGTTTCAAGAAAAACATTTCTTCTTTATATAAATTTGCAACGGCGTATACCCAAAAAATCTGACCTTTTTAGAAATTATATACTCTTTTTCGGATGACGTATTTTATAGCCATTTCAGAATGAGCAGAACAACCCTTCAGGTGGGGATCTTTTTCTAGAAACTTGTGTTTATTGTAGAACCTTTCTGGGAACTAAATTCGTGTTCAGCACTGCTCATTCTTCTTTTTCTTCTTGTGGCGCTACAGTCCGGGGTGAACCTAAGCCTCAGTCAACAATCCTCTCCAGCTGGCATGATCCTTAGCCAGCTGCCTCCAATTTCACACTCCAAGTTGGTTGAGGTCCCTCTCCACTTGTGTGCACCATCGGCTCCGTGGTCGTCCTCGATTGCGTTGTCTCACTGGTTCGGAGTAGAGGACTCTTCGGGCTGGAGCAGTGTTGTCCATGCGCTCTACGTGGCCTAGCCATCTTAGGCGTTGAATCCGTAGACGCCTGACTAGACACATGTCGCTGTACAGCCCGTACAATTTGTGGTTGAATCTTCCTCTCCAGAAACCTTCAACGCAAACAGCACCAAAGATTGAATGCAGAACTTATCTCTCGAAGAGACCAAGTGCGTCTTCATCCGCTCTTGAGATTGTCCAGGCTTCAGCGCCATAGAGCAGGACAGGGATTGTAAAGGTCTAATATCATGTGAGCTTGGTCCCTCGAGAGAGAATGCTCTACTACTCAACTGCCCCTTGAGCCCATAGAAACAGCGGTTGGCAAGAATTATTCTGTGTTCAATCTCGGTACTGATGTTGTTCGTACTATCAACTTGGGAGCCACGGTAGATGCAGTCCCTTAACACCTCGAAGTTGTAGCTATGTCTATGGTGACGTGCTGACCGAATCGTCGATGTTGTGTGTCCTTTGATAATGACAGCGTGTGCTTTGTTTTACCCTCATTCAACGCTAAGCGCATTTTTGCTACCTCCGTTACACTACTAGCAAGCGCTTCACGCTGAGTTAGACGAATCATGTCATTGTCGCCGGCGTATGCTAAAAAAATGCTTTTGGAAGATCGTGCCTCTTGTGTTGGCGAATGAGTTTTGCACGATCTTTTGAAGCAGGATGTAGACGAAATGACATAACAGCGCGTGTCCTTGTCTAAGATCTTTTTTGACATTGAAGGTCTCGGTGAGTTCGCTCCCGACTTTGATGGAGCACCGACAGTTCTCCATCGTCCTCCTACACAACCTGACGAGTTTGGCAGGAATGTCTAAACTAGACATGGTGTTGTACAGCTCGTCTCTGTCGGCCTTGAAATCAACAAATTGGTGGTTGGTGTCGATCTGCATCTCTTGGGTGGACTTCCCAGGCCTGAAAGCGCACTGATAGGGCCCTATCATGTTGTTGACGAATGGTTTCCGGCGCTCACACAAATCGGTAGAGATGATCTTGAAGGCGATGTAAGGAGGCTTATCCCTCTATAGTTGGCGCAGTGGAAGGGTTATCTTTTCTTGTGGATCTGGCAAACTAAAATTCCACTCGCACGGCATACTTTCCTTACTTTATATCCTTGGTGCATGCATCCTACCAACTCATCTCCAACTGTCTTAAAGAGTTCTGCAGACAATCCGTCAGCCAGCTCAATCGGACCAGCAGCTTTGTTCGACTGTAGTCTCGATATTGCTATCTTGACTTCTAGATCGAGGGGACGGTATTATTTTCTAACGTCGTCTATTGCGTGGAGTGCAAAATTCTGCCTGACAGCGGGTTGGTGTACTCTTCGCTGTTCAACAGTCTGCAGGAGTGATCCTTCCAGATTCTAGTATCGACTGCGACTCTGCTACGAGGTGTCCCTCTTCGTTCCGACAGGCCGATGCTTGGATACCCGTTGGCATTATTTCTGCCATGGCACCCGTCCATTTTCTTGATCGCGCGCTTCTCATGCTCCTTCTTTTTTCCTTTGAGAGCCCGGTGCTCTTCCCTTCTTTTAACTTCGCAGAGCTCACGAACCGCTCTCGTCCTTCTTTCGCATTGGGGTGGACGCACAGACCCACAACGCCACGGGCCACCACCGCCGCGCCCTTATTTATACGTCACCAAATGGTGGTGCCGTATGACGCACCTCAATTAAACGAGAACACAATATTCCAGGCAATAACTGCAACGGAGGAGGCCTCACCGAATGAGCTCACCTGCCAGTGATCCACCGCCAAGCATGATGTGGTAAGCAAATACCTTTAGTGCTTCCCAACTGCAGCACTTATGCACCTATCATATATTCCAACCGACACCACAAGCTCATTTTGATTGATGTCACTTCAAAAACACCTCCATATCCCCCACTGTGGCAGCTTAGAGATTCCTGCATTCGCTTTCGAAATCAAAACTCGCCTCAAATATTAGCATCCAATGCCGCACGATAGAAAAACCAATACCGCCCCACTGTCCACACACACACATCCCATCGATCCACTCGAAGTGGCGCACATTCTTGGAACCGTCTGTCCATCACGTCGCACCTCCAGCACATTCCCGGTCGACCGCCTGGGTAGTCCATCACAATTGAAATCGTATTAGTTACGCAGGTGTTATTTGGATTTGTCCAGAGATTCCAATCCCCATTCCGACACCCCGGCACAACAATGTGTTTATGGCAGCATTCCTTTCGAAGAGCTCCCGCCAATAACCGCTCTCATCCCCCGTAGGCTATTCTAATGGTAATGGAATTGGAAAGTAGCGATATCCCCGCGGGGGACGCCGGGTATGTGTGTCTGCCCCTGGAAGTCGGTGTCTCTGCGCTCCCCAATGGCACATCACTCACAGTCACAGCCGACGCCCGAGACCCCCTGCTGTCCATCCATCGAGCGCTCTGTCCGTAATCCAATCTGCTGCAAGTGCACTCGACTGTGCAATTTAAATGCCAAAATAATTGCACATCCGACACAGGCACGGTATTGCGATGAAACTCATACCCCTCTGCCGTTGCACAGGTGTTAGATACAACTTTGCCGTCTGCTCGTACAGATGACTTGCCCGGACCCCCAGCGGGTGGTTCAGTCCGTCGCATTCGGCAGCGATTGATGGAAAGGGCTTTAAGATATTTGGGCAGTAACACATGACATGCACACGTAGTTCGACTGCGGTGAGCTGGCCAGGGCCGGTCTGTGCAATCGATGGTGCGGCGGGGACACAGACCGTGCTGCCTGTGGGTGGCAAGGAATTTCCGTGTGAGTTTTACAAGACACAGCCGTACACTCCGAGCGGGTGGGCCTTGTGTTCGTGTCTTGTGGTTTTCACAAAAATGTTTTATCTCCTGACAAGATGGAATGCTTTTGAGGATATTTCTCTCGGCTGGTCAATGGAGTGCTGAGGGTGAACGGGCGGTACGAGTGAAACTGCAACCCACTGTGGGTGGCTTGGAGGCAATTGGCTTACCTTCAATTGAGTTTGTTGCGAAATTGCTTGGCACTTCGGAATTGCCTTCGAAAGGCTTTGGCTTGGCTTTGACTTTGGAAAGGGCTTCCATCACCTTGATTTGAAGAGATGGGCAATCTCGGTAGGACTCGCCAGGACATAGCAGAATTTGATGTGGTGATGTAAAAATGCAAGAACTAAGATGGCCCACAATGAGACGTTAAATATCTTATTGACTGACCATCTTTTGTGATAAGGACTTAACTTCGTCTACACTCCCCACTTCAAAATCGCCTGGTCTCTGAGCGGAACTTTCCAGGTGGGCCGACATGCGCTTAGAGTCGAAAAAGTTACTAATATCTCAGTTTAAGAGACCCCAAATTTTGGATTGTTTCCGCAGGTAAAGACGCCTTAAGCCTTGATGCAAAATACTTCTCTTGGATGCACGTGTAACGAGAGCTGCCTGACTTCGGGCCAATAGGGACCTGGCAACTTTGAAATCAATAAACAAAATATACGTTTTTTGTCGGGTGAAAATGCACATGTGCTATGTGCAATGTGCTACAAGCCGCACAGCACACGATACAATCGATTTATTGACCGGTAGTATGGTGAGCGTGTTATCTCAAGAAATGGGCCAATTCGTGCTATTTGACGCCGCTTTTTTCTGCGGGCTACGTTAGGTCATTGGCTTATGCCACCAAGCCGACGACGTGTCGTTGGAGCAGCTCATCGAGAAATGCTTTCCAATGCATCAGAATCGATTAAAGAAAACATGGAAACAGCGGTGTGCGGGTTGTTGGTAGGCCTAATAGGGCTGCTATGGCAGTAGGAAGATGAACTAGAAAACCCGTCATAAAAGCCTTACCAACCACTGTCAAGATTTTTCAGTGAAAATCTCAATGTTGCCGGATGCAGTGCAATCTCTCAGAAATGCAAAATAATTCGAAAATGCGTGGTCGAGTCTTTGAAAATAAGGTCTAATGACTCTACAGCTGCAAACGTCCCCGCGGTGGCCTGACTCCTGTCCGTACTTCAAGTCAATACTAAGGTTTTCGAAATATCTCAATTATTTTTTATTTCAAAAAACGTTGTCAGGTTGGAAACCCACTTTTCGGTAAGTTTCGAAGCTCCCTTGGCGGTCAATCGAGTGTCATCCGAACTTGTCATATTAAATGCTCTTCTTCCGTACCCGTTCAAGGAGCGCAAAATTTCATAGAGCTTCATCTGTAGTTTTCTGGTGGTCCTTGTGTGCTGCGTCTGCACTCTGTAGTTGTCTTCTTGGCTGAAACTCGCAAGTACCTCAAGATTGTTAAGTTAAGCCGCATTTTTTCGCCTTCACGTTGGTCCCATATTAGTCGTCAGGCACAGTTCCGGCACATGTAAGCGCAGTAGATATCCAAATAGTTTCAAATTCTCCTGTGTTGTGGGTGACAGGATATTGTGACATTATGAGAAACTGTGAATTTGACAAAATCGCAAAAATAGCCACAAGACTGCCACTCGATGAATTCGCTTGTGACATTGGTAATCAATTAGCTACCTTCAGGTTACAGATCAACATTCTCGACAAACAACACATAAATGTCTGATGGAAAACAGCTACTGCCAAATGCCCAAGCAAATCTGTCCCAATCTGGATCCTCAGAGATCTGACAGCCTGGTCTCCCTCAGAAGAACCAAGACTAGAACTGCTGTGCGGGTAGTTACCGAACACCGAACACTAGGTCTTTGTGCAAAAAGATTGGGACTATTCTCAAGTGGTTCCTGCAGACGCTGCCTAGGTAGAGAAGAGTATATGCAGCTGCCCTGCACTCGCAGCGATCACTGAACTTCTATTTTTTGTGACAATCGAAGCGACCTCAGCAAGGCGTCTACCATATATAAATTATTATAAGTTATGGGACTTTAATTTTTGAACTTTTATGTTAGAAAAACATGTACAATAGTATTATTCTAAGCATTGCCCCTCCCTCTGAAGCTATGCCTTTTTTTCCCGTCTCTCTGGAAATTTGTGGATCCCGCCCCAGAAGAACTGGTCCTGCCTGACTGTCAAGAATGATTCAAGCCAGTTTTTGATATTCTGCTTTGACTCACTCTCTCTGCACGAATTAAGTTGTAGACCTAGAGAAATACTGGTGTTCACTGACGAAATTGGCCGACTGTCGTATAACTCCCTGTTACTGACCTACGTGGCAGTACAGTGGGACTACTTTGGCCTTGTACCTTACTAAAGAATAAACCTTACCTTACCTATCGTAGGTACCAATGAGTCGAGTCAATCGTTCAAATCTAACCAACGTGTCATTCAAGTATTAGTTCCAAAAAGGAATCGGCCATTTCAATCAATCGTTCATTTCAACCATCGTTCATTCAAAGACAGAGTTGAATTCGTTCAATATTACCGAAAGCAATCGCAAAAGCTTGCAAGTAATCGATCGTTCTTTGAACAACAGATACAGACTCATTGTATTTCATTGTACTGACACAAGAGCAGGAAACCTAATATGTTTCTGTCACACTTAAATAATTCTGTTGACTACTCAAATAAGAAGTGGTAAGCACAGAAGTATACGCATATGTATGTGGGCTCGAACAGTGTGTTTTGATGCGTGCACTATCCATCGAACGAACGAAGCGATGGTAAAAAAGAATCATCTCGATCCTTCCGCTCAAAAAGATATGAACATTCGAAAGAATACAATACGAAGGATACGTTCATACGAACGAACGAAACGATTTGATCGAACGAAACAAAAGTATTGAATCGTTTCTATCGTTCATACCGTTCCACCGAGACGATTGATTCTTCAAAAGTATTGACTATGTGACTGATTGGTTTGAAGTTGTGCGATTGCAATCACCAATACTTTTGAGTGAACGAATCAATCCCGATTGCGCAGCTGTATTTCCTACCTTACAAATACAGTTCAATAGCCTCTAGGATAAGAAAATATCTGCCAGATGGTTGGTTAGCAACAGCTCTCGGTTATCAAACCAAATCTAGCCTCATGTTCAAAAATCAGTACTGAAAAGGGGAAAGTCACTGCCTATTGGGCCTCTACGCAAAACGTCTTAGTCAGTTGTTCAACGACTTCTGTATAAGCTGCATGGGCGAGGGTGAGTCGCCAAAAGCACCCAACATCTTCTCTGGGACAACTTGGAAAACCACTATAGGCTCATATTGCTGACAGGCTAAACGATCTCAGCAATACACCAGTCAACGCACTAGAATATGTTGAAAAAAACTGTCTGGCTGATCACCTCTCCTTAATTACATTACCCACACAGCGGTTTGGCCTAAGTGCGTAGATGCCACCTCGTACCTCCGTACCTAAGGCCTCTTGGAAGGCTTTAAATTCGATATCCACTAAATAAATGCAGGTGCTCCCCGAGGTTCTGTTCTCTCTCCGATTCTGTTTCTTACAAATGATCGCCTGTGTGCTACTTGCAAGCTCCCGTCGCTGATTCTCACATGCGTCCCAAAACTCACGAACCCGCCATGCGGCCGTAGAATTCGTGTGGCAGCTTTAAAGCCGATTGCTTCTGGCACGCGCTGTCTGGTCCAAAAATGCGTGGGTCATCGTAGACTAGCAACAGAACTCCTCTTTATCATGTTCTCCATCGAAACTTCAAAAAATGCCTTAAACAGTGCTCGCTTACAACCCGGACAATTTCTTAAACAATCCCCTATTCGTTGATGTGAATATTCAAGGATTCGCATCATCGTGCGTCTTCCGCGTACACACGTGTGTCAAACATCCTGCATAATGGAAGCCATCAATTCGTTAACGTTAACCCCCCGCCACACGACGACACCGACTCAATGTAATCAAGCCAAATCCCCTTTGAATCGACGACCGTCTTCATATTTAATGAAATTGCATTTAGCACACACTGTACCGATGTATTCATGCTGTCCAGGAGATCCTGTCGACTGATTAGTGCGTGATGTCCCTTGAAGCAATCTATGACACACACGGCATTTCATTTGTGTACCCTGCGATAGGTTTTCCGTGCAAAGTCGCTGAGGGATGGTCAATGAAGTTAATTATTTGCGGGCCTGCGGCGGTGACCTAGATTTAAATTAGTCATTTCGGTTGACAAGGTTGTGTGTCAGTCAGTGATGAACCTGATTGACAACACATGATGAAGATGAGCGGGCATTTGATGGGATTTTTGTTCCAGAGACTTTTCCGAGTGGCCTGGCGTTGACTGGTCTGTGTGACACTGCGGTAGTTCGTTGGCGAAGAATCGATACACACGAATCCGGTTGCTGTGAAGAAGGACGACAAAAGGGGGCATTCATTGTAACAGGCACATGACGAACATGGACCTGATGAACAATTCATCCCCATAGATTATTCCGTACAAGTTTGGTGACACTTTCTCGCATGTACACATCCACTGAGACATTGGAATGGATTTGCGGACATTCAGAACAGGAGTACATGCAAAACTAAACAAACTTCAATATCGTGTTGCTTTTTTTTCAATTTCTGACGGGGGGGACGGTGTTTGTTTCAGAAAAGAAAATTTGCGAAGAAGAAGGGAGGCAAAAGCAAAAAACTAATTAACTGAACATCTGCTTGATCTTGGACGCATCAGAAGATGAAGCGCCTTATTTCAATCCGATTGAAATTCGAAACAGATTTTATCTCAGGAAAAAAGAAAACTTGGCTTTGAGGGGAAAAGTACGCGAAGAAGCTCTTCAAATCAACCCGGCTTATGATAGACTATTGATGGTTCAGCACTGTCGCATGCCTTCGAGAAGTCAAGTAAGGTTGGTATGGTTGCGTTGTCTTCGTCAATAGCTCCTCGAATGTCGTCCGTCACCTTTAACAACGCTGTGACACAGCTTTGTCCTTTCCGAAGACCTGATTCTAATGAGATTAAGCAGGTAGTTGCTCTATAGGATTTTTGATGTCTACGACTAACAACATATTCAAAAATATTTATCGCATTGGGATTATCTCAGCCTTTTTCCGTCGTATAGGGTAAGTCGATGTCATGATTATTGTATTAATAATTAGAGTTTGGAAGCAGTGCTTCAATGAAGTCTGGGTGAATATTGTCAACGCAGTTGGACTTGAGAGAAAACACCACACAACCGGCTGTGTAGCAATCAACTCTTCCAAATTCGCTAGAGAGTCATCACGATGTATCGATGTAAGAAGATATGGGTGTCGTTACACTGATCGACTTAGGTCGGGTAAGGTTAATGGGCTACCAACGAAAAATGCCAGCACACTTGGGCCGTCCATTGTGATACCCGTACCGTCAGCTTGATCCCAACGAGAAATGGTGACTAGACAAGATTTGAAAACCAACCAACCTTGCTTTCAGTGGGATTCGAACCCTATAACCAAGGACAGGCACTCTCCCAACTCGCGTTGCTCCATCTCCAATTGAAAAGTGGACATTAAGCTCGGCTGTTTTGCCCATCAACACACCGCTTCAACCAGCAGCAGACCTTTCCACCTCTGGGGGCGTATACGTAACCTATTTGCATTCGATTTTCCGTTCTATCGTCGACGAGGAAACCGATTCACCAATCATGCACCTGCCCTCCAGCTGATGAGTGGCTCCTAACTTTCCAAGTAATCAAACATTGAGCAGGTTCAAGCCCAGGCCAAGCCATTTACCGACTAAACTGTTGGCTGCATATTTTCTGTTTGCTCATTGCCTTGCCTCGAAGAACAAACGAATCGAAATCCCTTTCAGCTGCAAGCTCCGGGCAATCATCAATCGGGAGTCACCGCCTCGCTTCCAAACTCACTAGGGGGGGTTCAAAGCAAACGTGTTTCTTATTATTGGCTCAACGGCATCAACGAACGACGGAAATGTGACTTTTCAGCAAAGATTGAAGAGATACGTCACGTAACCAGATTGTCGCAGTCTTGTTGACATTCCCTCCCCCACAAGCAGCCTGTGCATGTAACTTATTGTTCCCCAGACGAGAGGCAGGCAGCACATGCACCCAGTCACAGTGCAGGCAGTGGGCGACATTTCAAGAAAAATCGATTCACTTTCCATGGCACAGCCGGAACTGAATGAGCCCGTGTAACACTTGTCAGTAGCCAGTGTGATACACACTCAAACAGGGGCGCCTCATCTTCACCGGGCCGCACTGGAGAATTCATCTCCTGTCTGCAGCGGCTTTGAACTGTGAGTTGTCTTCGCAATCCGAACGGAACCCCTGAATTCCTTGATTTCCCATTGTGTTGACACAATGTTGCTCCGACATCGGCAATCGACTGACGCCAGGTGAAAGGGCCAGTTGGCACAGTGTTTTCCTTTCCTGTCGACTGTTTCCTCCTCGGCGCCGTTCAAGTGTGTGCTCGTGGTGCTGTTGTACAGTTGCAATGAATTACGGCGAACAAATGCGATTGTGTTCTTTGGCTCGGTGCCTATTATCCTGTTGACACACAATTTGCACTTGGCTCGGCACAGCGGCGCAGCACAATGCCCCTAATGAGAGCGCAGAGATTATTTAGGTCGAATTCCTGGAGATACAGGACCGCGGAAAAGGAAACATAAACAAATTCCCGCGACATCATTGGATCAGCGAGCGCAATTGGTTGAGTGCTTTTCCGTGACGTTGTTTCACGGCACGAGTGACTTTATGCGCGCCTGTAACTTCAGCTCCAAACTGACATGCATTCGCCTCGCTCAAGGATTGCCACATCCGCTCTTCTCCCGTGACAGAGCATTCCACTTGAAATTCCCATTGTTCTGGCGTCGCCGTCGCAGTCGCCGCAGTTATCCACTTCATTCGCTTTGTGGGCGAGTAATCCAATTGCATGGGGCATTCCATTCAACCCGCTGCAGCAGGAAGGATACACCGCAATAACCTAGAAAGAATTTATCTTAAAGCAGACGAGTGAGTGCTCTGCGGGCCGTGCATGCAAAGAGGACACTTTTTGCCGGGGAGAGGAAAAATTATTTTCATCTGGAGCTTTGAGACCACAAACATGGCTGGGATTTCGTTAGATTTGCATGTCCTCGGTTTCCGGGATAAGAGATTCCGAGTGTGGGTGATTTATTAGCCGCCTTGGTTGCACCGGCCCGGGCGTGGAGAATGGAAAATGGGTTTCAGAGATTTTTCCTTGTGTGTGCTCTCGTTGGCCCGAAGTTTTCAATGATGATTTACTGATGATTTAATGTAACTATTTAAGCCATTTTTTGTGGAGCAACTTTTCGGGGCTTGGTTCAGTGGCTTGGGAGCAGCTTGAAGGAGAGGGGCATGCTCATGAACGGATTTTGGGGTTCGTTCAACTGCTGATGTGCTTCTTTGGCTGGCGCTACGGTCCGAATTGGACGTGGACCTTCACAAACCAGCACAGTGGCGTCTACAGATTCGTACATGCCATCAGAGGCGAAGTCCTTCTCTGGCACGTTGTCCTTCGGGGTAAGATTCGAAGACCCTCCGAGTCAGATCTTTGGTGTCCATTTCGCCCGAGTCGAGGCAATCGATTTCGCCAACGTCGCTGTACAGCTCATAAGGTTCGTCTTTCAGCCTTCTCCACCAAACACCTTCTTCCGAAACGGGAACGAATATTATTCGAAGGATTTTCCCCTCGAACCGATTACGAATCCATGCTACAGCAGGACTGCGAGGCCTGGCAAGGTCAGGTCTGATTCAAAGACAGCTGGGGTCTTGGAGACAGACCTTGTCGTCCCAACCGAAAGATCCCCGACCAGATCTCATGTCCGGAGTTTAATGCGGAGCCTGGATGGACGGAGCCCCTAACTACGTCGAAGCTGTAGCCAACATGGCCGTTTCTTTCTCGATGCTCACAGATGACCCACTGACAGCCAGTTAAGTTCTTCCGATGATGTCAATGTCATCGCCATGGACTTGTGGAACATCGAGCCTCTATTTTCGACGCCTTATTTACACTCGAAGAGAAGAGAATTCACTTGAAGTTGGATTGTCTCACGTATTTAACCAGAATTCAACATCCGCCTATTCGTGCGGGTCAACAACGAGCCTGCATTTGTCAGCTTAGGGCATGCGGATTTGCCTTGTAGCCTGATGCTTAAGCTGACTTCTTGATCATATCCAACATTGCCTTTCTCGGGTCTGAACTCGAACGTTTGACGTCAGCAACAGTCATCACCGCATGAAATATATACAGAACGGCTTGTGTTGCGAACCCATAGAGCGAATGAAGATGGCGGCCTCTTTTATTGCGCCAACTAAAAAAGGAGGCGTTTCCTTGACATGCATTTAACATCGTCCTCGCCGTTAGGTGTGAGGTTTCAGATCAGAGAGGTCCACCACCGACCTGATCTTCGGACTCGCCAGATCGTGGAAAGCAGCCCAAGAAATGCCAATGGACACGTTATATATTCGTCCACTTCGAGGCTGAATATGATAGCCTGTAGACAAGCTGTACAACGTACTCGTCAGATTGTGCACGTTGAAGATGGAGAATTCTCGCTGCTCTATCTATTCGGAAACGGGCTCACCGAGACCTCAATAAAGTCTACGACAACATAGCCATCATAGTCAGCGTTGTGGGTTTGAGCTTACATCGGCAATCACCCTCTCATGAGAAGAACACGCATTGTTCAGTGGGATGATCAACATGGGTGCGGTTGGGTATCTGATACAGGATATAAGGAAGAGGTTTATGAACGGCAGACCTGCAGATTGTGCTTCGGATAAACTATGCACTTGTCTGCACAGAAAGTGAAGCCCCAACAGTGAACTCTACGCTCCGTAATGAAACTTAGTCGAAAAGTCGAAAAGAGAGGATGACGGAATCTTCGCTTGATGCCTGGAAGCAGTGTGCTCGGCACTTACTTACTTATCAGGCAGACGAATCATGAACGGTCTGAGCCTGAGCAATTGCTGCCTTCCATCGTCGACGGTCCTGGGCACGCTGCTTCCAGTCATCAAGGCCAAGCTGTCTAACATCCGCGATGACTTAGTCTCTGTACCGGAGGTCCCTTCTCGAATCAGGAGGCTCGGATTCGAAGACCCTCTTTGCTGGAGCGTTGTTGTCCGTGCGCTCGATGTGGCCGAGCCAGTGTAGTCGACGGATTTTTGCCTTCCGGACTACATCCGCATCCTGGTACACTTCAGGATGCGGATGTAGTCCTCGCCTCATAAGTAAGCTAGGTTAGTGGGTAGATCCACAAGCTACGTCTCACTGAAGTCCTTAGGGCACCTAGTTGGATATTCGTGGCACGAAAGGAGGCGGTACGTGACAAGTTGTGCGGAGCTGCTAGACGTTCACAAGCTGGATAGGATCTTGCAGGCGACGTGGCGCAGGGATATGCCTCTGTAGTTGTTGCAAGAGGTAGGATCGCCTTTTTTGGGGATGGGGCACATGGAGCTGATATTTCAGTCAGGTGGACATGCTTTCGTCCTTCTAAATTCGGTAAATGCTCTTGTACATATTCCCTACTAGATCATTGCCATCAGCTTTGAACAGCTCTGATGGCACCCAATCTGAGTCTGCGGCTTTGTTCTCTTTCAGCCTTTTAATGGTCGACTTCTTTAAAGCTAGGTGGGAGGACTACTTCATCGACTGGAGTTGCGATTTCGTGATTCCCCATCACTCTCTTCTGGTCAGGCCCGTAAAGCAGCTGTTGGAAATGCTGCTTAATCACATCCACCATCGCCTGCGAGCGGTAACTAGATTACACTTGCAATTTCGAAGAGCCTGGTTGCCTTTCTCAAAGACTGTGGCCAGTCTATTGGCCCGTATCTCTTGTGTGTGTCGCTAGACTCTTCATTGAGCTGGGAGGTTGCAAGAGTCCATTTCTTCGCGCGTAGAAGTTATTTCTCCCCAAGTTTTATAGCCCGGTACTCATCTCGCGCTGCTTTTGTTTACCATTGTTATGCCTCGTCAGTTGCTGGTTTTTGCAGCTCACAGACAGCATCAAACCGTTGGTTGTCTTGCAGTGTTTTGTAGTCTAGGGTAGTTTCTGATGCCTTTTTATGGCCGAGCGGCAATGCAGTCACATAACGTTGGCGTTGATGTTCGACGTAGGCATACCGGAGAGCCTCTCACTTAGTTGCTAGACTCTGTCAACCTCCAGTGTGCTCGGACGCCCAAAGCTTGTCAAAGCTTCCCTTTTGCTGCTTTGCTGGTGACGCTTTCTGACACTCGACAGTCTGGCTCTGAATCTTGCTGCGACGAGAAAATGGTCAGAGTCAACGCTTGCGGCAAAAATCGATCCTCTTAAAAAAAGCAGAACACAAAATTAGAATTTTATGAAATGCAGCCTTGAGGTTCTTCTGTTGATACTCCCTACTGTTACAAAGTACTTAAAATTTGTTCACTGGTTCGACACTGATTTGTTCAATTAACTGCAGAAATTTAGTTACTGTTCCTCCAGTTCGTCAAGAAAACTTTGGACTTTATCACCTCGTTTCGGCATGACTTCCGTTCAACAACACTTTGATGATTGCCTGGGATAGGTCGGTTTCAGCCTCTTTCCTGTCAAGTCAATCCGCTGCCTCACTGTCACCAGCAGTTTGTTAGTCAGTTACACTTGCAATGACTACTAGACATAGTCCATCCCTCTATGGCTGTGGTTCATGGAGTGTTTGAATTTCTGGTTGTTCTATACCAAGTCCTCAAGAGTCTTGCCTAATATCTATTATAATATGGGTGGCGCTACAGCCCTTAAAAAGCCAGGGCCTAGCATCTCAGCAACCACTCGTGTTGTGCGTGCTATTGTTCTCACTCGAGTGGAAGGGTGGCCTACAGTTTTATGTCGACTCCGAACGGCCAAGTTTGAGAAGCTTTTTTAAGACTCTTAGAGCATTGTCAGTGACTTGAAAGAGGTGGAGCCGTGCAGGAATCGAGCCTACGACGTCGAAGTTGGGGTCGACGCACATACCCACAATGCCACTGCCTAATATCTGGCAAGTCGAATTAATAAGAATATTTCAATTCGAGCGCACTCTACTCTTACGGTGGGTAACTCGGTGTGCAATGGCGTGAAATTGGCGCAAAATTTGGTCATGTCATAAATTGAATTGCTGCTCAGTTCATGTCCATGAAATTCAGAGGCCACCCATTTATGTATTTCCTAACCACTGGCAAGATAAACAGGGGAAAACTGACCGCTTCTAATGAATTCACTGCAAAATGAAGTCAAAATCAAATCGCGACCATGAGCGCAACGATCTCATTGAGTATGGCCCACCTCCCTCGTCGTTCCAAGGAATTCCACCACTCCGACAAGCAAAACCCCCACCATGACCCGCCCGCCATCATGTTTACCATTTAAATTACTTTTCCCTTATCATTAGACACAGCATATGCATTCGAAATGAATCCACCTCGCACACGCCACCAGCATCACCGCCTGCACCCAGGAGGCATGTGCTCTCGGATCTAAGTGAATGATACCGTGGCGCAGAGCTGAATCTCTGGGGACATCAATTTATTTGCATACTCTGGTAACTATCCTTAATATGCGGCACGGCACCACATCTCAGTCGATGCAGTTCGCATATCGCCGGTGAGTGCCTTGTCAGCCAAACGCCACCAGGTAGTGGGTCTTATCCATGGAACGAGCTGCATCTTCCCTCGTGCGCACACGATGGAAATCGTTGGAGCATGCAGTGCTTTTTCCATTTTCCTCTGCTTAAATCTTTTCGCAACTGAAACGAGTCAATGGGGATGCAGGGTATCATGATGGGATTGCGTTTTGCGAATGAGAGTGGAATGACTGCTAGTTGTTGGTGTGATGGCAGTTTTGTGCGAACAATTCGAAGGCAGAGGGTCGGTGCGGAGCAATTGATGGGATGAGATGCAGATGGACTGAGGTGACATGCACAATAGCGATGAGTTGTCAATTGGCCGATCGGAGGTGGCGCACTGTTGAGTGCTACACTTTCACGATGCGGCGATCGAATATAGGAGTCAGTGAGCTGATTAACCTCATGCGCTATCATGCGAAGCTAAGGGGGAGTACAACGAAATCTTGTCCAAAGCAGGGTATTCCTATTCACGAAGGCTACACACTACACAATGAGCAGACGTATGTGAACTGACACAGTGAGTAAGTGCGTCAAGTCATACACCAAAATCGGCCGCCTCGAGTCACTGACGAAGTTCGGTGTACACGGGGGCATAAACCTCGGCATGGTGTCCGGTTGTGGGTCACTTCACCCGTGAGAGAGAGCAGCACATTTCACCACCGATCTTCCATCCACCTTCTCGAAATTCGTACAGAAGAAGTCACACAACAGCGTATCTGCTCACCGACATCCGGTGGACGTTTCAATCGACTTGGAAGTCTTGGAGCCGAATTGCACGGTGTGTCTCCTCCGTGTTGGCGTAGCGGATCAATCACTCCCGGACCGAATAGCTCCTTGCGATGAAAGCAGGCGCATGCGGCTTAAAAATTGATGAAAAGGCGGTACACATCGATTTGAAAGACACTGAGACTCGAGCTTGAGAATGGAAAATGAGAAGATCGATGTTATGTTGCTCGAGTTGAACGAAATGCATTGTTTCACAGGTCCCTCGCCTATACCAAGTCAATGGACACAAATGGTGAGCGGGTGAGCGTTTCATTGAGCTCGAACCTTCTAGCTCGGAAAGGTAGCTTCGTGAGACAGCCCATCAACTCGAAAGCTAACAATCGCTCAGGCTCAGATCGTTCATAGGATGTAAGCCTGGGTTAACGCGATTGGCGCCCAACATGCAGCGGTCACAAGCGGTCTCATTGTGCGTTCATTTCTTTATTGCTTCCCAATGGTGTGGGGAGTGGTTCCTTCACGACATGCGTTGTCATGTTCACTTCCACACACAGTGGGACTGCGGATTTTGGCATCCTATCCTAGCGCGATTCCGCTGCCAAGCGACATGCTCCCAGTCACCATTAACGACTTTGCCATAAAGACCCCACATCCACCCAGTCGACTCTCAAACGATAAGACTTCTGTTTTATTCGAAAACTCATTTGAATTTCGAACAAGACCTCCCCCTGCCCCCAAACGCAACAGCAACCACCACTTCACTTTAACTTCCACATCCCCCGGCGAAGTTATCAATTCAACTTTGCCCGCGATTTGAATCAAAATTGCTGTTGTTTGGCACTTGTTTTACATCTTTGCCCCTCTCTCGCTCTTTCTCTCCACGTCAGCTTCGTAATAGAATTGATCACCATACGGAACCATACGATGCTCCTGCCGGGCCAGTGCGTGTGTAGCCCAACTCTAACTCTCACCATCGCCGACCGTGTCTCTTCATTACAGCACGTGTCAATGGAAATTCATAACACCCACCCTCGGCGATTATCCACCCGACACAAGATAGATTATCGTTCATTGTCGGCACGAAATAAATCTGTTCTCGCTCATCGCCGCAACCGACCCCCGTTCGCAACGGCGCGGCGATCCGAAACCCATCCATCAAGCTGTCAATGAGAATAAAAATGTGAGCGATGGGCATTGGGCAGTAAAGCCGTCGGAAGGGTGATTGAAATCTCACTTAACGCTCGAAGGACTGCCTAACTGCCGCAGTCCACCGACACACCGGGGGAGGCGTAATAAGCAATTTCCCAGGTCAATCTATGTTCGGTTGCGTGATTTATGAAATCACTCATCAAAGACACATCGCGGCGGCTTACCGTACGCCACACCCAACTCTGGCGGACGAGCGCTGAGGGCAGGCGAAATAATTGAATTGTCTGCGGCGGGCGCTGTCGGGCGGGGCTAAAATTCAATTCCGAAACCCATCTCGGTGCGTTTAATCAGTTTATCCGCTGTCATCTGGCAGGCGAGCAGCCTTTGTCACACGGGGCTGCAGACGGTATTAATTGGCTTTGTGCGGATTGCTTCTAGCGTGGACCTCGATTCTGATTTCAGCCGATGGCACTTGGTTTTGTTTTTTGTTGTTTTTTGTCGTGCAACGTGGAGCGACTTGCTTTTCCCCTTCCTGGCCAGAGGCACCCTGCCGGTGAGGGACTTTGTTAGCAACCAGCGGCCAGTGTCGGGAATGCAACCGCAATCCGGCTTTGCTGCCTTTTCGGAGTGGAGTCTTAGGGAGCGGCTTCCACTCGCTTTGGCATGATTGCACTCGAAATGGTTCCTGTTGTGCCTGCGGGAAGAAACGCTGCCATTGTGGAGATTACAGCCTGCTGTCACGAAAGGGGAAGGAGAAACCATTCACTTGCCCAATAAATCAACGATGTCTTCAGCACGTTGAGAGCACTGCCTCCGTCTTCATTGTGTGGCGCTACAAACCGGGGTGGACGTGAGCCTGACTCGCATCTGTCCTGGGAATGGGTTCCTCGCCAGCACACACTGACTTCCGGTGAGCCACCCTAGCCACCCCCGACAAGATCGTAAATTTCCCGACCCGCTCGCAAAGGGCATCGCAAAGTGGCGTGCCTCTACGAAAGTTACACGCCTCATTAAATTCAATTTACCTCTTCGCCTAATGGTTTCATTTCGCGCCCACCCCCACGCCGGGGCAGCGCCACTTGCCAGGAACAAGGTGCAAATGCGTGAGGTTTGAGGTTACGGCGGGCTGACACGGCTGCGAATAGTGAACCTCTCAGCGATGTTTACGGCGCGGCGGGTTCATTCGTTTTGCTCTCGATAGTCGATAGCTTGGAATGGGCTCTGAATGAGCTCTGAATGGGCACTTGTTTATGTAGCCGGACGTGCGTGGATTCTATTTTTAACTCGCACGCGCCCCCATTGCGAGGTAATGTGGGCAGGTCTTATGACAAGGGTCTGGATAGTGGGCGTTAAATCTTTATTTCTGGATGCTGCGTGTCGGCCCCGGGTTCCGAGTGCCGCCGAGTGGGTGGTTGCAATGGAGATGGATAGCCGTGCCATTTGCGAGTGTTTATGGCCCACAGATTGGATTGGACTAAAGTGGGCGACCAACGGATGGGAGAGACTGTGTTTATTATTGTCTAGACGTTGGGATAAACACCGGTCATCGGTAAACAGACTATGGACAGGTTGGACGTTTGTCGATCGAAGGTGCGGTTTAACGACAATCTGATAAGTTGTCATGGATGTGCTCGGTTAAGTGACACCGCGAAACACCGAGGGAGGAACAGTTGTTTGGAGCCATATGCCGTCAGACTCCGAGAAGACAAGGCAATAAGGAGTGTGGTAACTTGAGCGCCGCCCCTTAGTGGGCAAGATAACGTCCTGAATTGAGATGTAGTCAGAGTGGCCTTGAGAAGGATCAATGTTAAGTTGTCAGAGAGGTTTGTCGACGTCCCATGAATTGGTGGTTGCCGATCCACATGAAAGGAGACCCCTGCAGCTTACAAGATCCTTGCTTCCATGCTACGTCATCGCCTTAAGCCACAAGACAACAACCTGGTCGGCTGTAGTGTGGGCTGGAAAATCCACCATCGACGTCAAGTTTAGAAGAAAACCCAGGCGCAGCAGATCGATACCAGCCATCTTTTTAGGGCCGCGCATGATAGACTTCATAGAGACGACCTATAGCGGGTAGCCCATACAGAGAAATCTTTGTTTTGGCATCCCTCCCAAATTCGGAGGATGCATGCTGCTTCCTCAAGGTGAGTAGAGACCTAACCGGGACCTTTGATGTCGAGAAAGGATTTACACAAGCAGACGTGCTGACATGCGACTTCTTCGACTACTCGAACGCCAGCACCAGAGGCACAGTCTTCCAGAATATGCCGGCGAATTATTGATGTCAATGGCGGTTTAGTGGGTAAGCAGTAAATTAGGGGCATGGGCTTATGTTCACAGGGCAAAGTTGCTGACTGCACCCAACCTGGTAGGATGACAGTGCGATCCCTGCTTGTGCATACGTCAAGTTGACATACAGCCTCCTCGTGGCGTCGTTGTTGTGTGGTGATTTAATGTATGCAGTGATCCCCTCTGCCCGAGGGTCAAATAATGGGCCTGGCCTACCAGTTGTAGGTTGTGCGTGAGGTTAACTCCCTCACCACATAGAAAAAATCGACGGTTACGAACCGGCAACAGGCCTCGGATATGGACGAATTCACAGTTGACGGTTCGGTTCTGCACGTGGGGTGTGAGGTCCCTGGACAGACCACGTGCAGCCGATGAACTCGCGGAGGCCCTGGACTGCTACAAAGCACATATTACCGCCATCCAGGAGATGCGATGGGATGGGTCGGGCAAAAGGAAGATGAGAAACTGCGACATCTACTATGGTGACAGCTACAAAGAGGGAAGGCAGCGCTTATTTGGATGTGGATTCGTTGTTCGAGTCAGACTTAGGCAAAAAGTCTTAAGCTTTGATTATATCAGCGAGCGCCTCATAACAATCCACATCAAGGCTAAATTCGGGAACATCAGCCTGATTTACGCACACGCCCCGACGGAGAGAAGGATGACGATAGCAAGGATGACTACTATGATCTCCTAGAAAGAACATACGATCGATGCCCCAGCTATGACACCAAGATCGTTCTACGAGATTTCAACGCACAGCTGGGCAAGGAAGAAATCTTTGCTGGAGTCATCGGAAAACACAGCCTGCACTAAGGAAACGGACTCAGGCTGGTAGATTTCGCATCAGGGCGTAACCTCTCTGTGATGAGCACGCGGTTCCCACACCTCAACATCCATAAGGGGACCTGGCGGTCTCCTGATCAATCAACCGTCAACCAGATTGACCACATTGCGATCACTGTCAGACACTCCTCCAATATTCTCGATGTCCGAACGTTCCGAGGAGCCAACATCGACTCGGACCATTTCGAGAGAAGTACGGAGTCGAGATAGGACACTACGGTTTGACGTCGGAAAGCTGCAATCGCAACCGACCGAGTCTCCCTGAAACTCTCTGAAGGTTCGACGCTGCCTGCACATTCAATAGAAAAATAATGGAAACGTTGTCAAAAAGCCATCAAAGAAGCTGCCACTGATGTGCTGGGTTTCACGACACCACCCAGAAGGAACCCATGGTTTGACGACGAGTGCAGGCAGATACATGCAGCCAAGCAGGAGGCCTACAAGGCAACGCTGCATCGAACGACGAGAGCTGTTCGTGAGCTCTACGAACAGAAGAGATGGGAAGAGCACCGGAAGGAAAAAGAAAGAGCATGAGAAGCGCGTGCATCGTGGAGATGGAGAGGTGTTACGACAGTATCTGGAAAGTATAGACTTCGGACTGAAACCTGCAGGGACGAAAATGGACAACTAGTAGTCGAATCGCAGTCGATGCTGAGAATTTGGAAAAATCATTTCTGTAGACAAACGGCGACGTTGACACAAATTCTGCTGTCAGGCAGAATGTTTCACTCAATTTGGACGATGATGAACACGAATTCCGCCCCCCGACATATTCGAAGTCAAGATAGCGATCTATACTGAAGTCGAACAAAGCTGCGGCACTGTGTAAAGCAGCTGGAGATGACTTGGTTGCACCAGCTCAGATCCTGGAAAAGACTCACGAGATGCAACGTAAACGGCCGAGGCACGATCTTCCAAAAGTTCGTTCAACTGCTTGCTTACGCGGACGACATTGACGTGATTGGACGAACACAGCGAGCCGTCAATGAGGCGTTGCTAAACCAGGGCAATACAAAGTACATGCTGTCACCACGAAAGGACGCACAACATCGACGTCTCGGACAGAGCGTCATATTGGGCAGTAGAAACTTTGCGGTATTCAAGGACTTCGTCTACCTAGGCTCTGGAGTAAATAATTGGGACACCAACACCAGTACCGAGATCAAGCACCGAACTAGTCTTGCCAGGCAATTGAGTAACAGAGCCATCTCTTAACTTTATGCAACACTCTGATCGTCCCAGTCCAACTATAGGGTGCAGAGACATGGACGCTGTTGAAAGATGAGGAAGCCCTTGATCGTTTTGAGAGAAAAGTTCTGTTTGCGTTACGTCTGGAGGAGAAAATTCAAATATGAACTATACGTGCTGTACAGCGGCATACATCCAGTTAAGTTTCGTCTTCGCATCCAACGCTTATGATGGCTAGGTCTTGTAGACCAGATGGACACTACAGCTCCGGGTCTTCGAATCGGAACCTTTTTGGCAACGCAACAGATGACGTCCTCGAACGAGATGGCGCACACAAGTGGAAAAGGACCTGAACTGGTGTGCGCAGCTGGTGGCAGACGGCAAGAGATCGTGCTGGCTAGAGAGGCATCTTTGTTTATACCCAGGTCTACCCAGGACTGTAACGCCAATCAAAAGAGAAGCAGTTTTGTTTGCAAATCCATTTTAGCCTAATTTTGATCACACATATAGTCGCCCAAGAAGTTCCAAATGGATGGGAAATAAATGACACGTTCATTTAAACTGCTAAGGGAGGGCGAAGCAAGGCCAGCATGGGTCCCCTAGTAGTCAATATAACACACTGCTTATCCCCGTCTGCTAGACAGCTCGAAGGCATGGATGAGGAAGTCCTTGGTCTCTTCGAGAAAAAAGTTCTGATCTGTGGACCTGTTTGTGTTGGCGGCTTCTGAAGGAGCAGATTCAAACACGAACTGTACAGCGACAGCCTAGCCAGATGTGTACGGAGCCAACGTCTGAGGTGGCTGTGCTATGTGGACGTATGAGCAATTAAACTCTTGTTTGAGCAGTCTTCGGATGAAACTGGAGACAGGTAGTCAGTTCTCTAGTTGGACAGGTTTGTTGGCTAAAAATAAGAAGGTAAAGCCAAGTCCGACTTCAGTGTGTACTTCTGCCGAGTGCACCCTGTTCTTTAGTCAGGAAAGTGCCCCCTTCATCGCACGCCTGACGGACAGTGGTCAGAGAGGAATGATAGTGGCGAATTTCTTCTCGAGGATAGCTTGAGGGGATAGTAGGCGTTCAGTGTCATCTGCTAGACAATTTGATTCGTGAAGAATAACTGAGCGATCAATGATGAGTACTGTCCGAGTTCGAGTGATTTGAATTTCAGGACTGTACGGTGGGGGCTATAAGTGCATCAAAGGGAGTGCTTCATAGAGCTCCAGTCTGTGCACCCAGTTGAGTCTTGCATTGCAGTTCATAGATTTGTTAAGAACTGTCCACCAAACTGAGACCCCATGCAGAAGTGTCAATCTGACAATCGAGGTGAAAATCGGGTAAGAGATCCGTGGATGTAGTCCAGTATTTTTTTTTTTGTTTTTTTGTGCTGCTAGAGAAGGCTTCGTCCTGGATTTTGAGTTTCAAGCTTCTGCGCAGGGTGAGCGTCAAGCTGAGGGATTTTGAACCTTCTGCTGGAGAGTAGAGGTGCATACTCTAGCTCTTGCTGTTTCTGTTTGTTATCAACCATGGACCCCGTGCAGAGTTAGAGGCGGAAAATGATGGAATTCAATGGATTATGATAACTTGGAGTTGGAAGCCATTCAACTACATCTACCTTCTTCTGCGTGAAAAAACAATGATGGCCTGCGAACCAGAAGCAGAGACAAATTGCATTAAACACAAATACAACGGACAAGATGCAGAGAAAGTTAGCAACGAGCTTGTAGTCTCGCCAAACCGCTGGCGCTGTGGTACCGGAAATGGTTCAACAAGTGGTTGACGGCGTATGCCCAAGTGATTGTATTTCTGCAGTTTCACTGTGTGCAGAAGGAGGACAAAGGACGGTGCAGCGATGAAAATGGACGCGTGGAAAGTGCGCCTCGGTCAGTACTCTGAAACTGAAGAGAAATCACTTCTAAGTACTGCAAGCCTGTGATGACGACCGAAGACCGCTTGACAGCCTGAATGCACACAATCCGGATGATGCCCGAGGTGCAGTGTGGAGGACCACTTGACTGGAGAGTACAATTTCAGTAGACGTAGAACGGAGAACACGTAAGCTGCGACCACTTGCGAAGGGGGATACCGGGTATTAAGTGGCGCTGCACTGCAAACAAAAATGTTCACATTCCCCAATCGACTCCGATGTCAACTGAAAGAGCAAAAAGGAGGGTGGCTAACGATCTGTTGAATGGGAGAGGACATGTCCTTGGATCTTAAATGATACGGTCGTTGGTTTGCTTGCGGCAGATGGCACCTGAATTCCAAAAGTCACTGACTTAGCTTATTGCGCTTGTAGTTGCGGTTACACAATGGACCACAATAGTCCACGGTCAGTGTCTATGCAGGTGCCTACTAGTCCCAGACTACATATGTAGAGCAACTGGCAAACCTAGCCTCGGCCCATAGGGTTTCTGACTCAACTACAGTCGAAGAAAGCATCCGTTGATGTCCACAGAGGATCCACCAATCAACGGTTAAAGACAGACTACAGCACGGACGACAAAACATCTGCAGTGCAGTCCCCGATCGCCTCCACCGTCGCAATCGAGAACCAGCAGCAGCTACCCGAGTTCCGAATTCGTCTTCATTTGCACTCAAAACTCCGTCCGAGTCCCAAGGCGTGCTTGGTTAGAGCCTCCGTCATGCCTGTCACTTGATTAAGCCCTGGAGTGGGCACTACACACCAGGGCCTCCGGCAGGGGACCAGCATCCTTAGCAAGGAATTTTCCGATTATTCCATTTCGATTCGTTGCATACATATCGCTGCATCAAGCATCCGTCGCAAGAAAATGTAAAAATGTTCGAAATCACTTGAAATGCACACTCGGATGGCAATGCAAATGCGGGCACAACAAGCATTGCTCGTGTAGTCCCCGTGCGGACACGTTGAACGATGCGATGAAAGGGGGCTGCCCGCCGACGGAACGGGTGTTGAGCTGCACTAAAGTGTCGTTCGCATCCGAAATCTTCCCCAAGGGGGGAAGGAATAACAAAAATAATGCAAATTTTGCAAGGCATCTGCACGTGCGGCACAGATGACTGAGAGGACATCGGAGTTGGCAGACAACTGAAATAAATTGTCTCTGATTGAAGGGGGAGCGGCGCTGGGATTGCTTTGAGTGGACTGACGTTATGTGCACATGTGGGAACAAAATCGTCCGTCTTTGCAGAATGACGATGGAGAATGCCCGGTGCTCCGTCAAGGTGGGTAAAGTTCGTACCGAGGCTTTTGATGTCAGAAAAGGATTTAGACAAGGCGACGCACTGTCATGCGACTTTTTTAACATCATTCTCAAGAAGATCGTGCGGAACTCAAATGTCAACACAAGAGACATGATCTTCCACAAATCTGTGCAACTGACATTGACACCATCTGACGAACACAACGGGCTGTCAGTGGGTCGCTTGTGAGCATCGAGAAGGAAGCGGCCAAGATGGGGCTTGCGGTCAGCAAGCGTAAGACAAAGTATATGCTGTCCACCAACACCGACGTATTGGACAAAACGTCACTATAGACATCTAAAACTTCGAGGTAGTGAAAGACTTTGTCTACCTAGGCTTCGAAGTCACAAGCAATGACACCACAGCGGAGATAAAACAGAGGATGGACACTTACCAAAACGGACGAGGATATTTCGGGTCGCTTCGAGAGGAATGTCCTTCGAATTGTCTTCGGTCCCGTATGTACGGGTGGTGTTTGGAGGAGGAGACTGAACGACGATCTCTGGTCAAACGAGTTCGAATCCCTCGTCTCAGAAGACTAGGTCACGTCGAGCGAATGGGCACCAATACTCAGGCCCGAAACGTCTTCGACCTCAACCCCGAGGGAAAACGCGGTAAAGGAAGACCACGCCTACGGTGGCGCACGCAGCTAGATAGAATATAATATATGGGTGGCGCTGCAGCCCGTAGAGGGCCAGGGCCTAGCTTCTCAGCAGCCACTCGTGTTGTGCGTGCTATTGTTCTCTCACGAGTGGAAGGGACCTACAATTTTATGCCGAATCCGAACGGCTTTGTTTGAGAAGCTTTCTCTAGACAGGAAATACTCTTTGAGCATTGTCAGTGACTCGAGAGAGGTTTGGTCGTGAAAATAGTTTTCGTCGCACAGAGCAGGAATCGAACCTACGACATAGAGGTTGGGGCCGACGCAGATACCCACAACGCCACTGGCCATCACTGCACGCAGCTAGAAGGGGACCTAAGTAAGTTGAGCGTGAATGGCTGGAATCAACTAGCACACGACCGGGCTAGATAGGGAGGCATGTTGGCTGAGGGCCAGGTTCGCCCCGGCCTGTAGCACCAGCCAAAGCAGAAGAAAGTGTGAACAATTTGAATCCTTTCGCCTACGCAGCCAGAATACCCCAAAGGGAAGTAGGCGATATGCAACTTTCCTGTCCTCCAGAGACCTACGTTTCGCGCCCAGGTTTCAGCTCAACTATCCGTAGAAGGAATGGGAAAAAACCCACCCTCGTTGCAATTATGTAGTTAAAATGTCACGTCACTGTTGATGAAGTGGTGATTCATGAATCACATGTGGGTGCTTACCCGACCATTTTTTGCTTATTGACAAACCTTTTGAGCCAAAAATGATCAAACCGATAATTGGAGTTAACGCTCTTAAAGTTGCAGTCACTGACTCTGAATTTCGGTTGAAAATTCGCAGACGTTGCTCATGAACATGTTGAGCTTACTGCACAAATTGACAGTGACAGCTTGACGACTAGTGAAAGAGTGTGTTCACAAAAAGCTGTCAAGTCTCTATTGGAATTTAAGTTCACTTGATAAGCAGGCGATGTGGCTGTTCCAGTGCCAAGCTGCAAGTAGTGATCACATCGTTTTTCTTTTGTACAGCTTGGCCCTATTGCAGTTATGCGCTTACTGGTGTAGGCCTCGGGGGGGATGTTCATTGTGCATCCGCATCTGCGAGAAAGCACTGAAGGACAGATGGCGTCCGTCTCATGTCCCCCATGTCACTGGGACCAGGAATCCGGGCTACGGAAATTGGCCATAAGCAATGTGATGGTTGTTTTGAACATGAAGTTACAGGGACGTGCTTGACTGTCAGTTTTATTTGAAGATCCTTTGCCCTGGTAGAACATATGAATTGTAAGCAAAAAAATTGAAGTCGGACTGAGCGCTTAAGATTCCAGGGAATGGTACTAGGTTAGTGTACTCCGGCGAAAGTCAGTCCATTGTACTGCCTCGTGGTCAATAGGGCTGGCGTGTCCCGGCTAGTTTTATTTGTCTTACTGATGCCTTGCTGAGGTCGCTTAGGTTGTCTAAAAATGTAGGCGCCTAGTGTGGCTTTTCTGATCCAGCCGAACGAAGGGCAGTTACAGAGAAGCTGTTGCTGCACATGTTCCTCCTCATCTTCTGCACCTTCTGTAGAATTCACTTGAGAATAGTCCCGATTTTTTTCCACGAAGACCTAGTATCTAGCGTCCAATATTACCCCCACAGCAGTTCTAATATTGGAGCTTCTCTGAGGGAGGACAGGCTGGCAGATGTTTTAGACTCAAATTCGGGCCAGATTTGCTTGCAAATTTGACACGCGGTAGCTGTATAACATACATACATTTTCGGTTTGTTAAAAATATCAGCTAGCACTGCCTTCATACTCAAAACACCACGACTGTGATCCGAACCCAACATCAGCCACTCAACCATTCTCAAGGAATTCAACTTCCTCCCTAGCGACACTGACCGTCTAATACTCCACCCCAGGCTATCTTCGAGAAGAAATTTTCCATCAGCATTAACTCCAGATCGGGCGAGCACTCATGCTCGCAGGATGGATGCCCCATATAATGATTTCTGCAGAACCTGCATGGATCAAGAGGAGGCAGAAAACACTAATCACCTACTCTGCTTCTGTAATGCTCTGGCTAGGCGTAGGTTAATAAACCTAGGGGCCTACTACTTCAGCGGCTGCAATGAGCGAATACAGCGCCAGCATAGGCTAGCTAAAGCGCTTCACTACAAGCACCAACTGGTTCCGATGTTAGGAGAAGTCAATCCGACTGCAAAAGGACTTTATGGAACCGAAAGCTGGAGGTGAGCAACATTGCAGGGCTGCCTTCGAAAAAAACTCAACGTCGGATAAATGGCCAATTGCTCAGATTCATGGGTCGCCTGCCTGATAAGTAAGTTACTAAGTAAAATTTGTTTTTTTTTTGAATTTCAGCATTTCCAAAAGGACAGTCATGCTTTGGCTGCTGACCTAAATTGCCTACAGAAGTGAGGTTTAGGTTAAGTTAGGTTATTGGGCTGCCAGCGCACTTAGACCATTTTTGGCCCACTGTGATACCGTTAATTGCATGCTAATCTCAAATCAAATAAAAGCGTTTACCTTTTGCTTTCACTGGGATTCGAACCGAGGACCCCTATAACCAAGGAAAGGCACTCAACTCAGCCATGGCGCTAATCTTCTCTAAGGTTTTCTTGAGGGGGTCTGGTGACCATTAGTCAGTGCATCCTGATACTTTGACGTGTCTCAGGCTTCTGCCAGCGTCTCCCAGCTTCATCCACTTGTCCATCAGGATGCTACCGTCCGGGGCCGCCCTATCCGCAATTGGGGTGGTGATCTGGTCCTTGAGGACGACATTGTACTGCTGCGCCTGTCTAGAGGTGATTGCGTGGCGGAAGTCGAAGTACAGTGGGCAGATGTCTGTTGCGTTTCACAAATTTGGACGCCATTAGATGGGTAGTGGTGGCCCGTGGCGTTGTGGGTATGTGCGTCTACCCCAACCTCGACGTCGCAGGTTCGAATCCAGCTCCGAGCGACACAAATAATTTACACGACTCCACCTCTTTCGAGTCTCTGACAAATGCTCAAAGAGTATTTCCTGTCTAAAGAAAGCTTCTCAAACTTGGCCGTTCGGAGTCGGCGTAAAACTGTAGGTCCCTTCCACTCGTGTGGGAACAATAGTACGCACAACACGAGTGGTTGCTGAGAAGCTAGGCCTGGCACTCTATGGGCTGTAGCGCCACCCATAATATATATATATAGATGGGTAGTTTTAAGTTGAGTGATGACCCTAGTGGCCCATTCGAAAGAGGTCTTCTGTTCTTGAGGCCAGTTTTCTTGGGAAGTCTGGCACAGCGTCTGAAGCAGCTTCTGACTTGCTCGCCGGTGCTTATGCACAAGCTTAGGGTCATGTTCCGTCTTGAACAATTGGGGAGTTTACAAGAAGCATTGCCTATTGTGGCATGTTTTTGGACTAGGTTCCTAACACTTCTTGTTGGAGCAGCTTCCTGGGTGTTGTCTTAAACTCTGCTTGTAGACGCGGCAAGGACGGCAGCACCTCCTCTCCATGTGTCTGTGTTGGACATTACTGCGACTTCCCTACGTGTAGCCTTTTGCCGGGCTGGGTCACCACGTTTTGGGCTGCTACACTAATTGAGGCGAGTGCAGCTTCCGATTTGGACAGTTTTTTGGAAGCCAATTATCCTTGTTTTGTAGTTGGAGGTTTGGGGGCCTTTTATCTGAATGGTGGTGAGACACTGGACAATTTCAGAAAATTGCGGAGCTCTCAAACGCTCTGGAAGGGACACTAAGTCCATGATCTTTCAAACTTCAAATCTGCAAGCTTGAAGGATTGGTCACGCTGACTGTAGACAGCTCGATGGCACGGAACAACTATGATCTCCTCTCAATCTGAGAGGAATACACCACTCGATCAGCAAAAGCTGCAAGTATCATTAAGAGGATGGCACCATTCTGCACCCCATTAGCACTCCGCCCGATTCGTCTGCCATCGCTTTGTCAACGGCGTGCCAACCAGCATCGACTACATTCCCATGGCAAGGCAAGTGTGACTGCCGACCGCTGTCAGTCAGCTGCCCAAACTTAAAACCCTTGACGTTTACTGAGATGGTCGGAGGGCCCACAGCCTACAGCAATTTGCCAACGAACACTTGACGGAGATGAGATGATGAAACAATGCAATGTGGTGCCCTCCACCCGTCATTGTGGCCTGCGCTGACTGTTGCATTCGAAGAGCCTGATTATCCAAACGACTCAAATAAATATTTATAAATTGATATTACGTAATCCCATTAGAAGGAGTGTCTGCACAAAGGTCGCCACAACATCCATCAACTCAACCCCAGACGCAGTGCGCACCAGCGATGGCATTTCCGCACAATGTGAAGGCTGTGCCCTTGCAATCCCCCTCCCGTTCCGATGGCAAACAAAAGTCGACCTTACGCCCGCCTGACTCCGGATGCGAATAAAAATCTCGTTACGACACCGCATTAGCGATATTGAATCAACCCTCGTTGCGCTGTGACTGAAAACAAATGCCCTGCCGGCGCACCGGAATGCTGGGTGCATATTCCATTTCAATAATTATCCTGAAAGGGGGATCACGTTCGCCTGCCACTCACACACACACACACTGCAGTAGACTGCTAGCCAGAAGGAGACGCAGAAAAAACGAACCCAATCATCCACTGAAAGGATTGCAGACTGTGCATGGAAATATGCGACGGGTGGGCGCTCGATTCACATTTCACAGTCTTCCGCGTTCGCCTGGAGCTCTGAGGTGAACAAGCCAATTAGCTAAATAGATTTTCCTAGACCGCACACCTCTTCCCCCATTCCATTCATCGCTCAGGCCGACTCACCGACGACAGACGTGGGACTGAGCAGATGTCAGGGATTCCCAGAATCCGTCGGATTTCTCTCTCCGTTGAAAGTCTAAGATAAAAGTATTCTCATTAGCACTCCTGGCGACGACGAGGCGGTAATTTATCCTTCCTCTCAGAGTGCTCCACTTCAACACGACCCGCAGGCGGGGGGCGCGGATCATGAAGCGTGGATGCCATGGAAATCCTTCAAGTGGTCTAAAGTGCACTCGTTGCCGTGCACTGCACCTGGTCGCGCGGTGAATGCTTGTAGCGCTCGCTCAAAGCCGAATCGTGAATGTCGCATTGCGGGGTTTATCGTGCCGTGTCTTTGACGTCGTCGGGTGCACATTAAATTCGAGCGAATTTAAATTCGCCGATGAATGGCGGGCCCTCGTTAACCTGTTTCTGGACAAGATGCACTTATCTCTTGATGGGTTCATCTCCTCTGTGAGTTCAGCAGTGGACAACAGGCCCTCCATCGCTTGCGGTGCTTGGAGCGACATTGACGGGACTTGACGGTATCTGTGCATGCGGAGCCCTCTCCCGGTCGGCACCACAGATCTCATCTGAGGCCAAAGCCCCGAGACCATACTCCGTACGCCTTATCCTCACCTCCCTCAAGTGGATTGGCGGGATTCAAAGGTTGACGTACGAGCAGGATTGACGGTGAGCACCACTTCAGGGCCCCCCCATACGCCACCTGCCCGAACGAACACCTGCTCCATTCGACGACGACGATGAACACGGATTCGAGTGGAATCCCCAGAAATCGCTTAAATGATTCCGCCTCTCAATATTTTGCTGCTCAAGCGGAATCACAGATATCACCTAGAGCCATGAGCCTTTTTCCATCATGTCGCTAGCGTCGTGCCACCACTGCCAGCCACTCACCTTGATGCTGATGTTACATGCATGTCGGTGTGGCGTGATGCCTTGGGCAATAAATACCACCCGCACCGTACCGCTCCCACACCACTTTGAGCTGACAAAGCGAAGGGAATATTTCAGCTCCGGAATTTGCAGAGAAAGGAATCTTATCTCAGGATGTACGCGTGTATAACACGTGAGATTCCGGTGAGATTTACATTGTGGAAGAAATAAGCCAGGCTCCCCTTCCACCACTCGACTGGATAGTTGGTTGCCGGCAAGACGAAGAAAAAGAAGAAGAATTCGAAAATTAAAAGCACCGCCATCGCTCGGGTGGCACCGAAAAGATGCTTGATGAGGCAACAAAAACCTGGGACCTCGGAGCGTTGTCCTCGTTTCCAAGGATCTCCTCCCGTGATGCCTGGAATGGCTAAGGTATCCCAAAGGGATTCCTAAATGTGAGCCACTGTACTCGCATGGTTTTCCAGCATCAAAGGACACCCGACCCCTGCCACGGTGTGGGTGGTTGCTTCGAAATCGATATCAATCTCAGTCGATTGGGATTATTGAAAGTCAATGCATGACCGGAAGATGGGATGGAAAATGCCGAAGTAATCCCGAGCCATGGAGGCACCTGGCAATTGGCTTCCTTTCGGTGAGACGAGAAAGGGTTTGCCCGATGGACGGGTGGATGTGCCAGTAAACCTGGGCACTTGGTCATAAAAATTTGAGGGGAACTCTGAAATTGAGATTGGCCGTGTGTCCCCGAGCTATTGACAGAAATCGACCGAGAAGCGGATTCATGAAGATGCTCCGGCAGACATTCGGGGAGAGTACCTGGGTTGGGCGTTGGAAAGTGTTTTCGAAGATTTATTTACCGGGGCTGAAAGTGAATCTGCCTGGAGGTAGAACGGCAAGAATCCGGGGAAAATGGAGGTGGTTATTTAATTTGTGAAAGGAGCTCAGGGGGAGTGATCGGACGATGGGGACGTTTTGCGGTGAAAAATTGAAGTATTGAATTGAGTACCAAGTCCACTGTCTAGTGTGATTTATTCGCTTTTAATAGCTCCCCGTCTCGTGGACGACATTTAGCGTTTGAAGCTTCAGGTGGATTTAATGGCATCTCTGTAATTTTGGTTTTGGATAGTCTCGGGTGTACCCTAAGGTTCCATGCTAGGACCCAATCTTATCTCTTTATTCATCAATGACCTAACCAGAGCTTGCAACTATGTCTTGAATTGAAGCTCTGATGTGTGTGGATGGCATTAATCTTACCAAGTATGCCGGTATGAAATGAAAATAAAACACTAACTATTAATGGAAAAGTCCGTGGATGGTCCGTGGCGTTGTGGGTATGTGCGTCGACCTCAACCTCGACGTCGTAGGTTCGATTCCAGCTCTGAGCGACACAAATAATTTTTACGACCCCACCTCTTTCGAGTTACTGACAATGCTCAATGAGAATTTCCTGTCTAGAAAAAACTTCTCAAATCTGGCCGTTCGGAGTCGGCATAAAACTGTAGGTCCCTTCCACTCGTGTGAGAACAATAGCACGCACAACACGAGTGGTTGCTGAAAAGCTAGGCCCTGGGCCTCTATAGGCTGTAGCGTATTATATTATTATATTAATGGGAAAGTAACAACATTTCATTCAAAGTATTGGCCATTGCTTTCTACACATTTTGACCGCCTTTCCGGCAATTTGTGAATACCACGCCAATAAAATTGTTCGTCTTTCAAAGCAAACCAATCAGACACCCAATTTTCGACTTCTTCGTAGGAATCGAAGTGCTGCTCAGCCAATGCGTCTCCCATCGATGAAAACAAATGGTAGTCGGAAGGAGCCAAGTCGGGTGAATACGGCGGGTGGGGTAGCTGCTCCCAGCCAAGTGTTTTGATTGTATCCTGAACCGGTTTTGCTTTGTATGCAGGTGCATTGTCATGGAGCAAAATTACCTTGCCGTGTCTTCTGGCCAATTCTGGTCGTTTCTCGATCAATGCATGGTTCAAATTGATCATTTGTTGTCGGTAGCGATCAGTATGAACCGTTTTACCAGGTTTTAGGAGCTCGTGGTACACCACACCTTTCTGGTCCCACCAAACACACAGCATTGTCTTCTTGCCGAATCGATCTGGTTTCAGTTGATGATTGTCCCGGATTAACCCATGATTTAGGATACGCCAGTAACAATCCGATGTAAAACCGATTTTCTTACGTGTGCTTGAAGCAAAATTTCACAAGTGATTTTTGCGATTTTCCATCTGTCTTTCATTCAATTCATGTGGCACCCATTTTCCACACTTTTGGATCTTTCCCATAGCTTTTAAACGGTCAGAAATTCTTTGTTGTGCAACATTTAGCATTGCTGCCATTTGCTTTTGACTCAAAGTGCCATCTCCATATATATCGTTTGCAACACGGCGTCTTCAAACTTTTTTGGTGGTCTCCCACGTTCTTTATTTCTCACATCAAAATCATTATTTCTGAACCGTTGAAACCATCTTTTGCATGTTGCTTCTGATGCAGAGCATGATCACCATATTTTTTTTTAATTCATTTACTTACATGCTAGACAAAAATGCTTAAAACTAGCTTAACTAACTTAACAAATGTTCTTACACTCTAATCTACTGACCCTATACGGGTACTCTAAGCTGTTCTAATCGTAAATGTTTCTCTGCCTTTCGGCTTATGCCATGTTTTATTTTTGTATTGTGTTCAACACACTAGTTTTGTCTTATTTGCTTCTTTGCATCGCCAGGAAAACTGTATAAAAAAAACTTGGCTATATATCCGTCCGTAACAGTACGAACGCGTGCACCAGGGCGTATATGCTATGTATATGCCTAACATATATAATTTATCCCCCGCGGTGCACCTTTTTTTTTTTTTTTCTTACGACTACCTTAAAAACTATATAAGTTGGACACCATGGTCAATAACCGCGTCAATTTCAAAAAGCCTGCGGTAGCGGGGACTGGGTTTGGTGTAACCACCAGTAAAATTGCCGTTCTTTGGCAGACTCCCTCCTGTCTTGAGCAGAGATCGCTCTACTAAAGCGAAGAAGATTCTCGCGACTGCGAGCGACATCTCGTTCATATTGAAGTCGCCTATCCACCGTTCGGCGAACGACGTGGAAGATTACAGGACATCCGTGTGGATCCTGCATTAGGCCAATTGTGTCGAGATACAGGCACGCCCCGGGAGGAATAAAGCCGGTACGATCACCATATGCCTCGACAAGTATTCGATGTGACTCTGCAGCACTTTTCTTCAAATGAAAACAAAAAATTCGTACAAAATTCGTACAACATTCGACATTTTTAACACGATGAAAAAATATGATTTTGTCTGTTCAATGACTTGATGTATGCTAAATATTTTTCACAGATGTCATAGCAAAAAAAATAAGGACTTGTTCACAACAAATGTTCCCTATCGAGGCATTTGTATCTTTACGCTCACTTCATACCGGTATATAGTCCCCATTTAATTTCAATGTATGCTGTATGCTGCTCGTACACGTTGTGAGACTGATTTATTGGCTCGTATCATACCCATCGTTCTGCAAAGGTTAGGTTTAGCAGCGAAATTGCCTGCACACTTAGACCTTTATTGTGCGTTCTCGAACGACCAGAAAGTGTTTGCGTCCACATTGAACTACACCGTTGACGGACTACAATCAGTTTCGTGGCATCAACGCCGGATGCCACGTTCTTTCTGTGAAGATTATGTCCTAAATAAATACACGACACTAAGCTCTATCGAGAGAACATATCATTTTCATTCAACCGCTGATGCTGACTCGTTTAAATCCAAAAACAGAATGAAAATTTGTATTGCCTTCATACCACATGTGTTCGCATTGTGTGACCGACGGAAAAAGCTGAAGATTTTGAAATTCCACACTACCGAAGCGACGGAGCGGCTACATATGTACGACATTGAACAAATGGTCTCTACGACCATCTCGTTCGGCATGTCGTACTGCAGTGTTTCATAATGTGAACGTACCTTTTGTGAAAGTCCGACTACAACCACTGACCGACCATTCAAGTCGCATGCAGTTAAGTTGACGCCATCGACAAATGGGGACAGGACCGTGCTAACATTGGTTGCACTGGGATTCGAACCTTGCAGGCAATCAATCCAGACCAAGGACTTTTGAACGTTCGAAATGCTCCTTAATATCAGCGTTCGCAACAGTCCCCTTCTCAAACCACCCTTTCCTGGGCACCGCGTTAATCAGAGTTTCTACTTTAAAACGGATCATGGATATTATTTGCATTCACTGTTCTCTCTCCATCGTTCTTGTCTACAATCAGCGGAGGGAAAGTGAGAAGTGAGAACACTGTCTCTGTGCAGGATTCTTTCCTGCTTGAGTAAATAAAGGATTCAAGGGTGGCTCGCTGATGTGGTGGATTGGGCGGATTTTCAAACGAACTATTCATGAGGACGGTCACAGCTCTGAGTTATTCAAAGTGAAGTCCTTATTATTCAACAACTAACTGAACGCGACTGTGTGAAACCTTAAAAGTAAACACCCGAGGGACGATCTTCCAAGAGTCCGTTCAAATGTTTGCTTACGCGGACGACATTGACGTGATTGGACGAACACAGCGAGCCGTCAATGAGGCTTTTGCTGGAATTGAAGCGGTGAAAAATCAAAGTACATGCTGTCATCATGATGAAGGACACTACATCGACGTCTCGGAAAGCGCGTCATAATGGGGACTTCGTGTACCTCGGCTCTGAAGTAAACAGGAACCGGGATCAAGCGCAGAATAACTCTTGCCAATCGCTGCTTCTTTGGACTCAAGAGGCAATTGAGTAGCAGAGTCATCTCTCGAAACACCAAGCTGACTTTATGCAACACTCTGATAGTCCCAGTCCAGCTGTATGGTGTAGAGACATGGACGCTGTTGAAAGAGGATGAAGAAGCTCTTGGTCCTTTTGAGAGAAAAGTTCTGCTTGCGTTCATGACTTCTGGAGGCGAAGACTCAACCACGAGATGTACGGGCTATACAACGGCATGCACCTAGTTTAGAGTCTTCGGATCCAACCCTTATGATGCCTTGGTTATGTAGACTGGATGGACACCACAGCTCCGTCCCAAAGGGTCTCCGAATCGGAACCTGTTGGGCAACGCAACAGAGGAGGTCCTCGAACGAGAAGTGGAAAAGGACCTCAACCAACTTGGTGTACGCAGTTGAAGACAATCGTGTAGGCTGGAGAGGCACGTTGGTTGAGGCCAAGGTCCACCCCAGACTGTAGCTCTGAAACTGACTGCGCTGGCGTTGCCCTGAACCATTTAAATTGTAAGAAAATCGGTGAACAATTGTGCAACCGACGATTTGTCCCTATTTCTTCTTCTTACAAAACCTAGAATATTTGCTGCATGCGTTGCGGTCGGGTCGATTTTGAATTGTATTTACCCTCATTAAAGCTCTAAGTGATAAGTGATATTTTTTTCATCTCAAGACGGGCTTTCTCTAAATGGACACGAACTCGTACTTGCCGCACAATTCACGAGTGGATTAGATGAAGACTTGAAGAAATAATGATCACAAATAATGTGCGCATCTTACCGGGAGATGGGAAAACTGTTGCTTCAATAATTGTCGTGTCCCAATGCTTATGGATTTCAAGCAATTTCAGTTGGCTACACTACACCTTTGCCAGTTGAAAGCGATTCCAAATGATACCGGCCGACGATCATTCACCAGCGATAGTCGCAAGTCATTCTTCAAATGAAGTGTATAAATACGACCAAGAGCTTCGGACTTTCCTGCGCTGTCCCAATGGCTCGGTATCGAAGACTCTTCGGGCCGAAGCTGACGTGTCCATCCGCTTTACATGACCTTGCCATCTTAAGCGTTGGAGCTGAAGACGCTTAAATGGATGCATGCCGCTGTACAGCTCGTGCAGTTCGTGGTTGAATCTTCTCCACCAGACGCCATCAACGCCTTCTACCCCTCGAGCTGGGTCTCAGAATTTCTGAGTACCACCGTGCTTCTCGAACGGAGAACATGGCAGTCAAAGAATCGGCTTAAATTATATCATCTTGGACACACTATCGGCTGATAATAGCGAAGATGGTCGTGTGCTGCGGGGAAGGACTCAATTAACAGCAGCATTTGATTACTCAATGCTGGGTCTCGGGTTACAGGGACATAGCCGGCAGATGGACTTGCCAGAAAAGGGGACGAAATCCAGCATTGCCAGGCTGTCGAATGGATTCATCAACATCTGGCAGTTGTCAAGAAGAAGTGGACAGTACAGCCTCCTGCAAGGCACCCCAGACGACTTCAATGTGTGCCGAAAACTCCTAAGAATGGTAATCGCCAGTCGGAGCTCCAGAGGGGCATAGCAATCTCAAGACAATGAGGAGTCCATGCTGAAGTGGGAGGAAACGAGCATGCTTCCCAGTATCCTCGCCACTGTCCCAGACTCTGTCGATTGGGATACATAACCTTGGGAGAATTCTTCTTCGAGGACTTGCAAGAACTAAACAAAATCCACCTCCTTTACCTCTTCATCAGGATGTCGCGCTGTCGGCTGGACGAAGAAAGGACGTTGTAAGCGGTTTCATTGATTCGTCAAAATTCACTCAGTCATCACAATGGGCCCACGCGGATCTAGGTGAGCCGTGCTACTGAGTGTCTACCCACGATCCTGTCACGGAAAAGTTAAATTGCCGGATGACACTCCGCCTTCACGAAATGGGCGATTTTTCAAAATGCAATATTCCTGGTCCCCTTCTCTGGCACCTTTTCCTACGCAGCGGCATGGTTTAGGGCTGAAAAGTCGCGTATACTCATGCGATTTTAAGAACTGCCCAGAAAGCAACCCGGTTCTGGTAAAACGTCAAGTCTTCCGCGAAGTGACAGTCTGACAGGTGGCCCAAAAATCACAATCCTCATCTGCTGTCACGGACTTGACAGACTTGTAAACCGGCACGGGTCACTCCACCAGCTGACAACAGCAACACTCCGCCCCACGCCACAGCTGATTGCGAAACTTTCCCAAAGGACAAACACAAACAACGGCACAGCGCATGTCCCTGCGGCGAATTCAGCGACACAAGTCGAAACTCAGCGAAAATCCTCATGCCTGCTTACCCCATGACGGCTGGAAAAGCTCACGAACCACCGACGTTATAAGGATAACAAGTGGACGCGTTTCCCTTCAGACGCTTTTTGGCTGCGAACGCCAACGGTCTTCAGTCTCTTTGCTTCAGTCATCCGCCTGACGCTGACTCAACTCACAGTGCTCTGCATCAGTGAACTACGCTGTGTCTGTGTGATTCTTGTTTTGTTCGCTTTTTGCGTGGTGCCGTGTGTGTTACGTCCTTGTTGACTCATACAGTGACCGCTTTGGGACTTGGCCAATTGCCCGAGTGGGAATTACATAAATATTGATGTCCTAAATAAACAGGACACCGTTAGAGAGAAGTTAAGAATCGGAAAAAAAACAAGTGTAAGGACAGCTATCGGACAGGCTGCTTGTGCGACAAAGTGCATTCCATTTGTCATTTTGTGTGCGCCACCCAACCGACGGGAGTGAGTGTTGTCAAGTGTGCTCCTCGGGGTTCAGTGCCAAAAAGTACAAAAACAGGACGAATAGAATTGAATTGACGATGTCACGAGTGAGGATGAGGACGACCGCGACGCCGAAGAGGTCCTGGGAATATTGGACGGTCCTCGTCTTGGGATTATTCTATGTTGCAGCCAAATGCGATGCCCGTGCGGTAAGTTGATCCTTTTTTGTTTTTCTCTTCTTCCGCCGAGTTGCGAGAAACTTTTTCATGTCCTTGCGACACGTACAAGTACCAGGGCACCCCTGAGGAATAGATCTCACGATGGGACCGATAAAAAATTTGCTTATAGCAAGTGTCGAGGATTATGGCACCACTGTGTGCAAGGACATCGCGTTACTACACTTAAAAGGGTTCACCCCACCCACGGTGGCGGTCGGTGGGAGTTGCCTGATGTCTTGAATTTGTCACGAAGGAGCCTCTGAAAGGCAAAACGGTTCCGCTTGTCAGACCAGCCCAGGGGAGGACATAACCACCCGCTCGTGACAATTAAATAAAAAAGAAGGAGTTTTTCAAGTGCTTCGTAAATGCGCGTGTGTGCGGAGGGTCGCCTTGACCTAAGAGCGACTTTGCCGAGTGTTTGCCCAACAAAGTGGAGATGGCACTCAGCTGAGTTATGCCAGGTTGTGTCAATATTTGCGCAGAATAATGCGAATGGCAATCCTTGAGAGACGTGCTGCGGGAGACTGTTTGCTCATTCAATTGTTTCCTGTTTCCTGCTGACTGCACATCGGGAGAATGTGATTCGTGGGTGATGTGGCAGAAGTTATTCGATCTATGATTTCTGAGTGGTTGTGTACCTTCATGGCTCCCCTGAGACGGGTGTGGTTGTAGATTATGTCTGGACTTCGAAGGTGTCTCAACGCCAAGATGGGGAAGAACCGCCGCGAGTACAGGCTACCTTTTGCAGAGAATTTCGAGCTTGATTCATGCACTAATGATTGCCTTAAAATGGCTAACGCTCTTGAGGAATTTAATTGACGCATTGTAGGCGTCCTGTTTCTCTAAAGTGGATTGGCGGTGGTTTAAATGTTCGTAGACGTACGTACTTGGATGGAATGTTTTGGTCCTTGGCCCATGGTGGTCCACGTAACACGTCCACGGTCTGAACCTCACCTTCAACCAACAAGCCTCTTCTGTTGACTCAATGGTTCGCCAATTGGCTCCAATTTCGTACGCCATGTTGGTTGATGTGCGCCTTCTTAGAGGCATGCATCCTCTGTTGTGTCTCGGGATCGATGATCGAAAACCTACACTATCCGGCGCTACATGATGGATCCTGTCACACACTTTGTGTTTGTGCCCATCCGAACGTCACCAAGGCGTCAGAAACGACTCGGGAGTGTAGAATGAAAGTTTGGTAGTAATAATGGCTTTTGAGCCCAACGACACAGACCTCCATAGCATGTATGTAGAATAGGCCCCATGATAAAATTAGAGCATGTACTATTCTCGGGAAGTTGTTAGAAAGCCTGGTTTCGCCCGCAATAGTACTTACAGGTTACGTTGACATAAGGAATTATCATCAATGAAGTAAAATTCAGCTCATGTGGTGAGAAGTGTTGGGCAGTGCCTAAGCAAGTCTTTTCTCTGGAGTCAATAGGGCTTAGATTAGAACTCAACCAATGATTGCGATAATATTGATGTATCCTACCACACTATTTGCACGATCCTGTCTCATCGATTAACTCTAACAAAACAAAACAAAAAAGTACACTTTTAACAATTCTCACTGTATCACCGACAACATGCGATTTCTTGGGCTTCACTAGAACTGTCTGTACAAGGGACCAGTTGTAAATATAGGCTGCATTAATATTCGCAACACGTATCAGCAGATCTTTGCCATTAGGTTCCAAGTAGAACTGAACAATCATCAGCATATTTTTTAGGTGGAGAACAGTGTGGGGCCAAGTATCCAATCCTGCGGGCTACCCAACATAACTTTGAAAGAGTTCTCGAAATTGACAACCCTCGACAATCGAACATAAAAAAATTAGCTCATCGAATTCCTCAAGAGAGTATTTCTGCCAAAAATGTATCAGAATAAAGCATGGGTGGCGTTATCGCCCGAAGAGAGCGTGAGCCCAGCTACACAAAAAACTCGAGTTGTGCCCACTCCGAACGGCCATATTTGAGAACCGTCTTCTAGACAGGAGCACTCTCTAAGGCCAGTCAGTGACTCGAAAGAGGTGTCACTACATCATTACGAAAAATTCCAAAACACCACAATTTGAGATAAAATATGGCAAACAAAATGCAATAAATCTGGCACAAGTTTCAACTTTTCAATGCTTCGGACTGAATCTAATGGGTGGTCGTTTTTTCCTATTTCTAATCAAACTTCAATTAATTTTTTGTTATTTTAAACCAAATATGTACCATTTTAGTGACCACCTTTTGCCATTTTTCCGCTAGAAACATTAGCCATTAGTGTAAATCTTTTCTGGTTTCTCGGCGAAAAACTGCGACTAGACAAATTTTTCCAGGCTTCTCTTGAAGCCAACTTTCTGCAATGACTGAAACAAGTGGCAGTCCGATGGTGCAAGGTCAGGGCTATATGGTGGAAGCATCGAAACTTTCCAGCCAAGCTCTCCCAGTTTTTGCTGAGTCACCAAAGATGTGTGTGGTCTAGCGGTGTCCTGATGCACGACTATGCCCTTTCTGTTGATCATTTCTGGCCGGTTTTTTTCGATTGCTTGCATCAGTTGTTGACAGTAAAGTGTAGAAGCAATCGTTCGACCAGGCTGCAGCTGCTCATAGTGGATGATACCTTTTCAATCCCACTAAATACTCAGCATAACTCAGCACCATGATCTTTTTCGCACATTATTGTGGTATTTGATCCACTTTTCGTCTCCTGTTACCATTCGCTTCAGAAATGGTTCGATTTCATTTCGTTTCAGCGAAGAATTGCAGTGGTGGCCCGTGGCGTTGTGGGTATGTGCATCGACCCCAAACCTCGACGTAGTAGGTTCAATCCTTGGTCCGTGCGACAAAAACAATTTTCACGAAGCCGCCTCTTTCGAGTCACTGACAATGTTCAAAAAATATTTCCTATCTAAAAAATGCTCCTCATACTTGGCAGCTGCCTCCAATTTCGCACTCCAAGTTGGTTGAGGTCCTTCTCCACTAGTGTGCGCCATCGGGTTCGTGGTCGTCCTCTATTGCGTTGTGCCACTGGTTCGGAGCCGAACACCCTTCGGGCTGGTGCAGTGTTGTCCATGCGCTCTACATGGCCTAGCCATCTTAGGCTTTGAATCCGTAGACGCCTGGCTAGACCCATGTCGCTGTACAGCCCGTACAGTTTGTGATTGAAACTTCTTCTCCAGAAACCTTCAACGCAAGCGGGACCAGGATTGAACGCAGAACTATTCTCTCGATGACTATTTCAAGAGCGTCTTCATCCATACAGCAGGACAGGTATGATAACGTCTTATATAATGTGAGCTTGGTCCTTCGAGAGAGGGCTCGACCATTCATTGCCTCTTGCCCCAAAGAAACAGCGGTTGGCGTGAGTTATTCTGCGTTCAATCTCGGTACTGCTGTTGTTAGTACAATTTAATTGGGAGCCAAGGTAGATGCACTCCTTTACCACCTCGAAGTTGTAGGTGCCCATGTCGACATTCTGACCGAATCGTCGATGTTGTGTGTCCTTTCTTGATGACAGCATGAGCTTAGTTTTGCCCTCATTCACAGCTAAGCCCATTTTCGCCGCCTCCGTTTCAATACAAGCAAACACTTCATTCACGGCTCGCTGAGTTCGGCCAATCACGTCAATGTCGTCCTCCTAAGCAAACATTTGCACGGGCTTTAGGAAGATCATGTCTCATGTGTTGGCGAGTGAGTTTTGCACGACCTTCTCAAGTACGACGTTCACATGCCAGCGCATCGCCTTGTAAAAAAATCATTTTCGACATTGACGGTCTCGGTGAATTCGTTACCGACCTTAATGGAGCAGCGAGAGTTCATCATCCTCATCCTCCACAACATGACGAGTTTGGGAAGAATGTAAGAACTAGACATGACCCTGTATTGCTCGTCTCAGCGCACGCTGCCAAGTCGACAAATAGGTGGTGCACTGATAGAGACACAAAACGGCAGAGAAGATCTTGAAGGCGATGTTGAGGAGGCTGATCTCCCGATAGGTGGCGCATCCAAAGGGGTCTCTTTTCTCAAACTAAAATTCCACTCGTAGGGCATACTTTCTTCCGACCATATCCTTGGTGCATGCATCCAACCAACTCATCTCCAACTGTATTAAAGGGTTCTGCAGACAATCCGTCAGCCAGCTCAATCGGACCAGCAGCTTTGTTCGACTTCAGTCTCGATATCGACGGAATTATCGTCCATTGCGTGGAGTGGAACATTCTGCCTGACAGCGGTATTGGCGCCCTCCTCGCCGTTAAACAGTCTGCAGAAGTGATCCTTCCAGATTCTTACTATCGACTGCGACTCTGTGTCTTTGTCCAAAAGCCTGTCTCAGGCTAAGAGCTCTTAGACACCTATGGTCTTCGGTCTTCGGGAATAGTACCAGATGGGCTTTTGCAACAAAGCTGCCACTTAGACCACATGCCTTCCGTCTTCAAATGGAACTCCTGGTATCTGCCCCAATTTCAGGTCGTTCGATAGATTAGTGACTTTTTTGAATACAAATTTTGTATTTTATTGCTAACTAAGCATATTATCTAGTGAGCTGAAACTGAAAAAGGGCGATCATGGATATTAATCGCATTCACTGTTCTCGACCGTTGTTCTTACCTATCGATCAGCGGAGAGACAGTGAGAAGTGAGAGAAACCCCTCTCTGAGGAGGAGAAAATCCTTCCTGCTAGAGTAAATAAAGGATTAAAGGGTGGCTCGGTGCTGTGGTTAATTGGCGTTTGAGTTCATTCTCTATTGTTGGCTTTAATCCCAAGTATCCTATCCTTAAGCCTACAAGATTTGTAGGACGCTCTAGATAAGCAGCAGCTTCTGATTGTTATGTAACCACCCAGTTACGATGTCTACAACTTCAGCTTCAACATTTTAATTTTTCGACATTCCATTCGAGTGCTGTCGACGATATCTAGCGTGGCCACAGCTGTTCGTGGGTCTGGATGTTCGGCATTACTTGCGCTGGTAGGGCAGCAACGGAAGTCCGTAACCAACGATGTTTGTCCTAATTGTGCCTGTTTTCACTTGAAGCTTCTACTTGTTGCTGTGTGCAGCATTCGCGATTTTGGCTGAAGTTTTCATCAGCAGATGGCAGTGTCGAACAACACTGAGAATATCTAAGTTCTTTCCAAAATAAATTTCTCAATTGGTTCCCCGACTCGCCTGCTAGGACAGTTGACGACCGGATTCCACTCTTCCTTTTGGGACAAGCAAAAAGTAAAGCATCATGCAGCCGATATCGCCGGTAACGTTGCCCTCACAGTCTCACAGGCTAACCTAAAAGAGTGTGACCACTACCTTGCCGTACAGACTGCTATGCAAACCTCCGAACGAGTCGATGGTAGCCTCAGGGGTATGTAACAGTGTGTTTTTTCCTAATCTTGTATGGAAACAGATCACTGTCACATCTGCGATCATTAAAGGAGTAACGATTCGTAATCGATCCTTATCCAGATTGATGCCATGATGTCAGTGTTCAGACTATTTCACAGGAAATATTCATAGTCCTGGGGCTCGTCCCGATAATGAGGTCTTCACTAAGACACATTCTTTCTTCTATTGAGCAATCGGATCCCTTGCAAATGTCTCGAGTGCCCTTCGAGTGGATTCTAATGCATTTCAGGCCAGGCACACATAATCAATGTCGAACAAGAGGTTCCTCACCCACCCCGACAGTCCATTCACCCTCCTTCGGCGCACACTTGAGCATGCTTCCTCGATGCATATTTCATTTTTAAAATGAAAGCAATTATGCTACGGACGCCGCACCACCTCCGTCCTTCCTGTCGCCTGTATGCCGTTCAGAGGCCACCGCCAGAGAAGAACGATGAAATGCTAACGATGTGTAATTGAATATTTATGAAGACTTTTATGAGTTCATTGTCTCCCGTTCTTCAAAGGACCTCTCATAATCCTCATCTCCTGCAGCTTCACATCCTCCTCGTCCTCACCGCCGTTCGCTTGGTCTATCCGTCGGCTCAGACACAAGAGACGAACTTTCTGGGGGAAAACTTTGCTTAATGGCACAAGGATCTAACCCGATTGTCTCCATAAGGACCTAAGCAAGAAAGGCAAAATGGGAGAGAAAAAAACCAGAAAAGATACATTCTGTTCGCATTAATTTAAAATGTCAACATTGTGCCCAGCCGGGCCGTTGTACCGGTATTGAAAGCTAACGAGTTCTGATTGACAGTGCGGGAAAAAAAAAGGACTCCGGACTCCGGGCAGTGAGTCCTTGTTTACACAGACGACTTAGTCGGTTACTCTGGAATACATTTTTCTGTAAATACCTCAGCCCGGACTAGGAAACGGTTCGGTGAACAGGAACCGATTCACCTCTGCGTGAGTAATAGTTTACATCGGGTGGTCCGTGCAGGATGGGTCTGCGGAAATCTGCGGTTTCGTTGGGTCGCTTTTTTTTGTCTTTTTTCGGTCGGCTATTGTCGGGTTATTCAAGACCGGTGACGTACCGGTCCCCGTCTAATCCCGACCAATTCCTCGATTCGTAAGATAAATGCGGTTTGATAGTAACAAAGGCTCTCTCAGTCATGACCTCATTTCTGGCATTTCTGAGAGAGATTTTCGTCCCTTTTTGCAGCCATTTGGCTTGTCATAAAACTTGAACATTCGAGCAACAAAAACCGAAACGAGCAGAAGAAAGGATGTGGGCTTGTGTTCATCCACCCACATATTTACTTCTTGGGACAGGGCGCCCATTCAACTGAAAGGACGCAGGATGAATATTTTCTTATAAATCAATTCCAGAGAGGAGAGCAGAGAGATGACAATCCTTTGTGGGGAATTCTTTTCATTTCGTCCTTGTTCTCGAGTGGAGCCTGTATTGATCTCGGTATTAAATAGTTCAATCGCCAGATTAGCCATCTCCAGTTGGGCATAACAGTTTTCTGTTCTTTTCATCGCATAAGGGTTCTTCTTCGGTTTTTTTTTTTGGGACGCAAAAATCCACACACATTCATTGTGTGCGTCGTGCGGCCCTCATTCAAAGGACGCTCAATCGAATGGAACTTGCTCAGAGCATTCGGGTGTGGTGAACTCTTTCATCAGAAGTGATCAGGACTCAAAAATTGATTGTCAATGGCACGTGTTTCGTATTGACTGAGAGCGTGGTCCAACTGGAAAGGAGGAAGGAATATTGGCATGTTTCTGGCAATTAAGGCGAGACTAGAATCTAAGGCACAAATGACTCGAATTTTTGGTAGCAGCACCACGCAAACACAAAAATAAACCGAAGAACATCACAGGAATACTCACAGCACGCTTGGTGACAGCATCGAGGCCTATACAATTTGTGTCCGTCTGTCGCAGTAAACACAGGATGGGTCTGTCAAATATGTTTCCAAGACCTGGTTGCAGCGGTAGGAGTGCTGAAGAACCGCCGACGGACTGCTCACGTCGCTTGGAATACAGACAAACACTCACATTCACGCAAATTGTTGGCACTGAACCTGAACCGCGGCGCTTGCAAAACGGAGACCACACACGCCCCCGAGCCTTAGACCATGTAGGAAGGGTAAAGCTTTGTGCCGAGATAGTGAGAAAAGGTGAAGGAAATCGCATAAAAAAAAACAACCACTTAACTCTCACCTTTCGCATTTGTATTCCCAGGCTCCTAAGTTAATACAAGCCAGAACACCACCGCGGACATAAAACGGAGAATCACGCTGGCCAATCGCTGCATTTTCGCTCTCGAAAGGCCACTGAGGAATCAAGCCATCTCTCGAAAAACCAAAATAAAAGACCTTGATAGTCCCAGTCCTGCTGTATGGCGTAGAAGCATGGACACCAACTAAAGGGAACGAGGATATTCTTGATCGCTTCGAGAGAAAAGTCCTTCGAATTACATTCGGTCCCGTATGCTCGGATGGTGTTTGAAGGAGAAGTCTAAACGACGAGCTGTACGGCGACATAGACCTGGTCAAACGAGTTCGAATCTCTCGTCTCAGATGGGTAGGTCACGTCGAGGGAATGGACACCAATGCTCCGGCCGGAAAGTCTTCGACCTCAACCCCGAGGGAGAACGCGGTAAAGGAAGACCACGCCTACTGTGGCGCACGCAGCTAGAAGAAGACCTGCATAAGTTGAACGTGCGTGTCTGGAAGCAACTAGCACACGACCGGGCTAGATGGAGATACATGTTGGCTGATGGCAAGGTTCACCACGGCCTGTAGCGCCAGCCAAAGCAGAGGAAGAAGAAGATAATGCACCGCATACGTGTACAATGCAGGATGTCCAACGACCTGATTTAAGTTCAGCAATAATGCTTGAATCAGTGGCTCCGGCGAAGATCGCTATCAACTGGAAGCAAGGCACCATGGAAATCAGACTGTCTATAAGGACAAACAAACAGACATTGAATTTTACTTATAGAGATCAAACGTCTTTTTCTAACATAACATTGTAAGTGGTGGCCCGAATGTGCCTCGACCCAACATCGACATCGTAGGTTGGATCCCTAGTCTGTACGACACAATATGTTCACGGCCCCTCCTCTTTCGAGTAACTGACAATGCAAAGAGTACTCCTGTCTAGAAAACAGCTTCTCAAACTTGTCCATTCGGAGTCACCATAAAACTGTACGTTCATTCCACTCGAGAGAGAGCAATAGCAACGGACGAATAGTTGCCGAAAAAAGCTGGATCGACGGGCTGTAACGCCACCCACAATATAGCATTGCGAGAAAATGAAGTTTCTTGATATACACACTTATGGCATTTATGAACCGTGAAGTAATTAGGCATCTCTTCGCAGCCATCTAATCAGTTCTGTTTTATTAGTAACGTCTACTATTTTTAGGCCTTGTCAAGTCCTCAATACTATCTTCTTTGGAACAAGACGCATGGATTCCTCTAGATATGACACGAATAGGTCCGTCGGATTTATTTTCATACGTGTACCACTGGATTTTTTTAGCATTCAGTTTTTGGAAGAGTAATTCATAGTTGTCAGAGTTCTGAAATTTATCTTCCACGCATTGTTGCTGAGCACTGTTACCTTATACTCAGATTGGATTGTTGACTTTAAGATAGAGTGTAACTGGATTTCCGAGTATGCTAATTGGCGGGGGTGGCCGTTCTTTTGGTAACCTAGTTTCGTTGTTACTAGTAAGACGTTCATTTTCTGTCTTCTGCGAGGAACCGGCCTTTCGTTTTTTGCCCGGTCGCCTTTCTGTCATCCAGTTGGTTTCACGAGCGAGTTCTTCCTCATCCGTACAATACTCAAGTTTTTTTTTTATTCGTTCGAGCTGGGCTTTTTTTATTGATTTACAATTTATTCGGCTCTTAATTGACTAAGTTCTTTCTTAGTTCTTTACAGAGATCTTCCATATCAGCGAGTCTAGTCCTTAATTTCGCATTTTCCTTTTCGAGACTTTCGAACCTCGCTAGAACCTGTTCTTCGTGTGTAGAGGGATGTAAATTCGTTCATGTTATACTTACGTGCGTTCTTGACGCAGTAGCTTTCATTGGCATTGATGCGAGCTTGTTTATAATGTTAGATCCTGCTGATAGGGATCTATTTACCCTTGAAGATTTTTTAAAAGGGTCCAAATGGCAGGCATTTCTTACAAAACCTCGAACAGTAAAATATTGAATAAAAAATAGTTAAATGAATGCCTGAGTTTTTTTAGCGAGCAGGAAACAGCTATAGTAGCTAAGCGACTTCGATATTCGCTGTATTAAACACTTTCCTGTGACCGGGAGCCACTCTTCGTCTTCTTTCGACTCGGCTAATATTGTGTGCCCGTTGCTGAGGATTGCATACCCCAACTTGTTCCACCACTGGTCAAAGGAACCGTTCCAGCTTTTGGCGAACTCGATCATTTTTTGTCCCCTCGTCATCATCAGTAGCCTTTACATCCGATGATTCCCCTTCTACTAAGTTTGGCTGGGCATCAGATGTATCTCTCTCGGGAACGTTGTCCACATCGTCATCGCCCCTAAAATCTTCTGCTTCAGAGCTGGGACGTTTTTGAAAATCGAAACCTTTTCTGAGAAGATGATCGGTGCGGCTGTCCTTAGCAATACCTGCCAAAGGCGTCTTCCTCCATCACTTGCTCATAAACCTAAAGCGCCATCTACCTACTTCCACAAATGAGAATCCTTGAACTGATATTCTTGAATTTCAGAGGATGATATGCTCCAACATCGCACCACATACCGAAGCTCCCTAATTAAAGCCAGATTCAAGCAATGGAGCAAAACTTAAAAAAAAAAATAAACGCACCCTCTAACCGATGACTTGCGTGGAAAAAACTTTCCCGTTTCCCCGTCGAACTGGAACGAGCACCAGCATCTGAAGTGAAGTGAGTTTTGCTCAAAAGCCCCCAGCTTCCATTTCCTCGCGTAGCATTACAATTCATTTCACAAATGATGGAACATCACGAGTCCTCGCTCCGCCTCTCAGACAGACGCAATTGCCCAGTCGGTGTGCGCCAACTTTCCGCAACTCTTCCATCAACCGCACGATGAACCAGCGTCGGAGAAACCCTCCGCCTCCGGTCTCGATTCAATCTCACGCTACCATGATTTCAGATGGCGTTCTAATTCCATTCCCAGGTCTTCGGCGCCTCACCAGTCAAAAATGGTTCTCTGTCATCTCGTTTAAAATTGACCACGAACGTCTACGTGTCTGGCATCGCAGCACTCCACTCTGCCCCCGGGTTGCGCCCAACAAGCATCGGTTTATTACGAAATTCCACCACTGCCACGTAACAATGTTTTGCTGCTGCTGCCAACGCGCCAGGGCATTCCGGGCGAGGAAGAATAATAACATTCCCAAGGATCCAGGTTGAAGTAAACAACTTTCCACCGCCACCGGTGAACCAATAGAAACGGTAATTCATTTATATTCCGCTGAACCCCATCAACGGTTGTCAAAGTAACGCAACGTTTAATATCTCCATGGCCATGGCCCGAGCCGGAGGAAGTCAACCCCCCCTCCCCCGACCACCCGCACATCATCCGAGCGCGCAGCGCCGAAGGACACCGCCGTCCGTCCGCCGCCGCCGTGCAAAAGTTACTCGTTTTGGCACATAATTTAATCCAGAACATCACGTATGGTTCCTGCCCGGCATCTCCTTCATTAATCATTCGATTGTGAGTCTCGTCGAAGAGGGGGGGGGAGACGGAGGAAGGAACAAAATGAACTACAACTCCATCCATGACAATGATGTTGATTTATTTCGATGGAAGTAATCAGGGATTATTCATTTGTCAAGAGCATGGTAGGAGGAGTGTGTGAGTGTGTGGGAGTGCGTGGAAGGCAGGACGACACACGACAGGCTCAGGCTCGAAGCAGCGAAGTCATGCTCGGAGCTTTGCTGCGATTAGTGCTCGAATAATTGGGGCTAAGCTCGAACCGGGCTATTGTCTGCTTTCCACTTGACATACCTTCCATTAGCTGTGACAGGACCCTCTCCGCATTCGCACAAGGACGACGAGTCCTTGGACCACATCCCGCATCCTGCTCGCACTCCGTACCGCCAAGGGGCGAGTGGTATTTCTGGATTTTTGTAAGGATTTATCGGCCTCCTCACACTCCGACGGACGGGCTACCGCGGTAATCTGTTTATGAGGCTTGATAAATCTATGCGCACACACGCCACAGCCGCTTGGATTCATGACATCCCGTGTTGCGGTGAAGAGGGACACGAACCTATTTTCTATTAACAATGAAGCTCATCATCAATTCCCTCATTCAGCCGATCATCGATGTGTGCGTGCGTGATTGTCTGCCCCCTCAGCCTCACACAGGCACACAATCGGTGGGTAAATCGATAAATCCTGAATGGCCTGAAATCAATTTTCGGACCAGGGGACATGCTGGATGGAGGGAGCGAAAAGTTGAACGACGACGGCACATTCGTGTGCGGTGGCGTCCTGGGGGCCTCCTGTGGCGTGCCGACAGGCATTCGTGCGGCTACAAATGTGTGTAATGCGTGAGAATAAAATTTTATTTATTTCCATCTGACTGGCAGTGGACAGGATTACACATGGAGACGGCTGGGCAAAGGATGTGGCCGGAGGCTTGAGGACGAAAAGACGTACACTGCGGTACATGCGGCCAATTGGTGTAAACAAAAAGAGCAACACGCTCGTTGCGGTCGTGATCAGAAGGCGGTGGGATGCGTGGTTGAAGGGTGGATATCCGCGGTGGTACGTGCTGCTTTAATCGCAGCTTTGCCATCGGAGCGACGGATGATTCAGACAGTCTTCCCAAGACAATGTCATTTTTTATCGGGTTTTTGACTCAGTTTGCACTGATCTTGAATTTTTTTCGGACTTCCTTTGTCATCTCGCTGTCCCGGTGCAGCGGCTGGATGCTGTGCTTCTGAGTTGCTGGTGATGGTTTGCTTGCGACCAGCGGATGAGTGCTTAACGCCAGATCTTACACGTCGTTGATAAGGCTTGCGGTACGCTTGTTTGTGGGTGAATCTATGACAGGGCTTGAATTGGGCGATGAATAGGGAGTCAATATTTCACATATTTTCACACCGTCACATGTAACGCCCTTCTTTCTGCTGTTCCTTCTTGGCTAGAAAGTAAGCACCGTCTACTGTTTCAAGTGTAGTTCCTAGTGTACATATAATGTCGTCCACGAGGGTTCATTTTAAGGAGACGCATTAAGCTGCCTGTCCTTGGCGAAGTTTTTTCGTTGATTTTGTGTGTGGATTTCGTGAACATCGCTAAGTGACTGCTCCCTAATGTGTTCCGCCATGCAGGGCAGTTCCAGACGTTTGACGCCAGGATAGACTCTCTCAAGGAACATGGCTTCTTTTTAAACACAAGTGTCGTCAATTGTAAGCTGCTCTCGTGATCAACGATACAATCGGTTTGATAATAGAGGTCTGCACGAATGGACTCGTTTATTTCTCTAAACATGTACAGTACTTCAGTGAACTCTATTCATGGAAATCATATGAAAATGAATACTGTACAAGTAAGTAAACATAAACAAAATTCAACCACTGTACACCATTCGATCACCTGATTTCAACATGAATACCCTGTTTGTTGTCATTCATACAAGTGGGTTCTCCATTCAAACAAAACATATATCAATTCAACTGTTAATAATATATCGAGCACACTGAGTGAAATGAATGCATTCATTTTGAACGAATGTATTCATATTAAATTATTGCCTTCAGCGGGTATTTGAATTGTAGCTTTGAGCAAATGAAGATACAAAGGTTGGCAACCAAATTGATGTGTAATGTAAGTTCGCAAACATGTACAAGAAAGTCTTATTCAAAAGACGATTCGGATATTTCAATGGCCAGCAATATCACCATGCTGAATTCCTCAGCGACCAAACAAAACCCATAAGTGGCGAGATTAAAGTTATGCTTTTGAAGAAACTTCAAAAAAATTATTGCGTATATCGAACGTTTATTTAATAAAACATGCACAATAGTATTATTCAAAGCATTGCCCATCTGAAGCTTTGACCTAGCCATCTTTCTGGCAATTCGTGGATCTTATCCCAAAGAACTGAGCCCGCTTGGCAGCCAAGAATGAATCAAGCCACTTTTTGATATTCTGCTCGACACACTCTCACTCTCACTGCACGCATTAAGTTATAGACCTAATAGAAGATGAAGACTACCCGACTCTTCATTTAACAACTGTTCCTATTCATCGCCAATGCTCTGCTTCCTTCCTTCTTCAATGAAGAGGAAATAAATGTATCAAAGATTAATGTAAAGGTATCACAAAAACATATGCCAACGAAATAAGGGAACATGAAGATCAAGAACGATTTTTAAATGAAGAGCTGGGTAGTCTTTTTTCAGAAAACAAAGCCTTGTTCCAAGATATCATTCCACCGGTGGAAGTTATGAATTCTTCAGACAAAGCGAATAAAGAATTATTCATTCAGAACTATGATGGCTTTAATGTCTTACAATGGTGGCGCTTGCACCAAATAGAGTTTCCGTTGTTATATAAGTTTAGCTGCAAAATTCTATCTACTCCAGTGAGTAGTGCTTCATCAGAGCGAATATTTTACTCGACCAAGTAAGTAACTTGAGTATGACGTCCGAAAGTTTTATCAAAGGGTAAAACAATTATCCAATGGCTATAAAACTCGGACAGAAGCCTGTCGGGATGGGAATGGACATCTGGTAGTAGAGTCGCAGTCGATACTGAGAATCTGGAAAGATCATTTCTGCAGACTGTTAAACGGCGATTAGGACCAAAATACCGCTGTCAGGCAAAATGTTCCACTCAATCTGGACGATGGCAGACGCGAATACCGTCCCCCAGACTTAGACGAGGTCAAGGTAGCAATATCAAGACTGAAGTCTAACAAAGCTGCTGGAGCGGACGGTCTGCCCGCTGAAATATTTAAGGCAGCTAGAGATGATCTGGTTGGGAGCATGCACCAGCTCATCTGCAAGATATGGTCTGAGGAAAGCATGCCCGACGAGTGGAATCTCAGTATCGTTTGCCCGATCCACAAGAAAGGAGACCCCTTCAACTGCGCCAACTATCGAGGGATCAGTCTTCTTAATATCGCGTATAAGATCTTCTCTGCCGTTTTGTGTACCCGCCTGAAGCCATTCATTAATAATCTGATAGGTCCATATCAGTGTGGCTTCAGGCCAGGAAAGTCCACAACAGACCAAATCTTCACACTACGGCAGATCCTGGAAAAGACCCAAGAAATGCAAATCGACACTCACCATCTGTTCGTCGATTTGACGGCCGCATATGACAGCGTGCATAGAGACGAGCTATACAACGCCATGTCTAGTTTTGACATTCCTGCCAAACTCGTCAGGCTGTGCAGGATGACGATGGAGAAACTCTCGCTGCTCCACCAAGGTCGGTAACGAACTCACCGAGACCTTCAATGTCAAAAAAGGTTTTAGACAAGGCGACGCGCTGTCATGTGATTTCTTTAACATCGTCCTGGAGAAGATCGTGCGAAACTCACACGCCAACACTAGAGGCACGATCTTCCAGAAGTCCGTGCAATTGTTAGCATACGCCGATGACATTGACGTGATTGGCAGAACTCAGCGAGCCGTCAGTGTGGCTTTTGCTAACATTGAGACGGAAGCGGCTAAAATGGGTCTGGCGGTGAATGAGGGCAAAACGAAGTATATGCTGTCCTCAAAAAAGGACATTCAACATCGACGTCTTGGACAGAGCGTCACAATGGGCAGCTATAACTTCGAGGTAGTCAAGGACTTCACTTACCTCGGCTCCGGAGTAAACTGTAGCGTAGGATAACTCTTGCCAACCGCTGTTTCTTCGGGCTCAAGAGGCAATTGAGTAATAGAGCCCTCTCTCGAAGAACCAAGTTGACTCTATATAAGACTCTGATCATCCCAGTTCTGCTATACGGCGCGGAGGCATGGACAATCTCGAAAGCGGATGAAGAAGTCCTTGGTCTCTTTGAGAGAAAAGTTCTACGCACGATCTTTGGTCCTGTTTGTGTTGACGGGTTCTGGAGGAGAAGATTCAATCACGAACTGTACGGGCTGTACAGCGACATGAGCCTATTTAGGCGTCTATGGATCCAACGCCTACGGTGGCTAGGTCATGTAGAGCGTATGGACACCACAGCTCCGGCTCGAAGAATCTTCGAATCCGAACCTGTCGGGCAACGCAACAGAGGACGCCCGCGTTTAAGGTGGCGCACCCAAGTGGAGAAGGACCTCAATTAACTTGGTGTGCGAAACTGGAGACAGCTAGCCAGGGATCGCGCTAGTTGGAGAGGCATGTTGGTTGAGGCCCAGGTCCACCCCGGACTGTAGCGCCACACAAAGAAGAAGAAGTAAGTAACTTTCGGCCAGACAGTTAATATCTGAAAAAAGAAGTTTAAATGGTTCGACCCAATATTAGTGAAGCAATTTCAGAAGCAAGTTTGTACATTCCAGTGGTAAAAAAAATGATTTTGATAAGGATTCGTCAGAAAACATACATTTATTTGAAAACAGTAAACATTTTGAATCCATTCATTGCATTGAATGGATTCATTGCACTCGGTGTACTCAGAGTTGTGTACTCATTCTTCGTGAGTACACTGAACTAAATGCTTGGTTGTCCGTGGGTACAGTGTATTCATTTTAGTTTTCAAGATATGAGTGGAATGAATATGGTACTCAAAAAAATATGACTGTCTTGAAACTGGTTTCAAGACATTCATTGCAGACCTCTATTTGCTAAGCTCGTCTATGACAAAACTCGTCTATGAAAACCGGTTTGCAAGTGGCATTTGCATTGGCAGATAAAAAAATACTTCTGCTAAGAATACACAAATTTTGAGAGTGAGGAGAAATCGAACATTTTTGTCTACATTTTACTTCGGTATCAAAGAGCAACTATTTCTCACTTTACTTTATCACACTCGTTCACGTGATCGAATATGTTCATCAGACTCTTCCCGCGTTCACACCGGAAGTCTGTGTCTGTCGGACTATGTCTGTCCTTGTAAACGAGGATCGGCATGCGATTGACATTCAGTGCACTTCATCTTCGCTTATTGCTCCGCTATTGCTACGGACGTCAAAAAGTGCCTAGTAGTTGTGGTCGAATTCAACTAGATCACAAGGTGGTCGCAGACTTTATCAGAATGCGGTTGCTCCAGAGTGGTGTCAAATCACATAATCAGTGCGTGCAAAGTGGTTGACTTATTCGCATGAACTACACATGACGTGGTGGCCCATGGCTTGATTTCTTGTTGGTTTCACGGCTCCATCTCCTTCGGAGGTGGGTGACAAAGCACAAAGAGTATAACATTAAATTCGCCCTTTGGAGCTGGCATATACCTGTAAGTCCCCTCCACTCGTAACGCAACAATAGCACGCACAACACTAGTGGTTGCTGCAGAAGCCAGGCCCTATGAGCGACGAAACATGAATCCCGGCGAAGATGAATGGTAGTCTGCGCTGATTTTGTGGCAGTCGACGTCAAGGACAGATTGAACTAGATAAATGGCAACTTAGGGGCTATCTGACGGAGAACCGTTGTTACTTTGAACGAAACTCTCATTTTATCTGTCCCTCCTGGTGACCGAAATAGGTCTTATTGGGCTGCCAGCGAAATTGGCAGCACTCTTAGACCATCGTGATACCGTATCAAGCCGATCCAAGCGGCAAATGGTGACTGGACCAAATTTAAAAACCGGATAAAAACACAAACACTTGCTTTTAGTTTCACTGGGATGTGCCTAGAGGAGTCATATAACCAAAGGCAGGCACTCAACCAGCTGTGCCACCGGTGCCGAAATACGACAATCAAAATAGACTTTGAAGGCCAAGTTGCGTCAGCGATTCTCAAAACGAACGCGACTATAGCCCATGCTCAGACCCTCCATAGGCTGCAGCATTAGACGCATCCGGCCACCGAACACAACATATTCAACTGTTCGCGAATCTTACCAGACTCCTCATTAAGCTCATCTAGATGTTGCTTCTGTCAATCAGTGACGCCGCTTACCTCTCAATCACTGCATACCTTTCAGAGCTCATTGGCATGTTGATACACATTCACTGGCTCGTAGATATAACCATATGTATCCCCGATCGTAGTCTCGCACTTTGACTTGTCAGCATTTTCATGCGCAGCCATTGGCAGCCTTAATTTGATCTGAATTTCGTTTACTCTCATCGCTGCCACAGTTCGCTGGACAGAATCTTACAGGACACTGGACTAAACTGCAATTCTGGAAAATAATACGAAACCAACTGCCTCCTACATCAAGCATCCACCACCGTACACCTGTCCACCAGATAAACGAATTAATAGCGCTCATCAAAACATCCGCCTCAGGTTCTTAACCTAACTGCCATTAAAGGACCTCCACAGTGAGCAGCCGTCCGCCGCCCACTGGCGGCCATCAAACCACCAAAGTCAATCCTCATCTCATAAATCACTGACCCTCTTCCCACCACCGCCGCCCACCACCTCGCCCGATTAAATACATTCTTTCAAACGTTAAGTATTTTCGAATTCAATTTAGTCCTCCCCCACGGCCCACGGGCCCCTTGTGCCATCTCAACCGGCTTATGGGTATCATTTTTCCGGCTCGCCCCTAACGCATACACACACGCGCGCATAAAAGCAAAGCCAGCAACACTTAACCCCAATTAAACGAAGGACTTAGATAATTGAAACCCCAACGACGCGCAAGGACTCGGTGTAAATAATTAATGAGAACTCGTTCATTCACTTTTATTTCGCTTGTCCTAGTTTCTCGGCCGAGAAGGGTGGCGCTGTGCTACAAATGGACGTCTCCATTGAAACGAAGCGCCATCAATTCGTCGTTGTTAAATGTTTAAACAATTGATTCGAGTTGAATTTAGCCGAGGGACTGGATCTGGGTGGGAGGTGGAGGAGTCGTGACAAAATGGACAAGAACAGGATTTCTTAGTTGTCACATTAAGTGGATCAGAAATAGCATTTGATGTGATTTTAAATGATTTTTTTTTCCTCTATACTTGGGGTGGGTGGGAGCGGTTCGGAAAGGAAACCATGTCAGGAGTGTGGTGGACGGTTCGCTTTTGGATTCTATTCCTCAACGAAGAAACCATTGACTTTGTTGGAAAGTTTAACTCTTGACAATCGACGGATCTTGATGTGGACACTGTCGAGTCTTAGTGATTCACGAGACAGTCTCGCTTGGTGGGAGGAGCTGGTGCGTTATGCAGACCAACATCGGAAGGATGATGAAAATGCGCACAATTTCCTCTTGCACAGCCATCGCCGTAGAGTCAACCACACCGCGGCTGGAAGAGATCGACTGTGTGTAGGGGTTGCAGTTAATCCAAAACGCGAATTACCTTGATCAGGAAAGATTGTGTGTCCTTTTTCAGTGGACTTCTTCAATTTCTGTGAAGTGAGTTTCATTCCAACCCGGATATCTAATAATAATAATATAGCAACATGCGTGGCGCTGCAGCCCATAGAGGGCCAGGGCGTATCTTCTCAGCAATCACTAGTGTTGTGCGTGATATTGTTCTCTCACGAGTGGAAGGGACCTATAGTTTTATGCTGACTCCGAACGGCAAAGTTTGAGAAGCTTTCTAGACAGGAAATACTCTTTGAGCATTGTCAGTGACTCGAAAGAGGTGGGGCCGTGAAAATTATTTGTGTTGCACAGAGGAGGAATCGACCCTATCACGTTGAGGTTGGGGTCGACGCACATACTCACGACTCGGGCCGCCACAATTATATATTTATTAAATTCTCGCGTGACGGTGTTTACAATTTAACTCCTCTCCTTCTCGATAAACCTCTATTTTTTATTTGTTAATTGAAACCCTTAATTTTTTATTTTGACTTACTTGCTTACTTATCAGTCCGAGCCTGAGCAATTGCTTGCCTTCGATCGGTGTCTGTACTGGGCACGCTGCTTCCAGTCATCAAGGCCAAGCTGTCTTACATACGCGATGTTGGAGGTTCGGTCTTCCTCTCCTTCTCGAACGGCGAGGCTCGGATTGGAAGCCCCTCTTAACTGGAGCATTGGGTTCTATGCGCCCGAGCCAGTGTAGTTGACGGATTTTTGCCTTTCCGACTGTATCCACATCCTTGGGCAGCTCGTAGAGTTCGCGGTTGTGTCATGTCCTCGCTGACGTGGCCATATATCCGATGTAGAGTTTTTCTTTCAAAGCACCAAGAATCAGCTCTGCAGTCTTGCTTAGCCTCCAGCTTTCGTCTTCATAGAGCAGAACTGACAGCGTAAGAGTTTTGTAGAGCATGCCTTTGGTCCTTCGAGTCAGGAGTTTCGAACCCAGTTGTGTTGACAAACCGAAGTGGCGTCGGTTGCCAAGGGCGATTCTACGTCCGATCTCCACTACGATGTCATTCGTGGAGTTTACGTTTGGCCCGAGGTGGACAAGCTCCTTTACTACCTCGAAATTGTAGCTGTCGATTGTAACGCTTTGCCTAGGTGGAGCGCATCGGCTCGACAGCATATATTTTGTTTTGTCCTCGTTGACCAGTAGGGCCAGTAAGTTAGAAATAGAAACATTGTACGTCCAACTAGTTTTAAGCATTTTTGTCTAGTATATAAGATTTGCCATGAAATCCAAAATAAAAATGAAATTAATATGGAAAATGAAAATGTCCTCGTTGACCTTAAGACCAGCTCGTTTCGCCTGTTCCTCAATTGCAGTAAAAGCTTCCACTAAGGCGCGTTGGGACCGCGCGATAACGTCGATGTCATCAGCGTATCCCAACAGCTTGTAGAAGTTAGTGCCTTCCGTGGTACACTCGCACACACCACGGGTTTCTTGTCTGTCCGGACAGGCTCCTAAAGCATCGTCCAAGAGTTTGTAATAATCCTCTTTGACAGAGTCTGCAGGTTCGTTGGTAGGAGCTTGTGCACATATGAGCAGCCAGGCGATCGCTCATCGGTGTAAGTTTATGACCTTCAACTATAGCGAAGACAGTATCCTTGAATAGGCCTATAGGCCTATAGTCCAGTTGGGTATTAACCATCAGGACTCATCGAGGGCGTGTGGGTATCCGTTCCCATATGCACTTGCCGAGTTGGTTGAGGTTAGCCCCCACCTTAGGGGAGACTCCCAGCCTTGCATCCGAGTCGAAGCCTCTACTGGGCGCTGCGAATTTCCCAACGCACTGATCCTAGTCATCGAACGCGTTGGAGGCCATAGTTCACACAACAATCCGTACAGTTTGTGGTTTAGTCATTTGCTCATGATGCTACCATGCCCATGTTTGGACACTAAGGCGATCATGGCTTTGTGGAAAGTAGAGCGCGAGTGGTTCTGCTTTCGATCACTGTACCGATGGTCGATTGATCCAAGACATCTGCCGTATATTCCAGCAGAGGCAGACGTTGACGACTCCTTGTGATCAGCTAATCTCGGAGAGCACATGCTAATAGTTGTGCAGCGTCTTGTAGCTCGTGCTATGTGGCTGATAAGTCATCAGCCAGCCAGCCAGGTGAAAGCTCACATGACAGCACTTCGCCTTATCAAAATCAGCACATCTTGACAACTCAATAACCGAAGTCATGTTCTCCTTCAATGAAGCCGGCTTAAGCCCCAACGGAACATTCCAAAATAACCGCCTTCGTCTTTCGACAGAAATCAAATCTTGCGAATAACGTTTCCTAAGGCCATGGATGCCCCTCTTCACCTCAATGCCCCCGAATGTTGAATCAAATTCAGGTCACTGCACACCGGCCGGAAGCACTTCTCATTACTCCATCATTTACTACCCACCCGCCCGAACACATGTAATGGCAATTTGAGCATGATGCCACCGACCATGCCCCGACAAGCACAACTCCATTAGCCTTGATTTAAAAACCTATTACGACCGGAATCATAATTATCCCCACGCTCATCCCCGCCTCCCGTGCAATCAATTGTTATCCGATATCCAGCGGGTTTCGTTAGCATTCACGTGAGCATTCGGCCACCCAGACCGCCCACATCAATGATCGGTGGTAATTTACTGCCAAATCTCGAAGAGAGCATCATTAAAAATTAGCCCCGCTCGTTACCGGCGCAGAAGACTGCTACAATTCCACGCATACCAAGTACACCGTGCCGTACAGCCACCCACTCAGCCGTCCTGCCGGGGCTACTTTGAAATTTAATCACGAAATAATCTCCTCGGCTACGCTGTGCCAAGGATACAAGGGAATCCAGAGGAGCTGAGGAAAATAAAACGGCGGCGCCAGCTCCTGATGCAGACGGTATTTGCGAAGCACACTCAAGCAGGCGACCCGAAACGAACCAACCGAAGGTCACTCGGGCCAGTAATTTCATTACCATCCCAGCAGCGGGTCCACACCTGACGCTGACGCATTCGATTCGATGCTGCCCCACGCCCTGTCGGGGCACGCCGACAGAGGATTGTTTCCCTAAGAGGGAGCGGTGGGGGCGCGCAACTTGAATTTAATGAGCCCTGTAACTTTTGGAAAGTTGTTAATACAGTTAGCATTTTGCAGCAGCACAACGGGCACTAAATTCATTACAAAGTTGAAGGCTGGAACCCATGTCGTCGCCTGGGCGGAGAAGAAAGCGGGAAAAAAGGAAGAAGCCATACACCCGCCGTTGTCCGAAGATCGCTCCGGTCTCGGCCTTGAGCGTCCAGCAGCGTAGGAATATTGAATTCCGTCCTCTTCGGAGGGTTCTTTGTTTTCCTGGGGAAATCCTGCATGAAATCGACTTGTAACAGGGGGATGACGAACGGCCATGTTTGATGATTGGATTCGGTCTTGTTTGCATCCCTCCCACATTTGTCATGGCCACGTGTCGTGACATTATGACGGACGATGCAGGATTCCCGCAAGGCCAACGCTACATTCCGGTTTTATGATTCAATCGTGTCATCACCGCGCCAAGATGGTCGTTCGTTGTGAAACCAATTACTCCTTGCGGGAACGTCGAAAGGTTAATGGCGGCGCACTCGTGGGCAGACAGCAGTCAGAATTAACAACTGGCACGCATAAGCGTACACCCCGACCACCTGGCGATGATTAAACGATTAACGTTCGTGATGCGAGCGCGTTTACGTCGAAGGTACGCGATAATCTGACGGGTGGTCGTGTCCTTAACGACCCACTAATGCGATAAAAGCAGACAGCCAGTCAATTTGTCAGCAACTGGAACTGGATTGGCTGAGGGTGTGCCTTGACTGGCTTGCTTGTCTGCTATTTATGTGCCTTCGTTGGCTTCGAGGACGCTATTCATCGGTACTCATTGCCAGAAATCCCATTATCTCTCGGTCAGTTGCCTTTCATTTCCGCGTCCGCTCACACACAGTCAATGTTCGACTCAAGGCATTCCAGGACCACCCGCCTCTTCCGAGCCCATTTAGGCATCCAATGCTTTCGAACAAAGCCCACTCCTCACCTCAACCGTGAACAACGCTCTCCATCGAGAGGCACAGAAAAAAAAAGAACACCTTCCGCCACTAATTGGCTTGAATGGAGTGAATTCGAAGCGAATGCCTCGGGTGCCAGCACCTCAATCACATCCCACTCTTCAATGCGAGCTGCACTTCAATCACGTAGAACCACCATCGCACCGCACCCCACTGCGCCCCGCCACATACTTTCCGGGCATTCCTTTGTGCAAGCAGCCCATTTTTCATTTCGTTTTTTTTTCTTGCTTTTCCTTCACCAGTTTTCGTCAAACACTTGAGTTTTTGATTGCTCATTCGCCCTGCGCCCGGCCCACTGGGGCGCCATTCGGAGCTGTTCTCAAGCTCGGTGAACTCTTGCCCGAAGGTTGGCACAGAATGGGTGCAAAATTCTACGAGTCCCGTGGTCGAACCCGTTTTTTTTCGCCAACTTTTTTCCATCCACTGTAAAGGAGCAGCCACCTATGTATGTACGCGCTGCGGCTATGGGTCCTTTACAATAATTAGAGCGAATGGAGAGCTGTTCGGTTGTTGTTCTTGTGAAACGCTCACGGGATAATGAAGACCCTGCTTCTGGCCGCATGTGGGGCGTGAGGAAAAAAATAATTGAAACTACTCCTGTCCGGGCTCGGCTGCTGCTCGCTGCCGCTCGGTGCACATGTGAGAGGGATGTGAAATTGTGTTTAAATGTGTGGCACATGAACTGAGACCCAATCGTCGTCCGGGAACGTTTTCAAATTTGATGAGTTTCTATCTTTTTTGCTGTCGTTTCAGGTAAATGTCAGCAACTCATGGACAATGCCGCAGGAGGGACTGAACGTGTTCTATCGGTTCTTCAGGGACAGGATATCATGGTTCGAGGCCGATGCCGTTTGTCAGTTTCACCATGCCTACTTGGTCACCGGTAAGTGTTAATTGCTTTGATGTGGACTACTTAACTGTCCGTTCTGCCGCATGAAGGCAGTTGTTTGTGGGTACACTTGCTGATTAACGCACATGAGCCAGGGAATCATCGAAAGGGACTTCTGGCGCAGCCTCGATTCAACAGAGGTGGAAACTGGTCTAGGTTAGGATAGGCTATTGAGCTGCCCGCGGAATCGTCGACTGGCAGCCCAATGGGACACGCTGTGCCGTTAATTTGATGCAAATAGTCACTAGACCAGATTGAAGCAAATAATCAACTTTTGCTTTCACAGAGATTGGAACCGGGGACAGGCACTCAGCCAACTGCGCCATCTAGCCGTTTTTCCAAATGGCTTACGTTGCACTGAACTACTGTCAAAGGAGGGTGTTGATTAGGGGACAGGCGACAGAAGTGCTTCAATTCCGTGAGAGAACTTGACTTATCCAATCCACGAGACTGATGACCTTCATGACTTCACCGCCTGGCGTAAGATCCTAGTTCTTAGTGCGAGGGGGCCTCACCCAGCATGCCACTCCAACCAACTGTCTCCAGTTTCACAGACAAAGTCAGCGGAGCCACGTTAAGAGCGAACGTCGTTCGATAAGTTGTCTTGCAGGTTCAGGGTCGAAGATTGACAAGAATCGACTGACAAGTCTCGGCATACAAAAACGTCTCTGTCGTTTGCGTGGTTTTCTTCTTCTTCGTGTTCTAATGCCGCCTCAGTCCGGGGTGAACCTGGGCTTCAGCCAACAAGCCTCTCTAGCTGACACGATCCTTAGCCAGCTGCCTGCAATTTCGGTGGAACAGCGAGAGTTCTCCATCGTCATCCTGCACCATCTGACGAGCTTGGCAGGAATGTAAGAAGAACACATGGCCCTGTATCGCTCGTCTCTATGCACGGTGTCAGATGCGGCCTTGAAATCGATGACCGGACAGTGAGTGTCGATTTGCACTTCTTGGGTCTCTTCCAAGATCTGCCGTAGTGTGCACATCTGGTCGATGGTGGACTTCCCAGGCCTGAAACCGCACTGATGGGCCTATCAGGTTATTGACGCATGGTTTTAGGCGCTCACACGAAACAGCAGAAGATCAAAGCAGTGTATTATTATTATTGGTATTGTGGGATTGCGTCGACCCCAACGTCGACGTCGTATATTCAATTCTTGCTCTGTGCAACACAAATAATGTTAACGGCCCCACCTCTTTCGAGTCACTAATAATGCTCAAAGTGTACTTCTGTCTAGAAAACAAACTTGCCCGTTCGAAGTCGCTATAAAACTGTAGGTCCCTTCCACTCGTGAGAGAACAATAGCACGCACAACACGGGTGGTTGCTGAGAAGCTACGCCTAGGCCCTCTACGGGCTGTAGCTCCACCCACTTATTATTTGGGAAGTGTATTGCAGATCTACTCCTAACTGCTCCCCGCACATGCAGTTCTATTCAGAGTTGTATTGAGGGTTATCGTGTCAAGCAATGGTGTCTCAGCCGTCTCTCTCCTTTAGAAATCTGAAAATGAGAGCTGATCATAGTGCTTTCAATTCTTCCTCTCATAATAGGTGCTTGTTCAGATATCTTTCCCTTCTGTGGGCTAATGCCTCAGGAGATCCAAGTATGTGTTCTTGATTTCCGTCTTTCGAAGAGACCTTCTTCTAGTGCTCCCACTTTCCTTACGTGCTCCCTAAATTTGCAGTGGATTCGGTTGTTTTTCTTGCTCATTTTAAGATAGGCCTCAAACTCTTCTTGGCCTGCATCATGCCATGCGCGTCGTTCTGGGATTCTGCCCGGTTCCTTCTTTCTAGTTCCCTGAACTCTTCACTGAGGACGTGATCTCCTACAGCGCAAAATAGTTCAGGGCCCATTCAAGGCGCCGAAGCTCTTCTCCTAACGAGGGAGTAAGCCATTGTCTTCTATGCCTATATGGCCAGGCATCCCTGTTACCTCCTGTGCAGCTTCTTAAGCGCTTGTACACATTTCCACACAAGTTGGGTGGACTCGATGACGTGGGAGTCAAGTGCCAGGATAGCGGCGTAACTGTCGCAGTTGGTGTAGTTCAAACTTTATTTGAGCGCACATGCATCTTTAACATAGGCATCTGCCTGACTGGTGCGTTTGCCCTTGGGTTTGTATTCCTTAGTCTGGGGTCCAAATACTCCAGCCCTTGGTCATTCTTCAGTTCTTGATCCTTTTTCCGTAGTCTTTGGTTCGTAGGCCTCTTCAGTTCTTGATCCGCCTGTATTCCACTTCACCTGCTGCTTAGTCTGCGGACCTTGAATTCATGGGTCCTCTTTTTTTTGTGCCAGCTTACTGCATCGATTCCTTTCTAGGATAGTTTTGTTTGCACTTTCTGCAACCACTAGATACCATGTAGTTAGCTTCAATAACCCCTCCATGGTGGCAGTCGGGCAGGTTCTCATGGCCCCTGTCACAGAGGTATGCCGATCTTTGAAATTTGTTGAGTGCCTCTCTCGCACTTATGTGATTGTTGGTCTAGCAATTCCTATGGATGCTTGGACTGCAACGCCAAGATTTGCCCGCTTGACTTCTACACATCAGTCAAGCACGCGTCGCCTTATCACTGCACATTCAGTTCGCAATATATAAGATCTTGGCCCTACCGCAGTTCGTGGAGAAGACCAAAGAAGTGCCCACCTTGGCCATGGACCGTCTAGGTTTGACTTTTAAAGCACTTCTTCAACGTCGTTCCGGAGGATATGCACACGCCAAGTCTACCAGTCTACCTCATATAGCATTGAGTAGCACACGCGAACATAGGTGGCACATAGTAGCTAAGCATCCTCAAGGCGGACAGAGTGTGTCTGAAGGTGAATTGAGGGTCAAGGTGTTGTCCTATCACGACAAAGGAGAGTGAGATGGAGGTGAAGCCGTGCATAAGGAAAGTTGTATCATTTCGGGGACAATCAGCCTCACAAGTCGAGCACTCAACATTTCATCACAGCCAGAGTGTTGATCATCAAAGACAAGAAGCCCTCCCCCCAGACCAGCAACGTCTCACAAAAGCACTCACCCTCCGGTCAACTCATCTCAGACAACACGAGTTGCCAAATTCAGGCGACTTCAAGTCAAGAGCACCCGAGAAACATTGTTTCACTTCAAGCAACCAACCCTTTGTCGGCCAAACATGCCAGATGCTCCGCAGCGGCCAGCGGAGCTCTTCTCGTGCGCCCCTCTGACATTGTCGACTTAAACTCAATCTCATTTCAAATTACACAATCCCTGTTCGAGTGGCTATTTGCATTCGGTCTGGGCGCCATCGGGCCCAGGCCAGGACACTGCTTTGCATGTAATTTGGTCTCAACTACAAGTATCGTTGACATTCAAAGCACTAAGGTAAATTTTGTTTACACTTTGCATAAATTCTTCGAGGACATAAATCCCAGAACAGGACATAACCACCATGAATAGGCCCATCTCATCTCTCGCTCACCCTGCTGCCGTCGCCATCGGAAGCCATTCGAAGCCGTTCGCAACCCCGCGTCGGCTGCCGGCACTGTGAGTGTATTGTGGCACTCGGCTTTGTGTTGCGCTGTCGAGTGTAAAGGCAGGAAGCCCCTTGATTGCTGTTCGACCCTTGTTTTGTTCGAATCGGGGAAGGCACGGCGTAAGTGTTTAAATAGATTCATAGTAGTCGGAGTCCTTGCAATCAATTAAGGAGGTACACAGCAATTTGTCTTGCTCCTACACATTCTTCTGTCAATTATGTTGAAGTGTCTTTGCAGCTCCCGTGTCGGCCTGCGGGCTGCTGGGCCGGTAAAAAGGAGAGGAATGTATGCGCATTTTAAATCAGTTTCGCATTTGAAGATTGCAAGTGTTGTGTTGGGCGGGCCCCAAAGTTGAGCTACCTTTCGGTGAGGTTATTTATGCCGAGTGGATGGTGGAATGGAGATGTTATCAAAGATGTACGCCTTGAAGAACGTGAAGAGGGTTGCGACCAACGTTCGAATGGGCTGGTGGCAGAGCAGTGAATGGACTCGTCTTTGACGGTGATGTCTATTCAGTGATTCCGTTTGACATCTCCTTCGGGCGCAAACTGAAATGACTAATATGCAAAAGGGTTGTCCACCGAATATTGACATTTCATAACTGATCATGGTCTCAGGCACCAAGGCAAGCGTTCTGATTGTGGACGGTGGGAAATATTGAGGTAAGGCCACTGCCAAAATACCTACTCTCTTCGGCGAAACGATATGACTTCTTCTTCTTCTTCGCGTGGCGCTACAGTCCGGGGTGTACCTGGGCCTCGGTCAACACTCCTCTCCAGCTGGCACGATCCTTAGCCAGCTGCCACCAATTTCGCACTCCAAGTCGGGTGAGGTCCTTCTCCACTCGAGTACGCCATCGGGTTCGTGGTCTTATTCTATTGCGTTGTCCCACTGGTTCGGAGTCGAAGACCCTTCGGGCTGGAGCAGTGTTGTCCATGGCCTAGCCATCTTAGGCGTTTAATCCGTAGACGCCTGGCTAGACCCATGTCGCTGTACAGCCCGTACAATTCGTGGTTGAATCTGCACTGCCAGAATACCGACCGGCAATAACCCAACGTGTGAAATTCTCCCATTAACAAAAGTTGAGGCAAAAAGTGCTACAATGTCCCAAGGTTAGCAAAAGCTAAAGAATTCCGCCTCGTCCTCGACTCCCACGCTCATTTACAATGACATTGCAGCTGTCAGCTCGTTACATACTTTTTTAAGTCCTCTAACTCCTCGGGGTGCATAGAGCGTCAACAACGCCTGTGCGCCATCTCGTTCGAATTTCTGCAACGCGCTTGAGCTCCCTCCAACTCATTCCTAAATAAGTCGATTCCTCTACAACTGTTCTGCGCCATGTTTGCCTAGGGCGTCCGGCTGTTCTGCCTGCCTGCTTAAGCGGATTCCACTGCATGGCGTATGGAATTATCTTCGCGCTGTAGGGTGTGTCTCATCCACTGCCACTTTCTAATTTGCATTGTGATGTTCATAGGTTCCTGGCCCGTTCTCAGGTACAATTGTTCGTTAGAGATACGGTTAGGCCAAAAAATCCTAAGGACGATGAAGATTGCAGCATTCGCGTGGTAATGGTGCCCACTTTCCAGGTACTGCATCCATATACCAGCACCGACTATACGTTGGAGCGGAATAGTCGCCGGTTGGTTCTTAAGCTGATGACATTGCTTTTCCAGATCGTGGATAGCATTCCGAACGCAGCTAGCCTTCCCGATTCTGTTGCACACGTCCAGTTTGGTGCCACCGCGATTAGCCGAAATATAGAAAGTTCAACTTTCTCGACTTCCTGTCCGGCAATGTTCAGTTGGGCGCTCTTGTCAGAATTACTACGGGCTTTAGTTTTCATCGGATTTATTTTGAGCCCCATTTTGTTTGCCCCTGCTTCTAGATTATGGGCCATCAAATGAAGATCCATTATCCGATGCGAAAGGAGACAAAACATCGTCAGCGTAGTCAAGGTGTTTCAGATAAGATGTCATGGCCCATCAATGCTGCACGGAGTACATCGCTGATAACCACCAGGAAACAATTGTGGTGACAGTATGCACCCTTGACGAACTGCACTTTGGACTTGTGCAAGATGTGACCCTTACTACCTTCATATGTAGCCTTTAGGAATACCTCTCCTGCGCAAGGCCGACCAGATAGCATCTCCATTCAAGCTATCGAAAGTAGTAGTAGATTTAGCGGAGATCTATACTCAATGCATTGCTCATTAATGAGCCGTAAGGTGTTTATGTGGTCGATGCAGGAGCATCCAGCTCGGAAACCAGCCTATTCGACATCGAGAGGTCAATTTAAATGCTCTTTGATGCGTTCCAGAACTTTTCCAGCTATTATAATAATAATAATATGGGTGGCGCTACAGCCCGTAGGGGGCCAGGACCTAGCTTCTCAGCAACCACTCGTGTTGTGCGTGCTATTGTTCTCTAACGAGTGGAAGGGACCAACAGTCTTATGCCGAATCCGAACGGCAAAGTTTGAGAAGCTTTTTCTAGACAGGAAATACTCTTTGAGCATTGTCAGTGACTCGAAAGAGGTGGGACCGTGAACATTGTTTTCGTTGCTCAGAGCAGGAATCGAACCTACGACGTTGAGGCTGGGGTCGACGCACATACCCACAACGCCACTGGCCACCACCTATTATTGAACGCAAATACCTCTCCAGTTTCCGCATTCAATAAGGTATCCTCCTCTTCCACTCCAGCGGGAATTGTTCGGTGTTTCTGTCTTCTACCGACATATGTGCTTGCTCCAGTCACAGCATACCAATGGTCATTCACGCCCTCCTGTCTTGAGCTGCAGATTGCTTCCGCTTCTAAGACAAGATGGTCCCTAATCTGTCAGCGTACTTGGGGAGCCTTGAGCCCGTCGAAATTGTACCTGGTATAGAGCTAAGTTCGAGAGACACTTCTCCGTCTGCATCGTACACCCGTACCATCTGAGTATGAGAAGTACTATCCCAACGAGGTGCTGTACAACGAGGCGGTCTTGAACAGGACAGATAATCTTATTATCAAGCTAATCAGAAGTCATACTGCACGAGCTATGACTTCTACCAGCTGCCTTATCTTTGGGGCTTACTACCCTAATACCAAGTACCATGAAAGAGTGCGACACAATGGATATATTCCTCCCGAAACCTTCCTCTACCTCGATATCATTGGCTTGATACAGGATGTGGAAGGATGTCCTATTATCTACCATGTTGTACGCCGAGCTGTGAAGAGACGTCATGAGAATCTCTCCCGGTTCAGTAGAGCGATCTCTGCTCGATATAGGAAAGAGTGTGCTAAAGTTCGCCACCGCCCCCTGAAATAAATCTAAATGCTACCCAGGGGCTTGGCTTGACTGCGTTTGCCACGGAGTCTGTTGATGCCTATGGGCTAATGCTGTCTTCAATCTTTACCACTCTCGAACTGGCTGCAAGCAGAGTCCAGTCAACACGGTCAAGTTGTCTGTGATCGTCGACCGACGTTACAGCGTCTATTTGCATGAAATCGAATTATCTGCGATCTCTGTGAAGATTTTGTTTCTTCAAATCGAGCCAAGTCTTGGTGTACTCCAGTCTGGCAATCAAAATTTGTATGGAATCCATCACAATTGTCCAGGCACCTGAAACCATGCTACTGCGGCCTAACAACGTGTATTAAAGTTCTCCAAAGTGGTCCAAAGGGGAGTCCAATTTCAAGTAATTTTTTTGGAGGATATTGTCTCGTATCTCGCTCGATTTATCTTGTCTTCCAACTTTGAATGCTGCTTACCTTACAAACGTGGTGTCCCGTGGCGTTGTGAGTATATGCGTCGACCTCAACCTCGACGTCATACGTTCGATCCCTACTCTGTACGACAAAAATAATTTACACGGCCCAGCTCTTTCGAATCACTGACAATGTTCAAAGTGTAGTCCTGCTCAGAAAAAGCTTCTCAAACTTGGCCGTTCGGAGTCGGCGAAAAACTGTAGGTCCCTTCCACTCGTGAGAGAACAATAGCGCGTACAACATGAGTGGTTGCTGAGAAGCTAGGCAATGGCCCTCCTCGGGCTGTAGCGCCATTTCTACCTTCTTACAAAAGTACTCTAAAGTTCTCCAACTGCACGATTTATATTCATTAGCGGTCCAAAATGGGAGATATATTGTATTTTCCTCATTCATCAGTTGGCCCATGCATGCCGACTTGGTTGAGTTCTCACAGTCATCAAGGATCTGATTCAATGAACCATGAACCACAAGATGCGCGAACAATTTTTTCCAGGTGCATTGGCAGCTATTCCATTGTCTGAGCCTGCTGGTCTTAATCGTCCAAACAGAAATGAGATTCGTCCTTAAAGACAATTTTTGACATTGAACCGGATCTTTACCCAGCTCTGGCAGCTTATTGCTTCTCCGGTTGGTCAATTACTAAGTCACACATCAACTCTCCCTTTGTGAACTATTCCTCAAGGCTCTCCAATGTTAAGCTTTTTTCTAAAATATTCCAAAATGCCTAAAAATCTGGAGAAACTTATGAGAAGTTTGATTCAGAGGTTGCGAGCAATTGGGAGCGAGCCGAAAGCTGTTTATTTGTGTGATTCGTGTACGTTTGCGCAAAAATTGAGCTGAAATCAATGATGTATGAGATGAGTGCGATTTGAAATCGGCATCAGCTCCTCGAGAGCATCTTGCTAAGGATGCCATGACTTCCTGAGCTCAGTGCTCCCCAATCCTTTCTCCATCCCCCACCCGCCTTCAAAAAGAAACACGCTTTCCTTCCTCATTAATTTACGAGTGTCAACTTCCGCTTCAGGACTCTTTAAGGGGCTTCCTGTTTGTTTGTTCGAAGCGTTCCCCTTGAAATCCTAGCGCACACCCACTTATGTACCGTGTCCTTGAGCAAATTCACAAGAAAATCAAGTGCTTTCCAGAAACCAATTTCAGTCGTTCCTGCCACGGAGAATGTATCATTTTCCCGTGAAAACCCATCTAACGAGTGCGTTTCCCAATTCGGTATGTCAGGCGTTACACATTGCCACGCCCACAGCCATTAAGGTATTCAGATGTTGTGTGCGGCACACTTCTGAGAATCAACCTGAGATACCGACCGCCACGAGTACATCACATCAGTCACTTTTCACCTTTCACCTTTCGCCTTTCACCCACCATCCCCCATCCACACATAGATGCGTGTACCTTTGTGCTTGCGTGTGTGTATGTGCGTATCTAGGAAATATTTAAATTCTTTTCATCTGGTTTTCCCGTTTCAGTCGACAACAGTTTTCAATTTGATGCAACACGAGACCTTTTAAGGGAATTGGATGTGAACGACATCGTCTGGATTGGACTCATGAGGCCGCAGAGCTCGGATCGTTTCATGTGGTCGTATGTATCAAGCATAAATTATTTATTTCCCTCCCTCTCCCGTTCTGTTTGCGATTTGTGGGCGGGGGCGGCTTCGGCACATATTCGGAATGAAAATATGCAAATAACAGTCATACACGGGGGGTGGGTGGATGTATAGACTGCGCACCCCCACGGGCGGCCGACTGAATGGATATTGATAAAACACTCTTCGGAGAATATGGCACAAAGGACGGAAATTGTTTACCATTTCCAAGGAGTCGTGTTGTGACGACGCGACGGGCGGGTGCCAATCGAGCAGCGGGGAGTCAATGGGGCTGACAATTGTGCCAGCACTCATCGGCATTATGGGTATTTTTCACGAATGCACGGCGGCTTGTTGATGATGAAAACTGGGTCAGAACGGCGATAAGGGAGTCGGAGCTAATCGCGGGAATTTACGTGACGTGCTGTGTGTGAAAGGATCGAATGAGCTTAGCGTCATGATGACGGCGATTGCATGGAAACAATTGTCTGGCTCAGGCGTTGGAGAAGCTTTGAACAGGTTTTCTGCTGTTTCATGCAGATGCACACGCCAATCGGGTGAGCTGGCGTGGATGTGGCGATGATGGGGCATTGGGGGAGGACCACAGTGTTGGGTACAGGAGAGGGGACACAAACAGGTGTACAATCTGGAAGAATCTCCAGAAGCCGGGAAGATACCACGCCCCCTTAAGTCGCAAGCAATGACGTCCTGGATTAAGGTAGCCTGGAAACAAAGAGGGTCGCCTGTGAAGAAGACAATGACATCCCAGAGCACCTCCTCCGCCACAGTGGTCAGGTCAGGTGGCAGTTGATGAAGTCAAATCTGAGCATTGCTTCGAAAGAACAAGAAAACGTATGTTGCTGCCTGGTAGCACTGTGGACCGACTTTAGGCGTAGACAGCCATTTCCCCTTGAGAGTTGATTTCAATTTAAAAACACACACACACCAAGAAGGTCATGTATCTTCTTGGTGTGTGTTTTTTTGTTGCCAATTTATTTTCGGGTCGACCCACATCGCTGCTGTCGTCCTTCACTCACAGAAAACGTCTTGATTTCGAATGAATCCCGAAACCCTTTCAGCGACGTTGAAAAGCCCTTTGGCAAGAGGTTAAGGAGAGGATAAGATTGAATTAAAAAAAATTAAACAACACATGCATATTTCCACTCCGAAGAGTCCCTTCCCTGCAGAAAGCAGCGCATCGTTGATCCCGTCTCATCCCACTCCAAACCGTGACGCACACATTCCCACATCAAGCAAGCCCGCTTCCATCTCCAGACGTCCGAATAAGTCCCCCCGACCATCACACGGAACCCAAAACTCGATTTAAAATTCCTTTTTGACAACACTCCCCAGCAGTGGCTACACATTATTTTCACATTCACCTCCACTCCACAGGAACTCGCGTGCATTGGCAGCCAACACCGGATACTGGGCCGAATCACTTCCCCTAATGGAATCACCATTATGCGCCGTTATCGATCCGATTCGCGACTACCGCTGGCATGCCCTGCGATGTGGCGGGCCGGAGACAGCGTCGTTCCTCTGTGAAATGCCTGGTAAGTTGATATCCGCCAAGTCGCAGCCACCACCCTGGCTAGATGTTTGCATCACGTCTCGATGAATTTCATTTCTCGCAAAAGCTTTTATTGTGCATTACGTATTCATTCCGTCCTCGGTCTGTCCCCGCAGTTCCATCGTGGGCCGAGTCGTGCATCCTGAAGGACCTGCCCTCGTTAACTATGCAGTACATGGCTGACACAGCGAGCATCGAGTTGATTCGCAACTGCGGCGAGGAGGGCCTGATTCGGCAGATGTGCCGCGGCAAGCAGGTAAGCACAGCTTCACCCATATTCTCTGGTTCACCGATTCCGTCTGCACATGAAATGCCACGTCACTCAATCGAATTTTCATTTTTGTTCGCTGCAGGACCGTGAGCGTATCATGCGCGAGCTACTCTGCCCGCGGGAACGCCTGGAGTCGAAGAAGCTCAGCGACATCACGAACGCGCACTTCAAGTCGCTGCAGATCATCCGCGGCATCTCGTCCGACAACAACGAGAACAACGAAATCGACACGCTCCCCATGGGGCTGAGCGAGACCACGGAGCCGGCCCAGACCGAGAACACCGTGCAGAAGCTGATCGAGCAGTTCAATGTGGACGAGCTGATGCAGGCCGACCAGCCGTCCAGGATCCCCGGCGAGATCCCGAAGCCGGTGAAGAAGTCGAAGAAGATCGTCGTCGCCATTCAGCAGAAGAAGCCGGCCCTGGGCCAGAAGAAGTCAACCGCCTCGGGCTCGAGCAGGGGACACCACAGAGACGCCGAGCTGGCAGACATGATGATGGGCGACCAGCCGATTCCGGACGACTCGTCAAACGAAATCATGCAGCCACTGCCGCACATCAAAAAAGTCCTGCCCCAGGACCTGAAACCAATGCCAGCCGCGAGGAGCACAACGGTGATGGAGCCGGCCACCACAACCGCCACAGCAGTGGTCACATCAATCGACGAGACGTCGACCGCAGCCCCGATTGCAACGTCCGAGCCATCTGCACTCTCCGACGCAACCACCACTGAGCCCCAGACCACCGCCGTAGCAGCCGCTACCACGCCCGGCCCGTCTCTAACCACAACCGTTAGCGGAGCAGTAGTTGCGACCGTAGGCCACCCCATGCATCCGCAGCAGCAAGCCCAGCAGCACACCCTCAACGAAGAGCCCAACCATCCCCACGTCAAGGAGACCAACGACAATCACTTTATCCCGCCCATGCTGCTGGTTAAGTCCCACTACGTGCCGCCACCGAGGGGCCATGCCGATCACTACCCACATCCCGCGCCGCAGGACCTGCCCGGAGTGACTGTCGGCAAAGAGGATGACAAGTCGGACGGAACGACGATTGAGAACACACATCCCGAGCCCACCACACTCGCACCGGCCCAGGCCGACCAACTGGACCCCGCAGCCACCCAGCCGGCTGCAGTGGCTGAAAAATCAGCGCGCACTGAGGCGGCTGAGAGGCAGATACCAACGAACTCGTCGGAAATTCAATTACAGGCCACAACGACAGCCCGAAGCGAGGTAACCACACAAGAAGCCACTGCAGGTATCCATGCCAGCACACTGAAGCACACCGCTCCACCGGAGTCAGCGGCAACGACAACCTTGACAATGGAGAGAGCAGCGGAAAGCGTAGCTACGACCACCGGAAGCGAAGAAGCCGCAGCCACTCCCGCCTCCCAGCCACTCCCATCCAGCTCCACCGCCCTGCCCACCGCGTCCGTCGAGGCGACATCCTCCCCAACTACTGTCCCCGTCGCCGATGCGCAGCAGACCGACGACACCCCAAACAAAGCGAACACAGAGAAAGCAGAGCTGCAGTCGACTCCGGCGGCCGTCGGCAGTAATGGCGGCGACAGCCCTTCCACCGAGGCAAGAGAAAGCATCTCCACCACCACTGCCGGGGCACACGAGCAGCAGCCAGAAGCACCGCATCCGACGAGAAACTTCCTCAACGAGGAGACATATCCACCCTTCAAGCCGAACCGTAGACGCTCCCTCACCAAACCGGATACACCGAGCTACTTCAAGAAGATCCTGGGATAATCATCTGGGATGTAAGAGAGTGAGCTTCCTCCCTTCGCCCCGCTCCCCAGTACCTCACACACACACACATACAGACAGGCAGACGGACCGAAGACGACCCCAGGCGGCGGAGACACGGAGGGCACCGCCCGCTGATTGGATACACAACCGGCTCGCCTCTCTCTGCCTCTCCGTCGCCGGCCCCCCCTCGTCGGAACTCCCTGCCGCCCAAAAATTTCCACAAAGTCAATCCTGTTGCCAAAGAAAAAAAAAACGAAAAACGTAACAATTTTTACAAAATTTACCGTGAGGCGAGAACAACAATATTTTTATCGGGACGAGGATTCATTCGCGATCCAGTGTCCACTTGAACGACGCGAATGACTTCAAATTCCACACTTCTTGTTCGATTTTCGGATTTCACAAAAAAACAACCAAAATTATATAAATTTTCAAAAAAAAGAGATTTGAAACCAAGCTTTTGTATTTAGATGGAAAGACAACTGCAATTCCGACAAGAATGTGAAAAGAATTCCAAAATGTGTAATTTTAAGGACATTTAAGTAAAATTTTAACAAAAAAAAAGTGAAAGAAAATTATGTAAAATTAGTTCGTATGTAGTTTAAAGGAGAAACCAAAAATTAAAAATGTTTAAGTAAACCAAAACGGAATGAGTAACCACAGTCACATTTTAATTGTAATTAAGGAAATGAAAATAGATACAATGCAAAATAAATGAACAGAAAAACGGTTATTATTGATTGATCGATGGAGGGGATACATTCACGTGAAATGAATAAACAGATTGTAAGATGAATGCACAAAGTACGTAAACTTAAATGGAATGTTGTTTTATTTTCACACACAAATATGAGAAAAGGTTTTGAATCATCGTCACTTGTGTCACAACTCAAACTACAAATGCAGGTGAAATTTGTCGCGTTTCGGGTAGCTTTCTCATGGTAAGTTGGTGCTGTGGACACTCACTAACTCGAACTTTGGGTGCCAGAGTTTAACAATCTCCTCAATTTTTCATACACAAACACAACCTCTTAGTCCACTGTACACGGGAAGAGGGTCATGACTCATTAAGGTCCAGCTGGACCCAGTGTGATGGTATCTTGATGTTAATGAGTTACTTCTTGTGCTGGGACCTGGACATCGGTCAACGGTTACAATCTGAACCAATCGGTCTTGTGATTAATCCGCTTCGTGGGGTCCTCCATTGCGTTGCGCCCACGAAGCGGATTAATCACAAGAAGCACCGCATCCGACGACAAACGCTTCGTGGGGTCCTCCATTGCGTTGCGCCCACACTTTCGAGGGTGTCTTCGAGCTGGAATAGTCCTGTCCATGCGCCCTACTCGGACTGGCCACCTAAGACGTTGGATCCGTAGACGCCTGGCTAGAACCATGTCGCTGTACGGTTCATTCAGTTCGTGATTGAATGTACTCCTCCAGACCCCATCAACGTAAAAAGGGCCGACGCTTGAATGTATAACTTTCTCCCGACAAGACCAGCTGCTCCTTCAACGGCTCTTGTGATAGTCCATGTTTTGGCGCCAAACCATTCTACTACTGCCAACTGACCTCGTGAAACCAAAGAATCAGCGAACGGCAAGAGTTTTTTGCGTTAAATCTCAGTTCCGGTGGCATTCGTACTCTTAAGAAGAAGAAGGTTGTGAAAACGCTGATAAATCGTCAGCTTATGAAACATCTTGAATCGCGGAAGCTTCTCAATGACCGACAGTATAGGTTCCGTAGTAACAGGTCCACTAGTGATCTCACCGAAAAGTGGAACCAATCTTTTCACATTACAGGCGAAACCAAGATAGTTGCGCTTGATAGAGCATTTGACGGAGTTCGGCATCAAGCTCTTTTGTCGAAAAAGCGTGCTTATGGTGTTAATGAGTCTCTGCTTCTATGGATCAGAAACTATCTTTCGAACCGTTCTGTCCAAGTTGTTTTGGATGGGTTCAAGTCTGATATTCACAAAATAAATGCTGGTGTCCCCCAAGGCTCTGTTCTGTCTCCGACACTCTTTCTCATTTTTATAAATGATCTCCTGTCTGCCATCCACTGCAATCCACTCCTTCACTGATGACAGCACCCTCAGATTTTCATATTCGTTCCACAACTCACGACCCTGCCCTTCGGACGTAGTATTAGAAGGGCAGCGTATGTCAAGCACATTGAATTCCGGTCTGGACAGCATAATTAACTGGGGAAGAACAACAGAGTGGAATTCAGTGCTTCCAAAACTAAATGCTCTCTGCCGTCTCTAAAGCGAACCCCTGATAATCAGCCATTTTCCATGAATGGCGCTTGTATCGACGAAACCGGAAAACTTTCCAATCGCGGTATGTGTATCAACACATCACTATTCGAGATGCAAGAAATATTTCACCCCCTCTGATCTGACAAGGCTTATATCTTGTCTGGTGCCCCAAGACCACCCTGCACCTACTAGATAGAATCCAAAAGCGAGCGATAAAAATTATAGGATATCGCGGGTTCATTAGACTCGCTCGAACATCGACGTACCGTGTCTTCTTTGTCCGCGTTTTATCGTTACTTTAACAAACAATGCTCAAGTGAGCTAGTCAACTGCATTCCTCCTCTCCTTGAATTCACCCGCAATACACGTCTCACCAGGAATGCACACCAGTTTACCCTTAAGCCTGCTTTCGGAGGCACAGTGAAACCTAGAGACTCGTTTTTTTTTTTTGACGCACCATACGAATATGGAATGCTCTATATAATCACAGGATATTTAAGACTAATGTGCACAGGTACCACCTGTCCCTCTCTCCCACTATACCCCCGGTCTTGATCTCCGACAGTTAAGGGTATTAATAACCCCTTGAGAACGCGCAAATTATAAAAATAAAGACAGATTGTCTGTCAGGTCAGGGTAGCGCGGTTGGATGAGTACCTACACTCGGTTCCAGGGGTCCCTGTTTTTTTAAAGAAGCCTACTCCTTCAGTTTACTCATGGCTAGTCAGCCAGACGACTGAAGGCCCAACTACTGAGAAGGCTAGGTCATGTAGAGCAGATGAAAACCAATGCTCCGGCCCAGAAAGTCTTCGAATCCACCCCGAGGGACGACGCAGTAGAGTGAGACCGCAACTCAGATGGCGCGCGCGATTGGGAACGGACCTCAACCAACTATGCGTGTGAAACTGAAGGCAGCTGGCTATGGACGCTAGTTGGTTGAGACCCAGGTCCACCACGGACTCTAGTACGACCCCTTAGTAAGGTAGGTAGGTAGGTTAGGTTCCCTCCTGACTGCAAAAGGCAGTCCTACTTAGGCCAAGTTGTGATACCATGCGGATTGCTTTCTGCAAACATGAGCACCAGTGCGTGTGAAGCGGATTAGCTCGTTGAAATTATGGAAGTAGTAGTCTCCTAGGTGTAAGTGTGATTACTGATTTCTACTTCCATTTCATCCATGCAGCTTCTGCCGAAGTGTATGTGATTTGCGCCGTGTCCGGTTATGACGCCGATCGGTGGCCAGATTGGGAGTTTGCTGAGCCTAAGTAGACCGAGTGTCCGGTTAAGGTCAAGTGATGGTCGACTGTCGAATGAAGGCCAATCGAAGCTCTTGGTCGTTTCGAGAGAAAAGTTCTGTTTTCTTTGATGACGTCTGGAAGAGAAGATTCAGCCACGAACTGTACGGGCTACACAGTGGCATGCACCTAGTTAAGCAACTTCGGATCCAACGCTTATGGTGACTAGGTCATGTAGAGAGGGTGGACACCACAGCTCCGGCCCGAAGAGTGTTCCATACCGAGCCATTGGAACAGCGCAACAGAGTACATTCTCGAACGAGATAGCCCACATAAGTCGAAAGGGATCTCAACCTACTAAGCGTGCAAAACTGGTAGCAGCTGGCTGGAGACGCTTGTTGATTGAGGTCCAGGTCCAGGTCCACTCTGTACCGCCAAATCCAAGGCTTTTCTGATGGATCTCACGCCTCATCTTCCAACTGCCACAGCGGGACTGCTAGGGATACCAACGACCTGCGCACACCTTTCTGCTTGTCCTGGTGTGTGCATTAATCGATCCTGAGAGTTTGGAGTGCATCCGGCAACATTGAGAATCTGACCGCAAAATCCAAGCAGTGGTTAGTAAGGCTTTTCTGATGGATTTCATGCCTTATCTTCCAACTGCCACAAAGTAAGTAAAACAACACTGTGACTGGCATCCAAGGAAAGGAAAAATTCAGGAAATGGATAGAGTCCTAGATATGGCCAGAAATTGACGGCTTTTTCTGGACATTGGATCGACGCAGCTTAAGCTGGTTAATAAATGACCAATTTTTCTCGCAGAGATGTGTACAAGCTAAAAGGGATGCTCACCGAGCTCTACGAACTGCGTTCAAAGAAATATAATCGGCCCAAAATTTGGTCGGGTTGTACCTCCCTTGAAAATGGCTTTCTTTTAGAGACAGGTGACTTGAACAGGTCTATACGGAAAAACCATTTCGGGGACTGCATAGGTGAGCGAAACTGGAGACCGCTTGTCAGGTCAGTTTGGATTTTCTCAACGAATGGTGAGAAAGTCCTTTGAAAACGTTTGTTACGTGTCCCATTCAACCGCTAGTAGCGGAGAATGATGAACGTCAATTCGTAAACATCTTCGATCACCACTAACGACAGCATAAAGGCGCCACAAAAGCGATTGTCCAAATAAAGTCATCATTACACAACAGCGCCCGCCCATCAATCTGCCGAGCCATCAGATGAAGACATCGGATAATGATAAGGTTCCCCTAAATGACAAGGGTCTGCCTCGCTTCTCGACAAACGATGGGGTATCTTACATAAGTCATGGCATGTCAACGACAACGGGGACGGAGACAATGAACACAGCAATCGAGTCCCTGTTAGCACCGGCTCCTCGGTGAGGGGCCCCGCTAGTGAACCCTCTCCGCAGTCGGCAGGCTACATATGTTTTATTCAAGGCACACCACAGCCCATAAGGCACGTTCCTCGCCGCCCATCGCGCCCAGCATCGTCTCTAGCCGGCTGGTTAAAAAAACATTTTTAATTTAAATAAATCACCTCGGCATTCCGTGGGCGTGCGCTGCAGCCCCCGCTCACGCAGCAGTCAGTCGGCCCAGGCAACTAGGATTACACAGGCATTACGTGGAAGCTTTCCGTCACCATTGCCGTTAAGATCCCTTAAATATTCAAGTTTTTCTCTGCGTTACTTTTTGTTTTCGTTTTTGTCATAAACGCTTATTGCCGTGGCAGGTGAACGGGCCGTGGTTGCGGTCGCGGTGGCGCTTTGCTGGATGAAAGAAATCCTTTCCCTCCCGAAGCCCATCGCCTGTCCCGCCCTCTCCCCCCAGTGCGAACATCACTTTCCTGGACAGAAATTTCCGCTGGATATTCCGGTCGCCTTTGTCGCTGTACACTCGCTCGGACGGAAGTTGTAAATGTTTTATGTGCACTGTGCAGCCACCCCCTTCGGCCGTCGCCGCACCGCGCCAGCCGAGGAATATATTTCCTGAAACACGATTCCTGCCTGTAGACTACCGCGTCCCTGGCTCGCACGCGCACACATTCACACGCGCCCCGTGAACACGCACAGCGGGCGGGTGTGCCGGCGGCGGGGGCGAATGAAAGTTAAGATATTTCACTGATTTATTTATTTATGTATGCCTCCCGGAGGGTTAGACGGCAACTGTGGCACGGGCCGTGACAAGGGTCGGTGGCGAGGTAAAACGAAAAAAACGAAATTCACAAGGAATATCTGATCTCATGACGAAGGTAAATGGAGGCGTTGCCTTTTCGGATGCGAACGGTGCTCGTATCTTACGGTTAGGGTCGGGATAAGCCCGTGTTGCGTGAGTACCTTGCAGCCGGAAGGAGTCGCATCTACGGCGGGCAGGAATCCGCCATAAAGTTCAACGCCGTTTCGGTCCGGGACTTGTCTCTTTTAAATGTTATCCAAGGAGGATGGTGAATACTTGATTTGCAAGTCGGACGCAGTCGGACGGTAGCGTCCTTATCGGCAGATGCCTTCATCAGCTGTCTTGACCTTTGTTACCGTCCAATTGGAGGCGGTGTGCCGGTTGTGGGCCGGTGGCGAGACACGAAGGCAAAGTGGAATTTGTAAAATTTCCAAAAGGCCATTTCGAGCACGTGTGTGGTGTGCGACTGTCGAGACGGAATAGTTAAACATGAAACGAAATTGAGTTGGAAGAGGGTTAATTACTCCAGATTGCCGGAAGGTGTTGAAGTCAAATGGGATCAGATGTGAATGGAAGCGGACTTAAGGTGGAGGAACGAGTCCTGCTGCTTTGGAGAGGAGATGTGGGCAGTAAAGAAGAAAGTTGGTTATCCATGCTCGACTTACGAGGGGAATGGGTCTGGGATGATGGTCGCACTTGCACGAACTTGATCCTGGGGAAGGACTGTGAAACTGACCTCGACTGCATCGTGGAAGGATTGCCGGTTCTTAGCGAGGAAGATGGGATCTTCGAGGAGACAGTTTTTGGCTTTTACCACGCCTCCTCTACGGAGTCTTACCAACAGCAGTTCTGAATTCTAATAGAGGCTGCCGACAACGAAATCAAACACCCGAGGGGGAAAAATGACATGGATCATGAGCAAGCTGAGCTTTGTGCGTTGTTCGAGACGTTTAAGGAAAACACGCGCCTATTATTTTTCTCTGGCATCCTCACACTGAAAACGGTAAGCATTGCCACCACAAATTGTCTGTAAAAGTCCTCAGATTACTACAGTCCTGTACATAGGCAGGACACGTCCATATGGCAGAAGATGTGTAAAATGTGCGGATAGGCAAAGCATCGACAGCCGCAATTGTAGTCTGCGATCGACTCGATTTAACATGCCATCCCCAGCTAAAAATCATGAAAAGTGAGTAGTCCGAATGAAATTCAATAAGTTGCGATTTCACAACAGTCTCAGGTATGGAGTGTATGCTTTCCTCCTCATCCTCTTCCAAACAGCTTCTACAGAAGTCATTGCAGCAAAGTCATAGCCATTATTGCTTTAAGGCCTATTAGCCAGTGTCTGGTGATTATTTCCTCTGCAGCGTCAGGCTACTTGATTATTTTGGGTCGAGATAAAGCCAGATTTGTTTTGTTGTTTGGCAGGTGTCGCCTGTCAGCCACCTTTCATTTATTTTCTGAATACAGAGATTATTGAGCTGTTATTTGACGGTAGTTAAAGGGGTACACATCAAGAGACTCTAGTCGGCAGTCTAATGGCATGTTCAGTGAGTTTGTCAGCTCTATAGTTGCCGGGAATGCCTCTATGGACTGGCACCCAGCAAAGTAATCATATGTCTCGTTGAGATGGAGAACGATTCTAGGGATCTAATTGCTGTCCGGCTGTTCGTCTCAGAACGGTCGTCCTTTTGCAATGTTCACAAGGGTGTGCCTCAAGGTTCTATTCTCGGTCCGTTATTGTTTTCGTGTTAAATGTTCAAATCTATGAAGACTCAGTTGCTTGATCAAACGTGGATAGTTGTTCGATTACGAACTGGGCTGGAAGAGAATGTTTTTATGCTGAATCCTGACAAGATCAAAGTCATTCCGTTCTCAAAACACCAATTCCTTCATAGAATTAAGCTCTGTTGTCGTCGAATATGTTACCTGTGAAAAAACAAATCCTGGTATAATGTGTACGGTATAGTGTCGAAGTTGTTGTCAATTATCAAACTCATACTCCCCATCAGTGTCAAAAAAAAAACTTGCAAAAGCACTCATAGTGCCTCCTGTAACCTACGGGTGGGAGTTGCTCGCTGATTGTGATAGTGTCTCAATACAAAAATTTGGTAAAAGCAATCAACGCGACTGCACCTTTGAAGATTTGATCATGTCTCGAGGCTTCTCCTCGGATGTGAGTAGTACAGATCATTCATACTTATCTTTGAAATAATTTATTATAAGCAGCCTTAGGCACTGTGAGGCGACATCGTCTCCCGTCTTTGATTTCTAAAGGATATGGTGCCGCCTTACCACAGGTCTCTCTCCGGAGTCAAGGTTTTCGAAGGTACTTTCTGTAAGGTATTGTGCATTTTAGTTGGATTTTGATGAGGCACCACTCAGGTCAAGCCTTTAAAGGAACAACACAGTTGGCTGCTGTTTGCTTACCAAAGACACCCAACGGGGTGAGGTCCAGTAGAATTTCAAGTGCGGGAGCCAGTTGAGCCCTCAATGATGCAGATTCAGGCCTGTCTCCGTACGTTTAGTGTGAGCCACCAAACAACCATGCCGTACCAGAAGAAGGGTCCGATGACAAAGAGCCAGCGTGTCATATGAAGCCATTTTGATCCAATTGCTATCCTTCTCGTGTAGGTCGTAGTGGCTTTTCTTACTCTTTCTTTTGTTGTTAGCATGTTGTCCGACACAAGGATGATTTAGAATTATCCAAGATCGGGATACTGGTGTCATTGTGAATGTGGGGCGAAGGGCTCATTGAAAAGAATTTTATAATTCCTAGTAAAGAGGACGATTTCAGTGTTCTGAGAGTTGATGCTCAGATCATATTGCAATTGCCCAGTGGTTAAGTAGGTTGAGACCATGTTGCATTAGATCCTTCAGGACTTGGGGGCATTTTGCTGAGAAGGCTTGGCAACATAATCCGCGAAGGCAATGCTCTTACAACTTGTAGCAGTCTATTTACTGATATTTTCCAGAGGGATAAAACTCGCACTTCTGATTGAGCTGATACCAGGTCTAAGTTTAACAGCGATTTCCTCCTATTTAAGAAGGAAAAAGTGTATCATCATCATTATTATCATTTTCGTGCTCGCATTGTCAACTAAATGGGTAGCGGGGGTAGGGCAACCACTGGAGGTTCTAGGCCACTCGATCCACCGCCATCAACTCTAACGCATGAGGATTTACGGCCAAGCGCAACCAAGTGAGTTTTCGGACTTGGTCCAACCACCTCATCCTGGGTTTGCCAACTGGTTGCCTTCCTGATGGAGTCGCACTTAGGGCACGCCTCAGAAGACATAATGATGAAGACATCCGTGCCACGTGTCCAAACCATCGAAGCATAGCTCTTTCCGTTCGGAGAAGTAGCTGCTCGACATTGATTATACGGCTGCCATTTTACGACTTCGGCAATCGACAGCAGTCACATTCAGCTGCTTCAACTATTGGCTTTGGCTGCTTTATTTTTTCCCGTTTCTCCCATCGGCACATGGTGCCTGGCCAGACCCCGAAAATGTACACGTATTTGTATGGAGATGTTTTATGAATTTGAAAATAGGCAGAAAACAACAAATTGTGGCTGCTGCCGACTGTCGAAGTCGCAAGAAGCAGCATTGTGCAACAAGTTCTGTGCAGTTGATCAGTTATCGTTCCGTGCTTTTTCTTCCACTAGAGGTGCAACATAATCAGCAGTCAATCCGATAGGTCCACAGGTCTAGATTCTCATTCGCTAGATCTCTGAAAGATCCTCCACTAGTTCGAGGTCCTTTCCTATGAGCGATGACACGTTCCATGTGCCTATCCTAGGTCGATGGCGTTGTCTGTTGCCTGTTGATCTCACTCACTGGCAAGTGCGTGGTGTGGTTCCGCTACAACCAAATACAGGCTCACGAAGTTATTGCCAGGATGCTCGTACCTTCTTCGGTCTATGCCCGACCGGTTGCCGAGCGGGGCAGGCGGACCACCAGACGTTCGCATATTGCCACCATTTAGCAATGGCTTCAAACGGGGACCTGGCAGACTTGGTTAGTCGGTATCCGAGGCTTGTATTGTTCTCCTTGTCATGCGGAGGTGGCGAGTCGTTAGACAGGTTTGGGCTGCATGAAGACAAGTTCGTACCCCCTTATTAGACGCCTTCCACAACAAGAAGGTCAGCTGCCGAGGGCCTTCATCTTCCTCTTCATCTTTCCTCTCTTCCCCATTATTGCCTATAAAAGAAAAGAAACAAGGAAATAGCTCCTGTTAAGTTCAAACAGCGAACATGCAGGAAGTATGAGCAACACCCACCCAATCCAGTATGGCAGAAATGATTACATCTCTGTCGTTTGTCTGGCCCACAATAAAGGAGATCTCTTTAACAGCGCCATCAGCCTCCTCAACATCGCAAGCAGGATACTCTTTGCCGTTTTGTGTGAACGCCTGCAACCATTTGTCAATCTAGGTTTCAGGTGTAGGAAGTCCACCATCGACCAAGTATTCACACTTCAACAGATCCTGGAACAGACTCAAGAGACGCAGATCGACACCTACCACCTATTTGTCGACATTAAGGCCGCATATGACAGCGTGCATAGAGACGAGCTATATAGCGCTAGGTTTGAGATTCCTGCCAAGCTCGTCAGGTGGTGCAGGATGACGATGGAGAACTCTCGCTGCTCCATCAAGGTCGGTAACGAACTCACCGAGACCTTCAATGTCAAAAATGGTTCTCTACAAGGCGACGCGCTGTCCTTCTTCAACATCGTACTCGAGGAGGTCGTGCAAAACTCACTCGTCAACACATGAAGCGCGATCTTCCAAAAGTCCGTGCACATGCTTGCTTAGGAGGACGACATTGACGTGATTGGTCGAAATCAGCGAGCCGTCAATGAAGCGTTTGCTGGTATTGAAACGGAAGCGGCAAAAATGGGTTTAGCGGTGAATGAGGGCAAAACGATGCATATGCTCAAGAAAGCACACACAACATCGACGCCTCGGTCAGAACGTCACCATAGGCAGCTGCAACTTTGAGGTGGTAAAGGACATCATCTCCATTCCGATGACTTTCCTAAAACGACCTTGGTGTCTGGTGCTGGGGCAATGATCGTTTGTTCTTTCTAGGAGATCATAGAAGTCATCCCTGCCTTCAACCCCGTATTGGACAGACGTTACAGACAGGACTGTACGCCAAACCATTTGGTCCGAAGCCATGGGCTTTTATTGAAGAGAGAAATGCTGCTCAGTGGAGGCCTAGTCTACCACGAGATGGTTGGGTAATGAAGTGATGTACTCAAAGAAGCCGAGGATGATGGCAAACATGTTCACTCCAACCCTATCGCAAAACTGCCTCCCGGCAGACTCTGCCACCCATCCCAGCCATCCATCAGACGACGTCATTTAATCGGCCAGCGCCACGACCAACGCATAAAGTTTCCCTTTCAAGCCCAGCACTCCATTGCCGAGGGCACTGCTCTGAATTTCCCTCCCCCACTGCGAATATCTCTGTCACGTATCACTTGTCGCGCATAAATTGGAGAAGACAAAAATGCGAACTCCACAAGTCCGCAGGATACGCCATGCCACTCGGAGACCGCTCCCTCGTCCTTCGTGACACCAGAGAGCAGTTGTCGCGACTTGTTCGATATTCCACTTTCAGTGCCACTCGCTTCTCACCACAAGCACGCCCCGCAGCCGTGCGAAGGTAAACGCAAACCTAATTGGCGTGAACTTCAAGTGCCACTGTGCCGAGGGTGTATTCGTCTGCGGGCGGCAGTGCCGGCCGCGGCATGGCATTTAACAAGGTTATGCCCATGGTTGAGGTAATAAACGTGATCTCATCCTAACCCGGGGCATTAATTCGAAGTATCTCATAGCTGCTGCCCTTCCTGGCGCTGTGAGCACAACGAGCTGATGTTAATTTTCAATAGCCACCGGCTCCTGGTCTGACCAGGGACACCCGACGCAAGCGTACACCCTCTCAACGGACAACGGCAGAGATGACAGCCCCGGGCGCGGCGTGGCAATTTGAAGTTTTACTTCCCGACCCATCTGCCCGCATAGTGATTGAGGAAAGGAGCTTGATAAGTTTTTCATCTAGGAGTGGGCCAAGGGAGGTTTCCTCGAGAGCAAATGAATTTGACCGCAGGCGGAGTCAAAGTCGAAGTGGACTCAAACCAACGTGTTTGTCCTCAGTTGGTTCCACACTCGTAATTGTTCATCAAATCACAGGAATTCCATCAGAAGCTAGAACCGAACCCCAAGTCTGCCGCCAACCACTGGCGGTGACGGGCAAGTCGAACTTTTGCTCACTATGCCTGTGGTCGACTTGCTTTGACTGGAGACCTTTGCATGCACGCGAGTCAGAAGTAACCCTGTTTTGTGATTGAAATAGTTTTCATTAGTTTTGGTACACGCAGGCCTTTGTGCTTGCTCCGGAGACTTGATTTGGTTTATTGTGTCGGGACATGGCATGCGCTTCGATTGTGTTCAGACGAGATTTCGGGTAAGTTTTCCTGGCAATCTGTGTGTGTTTCAGAACGACTGTCCAGTGGCTGGGGCCGTCATTAAACGTGGTTACTTCTTAGTGGACTCGACCCATCGTACGCGACAACTGGGTTCTGGTCTGGTAGCCTCAGAGTCAACCGATGCCATCCAGTCATCCACCGTGAATCTTTGGGTGCCCTTGTCTACGGCATCTTTCTAGCCAATCCTGCGAGCTTGAGTGCCAATTGCACAGTACCCTTTTATGACTCCTATGAGAGTCCTTGGTGAGTGCTTGCTGAGCCTGAGTGGACTGAGTGACCGTTTTAGGCTAAGTGATGGCCAGATTTTGTTTGTCTTAAGGCAAGTGGTGCCTTCTAGCCAGTTGTCATTGGTTGCTTTAATTGTGTGAATCCTTAGAAGGTGGTAGGCTGTAGCGATCGGCATGGGAGGTGGTACCCCTGCTAATGATAGAGATGAGGTTGTATCACACCTTGTGAGTTCATCAGCCTTGCATTTGACTGGTAATGCACAGCGTCCCGGTACCCACAGGAGGTGAATGTTAAAGTGCTCAGCCATCTCGTTAAGAGACAGCCTGCAATTAAGGGATGTTTTTGAGTAAAACATGACATTGTCGAGCGATTTTATAGCGGCCTGACTGTCCGAACAGATGGTGATATGCCTTTTTGATATCACGTTGTTTTGGAGCTTTGACAACGCCTCTTTAAACGCTACAATGATCAGGGAGCTTCAAGGAGATAGCAATGTTAAGATCTTGGGAATAGACACCCGCACCCACCATTTCCTTAGTCTTCGATTTGTCTGTGAAAATACGCAGAGGATCATCCAACGTTTGCCTGTCAGACATCCAGTCCGATCTGGAGGGAATGCTGATAGAGAATTTCTTCTCGAAGAAAGCCTGGGTTGGGGTATTAGGTGGTCAGTGTCGCTAGAAAGGAAGTTGAGTTCCTTGAGAATGGTTGAGTGGCCGATGTTAAGTTCGGACCACAGTCGGAGTGTTTTGAGTCTCAAGGCTGTGCTGGCTGCTATTTGTTTTCCGATTGCTTCCAGTAGTGGAAGATGGAGGAGAATATTCAGTGCGTCTGACGGAATACTTCTCAGTGCTCCGCCGATGCACAAGCAGGCCAGTCCTTTTACTCGATTGAGTGCCTAGCAGTTGATAGCCTTGTTTAGTGCTGTCCACCAAATTAAGATATCATACAGAAGTGTCGGTCTCACAATCGAGGTGAAAGTCCAGTGAGCGATGGGTGGTTGCAAGCTCAATTTGCATACAATGGCCAAGGCCAAGGACCCCTTTTTTACCCTTTTTGATGTTGAGTTTTCTGTTAAGCTTGTTATCGATCGTGAGACCCGGAAATTTCGCACTGGTAGTTAGCTGCAATATATGGACACACAGCAATGGGGGGTCAAACTGGGGGATTTGGTAACTTCTGGTGAAGAGTACAATATCCGTTTTTTTTTTTTTGGTTAACACCGAGGGAGCATGTTTGTGGGCATGCTACCAGCTTGTCGAAGGCATTCTGCATTATGTCTCTTAGAGTAGAGACGAACTCGCCAGATGCCCCTATGCCAATATCATCCGCATAGGCAATTACTCTGCATTCTTCCCCATACAGTATTAGTAGCAGTTCAGGGGGAGAGAGAACACCTCTTTGTGGGGTGCCTCTATTAACTCTTCTATGGATCTTAGCGTGTTCATTCTGAGAGTGTATTAGCCTGCTGGTGAGTAGCTGATGAATGAAGGCCACTAAGGACTTTCCGATCACGAGGTTGTTAAGCGCAAGTGACGAGCCTTTTGTTTGATATTGTTGAACGCACCTTCGATATCGACAAATGTTACAAGTGTGTATTCTTTAACCGTCATGCTGTTGGAGTTATACAAGTTCAACCAACGTTCAAAGAAGTGCTGGGTATGTGCGTATCTGGATCAGTAGTAAACTCACTGACTTTTGTACCACAGACACCTGAGAAAGAGCGGAGCTCTACTTAACTTTCAGTTGATTCGCTGCTAACGAGCCACTCAAAGCCAGCAAATAACAGCTCTAACACGCAGTCGTATCTTACCCCATTGTCACTTCATTCAACAATGTGTTCAGCATCACCAGCTTCAAAGTCAGCAACTTTTTCAGAATCCTCGTCAAGTTCTAATAAAATAGCATATGTTGCAAGACCATCCGACTTGACCAAATTGGTCAATCAAGTGTTCAGCGGTAGAATGGAACGGCTAATGCACTTCAAGGTCACGAAACATTGGTTGTCGACGCTCAGAATGCGTTTGTGTTCAAGACCACCCAAAAATTGTTTTGGGTCACATCACACCTAAATTGGTTGTTTCATTTACTTTTCAGTTGTAACCAGGCATTGTGAGAAAATCTGTGTTTTTGTATAATTTGTAGTTTAGTCGGCAAGTTCTAATCACACCCTCCTACTGCTTCATTATCTTGCGAAAATGTCAGTTCATTTAACCGATTACACAAACCCGTGGTCATGGCCAACGCGTGAACAAACGTCGGAGCGCCATCACTTTCAACTAAAAGACTTTAATATACTGCTTCTTCTTCTTCTAATGGCGCTACAGTCCAGGGTGAAAATGCAACAAGCCCCTCCAGCAGGCATGATCCTTGATAGCTGCCTCCAGTTGCGCACGTCAAGTTGGTTGAGGTCCTTCTCCACTTGAGTGCGCCATCCGCTTCGTGGTCGTCCTCTATTGCGTTGCCCCACTTGAGAGGGGGCTCTACTACTCAGTTGCCTTTTGAGCCCAAAGAAACAGCAGTTGGCAAAAGTCATTCTGCATTCACTCTTGGTACTGATGTTGTTCGTACTATTAACTTGGGAGCCAAGGAAAATGAAGACTTTTACTACCTCATAGTAGTAGCTGCCTATGGTGACGTTCTGCCCGATTCGTCGATGTTGTGTGTCCTTTAATAAACTACCAAACTAGTTACCACGAACCTGTGACATTGCAGAGCGTTGTGAGACAGACGAACCAGCTAGAACGGTCTGTAGTTTCGTACTCTTCCTGGGTAAGAGCACCAGTACCGCCCCGTCACTAGTATGCGGCCACTTTCTACTAAACGTCCGATATAAACAAAATTTAACATTTTTTGGAGTTAAATAAATTGTGACAATAATTCCACGTGCGTATCATATTTTGGTAAATTTGGATGAAAATATTGCTATGGGCGGCATTGGAAACACATGCCTTTTTTGAGGCAAATGCGACAGTAAACCGCAGAGCAAGAAAAAAACAATTTAAGTCAAAGTCAAGAGAAAATCGACTTCATAACGTAACACCACCTCGTAGCCTAGGACATATGGTAAAGTTGTGTGGTCTGAGACTGTTTTGAATCCAAGGAGACAAATTATAAACTCTTGCATTAATTTAGCAAAGTCCATTTTAAACTGCCTGTTTTGGAAATAAAGCCATTCTAGACATGTTTCAAAACATTTCGATACAGCCTATAGAAGTTGCTGAAACAGGTGAACGTTTGAAACAGCGCAACCGATACAAAAAGCGCCTAGACACACCGAACAGATCGGTTCCTTCTAATCCGGTTCAAGCCTACCTTTTCGGCTTCTTTTGTTTTACCAACCTGCAACCCCTCTGCATCCGTTGAAGATGCATGTTCAAGTTCAACTCTACCCGAGAAATGCGTTGGATTTCATCTGCTGGGCTGGAGGTTTTCCAAAGAAAAAGTGAAGTATCCGGATATTGAACCAAAGTAACCGGAATTTTGTGAATTTTAGTGACGGGATATCGGCGAATGTTCACTTAAAAAAAATAAATGCATGCCATTAGTGTGGAATAAATATTTGAAACGTTTTTTTCTTGAAAACTATCCATAACCCATAATAGATCATGACATATAACATTGCTGTGCGTGATTAACATCTTCAAGGTAAGCGAATGTGTTAGGTGGCCGGTTACTGATGCACTTACCCTGCTACTTGTGTGCACGTATTCACAGACAGGGCATGAAAAACGCTGTCAGATGAAATCAAGGGCCACGAGGGGAAGAAGTTGCATATCTCTTAACTCATATATTTATGGTGATCATCGCCAACAAGCTTGCATAAAATATCGACATTCTTCTTCTTCTTATAGCGCTACAGTCCAGGGTGAACCTGGGCCTCTCGCACTATCCTTAGCCAACAGCTTCTAATTTCGCACTTCACGTTGGTTAAGGCCCCTATCCACTTGTGTGCGCCATCGGCTTCGTGGTCGTCCACAGTTGCGTTGTCCCAATGGCTCGGCGTTGAAGACTCCTTTTGGCTGAATTAGTGTTGTGCATGCGCTCTACGATCTATTCTGAGAAAAAAAATGCAGGGACTCAGAAGGTGGCCCATTGCGTGGTGAGTACACGCGGCGACATTCATCTTTCGAGTCACTAACAATGCTGAAAGAATATGACTGTGTTCTCAAAATTGGCCCTTCGGAGTCGGCAAAAGAATGTTGGTCCCCTCCGCGTTTGGTTGTTAAGAAGCTGGCTGCTTTGTAGTCGGCATACAAGACTGTACTTGTCGAATGACTAATTGTTGATTTAGCTCGACTCTGAGTTTGTTGGACAACGAAGCAAAAGAAAAGCATGAAGTGGCACACGTATTTAGGGTGGCAAGTAAAAGCATGGAATGAGGGTCGGAGTCACAGGTCCACCGCTTCCACATGCAAGGATCACGAATGCATAGCTTGTGTGCTAGTTTCTTCTTTTTGTCGTCCACTGGTCCTTTCGGTGTAGACAATATGTCTCGTTGCCGTTGCAGGACTTATTTAAGTTGACTGACTCATGTGCACTATTTCCCCTAACAACCCCGTCTACCGTTGAGTTTCCACAAACTATCATCAGGATACTCAGCATATCCATCGCCTCCCTCGTGATGGTCAATAAACAGACAGCCTGTCACTATCCCGCCATTCCAATCCATCTTAAGCCGTTGCAACGTTCGACTCACGTGGCAATTAACACTCTTATGTCTGGCGGATAATAAACCATTTCCCAACGCAAACATTCGCTCGTGCAACTCAATTAGTCAACGATTTCGATTTACCACCGCCAACGATGACTTCCGAGTCGGATAAATCGCCTCGAACAGACGGCTTATGACACTCGCTCCTAGTTCTCCTGATCTTAACCCGGCCTCTTAGCAACCGTAACCGTAACCTCATCCTCACATCATTCCCATCCCCTCGATGGAAGTCATAAATAATTGTAATCAACCCGTCCGTACACGTGCTCCACCAAGTTGCACACATTAATCCCAATTTAATGAAGCTATTCCCCCGAAACCGCCACAATTTATTACCTGGCAACACTCGGCCAGCGCCGCAGAACCCTCCCCACCCCACCCACGTCCTTCGGCAGATGGCTTCCGCCAAAATGCACAAGCAATCTGAGGGTATTAATCAAAAGGCAAACCGAGAAATTATTCTCGCCGTGTGAGCACACTCCCTCCGCACCGCCATCTTTCGGATGCACATCGAGGTCGTCGACGGAAACCTGGCGACAGAGAGAAATATTATTTCCTCGAGCGGATTCGCAAATTCATATTCCGGTGCCGTAACCGAGACACACTCGCACATTTCCGCCCATCAGGGCGGAGGCACGGCGGCGGTGCCGATCCTCATCTGATATCATTCTTCTTCAAGTCGTTTCTATCCCGGTCCCGCTCTCCACCCCACAGCGAGCGTCATCCGACCGCTGCTACAGGTTTGCATATGAAATGTCGCACATCGCATGCTTCAGTGAACTGAGAAAGGATTATCTTCGCTTCAAGTCGCTCCTCGCCAGCTCCGAGCGCGCGGTGTCCTCGGGTACGTTGGGGTTGCATAGGCCGAAGGCAAAGTGCCGAAGACGGAACTAGTTTGCACAAGATTCGCCCGGCACTCCAGCACTTAATAAAAGCGGTGCCCTGGAAAGCACGGCTGGCTGGGAACCGCTCTTTTTGTCCGCCAACCATCCACCGCCCACAGACCCCGGAGACTGCCTGCGAAACTGGTTACAGCTCGGTCTCGTTTTCGCATTCCGCAGATGAATTGTCATCGTGTGTGCAATGACGGCGCTGTCCCCGGGTCCATTGGGGGCTGCAGGTACGGAATTGGCACGAGGACTGAATTAAAGATTCCATTCCACGGCTGCTGCACAGTTCGACTGAATGTTTAATTACTCCAAGTTATGTTCTGCTCCCCGGACGCTGCTTGGTTGGCTTGGCGCCGCATGTGTACTTCCAGTTCAGCAAGGCCGCAGGCTGTGGCGAAGGGCTCGTGCATGCATGAGTATTCCCCGACGCTGTCGTTTTTGCGCGCGGCGCAACTTGTAAAGCAAATGTGAGCAGAACTTCTGACAGCTGCCGGCGTGTGAATAACTTCCCCAAAGCAGACGAATCATCCGCTGAGCGATGCACCCGCGTGCGCGTTTGAGTGTGCCACTCTGTCGATGCCAGTTGCATGTGCTGTTTGTTTGAACTCTTTTCGTTGGCTACAGCAACTCGGGGAAATTTGCATTTTTGCTCCTGGCCCACATGGGGACCGCGGGCTGTCTAAATTTGATTTCAATTGGACCCAGCTGCGGGCTGGCTGGGAGGACGTTTGATTAGCAATTCATCGCACGGCTTGCACGCTTAAGTGAGTTGCAGTGGGCTCGTCGACTGTGCGGTGCCGTATGGACAAGCCCGAATGTGATGAGCTTGCAGTGGCGCCGAAAAATGTTTAATAAATTTCACGCGTGACCGTGCCGCATAATGAGTTTGGGTATCCAGAGCGGGAATCCGTCTAAGCGCTTGTTTGACGCAGCCCCGACGTGGCGAATTTATTTTTGGGTTGTTGAGCTTGATTGCACTCCCGGGATGACACAGTCGGCACTATGCCAACGGTCCAGACGGGGAGCGGGGAGCATGGAGTCGCTGGGGGCTGATTTTCATTTATTCTGATTGATTTT